>OZ012740.1:185813352-186493884 GCA_963859935.3 Lathyrus sativus | reverse complement strand
GAGTCAAAATGTTGTTGCATCCTATGTGTCATTGCATAAACTGTTGTTGATGAGTTGTGACATGATGATCCTTGTGAACTATATGAGTATATGATGATCTTTGATGATGAAAGACGTGTTATTGTTGTGAGGTTGTGTAAGTGAGCAAGATGTATTGATGTATAATATGTGTTGCTATATTGATATTTTTCAACTACTAAATATTTTCCTTATATATTTTATAATGAATTGTGATTACTCACCCTTCCTATTTGAACGTTTTCTCCACGTGGATAACGCACAGATCCTCCGGAGTAGCTTGTAGAAGTGTTGAAGGTAGCTTTGGAGTATCTTATTAATTTTTGTTAATTAGAAGGTGTCTTTCTCTAATATGTAACATCGGGTTGGGAATGCTAGTTATGTGAATGTTGTGTTTCATTGACTAACATATTTTATGAGGATTTTAAAGATGTCAAACTATTGTAATTCCAAATTGGATGAGACTAAAATTGTTATGAGTTTGTTTTATCGAGGAGCTTATTATGACGATGGTTCCGCTGCGATGTTTTACTTTTTAAAAGATGTATTGATCCATAATAAGTTGTTATTTCTACATGATGTAACCCGTGTTATAGAGCAGGATGATAATTATGATGTTTCTATGAAGTGTGACACTCTTGGGTGGAAACTTTATTTTATTTAATTCCCATATGTACGAGAACCGAAGTAGAGAACCGAAGCACAGAAAAAACACATCGAAAGCAGAGAAGAGAAAGTCGTGAGAGTGATGTGAGGGCCGTGAGAAAGAAAGAAGAGAGTGTGGTAACATGAGGAAGAAAGAAACTTAGATTTCACGTGGTGATTAATCCACTTGTTTTTATTTTTCATTCTTTATTCTTATTTTAATTTTCATTTTTTTAAAATTGGTTTGGGCTGTTGGATTTTAAGCCCATTCATTTTAGACCCCTAATAATCACTTTTTGCGCTCCTCTTTAGTTTTTTTTTTTACAAATTACTTCTTTAAGACTTTTTGTTAATATGTTTTCTTGAAGGTTTTTTTTGTTAATTACTAAAGCTTTTGTTATTTTTCTCAAAGATTTTTGTTATTATTTATTTTAATAATTTTTGTGAATTGTCTTATTATTTTCTCTTGTTTGTTTTGATAATTTCTTTCATAATTGTTTAGTTTAATTTATTTACTTATTTTGATTAAATGTTGATAAAACCTTTTGTTTAGTCTTTGAAATTTTAATTAGATATTTCTGGTAGTTTTGATTAGGATTATATTTGATTGTTAGCCTTTGATTAAGTCTTGATGATTAACTCTTGATGTTAGTTCTTGATCCATCCTTGTTGATAATTTTTGCCATGATCTTGATACATGCGCCTGATTTTTATTCTTGAAGTTTGAGCCATGTTTCATTTGATTTCTTGACTTTTTTGTTCTTGACTCTAATCGCATGTTCCCTTAGGATCTCCTAGTTCAACTTAATCTTTGATTAAGATTGAAGTAGGACAAACTTTAGGATCAATCCAAGTATGACAACATTAGGGTAGATTTTTCTTATCCTCAATCTTAGGACCACTTTGCATGATAACATTTAGGACTTAAATACCCTAGATCTTCCTTTCTTTTGCATCCAAATATTTTCATAATTAAAACTCCAGAAACACTTAATAAACACAATGTGTGCAGTACGCGGTGGAGAAGGAGTGGGAATGGAGCTTCCCTACACTCACTCCGAGTATTTTGAAATATTCACCTCTACCCATAGACTTTAATACAACACGTGTCTCAAACTTCTTTTCAAAACCCTAACTAAAACACTCCAACAAATCCAAATCTTTTCATCCTTCAGGATTCCCTCTTAAACCTTTTCAGAAAAGGGCATATTATTTATGTTCTACTATAATACAAGTAACACATAAGACTCCACGAGCGAGTGACAATACACCTAATTGCTAGAATGTGAATGTTAGCATCGTCTACAAAAACAACAACAAACCACAACCCCACGAACTACAAATGCTCTGATTTCTCATTCCCGTTGAGAATACGTAGGCACAAGGGCCCCAATCCTTGGCGAGAACACTAATAAAAACCAGCCCTCTTTCCCTTTATCAAGTAGAATTTTAAAATAGAACACCTGTTCGAGCTTAGACAACTTAAATGGTTCCCATTGAGTATGATGGATACGAGGGATTGCTAATACCTTCCCCTTGCATAACCGACTTCCGAACCCAAATTTGGTTGCGAGATTATTTTTTACCTTTAGAGGGTTTTGTCGTTATTTCCCCTTTCCTCTTGGAATAAATAAAATTCGGTGGCGACTCTATGTCATTTTTCGCGTAGTGACAATAATATACAATAAAAGGTTGCTTCAGATATGGTAATATGAACACTGGTGTCATTGTCAACTTCTTCAATTCTCGGAAATTTTCCTCACACATCATGTCTCACAAAAAAGCTTGACCCTTTCTAGTCAACTGAGTCAAAGGTAAGGCTAACTTGGAAAAATCTTCAATGAACCTTCTATAATAACCAACCAACCCTAAGAAACTTCTGATCTCTGTAACTGACTTTGGTGCCTCCCACTGAATCACTACATCTACCTTGTCAAGGTCCACAGCTATACCGCCACTAGAAATTACATGGCCTAGAGAAATCACTTCTCGCAACTAGAAACTCACATTTCGATAACTTGGCGTACAACTTCTTCTCTTTCAACACTTGAAGTACAGTACAAAAATGTCCAGCATGATCCTCATTTGATTTAGAATAAACAATAATGTCGTCAATAAACACCACTATGAACTTATCTAAATTAGGATGGAAGATCTTATTCATGTACTCCATAAACACGGCAGGAGCATTAGACACATTGAACGACATCACTGAGTATTCATAGTGACTGTATCGTGTCCTAAATGCAATCTTTGAGATATTTTCACCCTTCACTCGAATCTGATGATAATCCGACCTCAAGTCTTTACTGAAAACACAAGCACCCAATAAATAATCTATAAGGTCGACGATCCTTGGAAGATGATGCTTATCTTTTATGGTGACCTTATTCAGTTGACGGTAATTAACACATAATCTCATACTGGCGTCCTTCTTTTTCACTAACAACACCGAAGCTCCTCAAGGTGATACATTTGGTCTGACAAATTCCTTATCAAGTAGATCTTTAGCTAACTCTTCAGCTCACTCAACTCATCTAGTGACGTTCTATAAGGTTCCATCGACACAGGTCTAGTACCGGGTACTAAATCTATGGCAAACTCGATTTCTCTTTCTAGCGGTAAGTCGATAATATCATCAGTGAACACATCTGGGAATTTCGATACTATAGGTTCATCCTCCAATTTCATTCACCATCAATTTTCAAGGAAGAAAACATCGCAAACACATGAGCTTCATATTTCATGAATTTTTCAACTTGTCTCGCAGAAATAAACTGCAGACTATTCTCTTTTACAAACTCAGGAAATAACACAGTCTTATTGTTGTACCCCAAAATTTGCCCAACATTTCTTCACCTAGCTTGTGTTTCATTTCATTCACATTAGCATTATCATTTGCATTTCATTGACATGTATGCAGGAGATCAAGAGGTATGATTACCAATCAAGGGCTACACAAGACTTTGAAGCTAGCTGGGAGACTTATCCAAGTGTTCAAGGGTTGATATCTTTGTTAGAGAAGTTAAAAGATCCTCAGAGAGAGTGATTGAAGCCAAGTGTGTAGGTTTCCTAACTTGAGAGTTGTGGGAAGTCATCAGATGATTCTGAAGCCATGAAGTTAGACTTGAGGTCTTGAGAGAGCTCATGATAAGTGTTGAAGATCACTTTGAGGCCTAGACAGGTCATGGTGCAAGAATAAGAAGCCTCAACCATGATTGGTGCAGCTAGGGTTTGACTGGGTCAACCCTAAGTCAACTGAGGATTTGAAGGAGGTTGAGACCTAATCCAAGAGCCATGTGATCATGGATTGATACATTGAGATGTTATAAGGATGATTCCAAGGTTAACTCATCATGATTGAAGAGTTTGAGAAGTTTCAGGCTAGGGTTTCTAAGACTTGACAGTGTAAAATCCCCTAGTTGGACCCCTATCTTCAAGGCAATTTAGCCCAAGATATGATTGTCATCCCATCTTGACCCTAACATGATTGTTGTAGAGCATTATCTTAGCTTTAATTTGAGTAATAGAAGTCCTTGATAGGGTTTATAGAACTCGAGTTATGAGTCAGACAAGTTACAAGTCATCTGAGGTATGTGAATTTGGAGCTTGAAAGTTACCCAACTTTCATGACACGTTTGCCCTAGATGGATGATTCCTATGAACTTTTGGTCAACACGAATGTTGTTCCTTATTCTCTTAGCTTTCTAGAGAGTACTAGAAGTCCTTCATAGGATTTGTAGAACTCAAGTTATGGCTTTGACAAGTCAAGGGTATTTTGGGAAGTTATGATTATAGGTCATTTTTGGTTCTAGGTCATTTTCACCAACTTAGACACCTCAAATGAAATTTTGTTCAACTAGAAAGTTGGTCAAAATGGGGTTTTACCCTTGACCATGTATTAAGGAGACATTGAAATGGCTCAAGGAAAGACTTGGTTCAAGAAGTGGTGAAAAAGGAAGGATTAAAATGGATTAAATGACCAAAAATTCAAATAAATCATTTTGTGTGCAAATGAAGCAAAGTAACATCATTTTTTGAATGGAAAAAGCACTTTAGAAACTTTGGTAATGTTAGAATTTTGGTTTGAGTCTCATATCATGCCCTTTTTCTTTATTTCTTCATGATGAAGCAACATGCCATATACAAGCCATTGGATGAAAACAAGGAGGGAAACATCACCATTCATGTTCAAAATCTCATGAGAAGTTGAAAGCAAGCTTGCTAAGGCCAAAACAGAGTGGGAATCGTGGCTGGTGTAAGTGAGATTTTGGAGAGAATTTGAAAATTGAAAATCTCATTCTGAAGCTTTGAGAGAGTTCTAGATGATTCTAATAAGTTCTATATAAGTGGTTGAGTGTGTTCAGCCATTTTTTTTGGAAGAGATTGAAGCCTGGAGCAGAGAGTGAGGTTGAAATTTCATAGCTGCAAGTTGAAATCGTATTCTGAGTTCAAGGCCAATTCAAGAGAAATTAAAGATTGCATTAGCTTTGGAAGGAGTTTTGGAGTGAATCTGCATCATCTTGGAGGCTGAAGTGATCAAGAACACCTTCTGTTACACCTCTAAACACGGGTTGGTACATTTCGTTTTTGTGCATAATCTAGGAGGAGATAGATAGAAATATATAGGTGGTTAGGATCCTGATGATGTATAGATGGATTTGAGCTGATCAATTTGAGCATTAGAGACAAGTTAGGATGTGGATCATTTTCTGTTGAAGCTGAATTCTTGCAATTCTTGGATTGATAATCAAGATTAGATAGGGGAAATTGATCACCATGAGATAAGGATCATTTCTGTGCATTTAATTTAAGTTCTGAGGAGATTCAAGATTGAGGTGTATTTTGGAATGGCTATCGGGTTTGAAAATCCATGGAGATTTAGATGATTCTAAGGCTGGATTCATGATCAGCATGAAAAACTGGACAAGATGATGTATCATTTTGCTATTTTTAATGAAATGTGTGTTTGACCTCACCGGAGAAGACGGTGGCGCCACTGCTCAGGCCACCGTCTGTAGTTTCCCTCCACCTGAGCATTTGAATGAAGAAGATGAGCTGTGAGCGTTGGATCATTACTGAAGCTTGACCAAGTCCATGGAATGAATGACCACGATTGAGTTTGAAAGTCAGCCTTGGACTCCTTCATCAATACGCACCGTTTCATTTAATTGAAGCGCCTGGGCTTAATGACTGGGTTGATATCCACACCCCCATCTGGCCCAATCCACATATTGAATTGATGTTCTTTGCTATTTGCAGCGCAAGTTTATTAATTTCTTTTGTTTTTTCTTTAATTTCTTCATTTCATGTTAGTTTGAAAATAATTCATGAAAAATAGGAAAATAGGTCAATTAATTCCAGGTTTTTTCGCCTGATTCATGATTGAATCTAGAACTTTATTGAATAAAAATATTAGGAAAATCATGCATATTCAATTTTTGTGCATTTTTTACATTTTATTTGATAATAAAATTGCCATGGTTGATACCTCTGTTTAATGATTTTAGTGTGATCACTTGGTGATGATTTTTGGCTTGATTTTTTGTGTGTGATTAGATTAGACATGTATGCTCCCATAGTATTTTTATCACATTTTTGTGATGAACTTAGGTGTGGTTTTTAGATTGAAACTTTAGGTGCTTCTTTTTAGGGTTTAAGCTTAGTACCTTGTAGTGTAGAATTTATTTCTAGGTCTTATCTGAGGATTTGATCTCTGGAATTAACATGGTAGAGTCATGACTGACATAGGTTCCCATAGTGATTTTTGTAGGATTTTATAATTGGTTTTAGTATTTTAGTTAGAATTAACTTTAGTACTAGGTTTTAGGTGATCCTAACTTGCTAACTCAACTAGAATGATTTCATTAGTTCCCTTAGACTTGGGTGTTGCTTTTATTGCTCTTGGATGATGATGAAGACTTGTGTGGGCTGCTGTGGAATGCATGGTGGAGCTTGGACTTGAATATTTCTCTCCCTTTGGTGTAGTTTTTTTAGGGTTAAGGATTAGGGTTTTTAGGGAGATCCTTTAGAATAAATTTTCTTCCTTCATGAAACATGGAAGGTGTTGATCACTTCCGTTCCTCCCTATGATGTAAGGTCCCATTGTGAAGGCCTCATCCCTCCTTTGGTAGGATGAGTGGCTCCTCACAAATTGGTAGAACCTTTGAGGGTTCCTTTCCTTGATGGTGGAGTGCTTAGAGGTGACCTTTGGTCTTCACTTTGCTTCTCCCTATCCCCACCTTGCTCTTGTTAGATGAATCTTTCTCCCTTGCTATAGGATGGAGTTCCTTGCTAGAAGATTGAAGATGCTAGAGATTGCACTTCCCCTTTGTTTGAGGACTGCCCTTGGAGCTGAAGCTTGAAGATCAAGAAGAACAAGTTGACACTTGTGAAGAAGATCAAATTGAGATTGAAGAAAGAGCTGAAGCTTGAAGAAGATGAAGAACAAGTTGATACTTGTGATTGATGCATTGAAAGCTTGAAGAAGCAAGTTGACACTTGCTATTGAAGATGAGAGCCTTGAGGAACAGTTACAGGCTGTCAGAGGATTGCTTTGCTGTGAAGTTGTGGAAGCTGTTGATCTGCTTTCTTTCCTGTCTGTTTGCTTTCTGTGCAACTGTATTGATGTGACTTGTTTGATTTGCTTGATGCATTAGAATAAGTTCATGTTTAGATTGTGTTAATCTAGGAGCATGATTGCACTAGAGGTTGAGTTGCTCCCTCTGCTTGTATTTTTACTGTATGGCTTTGCTTGCGGGTATTCGGTAGAGCCCAGCTCCCTTGCCTATGTGGTTTGTGATTTGCTTGATGACATTATATTTCTTCTGTATGATTGCAGTTATTCATATCTGGCTTGAGGTTGAGATGAGCTTGTGGAGGCTGATGCCCCACACACATTTCCTCCCTCACTTGCATTGCATGCATTTTACAATCGTTTACTGTTTACTGTCTAGTTGATGCTTTATCTGTTTCTGTTTATCATTGACATGATCCCCTAGGAATCTCACTTCCTTTGATGAGGAAGTGATGATAGAACTTTAGGTTGAAACCCATGCATGATAACTTCTAGGAGTTCCCTGTTTCAAACTTCAACTATAGGATGAATCCTTGGCATGACAACAGTAGGACTTGATAGTCCCCCCTTAGTTGAGTCTCTCTCTTCTCATCTCAAAACAACAGTAAAAAACGTAATAAAGGCAAGTTAGTATAAGCGCGATACGAGCCTTAAGCTACTTGGGAAATGATGATTGAGCGGCCTCCTCTCAATCGTCTAGAATGTTTAGTATACGTCCTTTGGACGATATGCGACGCATTCGTTCCCAGGTCATAGTCTCTAGTGCTGTACGAACTACAGACAACCATAAAAAACAGTTCTTCCGTAAAAGACAGAAAACAAACTTCAAACCTTTTTACCCCGTGGGCCCATAATTCAAAGGAAGCTTTTTTGAAGAAAAGAGTGTCGTTAACTCCCAGTTCTACCGCAAACGGTAACGCCTAAGTCTCCAAGGGTCGAGCTGCATACACCAAACTGCTGGAACTGTTTGTTAACCCTACTCGATAAAACAGATGAATATGAATTCCCTTAATCCGTATTATCCCGAACTACGTAAGCTCTGATCTCTCATACCTGTTGAGAGTACATAGGTGTTGCACCCCAAAATTTGACCAACAATTATTTATTCATTGAGTGTTTGGAAGTGGATACCTTCATCAGAAAGTTCAAGAGATCCTCAGAAGAAGTGGTTTGAAACCAGGGTTGTGTGCTTCATAGTTTGAAAGTTGTGGGTGCCCCTCAGATGGTTCTGAGACTTTGAGAATGAATTTGATGTTTAGGGAAAGCCTATGAGATGTCTTGATAGCCTTCATGAAGCCCAGAGAAGTCATTATGCAAGAGTTCAGAAGATTCAACCATGAATGGTAGAATTAGGGTTTTGACTGGGTCAACCCTAGGTCAACTGATGATTTGGGAAAGGTTGAGACCAATCCAAGGGCCATGAGATCATGGAATGATGCATAGAGATGATATAAAGATGATTCCTAGGCCAACTCATCATGAGTGAGGAGTTTGAGAAGTTTCAAGTCAGGGTCCCCAAGGATTGTCAGTGAAAAACCCTAATTTGATCCCTATCTTCCAGGCAGTTTTAGCTCAAGATGTGATTGATATCTCACCTTCACCATAACATGAATGTTGTAGAGCTTGTTCTAAGCTTTAATTTGAGTGGTGGAAGTCCTTGATAGGAGTTACAGAGCCCAAGTTATGGTTTTGACAAATTACAGGTCAGCAGAGGTGTGTGAATCTGGGTCCTTGAAAGTCACCCAACTTGCAGACAACTTTTGCCCTAGTAGGAGGATTCCTATGACTTCTTGGTCAACATGAATGTTGAAGAGCATCTTCTTAGCTTTAATTTTAGTGGTAGAAGTCCTTGATTGGATTTGTGGAACTCAACTTATGGTTTGAACAAGACAGGGGTATTTTGGTCATTTGTCAGTTATAGGTCATTTTATCCAATGCCTAAAACTCCTATTTCCAAGCCTCAAATGGAAAAACTCAAAACATGAAAGTTGTTCAAAATGTGATTTTAAGTCTAGAAAGAAGGTCACAAATTGTTGGAAAAGCTCATAGCATGAAGTTACATGATTGGTCAAAAATGAACTAAAAATGGCATATAAGTTTGAAAAGTTGAAATTGGAAATTGGTTTGGGAGATCCACAAATCCAAAATAGGTCATCCAATATATCATTTTGATTGGAAAAATCATTTTGAGAACATTGGTTTAGCTAGAATTTTGATTTGAAGCTTTAAAATGGGTGATGCTTTGAAAACTTGTTACTTGAAGAAGAAGGCAATGTTGGAAAACCTAACACAAGGCAAAACCAAGGCTTATAGTTGTGCATATCTTCTCATTATCTCATGTAAAGGTATTTTGGCACCAAATGGTAAGGCATAAGGCATGGAATGTGAGATTTTCAATATGTCATCACATGAGATTTTCAAGAAATTTCCACCCTATTCTAGATGAATCTAGAAGCATCTAATGATCATTATAAGAAGAGGGCCATGAAGAGAGTTCAAGGTTGGTGATAGAGAGAGATTTCAAGAGAGAGAGAGAGAGAGAAATAGCCATTGAAGTTCTTTCTTCAAGTTCAAGCAATCCAAGAAACCTTTCACTACAAGCCATCTCCTTCCCAACAAGTGCAAACAGAAGCATTTCCACCATTGGAGGATCATCCTGAAGCAGTTACAAGGCTTGCAACATCCTCCACGAGCACCTACCATCATCACTTGACAGGTTGGTTTCTATCCCTAGTTCTCTTAATTTATGCAGTTTTAGTTAGTTTCATAGATGTAGAACTGATGCATTAGGTTAGAAGATAAAACCCTAGAAGTTATAGCACAATCCATGGAGTTCCATAACAGAGCCATAAAGCTTTAAAGATCAAGAACACTCACCCTAGGCTGCTATATTCCTAGGTTTTTAGCTTAGTGTAATCCCCTCAGCATGTAGAACATTCTAGGTTAGTATGGATTCATTCCATTACCATGCATATCAGTGTGAATCAAGTGTACCCGAAACTTCCATCTTTCATAATTCTTTGTAGAGTGAGTTTTAGAGAATTATAGCACCATGATTGTGTAGAGGGAGAGGAGTAGAATAAGTTTGCTGTTTGGACCGAGGAAAATGGTGGAGAATTGAGTGAGCTAGAGGAAGGAGAAGGTATGACGCATGGAGGCTGTTTCGAAACCCTAGCAGGCCAGAGGTTGAAGACGCAATCGTCACCGTCAACTCGTTTGGAATATTTGACTTGTTATGTTAATCCAACGGCCCAGATTCAATCTGAAGATGGAGGGAAAAATTCAAAGAAATGAAACGCGGTCGTTTCATTTAATCTGGTCTGTGGGCTTATTTCGCTATCCCCACCCCCCTTTTATCTGGCCCAATCAATTCCAACTGGCGCGTGTTACTTGTCACACCCCCCTCCCTTTTATTTGTTTTAATTTCTTTTATTTTCTTTTAATATTTTTCTGTTTTAGAAAATTCATTAAAAATTGAAAAATAATTGTTTTTTAATTCTTCTTTTTCCACCAAGTAGATAATAATGTGTAGAAAATATTAAAAATAAAAATGGGATTTTATTTTTTAGTTTAGTATTTTTAATAGATTTTTCTTTTAAAGTAGCTTTTATAATGTTTAGTTTGATATCATGATTTTGCAAGAATTATTTTAGGACCTTCCCTTAGGTTTTTTTATCCATTCTTTTTTGTGCAATTAGATGATGAATCATAGTTCCCCATAGGATTTATTCTAGAATTTTAGAATTAAATTTTGATTAGTTTAATTAGGGTAGATGTAGGGTATCCTAATTAGGGTTTAGGTTGTGCTTAGGTGAAGAATTCACTTTCTTTGAATAAGTTTTGTCTTGATTTTTAGGTAGAGGCCTATGTAGATGTTAGGGGTAGATGTTAAAGACCCTTGTGAATAATTGTTAGATTTTTCCCCATTAGTTTAGTATTTTTAGGTATTTTCTGAAGTTGCCTGTTGATTTTGTCTACCCTGTGGTTATCTGTTCATCTTTGGGGTTCATTGTGGGGAATTTGTTGTGGGGCTTGTGTTGCCTTGAAGACCTTGTTGGAGAGCATCATGAAGAGAAGATTGTAGATCAAGACTCAGAGACCCAGAGCTTGGCTTGTCCCCTGTCTGTGAGGTTTGAGATCCTGAAGTTTGAAGGAAGTTCATGGTACTTTCCTGAGGAAGGCACTATGAATGACTTTCATCCTTTCTTCTCACCTCTTTCTTAAGTGTCCAATGATGTTGGAGCCAACTTGTGAGTTTAATTTCTCCTGAGGAGGAATGTAAACTGATCACATGTTGTTGAGCCACATGGGATACAACTCCTAAGTGGAAGCCTCCTAGTACTTTCCTGAGGAAGGTCCTATGGGTCTGTTCACTTAGTTCCCTTAGTGTATTTAGGATTTCTCAAGTATCCAATGATGTTGGAGCCAACTTGTGAGTTTAATTTCTCCTGAGGAGGAATGTAAACTGATCACATGTTGTTGAGCCACATGGGATACGACTCCTAAGTGGAAGCCTCCTAGTACTTTCCTGAGGAAGGTCCTATGGGTCTATTCACTTAGCTCCACTAGTTCAGATAGGATTTCTTAAATATCCAGTGATGTTGGAGCCTACTTGTGAGTTTAATTTCTCCTGAGGAGGAATATAAACTGATCACAGTGGTTGAGCCACATAGGGTATGACTCCTGAGTATACACCTCCTAGTGCTTTCCTGAGGAAGACACTATGAGTCTGCTTGCTTAGCTCCCTTTCTTTGGTAAGCTTGTTCTGAAGCTTGAAGACTGGGATTGATTTCTCTTGTTTAGGGTTTTGCTTTAGGGCTTTGCTTTAGATTTGATCAGATTTTGTTTTAGGATAGGAGAGTAGATTCTTTCTTTCTCAAGCATGTGTGTTTGTTTGCCTGAGGGCACTTCATTTCCTTTATCTGGTTCTTTGCTTGATAGTATGTTGTTTATCTTCAGTATGATTACTGTTATTTTATGACTGGCTTGAGGTCGAGACGAGCTTGTGGAGGCTGAAACCCCACACACATTTCCTCCCTCACTTGCATTGCATGCATTTTACTGTTAAAGCTGATGTTTTTGTCTGTTTTGGTGTATCCTTGACATGATCCCTTAGGACTCTCATTTCTTCTGATGAGGATTTGATGATAGACTTTTAGGTTGAAACCTATGCATGACAACATATAGGAGTTCCCTGTTCAAACCTCAACCATAGGATGAATCCATGGCATGATAACAGTAGGACTTGATAGTCTCCCTCCTAGTTGGGCCTGTTCTCTTCTCATCTTGAAGCAGTTTAAAACACAGTAATCATGAATGATTTCTTTCGTACGTTACGAGCCTTAAGCTATCTGAGGATGGATGTTTAGTATAGTACCCTTTGGGTGACATGCGACGCATTCACTCTCAGGTCATAGTCTCTAGTGCGATTGAGATCGCAAACTCAATAAAAAACACTTCTTTTAGGAGATAACCCGTAGTTTCCCGAACTACGTCTGCTCTGATCTTTCATACTAGATGAAAGTACGTAGGCATAGGATGCGATATCCTAGCGAGCAACCTTCCCCATCTTCCCCCGTAGTTAGCCGAACTACGTTGACTCTGATTTCTCATTCTCTGATGAGAATACGTAGGCATAAAGCGTGACGCTTTGCCGAGTCATTTTTCTTTTCTTTTTCAGCCAGCCCTGATAGGTAGATAGATTATAACCAACCCGTCCAAGTAAACAAACAAGCGAGGATCCCGTCGAGTACGACGGACGTGAGGGGTGCTAATACCTTCCCCTTGCGTAACCGACTCCCGAACCCAGACAATGGTTGCGATGACCTTGTCTTACCCTTTTTCGTCAGGTTTTTCCGATCGTTTCCTTTCCCGCTCTGAGGGATAAATAACGAAAGGTGGCGACTCTTCTGTCATGCCGGCACCTTATTTTTCGCGCAAGCGACAGCTGGCGACTCTGCTGGGGAATTATAGCATCTAGGGACTTTTCCCATCCCTTATGCTGGGACCGTTTCCCATCCCCTACGAGAGTCAATCCTATCGTTTGTGTGTTTGCTTGTTAGGGTTGCGTTTATTTATCGCATCTTTACTTCCCGCACTTTACTTCCCGCATTTTATTTCCCGCATTTTATTTCCAGTTTGATATGATTATCTGTGCTGCTGTGGGAGAGGGATGTTACTATGAGTGAGAAGCCGGACCCGGGCTTGAGTACACACCTAGATATAGTTGCGGAGAAGTAGTAGACGAACCTGTCTGCTGAGCAGGCACAATTCCCTACGAAAATCTGCGCTCAGACGAGATTCTTGCAGAGGTGCTCCTTTCCGGTCCTGAGGATCTGAGGGGAGTCCAGACGTGAGGATTGTCGACTCTGGGGACCGATCATTTGGAAGTCAGCTAAGAGAGGCCTCTTCATGACTTGACGATGCCACTCCTTCTGGGAATCGTATCGTCATTCATGAAAGTCTGTGACGCTGATGACCGCATAGGACGCCGTACCTTTGTCCGTGGATTAGGTCCATACCTGTGAGTGGGATTGGGATATTGCAGGAAACTTTGACCTCCAGACTACCTGGTTTTCTTGACAGTGAATCAGTTATGTTGGGTTCTCAGTTGCAGAGATGTTCTTGATAGAGCAAGGGTTTGATCAGAGGATTTTATCATCGGGTGTTTGTCTGTTCCTGATAGAGCAGGTTCCGATCAGAGTATTGTTATCAGAGGTTTGTTCTGGATGGAGCAGATTTTTGAGTAGGGTCTGAAGATCTCGTCGGCAGTTGTTATCTGTTCTTGATAGGGCAGATTTTGAGTGGGGTTTGAAGATCTCATCAGCAGCTGTGTGTTTGTTCTAGAGAGGGCAGATTTGTGATTTGGGGTCCGAAGACTTCATCAACAGATATTCCTTGATCTTGCATCCGGGGTCTTTATTATCAGGCCTTTATTCTTGTCAGGGCAGAAGTTTGATCTCGATCCTACCAGATGGTTATTCACAGCAGATCGGATCAGTGGTTTTACACCGGGGTTTCCTTCTCATCAGTGACTGTTGGCATCGAATCTCCACAGCAGCCACCTGGATATATTGTTGCATGCCTGCATTTTGCATTAGCTTGCATAATCATTCGCATTCCATCAGCGTGTGTCTGTGACAGGTACCGTTTCCCTGGTCCAGGATCTCTCGCCTCTTATTGTGTTACTGCAGCCTCTCTCAGAAAGACTGTTGCGTACGAGTTCTCGGTCCTTGATGTGTCGAATCTGACTATCGCCATGTGAGGTTGCTGTTTCCATGATTGGGCCTGGATTCCTCTCCTTATTATTGCCAACAGGTGCCAGGATCGGGGGATAATCTCTCAAGCACACAGACACACGCATGCATAAAGCATTTTTTGCATGACATACATTCTGTCACCTTTTCCTAACCTTTGATGTTGACAGGCTTTTCAGGTACTCAGGTTCCGAGCTGTTTTCGATCTCCAGGATTGATCAAAGATTCATCCACCGCTACTCAACTCGCGCTAATCAGACGAGAATAATGGACCAGGTACAGTCAGATGTTCAAGAGCTTCGTGAACGGATGGATCGTTTTATGGAGCTGATGCAAGTAGTTGCGAATGGGCAAGACCAGCTTCGTACTTTGGTTCAACCTCTCATCTCCAGGGTTGACAGTAATGGAATACTTCATGGCGGGGCCGTGCCCACTCCTCCTCGAGGGGATACTCCGCAGAACGTTGTTCCTGCTGCCGGGGGCAGCGGCAGTGCTAACGGCAATCTTATGACTAATCTCGGACTCAACGCGGCTGGCGCCGTCAATGGTGGTTTGGGAGCCAATGTTAACATGGGGCCGGTCAACGGCAATGTTGGTGCAGGGAATATGGTGGTGCCTCAACCGTGGCTGGAGGACCATCAGGATGACATATTCTCTCAAAGAGGTGTAGAGGCAGAGTTGACTGCTGAGGCTCGACTCAGGTTCAAGGCGCTGGAAGATAAAATGAGAGATATAGAGAATCAGAACGCATTGGGCGTTGACATGGCCAAACTCGGGTTGATTGCTGACTTTAAAGTACCTCACAAGTTCAAGGTGCCTATCTTTGAGAAGTATAGGGGCACTACTTGTCCCCGTGTTCACCTCCGATCTTATTATAGAAAGATGTCCGCTTATTCTGACGATGAGAAGCTGCTGATGCACTTCTTTCAGGATAGTCTTTCTGGTCCATCGCTCGAATGGTATATGGGTTTGGAACCCGCTGCTGTGCGCACCTGGAAAGATCTTGCAGAAGCGTTTGTTCTCCACTATCAATATAATAGCGACTTGGCTCCCAACCGAGTTCAGCTTCAGAATCTCTCGCAGCGGAGCAATGAAAGCTTCAAAGAGTACGCCCAGCGGTGGCGTGAATTGGCTGCTCGGGTCCAACCACCGATGGTTGAGAGCGAGTTGGTACAAATGTTCGTGGCTACCCTTCCTGGAGTCTATTATGAAAAGCTGGTTAGTGGCATGTCCGGAACATTCTCGGCCCTCATCACTTTGGGCGAGCATGTTGAGAACGGTATAAAGATCGGAAAAATTCAGGGCGAGTCATCCTCAGCTGGAGGAGCTAGCAGGAAACCCTATACTGGCAAGCGTCGAGAGGGAGATGCCAGTGCTGTCACTAATGCTAGGAGAAAGGGCAAGGGCCCTCAGTCTCAGATCGCTAGCATAAACATCCCAGCTGCTCCGCCACAGCCGCAGCCGCAGCCCCAGCAACAGAATAATCAGGGATATAAGAGATATCAGAATCGGGGTCCCCTGGCTAACCGTCATCTTGAAACTCCTCCTATGCCGTATGCACAGCTTCTGCAGACGTTGCTTCAGCTCCAATTGGTTCACAAGAGGACAATGGCTCCCTTAACGGGACCACCCCCACCAGAGTATGATGCTAATGCTACTTGTGAATTTCACTCGGGGGCACCTGGCCATACGGTTGAGAATTGTAAAGCTTTTAAGCACAAAGTCCAGGACTTGGTGGACGCCAAGGTTATCAACTTTTCTGACAGCGTGCCCAACGTCACCAAGAATCCGATGCCTCATCATAAGGGGGGCGGAGTGAATGCTGTTATCACTGAAGAGAGTTCAGACTTGCTGACCGATGTCAAAGATCTGAAGACGCCGTTGAGTTTTGTCAAGGCTAAGTTGCTGAAGAAGGGCTTCTTTCCTGGATGTGGAGAGCTATGTATGGCTTGTGCTACACTTCCTGATGGGTGTGAGCAGTTGATCGAAGGTATCCAAAGTCTGATGGCCGAGGGTATTTTGCAATTCAGTCGGAGCATTGAGAATGCGTCAGGGGAAGTCGTGCTGAAGCAGGCAGACGAAGTTGCTACCATTACTATTCCTCGTCACCCTATTACTATTTCCGCGCCCCGTCCGCCCTCTATCACCATCACCAGGGCCGGACCAATCCCATTCGAGAGTACCAACGCCGTTCCATGGCATTATGGCGCCGAAGTTTATTGTAATGGTCAGAAGATAGAGCTTGAGCCGTGTGGATTGACTGCGCAGAATCTTACTGAAGTCAGTGGTATCACTAGAAGCGGAAGAGTATTCGCACCGGCAGAGGTTGCAGCAGAGAAAGTGGTCCGGGCTGACGCTATGGATAAGGGCAAAGGTAAAGCTGTGGAAGAGGTCCCTGCAGGGGCAGAGAAAGACTTGTTGGTTAAAGATGCTGAAGAGTTCATGCGACTAATCAGGAAAAGTGACTACAAGATTGTAGATCATCTTCACCAGACTCCGTCAAAGATCTCGATTCTTAACCTGTTGCTGTGTTCTGAAGCGCACCGCAATGCATTGCTGAAGGTATTGAATGCTGCATACGTGCCACAGGAGATATCAGTAAATCAACTCGAGGAAGTAGTAGCCCATGTCAATGCTGGTAATGGGCTGGGATTTACAGATCTGGAGCTGACTCCTAAGGGAAGAGATCACAACAGCGCCTTGCACGTCTCAATAGAGTGCAGAGGCACGATTATGTCACATGTCCTGGTGGATACGGGTTCCTCGCTTAACGTGCTTCCGAAGAAGGCACTGATGAAGTTGGACACCCGTGGACTGCTGTGCACGCCCAGTGATTTGGTCGTGAAGGCCTTTGACGGGACCAAGCGCCACGTCTTCGGAGAGCTGACCCTGCCAATTCAAGTTGGTCCAGAGACGTTTAATGCGGTTTTCTATATCATGGATATCATGCCCGCCTATAGTTGCCTCTTAGGTCGGCCGTGGATCCATTCTGCTGGTGCCGTAACGTCCACGCTGCATCAGAAGCTTAAATATGCTGTTGGGGGCAGCATAGTGACAGTCTGTGGAGAGGAGGACATCATGGTAAGCCACCTATCGTCCTTTAAATATGTCGAAATGGATGGTGAGATCCATGAGACTCTTTGCCAAGCATTTGAAACCGTCAGGGTGAAGGAGGTAGCTCCCGTTGTTGCAGAGAAGCAAGAGTTGAACCTCTCCTCGTTTAAGGAAGCTAGAGCCGTTGTCGAAGCTGGTTCCACCCCAGGCTGGGGGCATGTCTTGGATATACCAATCAAACAGGATAAGTTTGGATTGGGGTATTCTCCTGGAGCTGAGGCTTCATCTTCTTCTGGCAGTTCGTCTCATGGGAAAGGGCCGATCTTATTCACCAAGGGGGGAGTAATCTTCGAGAGCATCAACGCTACGTCAGAGGACAGCGGGGACAGTGATTGTGATCTTGACGCCTGGATTCAACCGAGCAAGCCAGGAGAGCGCCTCCACAATTGGACCCTCAAGGAGATTATCAAGCTGACAAGTGAAGAGTAATGATTTGCTTTTTACAATCTTTGTACAACCCTATGTCCTGCCCGGGGCATAGTGGTTTTACTGTCAGGGCCTTGTTGGATTATGTGTATGCATTTTGTTAATAAATAAAAGGCGTTTTCTTCGTAATCAAATGTTGTGTTCTCTGTTATTCATGCTTTATGTTTGTTTCGAAAAACAGCAAAATGGCAACGAGGTGCGTGCTAACCTGCATATTCCTGCTTTAAACTTAACCCTTGTTATTGCAGGATCCACGTAACAGATGACATCGACTCTGGACCCTCTACGGCTCACTACGACTTTGATTGCCCGATCTATCAAGCCGAGGATGAGATTGATGAAGACGAAGACCTTCCGGAAGAGTTGGCCCGCTTGTTGAGACAAGAGGAGAAGGTTATTCTGCCTCATGAGGAGGATATTGAGATCATAAATCTGGGTTCTGAGGAGCTCGTCAGAAATGTCAGAGTAGGGGCTGCGCTGCAGAATGATGTCAAGCATAGACTGGTCGAGATGCTTCGAGAGTATAGTGACGTCTTTGCTTGGTCATATGAGGATATGCCCGGACTCGACACAGATATCGTGGTTCATCGCTTGCCGTTGCGAGAAGATTGCCCTCCAGTCAAGCAGAAGCTCAGGAGGACGAGACCAGATATGGCTGTAAAAATCAAAGAAGAGGTCCAGAAGCAGTTGGACGCAGGATTTCTAGCCGTTACCACTTACCCTCCGTGGGTCGCCAACATAGTGCCTGTACCGAAGAAGGACGGTAAGGTACGTATGTGCGTCGATTATCGGGATTTGAACAGGGCGAGCCCTAAGGATGATTTCCCGTTGCCTCATATCGATGTGTTGGTCGACAATACAGCCCAGTTTTCCGTGTTTTCGTTCATGGATGGTTTCTCCGGTTACAATCAGATTAAGATGGCGCCGGAGGACATGGAGAAAACGACGTTTATTACCCCCTGGGGCACGTTTTGCTACAAGGTAATGCCCTTCGGTTTGAAGAACGCAGGGGCCACTTACCAGCGAGCAATGGTAACTTTGTTTCATGATATGATTCATCATGAGATCGAGGTCTATGTTGATGACATGATTGCAAAGTCCCAAACGGAGGAGGAGCATTTGGTCAATTTGCTGAAGCTGTTTGAAAGGCTTAGGAAATTCAGGTTGAGGCTAAATCCTAACAAGTGCACTTTCGGAGTGCGGTCTGGAAAGTTATTGGGGTTTATCGTTAGTGAACGAGGTATTGAAGTTGATCCTGCAAAGATAAAAGCTATCCAAGAAATGCCAGCGCCGAAAACAGAAAAAGAAGTTCGTGGTTTCTTGGGCCGAATAAACTACATTGCAAGGTTTATCTCTCAGCTCACGGCCACTTGTGAACCGATGTTCAAGTTGTTAAAGAAAAATCAGGCGATTACTTGGAATGAGGATTGCCAGAAGGCATTCGATAAGATAAAGCAGTATCTTCAAGAACCTCCAATCTTGATACCCCCAGTGGCTGGACGGCCATTAATCATGTACTTGACAGTTCTGGAGAATAGTATGGGGTGTGTTCTCGGTCAGCACGACGAGACGGGCAGAAAAGAGCATGCCATTTATTATTTGAGTAAAAAGTTCACTGAGTGTGAATCTCGATACTCGATGCTGGAGAAGACGTGTTGTGCATTAGCTTGGGCTGCCAAACGTCTGCGACAGTATATGCTCAACCACACCACTATGCTAATTTCGAAGATGGATCCGATCAAGTACGTCTTCGAGAAGCAGGCTCTTTCGGGCAGGATTGCCAGATGGCAGATGGTGTTAACAGAATATGATATTCAGTACGTCTCCCAGAAAGCCATCAAGGGAAGCGTATTGTCTGACTACCTTGCCGAACAGCCAATCGAAGACTATCAGCCGATGAAGTTCGAATTCCCTAACAAGGACATTATGTTTCTCAAGGCGAAGGATTGCGATGAGCCATTTCCCGATGAGGGGCCAGATAGGAAGTCCCAGTGGAAGTTGATATTCGATGGGGCAGTTAATTCCTATGGAAGTGGTATCGGGGCTATCATCACGACTCCTCACGGATCCCATATCCCGTTTACTGCAAGACTGACGTTTCCAGTTACCAACAACGAGGCGGAGTATGAAGCATGTATTATGGGTCTAGAAGAGGCAATTGATTTGAGAATCAAGAATCTAGACATATATGGTGACTCAGCGCTTGTAATCAATCAGATTAAAGGGGAGTGGGAAACTCGTCAAGCGAATTTAGTGCCGTACATGAATTATGCCAGGAGGCTGCTTCCGTTCTTCGACCGAGTAGAACTTCATCATGTACCCCGGGCTGAAAATCAAATGGCTGATGCTTTAGCCACGTTGGCTTCAATGTATAAAGTCAATTATTGGAATGAGGCTCCAAGAATTGTGCTTTCGCGTCTTGATAGACCAGCGTTTGTGTTCGCAATCGAAGATGCCACTGACGGCAAGCCATGGTTCCACGATATCCAGACCTTCCTTATGACCAAGGAGTATCCTGCGGGTGCATCAGCCCAGGATAAGAAGACTCTGAGGAGGTTATCTGGAAACTTTTACCTCAACCCTGATGGAGTGCTGTACAAGAGAAACCACGATCTCGTGCTACTCAGATGTGTAGATGAGAAAGAAGCAAGTATGCTCATGGAAGAAGTCCATGAGGGCACATTTGGTACGCACGCCGGCGGGCATGCCATGACGAGAAAGATCCTGAGAGCAGGATATTACTGGTTGACTATGGAGTCGGATTGCTTCAGATTCGCGAAGAAATGTCACAAATGCCAGATTTATGCTGATAAAGTTCATGTGCCGCCGTGCCCATTGAATGTCATGTCCTCCCCTTGGTCGTTCTCCATGTGGGGCATCGACATGATAGGCAAGATCGAGCCCACCGCATCCAATGGTCATCGTTTTATTCTGGTAGCTATCGACTACTTCACCAAATGGGTGGAGGCAGCCTCGTACGCTAATGTGACCAAGCAGGTGGTGGCTAAGTTCATAAAGAGGGACATCATCTGTCGCTATGGAATTCCCGAGCGGATCATTACTGATAATGGTTCGAATTTGAATAATAAGATGATGAAGGAGCTGTGCCAGAGCTTCAAGATTGAACACCACAACTCATCTCCTTACCGGCCGAAGATGAATGGCGCTGTTGAAGCGGCCAACAAGAACATCAAGAAGATTGTTCAGAAGATGGTTGTGACGTATAAAGATTGGCACGAGATGCTGCCGTTTGCCTTGCACGGTTACCGTACTACGGTGCGTACGTCGACCGGGGCAACTCCTTTCTCCTTGGTGTACGGTATGGAAGCTGTCCTGCCGTTAGAAGTGGAGATTCCCTCTTTGCGGGTTTTGGTTGATGTAAAACTTGATGAGGCAGAATGGGTTACGAATCGCTTGAACCAGCTCAGCCTGATGGACGAGAAAAGGTTAGCATCGATTGCATTTGGTCGCCTATACCAAAGCCGAATGAAGAAAGCTTATGATAAGAAGGTGCGTCCTCGAAGCTTTCAGACGGGTGATCTCGTCCTGAAGAAGATTCTTCCGCCACACTCCGATCACCGGGGCAAGTGGACTCCGAATTACGAAGGGCCGTATGTCGTCAGCAAGGTCTTCTCAGGAGGAGCTTTGTTGTTATCCACGATGGATGGTGAAGATCTTGCATCCCCGGTGAACGCGGACGCAGTTAAAAAATACTTTGCTTGAAAGAGACCCGCTGGACAAAAAAGAAAGAGTCCAGGCAAAAAAGGGCATCCCGGCGAACCAAAAACAGAATAAAAGGTTCGGGCAAAAATTAGGGATATATTGAAAAAAATGTACACCCGCGAAGTCGAAAACCTACACTGGGCGGCTTCGGCAAAAAAGGGTATCCCGGTGAACTGAAAACCCGAAAGGGCGGTTCACGCAAAAGTTAGGGATTTGAATAAGCAAATGACTGCGTTCCGCGTATGGACTTTCATTGTTTAGTGGTTCGGAAGACCTGAGGGCCGTTTATCTGAATCAATCTCTTCCAAAGCTGAAGCATCGGAGAAGTATCGAAGTCGAGTGGGTCTTAGAGGGATCAACTCATGGTGTTCGTCTACGCCTCGATTGCCGACATTTGTATATACTGATGTATATTTATGTTTTCTTTTTGCGCGGCTTCCTCATTTCAGGAGCTTGCCTCTGTTGTAAAACATTTTTGCCCATTCAGGGGTTCATCATCAATAAAATGCACATTATTCAGCAATTCTACTTGACTGCTTAGCATTTATCTGTTTTGTTTGCGAATGAGAACGCCGATGTGTTTTTGATAAAATGCGCATACATAAACTTGCGGGCCTAGGCCCATTGATTGTTGAAACAACTAATTAACTGAATATTGTCACGAGATAATAACCTGGATAGGCCCCGTTGAGGAGGGTATCTTGCCTGTTTGTTTGTGTTGTTGCAGGTGTAGCACTTGCCAGAAGATGTGCCGTGCGTATCCCCGAAGCAGGATGAGTCCTCCTTCCCCAGCAGAGTTCAGTAGTTTCTCCTCCGCAGAATCTGAACGCAAGATGGTGAGCATTGATATGTCTTCCCCAGGTAGAGGTGATTCTCTTCCCCAAGCCGACGCATCCTGAAGGAATGTCACCTCATCAGCTGAATCAAGCACCGAAGAATGATGTCGTCTCTCCCCAGCACCGGGTCACAAGTGCAGAGTTCATAGAAATGTTTGGGTACTGGAGCTCGTGTTTTCCCCAGTAAGGTCGCCGAAGCAGGATTCTCCCCCGCACCGGGTCACAAGTGCAGGTTTCGTAGGAAGCTGTTCGTATGCCGAAGGATGCAGTAACTGATGGTGCCAGACTGAAGTCTCCAGTGGAATTGAGATTCCTCACCAGAGTCAGGCTCTCTCCTGAAGTTCGATGATTCCCTCTTCCCCAGTAGAGTGTTGGAACAGCGGATGTTGTATTCCCCTGCAGAGTTGTACTCTTCCCCCGAAGTCAGATGATTCCTTCTTCCCCGGAGAAATTGAGTTTCCTCATCGGAGTTGCACTCTCCAGCGAAGTAGAATGATTTCTCTCCCCGGCTGAGTCCGCAGAAAAGCAGAATTCATGGACATTGATCAGATCAGGATCGATGTTCCCCAGCAGAGCGTGGGGCAACTAGTGTTGTGTTTCCCCAGCATCGCACTCTCTCCATCGAAGCAGAATGATTTCTCCTTCCTCAGCCGAGTTTGCAGATGTCCAAGAGATCCGAATCCTTGGAAGTTGATCAGATCATGATTGGTTTTTTCCCCAGTGGAGTGTTGAGCAGCTGAAGTTGGTTCCCCTCAGAGTGGTCATCCCTAGAAGAATAGCCGAGACGGCCGCGCAGTTCATTCTCGCGATTGATATCAGCAGATCCAAGTTCTCGTAGAGCTTCGTCCCCTGCAGCAGTCAGCTGAAGTTGTTCCCCTGCAGCAGTCCGCGGAAGATCAATTCCCCAGACAGAGCCTAATTGATATTGGCGTGTTCACGTTCTCCTCAGCAGGATGACTCCTCTACCTGAATGGTTCTTTCTCCTTGACAGGAGGATTCCCCCTTTCGGCATTTATTTTGCTGACGGGATCGCATCATTGTGCATGACTGCATAGCATTTAACGTTGCATAGCATTGTGCATGATTGCATGGCATTTAGCATAAACGCATATCATTCCCACTGTGTGGGGCATGGCGCAGAAGCATATGCACCATAAGCATGTTCTAGGTCATCATCATCCTTGTTGAACAGGTGTACCACCAAAAGACCGGTTGCTCAGGACGATTCTTGATATTCTCCCCAGCAAGGTCGCTTTTGAGGTGATTCTTAAAGACCCCGGTGTAATCACAGTCGCTCGCTCAAGATGATTTTTGAGATCCCCAGCAAAGTCTTCAGTTAGAGATGATTCTTGAGTCCCTCAGCAGGGCTATTTGCTTAAGACGATTCTTAAGACCCCAGTACAGCTTCCCGAGTGGTTCGCCTAGTATGATACTTGAGCTCCCCAATAGCATCTCCAGCAAGAGTTGCCCAGGAAGATTTCTGGAATACCCAACAGAATGTTTGCTCCGGAAAGGTTATCAGTTCAGGACGATTCTTGAAGATGCCCGACGGATCTGTTTGGTCAAGATGATTCTTGAAGTCCTCATCAGCATGATATGTCTGCTCCAACAATGATGTCTAATCTGAAGATGGATTTCGTAAGCGCCCGAAGGCGATATCAGAAGGTTCCTGTAAGTCCAGATTTCCGTGTTGAAGAATCAACGGGTGGCTGAAGACAAGGTTCCAGAGTTGTAGATACAACAGAGTGACTTGCGTGGGTCTGAAGACCAAGTCAGTTATCCTGAGGTGATGATTGAGTGCGATCAAGTGAATGATACGTCTTCTGATTGAAGTCAAAGATGTTTCTCTAGCGGTGACGTCAGATTTGGTTCTCCAGCTAGTTGTTGAGCAGCTAGTGATGCAGGATTCAAAGATTTGTTCCCCGCAGAGTACTGTGTGCTCGTGCAGTTGGCAAATTTTCGGGTTTACCGATATTCAACCGTCTCGTACCTTGATTGGTTGAGGGCCGTTCGCTGCTCACCCAGTCAGGTTCAAGCCGTTTGAATAGGGGCAGCTGTTGCACCCCAAAATTTGACCAACAATTATTTATTCATTGAGTGTTTGGAAGTGGATACCTTCATCAGAAAGTTCAAGAGATCCTCAGAAGAAGTGGTTTGAAACCAGGGTTGTGTGCTTCATAGTTTGAAAGTTGTGGGTGCCCCTCAGATGGTTCTGAGACTTTGAGAATGAATTTGATGTTTTGGGAAAGCCTATGAGATGTCTTGATAGCCTTCATGAAGCCCAGAGAAGTCATTATGCAAGAGTTCAGAAGATTCAACCATGAATGGTAGAATTAGGGTTTTGACTGGGTCAACCCTAGGTCAACTGATGATTTGGGAAAGGTTGAGACCAATCCAAGGGCCATGAGATCATGGAATGATGCATAGAGATGATATAAAGATGATTCCTAGGCCAACTCATCATGAGTGAGGAGTTTGAGAAGTTTCAAGTCAGGGTCCCCAAGGATTGTCAGTGAAAAACCCTAATTTGATCCCTATCTTCCAGGCAGTTTTAGCTCAAGATGTGATTGATATCTCACCTTCCCCATAACATGAATGTTGTAGAGCTTGTTCTAAGCTTTAATTTGAGTGGTGGAAGTCCTTGATAGGAGTTACAGAGCCCAAGTTATGGTTTTGACAAATTACAGGTCAGCAGAGGTGTGTGAATCTGGGTCCTTGAAAGTCACCCAACTTGCAGACAACTTTTGCCCTAGTAGGAGGATTCCTATGACTTCTTGGTCAACATGAATGTTGAAGAGCATCTTCTTAGCTTTAATTTGAGTGGTAGAAGTCCTTGATTGGATTTGTGGAACTCAACTTATGGTTTGAACAAGACAGGGGTATTTTGGTCATTTGTCAGTTATAGGTCATTTTATCCAATGCCTAAAACTCCTATTTCCAAGCCTCAAATGGAAAAACTCAAAACATGAAAGTTGTTCAAAATGTGATTTTAAGTCTAGAAAGAAGGTCACAAATTGTTGGAAAAGCTCATAGCATGAAGTTACATGATTGGTCAAAAATGAACTAAAAATGGCATATAAGTTTGAAAAGTTGAAATTGGAAATTGGTTTGGGAGATCCACAAATCCAAAATAGGTCATCCAATATATCATTTTGATTGGAAAAATCATTTTGAGAACATTGGTTTAGCTAGAATTTTGATTTGAAGCTTTAAAATGGGTGATGCTTTGAAAACTTGTTACTTGAAGAAGAAGGCAATGTTGGAAAACCTAACACAAGGCAAAACCAAGGCTTATAGTTGTGCATATCTTCTCATTATCTCATGTAAAGGTATTTTGGCACCAAATGGTAAGGCATAAGGCATGGAATGTGAGATTTTCAATATGTCATCACATGAGATTTTCAAGAAATTTCCACCCTATTCTAGATGAATCTAGAAGCATCTAATGATCATTATAAGAAGAGGGCCATGAAGAGAGTTCAAGGTTGGTGATAGAGAGAGATTTCAAGAGAGAGAGAGAGAGAGAGAAATAGCCATTGAAGTTCTTTCTTCAAGTTCAAGCAATCCAAGAAACCTTTCACTACAAGCCATCTCCTTCCCAACAAGTGCAAACAGAAGCATTTC
Organism: Lathyrus sativus; assembly: GCA_963859935.3. Taxonomy (NCBI): domain Eukaryota; kingdom Viridiplantae; phylum Streptophyta; class Magnoliopsida; order Fabales; family Fabaceae; genus Lathyrus; species Lathyrus sativus. Next base: position 186,467,665 of record OZ012740.1, on the reverse strand, counting down.
CACCATTGGAGGATCATCCTGAAGCAGTTACAAGGCTTGCAACATCCTCCACGAGCACCTACCATCATCACTTGACAGGTTGGTTTCTCTCCCTAGTTCTCTTAATTTATGCAGTTTTAGTTAGTTTCATAGATGTAGAACTGATGCATTAGGTTAGAAGATGAAACCCTAGAAGTTATAGCACGATCCATGGAGTTCCATAACAGAGCCATAAAGCTTTAAAGATCAAGAACACTCACCCTAGGCTGCTATATTCCTAGGTTTTTAGCTTAGTGTAATCCCCTCAGCATGTAGAACATTCTAGGTTAGTATGGATTCATTCCATTACCATGCATATCAGTGTGAATCAAGTGTACCCGAAACTTCCATCTTTCATAATTCTTTGTAGAGTGAGTTTTAGAGAATTATAGCACCATGATTGTGTAGAGGGAGAGGAGTAGAATAAGTTTGCTGTTTGGACCGAGGAAAATGGTGGAGAATTGAGTGAGCTAGAGGAAGGAGAAGGTATGGCGCATGGAGGCTGTTTCGAAACCCTAGCAGGCCAGAGGTTGAAGACGCAATCGTCACCGTCAACTCGTTTGGAATATTTGACTTGTTATGTTAATCCAACGGCCCAGATTCAATCTGAAGATGGAGGGAAAAATTCAAAGAAATGAAACGCGGTTGTTTCATTTAATCTGGTCTGTGGGCTTATTTCGCTATCCCCACCCCCCTTTTATCTGGCCCAATCAATTCCAACTGGCGCGTGTTACTTGTCACACCCCCCCTCCCTTTTATTTGTTTTAATTTCTTTTATTTTCTTTTAATATTTTTCTGTTTTAGAAAATTCATTAAAAATTGAAAAATAATTGTTTTTTAATTCTTCTTTTTCCACCAAGTAGATAATAATGTGTAGAAAATATTAAAAATAAAAATGGGATTTTATTTTTTAGTTTAGTATTTTTAATAGATTTTTCTTTTAAAGTAGCTTTTATAATGTTTAGTTTGATATCATGATTTTGCAAGAATTATTTTAGGACCTTCCCTTAGGTTTTTTATCCATTCTTTTTTGTGCAATTAGATGATGAATCATAGTTCCCCATAGGATTTATTCTAGAATTTTAGAATTAAATTTTGATTAGTTTAATTAGGGTAGATGTAGGGTATCCTAATTAGGGTTTAGGTTGTGCTTAGGTGAAGAATTCACTTTCTTTGAATAAGTTTTGTCTTGATTTTTAGGTAGAGGCCTATGTAGATGTTAGGGGTAGATGTTAAAGACCCTTGTGAATAATTGTTAGATTTTTCCCCATTAGTTTAGTATTTTTAGGTATTTTCTGAAGTTGCCTGTTGATTTTGTCTACCCTGTGGTTATCTGTTCATCTTTGGGGTTCATTGTGGGGAATTTGTTGTGGGGCTTGTGTTGCCTTGAAGACCTTGTTGGAGAGCATCATGAAGAGAAGATTGTAGATCAAGACTCAGAGACCCAGAGCTTGGCTTGTCCCCTGTCTGTGAGGTTTGAGATCCTGAAGTTTGAAGGAAGTTCATGGTACTTTCCTGAGGAAGGCACTATGAATGACTTTCATCCTTTCTTCTCACCTCTTTCTTAAGTGTCCAATGATGTTGGAGCCAACTTGTGAGTTTAATTTCTCCTGAGGAGGAATGTAAACTGATCACATGTTGTTGAGCCACATGGGATACAACTCCTAAGTGGAAGCCTCCTAGTACTTTCCTGAGGAAGGTCCTATGGGTCTGTTCACTTAGTTCCCTTAGTGTATTTAGGATTTCTCAAGTATCCAATGATGTTGGAGCCAACTTGTGAGTTTAATTTCTCCTGAGGAGGAATGTAAACTGATCACATGTTGTTGAGCCACATGGGATACGACTCCTAAGTGGAAGCCTCCTAGTACTTTCCTGAGGAAGGTCCTATGGGTCTATTCACTTAGCTCCACTAGTTCAGATAGGATTTCTTAAATATCCAGTGATGTTGGAGCCTACTTGTGAGTTTAATTTCTCCTGAGGAGGAATATAAACTGATCACAGTGGTTGAGCCACATAGGGTATGACTCCTGAGTATACACCTCCTAGTGCTTTCCTGAGGAAGACACTATGAGTCTGCTTGCTTAGCTCCCTTTCTTTGGTAAGCTTGTTCTGAAGCTTGAAGACTGGGATTGATTTCTCTTGTTTAGGGTTTTGCTTTAGGGCTTTGCTTTAGATTTGATCAGATTTTGTTTTAGGATAGGAGAGTAGATTCTTTCTTTCTCAAGCATGTGTGTTTGTTTGCCTGAGGGCACTTCATTTCCTTTATCTGGTTCTTTGCTTGATAGTATGTTGTTTATCTTCAGTATGATTACTGTTATTTCATGACTGGCTTGAGGTCGAGACGAGCTTGTGGAGGCTGAAACCCCACACACATTTCCTCCCTCACTTGCATTGCATGCATTTTACTGTTAAAGCTGATGTTTTTGTCTGTTTTGGTGTATCCTTGACATGATCCCTTAGGACTCTCATTTCTTCTGATGAGGATTTGATGATAGACTTTTAGGTTGAAACCTATGCATGACAACATATAGGAGTTCCCTGTTCAAACCTCAACCATAGGATGAATCCATGGCATGATAACAGTAGGACTTGATAGTCTCCCTCCTAGTTGGGCCTGTTCTCTTCTCATCTTGAAGCAGTTTAAAACACAGTAATCATGAATGATTTCTTTCGTACGTTACGAGCCTTAAGCTATCTGAGGATGGATGTTTAGTATAGTACCCTTTGGGTGACATGCGACGCATTCACTCTCAGGTCATAGTCTCTAGTGCGATTGAGATCGCAAACTCAATAAAAAACACTTCTTTTAGGAGATAACCCGTAGTTTCCCGAACTACGTCTGCTCTGATCTTTCATACTAGATGAAAGTACGTAGGCATAGGATGCGATATCCTAGCGAGCAACCTTCCCCATCTTCCCCCGTAGTTAGCCGAACTACGTTGACTCTGATTTCTCATTCTCTGATGAGAATACGTAGGCATAAAGCGCGACGCTTTGCCGAGTCATTTTTCTTTTCTTTTTCAGCCAGCCCTGATAGGTAGATAGATTATAACCAACCCGTCCAAGTAAACAAACAAGCGAGGATCCCGTCGAGTACGACGGACGTGAGGGGTGCTAATACCTTCCCCTTGCGTAACCGACTCCCGAACCCAGACAATGGTTGCGATGACCTTGTCTTACCCTTTTTCGTCAGGTTTTTCCGATCGTTTCCTTTCCCGCTCTGAGGGATAAATAACGAAAGGTGGCGACTCTTCTGTCATGCCGGCACCTTATTTTTCGCGCAAGCGACAATAGGCACAATACTTACGTATTGGCGAGCCACCTTCCCCGTACCCCGTAGTTAGCCGAACTACGTTGACTCTGATTTCTCATTCTCTGATGAGAATACGTAGGCATAAAGTGCGACGCTTTGACTGAGTCATTTTCTTTTCTTTTCAGATCAGCCTTGATAGGTAGATAGTAAATAAACCCGTCAGATAAACACAACAAGCATGGATCCCATCGAGTACGATGGACGTGAGGGGTGCTAATACCTTCCCCTTGCGTAACCGACTCCCGAACCCAGACAATGGTTGCGATGACCTTGTCTTATACCTTTTCGTCAGGTTTTTCCGATCGTTTCCTTTCCCGTTCTAAGGGATAAATAACGAAAGGTGGCGACTCTTCTGTTTTGCCGGCACCTTATTTTTACGGAAGCGATAGCTGGCGACTCTGCTGGGGACTTGATAGTTTCCTGGGATCCAACGTCCCTTATGCGAGTCAATTTGGGGATCCAACGTCCCCCGCGAGAGTCAATCCAAGCGCTTGTATGATTACTTGTTGGGTTGTGTTTATTTATCGCATTTTATTTCCCGCACTTTATTTTCAGTATGATATGATTATATGTACTGTTGTGGGAGGGGCATTCTGATGAGTGAGAAGCCAGACCCAGGCTTGAGAGCTACATAGTATTAGAGTGGGTTAGTGGAGGACGTGCTTGCTTTGCTTGCATCAGTTCCCATGTAATCCACACTCAGACGAGGTTCTCTTTGATGGCTTCCTATCGGTCCTTTGGACTCGAGGGGTTGTTGGATCTGAGGATTGTCGACTCTGGGAACCGATCATCTGGAATTCAGCTAAGTGAGGCCGCTTCAAGAGATGATGATGCCACACCTCCGGGGTATCATATCATCGTTTCTTGAAAGTCTGTGACGCTGATGATCGCACAAGATGCCGAACCTTTTCCGTGATTAGGTCCATACCTATGAGCAGGGTCGGGTTTATTGCAGGAAACCTTAACCTTCAGATTACCTGGTTTTCTTGATAGTGAATCAGTTTTGTTGGTATCAGAGGTTCCCATCATCAGATACATGGTTGTTCTTGACAGAGCAGATTTATGGTCTGATATCAGAGGTTCTCATCATTAGATATGTGTATTCTTGACAGAGCAGATTTTTGGTCTGGTGTCACGGGTTTCTTCTCCTCAGAGATATGGTTGTTCTTGACAGAGCAGTATTGTTGTTTTGTTGATACAGAACCTTCATCTCCTCAATGACACAATTGTCCTAATCTCCTGCTGCATGATTGCATTTTGCATTATTTGCATCCTCATTTGCATGGCATTAACGTGTGTCTATGTTGCAGGTGCATATTTCTCCCTTGATTCTAGTGATCTTGATCCTTATGGCAGATATGGCATCTCTGAAGAAGACTGTGGCGTACAAGCTACCAACACCTGACATCCGAGAATTGCGAGCTTTGATTTCTTTGGCTGATAAGACAGTGATGGAGAGTTTCAGACAGAGTTATGGGAGACTGCTGAGTATTGTGTCTAAGCTTCCTATGTACGAGTTGAATGGCCTCTACACCCTGCTGCAGTTTTGCGACCCACAGCTCAGATGCTTCGTGTTTCCAGACTATGTCCTCGCCCCGACCTTGGAAGAGTACTCTGACCTGTTAGGGGTGCCTCTGACGAATCAAATGCCTTTCTACCGTGTTGAGGGTGAGCCCAAACTGAGTAAGCTGACTGACGCTCTTCATGTAGATGAGTCTGAATTGGAAGGGATGGTATCCAGGAAGATTGGAGTTCATGGTTTCCCTTTGCCTTTCCTGATGGAAAAAGCCCGAAAGTTTACCGAGAAGGGTCGTTGGGATGTATTCAATGCCTTCTTAGCCCTCTGTATCTATGGGATCGTGCTATTCCCAAGTCACCCGGACTTCATAAGCATGGATGCTTGCCACATATTTGCCTCCGGGAATCCAGTACCCACTCTCCTCGGAGACGTCTACCATTCAGTTCACAGCAAGAATGAAAACAGAAAGGGGAAGAACGTGGCATGTTGTGCTCCTTTACTGTATAAGTGGTTTGCTAGCCATCTTCCTAAGTCAGGGCCGTTCATTGATTCTGCTGAGTCTTCACCTTGGTCCGCGCGTTTGATAGGTTTGACTGCTGACAATATTATCTGGTTTGATAGAGATCTGCGGGGCAAAGATATTGTCTATAGCTGCTGTGGCTTTCCGAACGTCCCCCTGGTCGGAAGGAATGGATGTATCAACTACAATCCATCTCTGCTGGTACGACAATTTGGGTATGCACTACGAGGTCCTCCTGAAGAGGAAGAGATACAGGAATCTCTGTATCTCACAGGGTTGCTTGAAGGAGACACTTTGATCAAGGTACAGAATGCTTGGAGCAAAGTTCACCGGAAGGGGAAAGTCCTGCTGGGAAAGAGCAACAACAAGGCCTTTGATCCGTACGTGACTTGGGTGCGAGAGAGAGCCGCCAAGTTTCTAATGCCGTTTCCTGCTATGGAACCATTGTATCCTCTTGTGCACAAAGAGCCTACTATAGTTGATATTCAGAAATTCAACCAGGTACTCCAAGAGAAGGAAGAGCTACGAAAGGCCAACGAAGAGTTGGAGAAAGAGATTGCTCAACTTTGGAAAGAGAAAAGTGAAGCCGTTTATACCTGCAAGAAGCAGACTGAGATGATCAACCGGCTAGGCTCCAACCTGACCAAAGAAACTGATGCTAGGGAACGTCTGGGGTTGGATCTGAAGTCAGTGCATGGCGTGTTGACAACCAAGAAACAGGATCTGGACAGAGTGTACCGGAAGTTAACCCAATACGAGAGGGTCTGGAGCAGCACCATAGCCAAGTACAAAGAGCGGGAAGAAAAACTGAAGCAGCAAGTAGCCGAGATAGAAGCTCAGATTATGGTGAAAAACGAGAAGACAGAGGCTGAAACCTCACTACGACGAGACGTCCAATATAGATTGGCTGAGGCCGAGGCAGATTTGCAAGATTCTCAACTCCGGGCTGATGCTAAAAGGAGAAGAGTCGAGAACCGTTCTGAAGAAGGTATTTCTAGGAGCGTTGCCGAGAACCTCCCAGAGTCCATCAGGCAGAGGGACCTGCTGGCCCGGGGTTTGCTTGCTCAGTCAGATCACCCCGTTACAAAGAAGTTGGTAGAAGATTTTCGTGCCCGTGGCCGCACCTGATCTTTTGTATCTTTCTTTGTACATTTTATGCATTTATATGATGATCACCGCCAGGTCTGTTAGTTGGGGTCATGCCTTATTGCTTCTGTTGTATGTGATTACAGTTGTACGCTACCTGAGCAAGCTTTTCAGATGAATATATGAGGATTTCTTTTCCATGATTTGATCATAGACTTTATTTGTCTTGGAAACTAGGATCGGGGGGGGGGGGGGGATCTCCCCAAGGCACAGACACACGTTTGCATTTGCATGAAGAATTTGCATGACGAGCACCTTGTCGTTTTTTCTAACCCTTTGTGTATGCAGGTCATTCCAGGATTGATCGAAGACCGATCCACCGCTATCCGACCAGAGCAAATCAAGCTAGAGCAATGGAACAAGTGCAGACTGACGTCTAGGAACTCCGAGAGAGGATGGACCGCTTCATGGAGCTCATGCAAGTGGTTGCCAACGGCCAAGACCAGCTCAGAACATTGGTCCAGCCTCTGATCTCAAGGGTTGACGGCAACGGTGTACTCCATGATGGGAATGTTCCAACCCCTCCACCTGTTGAAACCCCTCAGGGTGGCATACCCGTGACCGGGGGGAATGGAAGTGGTAACGGCAATGTGATCACTAACATCGGGCTCAATGGTAATACGACTAGCGTCGACAATGGAAATTTTGAAGCTAATGGCAACGCTGGATTGGGCAATGGCAACACAGGTGCTGGAAATCTGTATGGGCCTCAACCATGGCTAGAAGATCGACAAGAAGATTTGTTCTCACAGAGGAGTGCTGAAGGAGAACTGACTGCTGAAGCACGTCTGAGGTTTAAGGCGCTCGAGGACAAAATGTGGAATTTCGAGAACCTGAACACTATGGGGGTCGACATGACTGAATTGGGATTGATTTCTGATTTCAAGGTGCCTCCTAAATTCAAGGTACCTGACTTTGAGAAATACAAGGGCACCACCTGCCCTCGTGTCCACTTAAGGTCATACTATCGAAAGATGTCCGCTCACTCTAAAGACGAGAAGCTGCTGATGCACTTCTTTCAAGATAGCTTGTCCGGGCCATCCTTGGAATGGTACATGGGTTTAGAACCCACCAGTGTGCGTACGTGGAAGGAACTTGCTGAGGCCTTTGTACACCATTATCAGTATAACAGTGACTTGGCTCCGAACTGGGTTCAACTGCAGAACTTGTCACAGAGGAACAACGAGGGGTTCAAAGAATACGCCCAGCGATGGCGTGAATTAGCAGCTAGAGTTCAGCCGCCGATGGTTGACGAGAGCTTGTTGAAATGTTTGTAGCCACTCTCCCGGGGGTCTATTACGAGAAATTGGTCAGTGGTATGTCAGGGAGTTTCTCAGATCTCATCATTACTGGGGAGCACGTTGAAAATGGGATCAAGTTGGGGAAAATTCAAGGTGGTGATCTATCCTCAGCTGGAGGAGGAAAGAAACCATATGGTAGCAAAAGGCGTGAAGGAGATACGAGCGCCGTGTCCAACGCTCGAAGGAAAGGTAAAAGCCAGCGCCAGCAGGTGGCTAGCATAACCATCCCTGCTGTCCAACAACCCCAGCCACAGCAGCAGCCGCAGCCAAACCAGCAAGGGTACAGAAAGTATCAGAACAGGGCACCTCTATCAAGTCGTCACCTTGAGACACCGCCCATGTCTTATGCACAACTATTACAAACTCTGCTTCAGTTACAGCTAGTCCAGAAGAGAACCCTAGCTCCCTTGACAGGGGCACCTCCGCAGGGTTATGATGCGAATACAACATGTGATTTTCACTCAGGGGCACCCGGCCACACGATAGAAAACTGCAAAGCCTTCAAGCACAAGGTGCAAGATATGGTGGATGCTAAGATCATCAATTTCTCAGATAATGTGCCGAATGTCACAAAGAACCCTATGCCGAATCATAGGGGAGGTGGGGTGAATGCCATTATTGAAGAAGAGGGTTTAGATGTGTTGACTGATGTCAAGGATCTAAAGACACCGCTTAGCTTCGTTAAAGCCAAGCTGATGAAGAGAGGCTTCTTTCCGGGCTGTGGAGAATTGTGTATGGGCTGTGCGACCTGTCCTGATGGATGTGAACAGTTGATAGAGGGGATTCAGAGTCTGATGACCGAAGGAATCTTGCAGTTTAGCCGAAGGGCCGAACGTGGATCTGGAGAGGTAATGCTGAAGCAAGATGATGAGGTTGCCACCATCACCATCCCTCGCCAGATGATAACCATTTCTGTACTCAGGCCGCCCACAATTACCATCACCAAAGCTAGGCCGATACCTTTTGAAAGCACCAAAACTGTCCCATGGCACTATGGGGCAGACGTCTACTGTAACAGACAGAAATTGGAACTAGAACCATCTGGGCAGTCTGTGGATAACCTAGTGGGAATTGGCAGAATCAAGCGCAGCGGAAGAGTATTTGCTCCACCTGAGATTGTGGGGGACAAAGCAGATAAAGCTGAGGAAACTGATAAGGGAAAAAGTAAAGTCGTTGAGGAAACCCCTCGTAGGGTAGAGAAGGACTTACTTGTAAAGGACGCTGAAGAGTTCATGAGGTTGATCAAGAAGAGTGATTACAAGATCGTGGATCACCTCCATCAAACACCCTCGAAAATATCAATCCTGAATGTGTTGCTGTGTTCGGAGTCACATCGCAACGCGTTGTTAAAGGTTTTGAATGCCACGTATGTACCGTAGGAGATCTCGGTCAACCAGTTGGAAGGGGTAGTAGCCCACGTAAATGCTGGAAACGGGTTAAGGTTCACTGACCTGGAGCTGACGCCGAAGGGAAGAAACCACAACAGCGCCCTGCACATCTCGATAGAATGTAGGGGAACAGTTATGGCTCATGTGTTGGTGGACACTGGGTCATCGCTTAATGTTCTTCCGAAGAAGGCATTGATGAAGTTAGATACTCGAGGATTGATTTGCACACCCAGTGATCTGGTTGTGAAGGCTTTCGATGGAACCAAGCGTCATGTCTTTGGAGAGGTAACTTTGCCAATCCAAGTCGGGCCGGAAACTTTCGACGCAGTCTTCTATATTATGGACATCATGCCAGCCTACAGCTGTCTCTTAGGCCGACCATGGATCCATTCTGCTGGTGCCGTGACCTCCACGTTGCACCAAAAACTCAAGTACGCTGTAGGGGGCAACATTGTAACTGTATGTGGTGAGGAAGACATAATGGTAAGCCATTTGTCGTCCTTCAAATATGTTGAGATGGATGGGGAAATCCACAAAACCCTATGTTAGGCATTCAAAGCTGTTAATTTCAAGGACGTGACTCATGTAATGATTGAGAAACCAGAGATGACACTCTCTTCCTTCAAGGAAACCCGGGCCGTCGATCAAGCCGGAGCTACCCCAGGCTGGGGGCAGGTTCTAGAAATACCTAACAAACAGGACAAGTTTGGGTTAGGATACTCTCCTGCGGCTGAAGCCTCCTCTTCTCACAGTGCATCCCGGGGTAAAGGGCCGATCCAGTTTACCAGTGGCGGGGTGATATTTGAAAGTGTCAACGCAGTGTCTGAAGACGACGAAGACAGCGATTGCGACCTAGACTCTTGGATCCAGCCAAGCAAACCAGGCCAGAGCCTTAACAACTGGTCCATCAAGGATACCATCCAAGTGACAGGTAAAGAGTAATGATTTACTTTCTCCAATCGTTGTACAACCATATGTCCTACCCGGGGCATAGTGGTTTTATTGTCAGGGCCTTGTTTGATTATGTACATGCATTTTACCAATAAATCAAAAGGCGTTTTTCTTCGCATTCAAATGTTGCGATCTCTGTTATTCCTGTTTTATATTTGTTTTGAAAAACAATAAAATGGAAATAGGGTTTGTGCTAACTTGCATATCCTTGTTTTAAGCTTAACCCTTGTTATTGCAGGAACCACATAGCAGATGACATCGACTCTGGACCTTCTACGACTCACTTCGACTTCGATTGCCCGATCTATCAAGCCGAAGAAGAGATTGATGAAGACGAAGACCTTCCCGAAGAGTTGGCCCGCTTGTTGAAACAAGAAGAGAAAGTTATTCTGCCTCACGAAGAAGAGATTGAGATTGTGAATCTGGGTTCTGAGGAACTGGTCAGGAACGTCAGGATAGGGGCCGCACTGCAGAGTGATGTCAAGCAGAGACTGGTCGAGATGCTGAGAGAGTATAGTGACATCTTTTCTTGGTCATACGAATATATGTCCGGACTTGACACTGACATCGTGGTCCATCACTTGCCACTGCGAGAAGATTGTCCTCCCGTTAAGCAGAAGCTTAGGAGGACGCGACCAGATATGGCCGTTAAGATCAAAGAAGAAGTGCAGAAACAACTTGATGCTGGCTTCTTAGCGGTCACCACCTACCCTCCGTGGGTCGCCAACATAGTACCTGTACTGAAGAAGGACGGTAAGGTGCGAATGTGCGTCGATTATCGGGATTTGAATAGGGCGAGCCCTAAAGATGATTTCCCGCTCCCTCATATTGATGTGTTGGTTGACAATACAACTCAGTTCTCCATATTTTCGTTCATGGATGGCTTCTCCGGCTACAATCAGATCAAGATGGCGCCGGAGGACATGGAGAAAACTACGTTTATTACACCTTGGGGAACGTTTTGCTACAAGGTAATGCCTTTCGGTCTGAAGAACGCAGGGGCCACTTACCAACGAGCAATGGTCACTTTGTTTCATGACATGATTCATCATGAGATTGAAGTCTACGTTGATGACATGATTGCGAATTCCCAAACGGAGGAGGGACATCTGGTCAATTTGTTGAAGCTTTTTGAGAGGCTTAGGAAGTTCAGGTTGAGGCTGAATCCTAACAAGTGTACTTTCGGAGTACGGTCTGGAAAACTACTGGGGTTTATCATGAGTGAAAGAGGCATCGAGGTTGATCCTGCGAAGATAAAAGCAATACAAGAAATGCCAACGCCAAAAAACGAAAAAGAAGTTTGTGGCTTCCTGGGTAGAATAAACTACATTGCAAGGTTTATTTCTCAGCTCACGGCCACGTGTGAACCGATGTTCAAACTAGTGAAAAAAGATCAGGCGATTATCTGGAACGAGGATTGCCAGAAGGAATTTGATAAGATAAAACAGTATCTACAGGAACCTCCGATCTTGATACCCCCAGTGGCCGGAAGACCCTTAATCATGTACTTGACAGTTCTTGAGAATAGTATGGGGTGTGTTCTCGGTCAGCACGACGAGACGGGCAGAAAGGAGCATGCCATTTACTATTTGAGTAAAAAGTTCACAGATTGTGAATCTCGTTACTCGATGCTGGAGAAGACGTGTTGTGCACTAGCCTGGGCTGCCAAACGTTTACGACAGTACATGCTCAATCACACAACCATGCTAATTTCGAAGATGGATCCGATCAAGTACGTCTTCGAGAAGCAAGTGCTTTCGGGCAGGATTGCCCGATGGCAAATGGTGTTGACGGAATATGACATTCAGTACAATTCCCAGAAGGCCATCAAGGGAAGTGTATTGTCTGAATACCTTGCCGAACAGCCGATCGAGGACTATCAGCCGATGAAATTTGAATTCCCTGATGAGGATATCATGCTTCTCAAGGTGAAAGATTGCGATGAACCGTTGCCCAACGAGGGTCCAGATAGGAAATCCCAATGGAAATTGATATTTGACGGGGCGGTTAATTCTTACGGAAGTGGCATTGGGGCGATCATCACGACTCCTCATGGATCCCACATCCCGTTCACTGCTAGACTGACGTTTCCGGTCACCAATAACGAAGCAGAGTACGAAGCATGCATCATGGGGCTAGAAGAAGCGATTGATTTGAGAATCAAGAACCTAGATGTATATGGTGACTCGACACTTGTGATCAACCAGATTAAAGGGGAGTGGGAGACTCGTCAATCGAATTTGGTGCCGTCCATGAATTATGCCAGAAGGCTGCTTCCGTTCTTTGATCGAGTGGAACTCCATCATGTTCCTAGAGCAGAAAATCAGATGGCTGATGCCTTAGCCACGTTGGCTTCGATGTATAAAGTCAATTTTTGGAATGAAGCTCCAATAATTGTCCTTTCTCATCTTGATAGACCTGCATTCGTCTTTGCGATCGAGGAAGCCTCCGACGGCAAGCCATGGTTCCATGATATCCAGACTTTCCTTATGACTAAGGAGTATCCTGCGGGAGCGTCAACCCAGGATAAGAAGACTCTGAGGAGGCTGTCTGGAAATTTTTATCTCAATCCTGATGGAGTTTTGTATAAAAGAAACCACGATCTCGTGCTACTCAGATGTGTAGATGAAAAAGAAGCGAGTATGCTCATGGAAGAAGTCCATGAAGGCACATTTGGTACGCACGCCGGCGGGCATGCAATGACCAGAAAGATCCTGAGAGCAGGATACTACTGGCTGACGATGGAGTCAGATTGCTTTAAATTCGCGAAGAGATGTCATAAATGCCAGATTTATGCTGATAAGATTCATGTGCCGCCGTGCCCGTTGAATGTCATGTCCTCCCCGTGGCCGTTCTCCATGTGGGGCATCGACATAATAGGCAAGATCGAACCCACTGCATCTAACGGTCATCGCTTCATTCTAGTAGCTATCGACTACTTCACCAAGTGGGTGGAGGCAGCCTCATATGCTAACGTGACCAAGCAGGTAGTGGCTAAATTCATAAAGAGGGACATCATCTGTCGATACAGAATTCCCGAGCAAATCATTACTGATAATGGTTCGAATCTGAATAACAAGATGATGAAGGAGCTATGCCAGAGTTTCAAGATTGAACACCACAACTCATCTCCTTACCGACCGAAGATGAATGACGCCATTGAAGCGGCCAATAAGAATATGAAGAAGATTGTACAGAAGATGGTTGTGACCTATAAGGATTGGCACGAGATGTTGCCATTTGCACTGCACGGTTATCGTACAACGGTACGTACATCAACCGGGGCAACTCCTTTCTCACTAGTGTACGGTATGGAAGCTGTCCTACCATTAGAAGTCGAGATTCCTTCTTTACGAGTTTTGGTTGACATAAAACTCGACGAGGCAGAATGGATTAAGAACCGACTAAACCAACTCAGCCTGATGGACGAGAAGAGGTTAGCATCGATTGCATATGGTCGTCTGTACCAAAGCCGAATGAAGAAATCCTATGATAAGAAGGTGCGTCCTAGATGTAACAGCCCAAATTTCATTAAATAATTAATTGTAGTAATTAATTGATTTAGTGGGATTTTTATTAATGTTGAAAATTAATTTTTATTAATTGGAATTAATAGAGAATTAAGAAGGAATTGGAGAGGAGGGAAAATGAAGGAAATATATAAGAGAGAAAGAAAAGAAAAGAAAGATAGAAAACATTTGGAAAGAAAGAGGAAAGAAGAAGAAAGGAGAGAAAGAGAAGAGAAGAGGAGGAAAAGTGGAAATCATCAAGAACCATCATCAAAGCTCCGATTAATCGAGGTAAGGGTGAGAAATGTTTCTATTTGATCATTGCATGATGTTATGTATGTTGGGTTGGGGTTTTGGTAGAGTTTTCATCACTTTCCATTTAGGGAAAAAGTTGGATAAATCGGTAGATTGATGATTTAATCGGTTGAAACTGAGCAATAATGCCGTAGAATAGTCGGGTAACATGTATTGATGCTAATTGTACTGATTTGGATGTTTGAGGTTTGGTTGATGATGGATTGATGAAGGAGAAGCAGAATAGGGTTCTGTTCTGCGCAGGTTCGCTGGCTCTCGCCAGGCGAGCGAAGGCGAAGCCTAGCGAATACTGGCGAGTAATTATGATTAAGTCCCAGTGGACTTCGCTGGTGAGTTCGCCAGGCGAAGTTGGATAGCGAAGGTTCGCCCAGCGAAGGTGCTGGCGAATGGTGGAGAATGAAGTCAGTAGCTACTGACTTGGGCTCGCTGGGAAGTCTCGCCAGGCGAAGCCTAGCGAGTGTTCGCTGAGAGAGTTCGCCAGGCAAAGGCCAGGCGAAGGTTCGCTGCGAGGGTTCGCCAGGCGAATGAAGGCGAATGTGACAGTATTTTTCTATTGCTGTGTTGTTCATGTGGAGATGGTTTGGTTGCTTCTCATAGGTTAATACCTCTATGATATGATATAGATATGATCTATTGTGATGATGTGTACTGTGGGTAGCCTCCGGGCGTGAATCCTAGTTGATGTGCGATGCGTATTAATTATGATAAATAGAAATACATGTGAATACAATGATGAATGTATGTGTATTGTCTAATGAACTTGCGAATGCTTGATGTGTATACAATTATGTGACGAGTATGCATGAGAACATGGTGGATATGTGTGCATAACTTATGATTGTATGATTGGTATTGTGATGTGTATACCTTGTATGAGATGGCATGAGATAAAGAATAAACATACTATGAAAAATGTGTTGTGGATGCATATTGTTTATATGCAATTGTATGTTAAAATACATGAAGAATGCATGAGAGCATAATGATGGATATGCGTGCATTGCTTGCTAAATATGATGTTGTATTGAATTGTGAATATATATGTGGATAATACATGAGAACATATCGCGGATATGTGTGCATTGTGTGTTAATGCGGTGATATTATTGAATTGCGAATACATTGGTGATTATTGTGATATGTTGTATGTGCAATCATTGTGTAATTCTTGAAGAGATGAATTATGTAAATGCATGAGATTAAGATGTCGGTCTTAAGTGCATTTGTTGTGGTTGATTGTACATGCATCATTTAGTCAAGAGGCAATGTCTGTTAGTTTCGTGGAAACTAGTGGCTTGTCCCAAACCTAGAAGAGTGGGTTTGAAGGCTTAGAGGACGGGCCTTTGTGGTTATCGGTCTAGAAGAGTGGACCCGGTTTAATGTAAAAACCGAAAAAAGATAACGGGTTATCGGTCTAGAAGAGTGGACCCGGTTTAATGTAAAAACCGAAAAAAGATAACGAGAGTCGGTACCGCATTGCATGAGTTGCATTGAGTTGTTGAGTCACATTGATATATGACATATGCATGAAGAGATGCTTATGTGTGAATGATGAGATTGTGGAAATTGTAAGTGTATGCATAATGTGGGAATGCTTTGTGAATATACATGTTTGTCTATATATTCGTGGTAAATATATATGACTAAGAGAATGAAGTGTGGTGAGAAATGTGAATATGTGTTATATGAATACCTATATATATATATATATATATATATATATATATATATATATATATATATATATATATATATATATATATATATATATATATAATTTATGCTTTGATTATTATGGTTATATTTCTCACCCTTCTGCTGTTTTATAATGCTCTATGAGGCATTGCAGATTAGGATGCTGGAGTCCCTTTTGTGAAGTATTCTTCATTCTTTTGAGTCTGCTGCTCTGATATGTAACACCGGGTAGTTAGACTAGTATAGTCATTCTTTTGTGATACATTGCGATGTATCAGTTGATGTGATTGTGTAATCTAACTGATATGATGTATTAATTTGGATTAACTTGTGCGTACGTGGATTAATATTTTGAAAACGATTAAATGATTTGATCTTCCGCTTAATTTTGAAATTGTTACATATCTTATGGAGAAAAATGTGAAAGTGTTTTATTGGTGAAATTGTGACATTCTTCTTTTATACCTTATTATAAAACCTTTTTACTCTGATAATTTGTATGTACTTAATTGTTTTATATGCATTTATTTGGGGTATAGAAGGGGGTGTTACAATAGTGGTATCAGAGCAGGTCGGTCCGTCCGGCCAAGTTGTTAGAGTGTTTTTCCCTGTGTGTTATTGATATGCGTGTGATGCATTATCAATATTGGTTGTTCTTACGTGGTTCTGTTGTTGGAATTAGTAAGATGGTTGCAGGAAGGAACGACGAAGCGATTGCGGAGGCATTGACGAGATTGGCGGGGGCAATTGGGCAGAATCCTCCGGCCAATGTGAATGTGAGGAATCATGCTGATGATGGATTCCGTGCTTTGGGGAAATTCCAAAAGAATAACCCTCCGGTCTTCAAGGGAACTCATGAACCGGACAAGGCACAAATTTGGTTGAAAGCTGTGGAAAAGATTTTTCGAGTTATGAATTGCTCGGATGCACAGAAGGTGCAGTTTGTGACTCATATGCTCGAAGAAGAAGCTAAAGATTGGTGGGGTAATACTCGCCAAAGATTTGAGGGAGATGATATTGTGATTACGTGGGATTTGTTTAGAGAAACCTTTCTGGAGAAGTATTTTCCAGAGGATGTGCGGGGGAAGAAAGAGATCGAATTTCTTGAGTTAAAGCAAGGTAATTCGACGGTTGCTGAGTATGCGGCGAAATTTGAGGAGTTGATCAAATTTTGTCCTCACTATAATACTGGTAATGCTGAGAGGTCTAAGTGCCTCAAGTTTGTGAACGGTTTGAGACCCGAGATTAGACAAGCTATTGGATATCAGGAAATCAGGCGGTTTTCTGAGTTGGTTAACAAGAGCAGAATTTTTGACGAAGACAGTAGGGCTAGGTCCAGCCACTACAAGAGTCTAAGTGACAAGAAAGGAAAGGGACAATTCAGAGGAAAACCTTACGTAACTCCTGCTGATAAGGGGAAACAAAAGGTTGGTTTTGGCAAGAGGCCAAGTGGGGGAGTTTCTACCCCGGTTAGGTGTTACAATTGTGGTGAAGCGGGGCATCATGCTCCGGAGTGCAAAAGTGTTGAACTGAAGTGTTTTAAGTGTGGCAAGCCAGGCCACAAGGCTCTAGAGTGTAGAAGCGGTGCGGGTGTTACTTGCTATAACTGTGGTGAGCAAGGGCACATCAGTACCAAGTGTGATAAGCCGAAGAAGAATCAAGGGAGCGGGAAAGTGTTCGCCCTATCTGGATCTGAGACTGCTAGCGACGATCGATTGATCCGAGGTACGTGCTTCATTAACGGTACACCTTTGATCGCTATAATTGATACCGGAGCTACGCATTCTTTTATTTCTTTGGATTGTGTTAGAAAGTTGAATCTTGAGTTGTCTGTGATTGGTGGCGATATGGTTATTGATACTCCTGCTATGGGTTCGGTAACTACACCGTATGTTTGATTGAATTGCCCGTTGAGTATTTTCGGTAGAGATTTTGGGATTGATTTAGTGTGTCTTCGTTTAGATCAACTTGATGTCATTCTTGGAATGAATTGGTTAAAATTCAATCTGTTTATATTAACTGTTTTGACAAAACGGTTATTTTTCCCGACTCGGATGTTGAATGGGAATTGTTTATGACGAGGAAACAAGTGAAGGAATCGGTGCAAGATGGGGCTAAGGTATTTATGCTTCTGGAAACTTTGAGGACTAGTGAAAGTGAAGAGATTGGTGCTTTGCCCATTGTTAGAGATTTTCCAGAAGTATTCCCTGAAGAGATAAAGGATTTACCGTCGGAGCGAGAAGTGGAGTTTTCGATAGATTTGATTCCTGGAACTAGTCTGATACCGATGGCTCCATATCGTATGTCGGCCTTGGAGTTAAAAGAGTTGAAGAGTCAACTTGAGGATTTGCTTGAAAAGAGGTTTATTCGTCCGAGCGTGTCACCGTGGGGTGCACCGGTGTTGTTGGTTAAGAAGAAAGAGGGTTCTATGAGGTTCTGTGTGGATTACAGACAGTTGAACAAGGTGACTATTAAGAATAAGTATCCACTTCCAAGGATTGATGATCTGATGGATCAGTTGGTTGGTGCAAGCGTGTCCAGCAAGATTGATTTGAGATCTGGGTATCATCAGATCCGTGTGAAAGCTGAGGATATTCAGAAGACGGCCTTTCGGACGAGGTATGGACACTATGAGTATTCCGTGATGCCATTTGGTGTGACTAATGCACCAGGTGTATTTATGGAGTACATGAATAGGATTTTCCATCCGTATTTGGATAAGTTTGTGGTGGTGTTTATCGACGACATCTTGGTTTATTCGAAGAGCGAAGGAGAGCATGCCGAGCATCTGAAGATTGTGTTATCTGTGTTGAGAGAGAAGCAGTTGTTTGCGAAGCTTTCTAAGTGTGATTTTTGGTTGAAGGAAGTTAGTTTCCTTGGTCATGTGATTTCTAGTAGTGGTATTGCGGTCGATCCGTCGAAGGTTGAAGCGGTATCGCAATGGGAGACTCCGAAGTCAGTTTTTGAGATTAGAAGTTTTCTTGGTTTAGCCGGTCATTATCGGAAGTTTATTGAGGGATTTGCTAAGTTATCGTTGCCGTTGACGCAGTTGACTAGGAAAGGTCAAGCCTTTGTTTGGGACGCCAAGTATGAAGCGAGTTTTCAAGAACTTAAGCGAAGGTTGACGACAGCTCCTGTTTTGGTTCTGCCAAATCCAGAAGAACCATTCGTTGTGTATTGTGATGCTTCTTTAATGGGTTTAGGAGGTGTGTTGATGCAGAATAACCAAGTTGTAGCTTATGCTTCGAGGCAACTCAAAGTGCATGAGAAGAATTATCCGACGCATGACTTAGAGTTGGCCGCCGTTGTGTTCGTGTT
The DNA here is from genome assembly GCA_963859935.3 of Lathyrus sativus. NCBI lineage: Eukaryota > Viridiplantae > Streptophyta > Magnoliopsida > Fabales > Fabaceae > Lathyrus > Lathyrus sativus. Next base: position 186,448,672 of record OZ012740.1, on the reverse strand, counting down.
GAAACTCTGGAGGCATTATTTATTTGGCGCAAGATTTGAAGTGTTTAGTGACCACAAGAGTTTCAGATATCTTTTTGATCAAAAGGAATTGAATGCGAGACAAAGAAGATGGCTTGAACTTTTGAAGGATTTTGATTTTGGCTTGAACTACCATCCGGGTAAAGCGAATGTAGTAGCGGATGCATTGAGTCGGAAATCGTTACACATGTCAATGATGATGGTGAAATAGTTGGAATTGATTGAGCAATTTCGGGATTTGAGTTTGGTATGTGAGAGAACTTCTTTTGGATTTAAGTTGGGTATGTTAAAGCTTACAAGTGGTATTTTGGATGAAATTCGAGAAGGACAGAAATCGGATTTGAGCTTAGTTGATCGGTTGACTTTAATCAACCAAGGTCAAGGTGGTGATTTTCGGATTGATGAGAATGGTATTATGAGATGTCGGGATCGAGTTTGTGTTCCGAACATGGTTGAGCTTAAGAAGAGCATCCTTGAGGAAGGACATCGTAGCGGATTGAGTATTCATCCGGGTGCTACTAAGATGTATCAGGATTTGAGGAAAGTATTTTGGTGGCCTAGTATGAAGAAGGATATCGTGGAATTTGTATATTCTTGTTTGACTTGCCAGAAGTCAAAGATTGAGCATCAGAAGCCATCGGGTTTGATGAAGCCGTTGTTTATTCCTGAGTGGAAATGGGATAGTATCTCCATGGATTTTGTATCGGGTTTGCCGAGGACGCCGAGTAATTTTGAGGCTATTTGGGTTATCGTGGATAGGTTGACTAAATCTGCTCACTTTATTCCTATGCGTATGGATTACCCTTTGGAGAAGTTGGCTAAGTTGTATATTGAGAGGATTGTGTGTCTGCATGGTATTCCGTTAAGTATTGTTTCGGATAGAGATCCGCGGTTTACTTCGAGATTTTGGGAGAGCCTGCAGAGTGTTTTGGGTACTAAGTTGCGTTTGAGTTCAGCGTATCATCCTCAGACTGATGGTCATACGGAGAGGACGATTCAGTCGCTTGAAGATCTTTTGAGAGCTTGTGTATTGGAAAAAGGAGGAGCTTGGGATAACTACTTGCCTTTGATTGAGTTTACCTACAACAACAGTTTCCATTCGAGTATTGGTATGGCACCATTTGAGGCGTTGTATGGTAGGCGATGTAGGACACCATTGTGTTGGTTCGAGTCCGGAGAGAGTTCTGTTGTTGGACCCGAGTTAGTTCAACAGACTACTGATAAGATCAAGATGATTCAAGAGAAGATGAGAATTACTCAGAGTCGTCAGAAGAGTTATTATGACAAGAGGAGGAAGGCACTTGAATTTCAAGAGGGAGATCATGTGTTTCTTCGAGTCACTCCGATGACAGGTGTTGGTAGGGCACTGAAGTCGCGCAAGTTTTCGTCGCGTTTCATTGGTCCTTATCAGATTTTGCAAAGGATAGGAGAAGTGGCCTATCGTGTGGCTTTACCACCGTCGCTTGCTAATCTTCACGACGTATTCCATGTATCTCAGTTGAGGAAATACATTGCGGATCCGTCTCATGTAGTCCAAATAGATGATGTGCAGGTGAGAGATAACCTGACTGTTGAGACATCACCTATGCAGATTGAGGATCGGAAATTGAAACAGCTTCGAGGTAAAGAGATTGCTTTAGTGAAGGTCGCTTGGGGAGGACCGGCTGGTGGAAATGTTACTTGGGAGCTTGAGAGTCGGATGAAAGAGTCTTATCCAGAGCTGTTTGAATCAGGTAACATTTTCGAGGACGAAAATTCCTAAAGTGGGGGAGAGTTGTAACAGCCCAAATTTCATTAAATAATTAATTGTAGTAATTAATTGATTTAGTGGGATTTTTATTAATGTTGGAAATTAATTTTTATTAATTGAAATTAATAGAGAATTAAGAAGGAATTGGAGAGGAGGGAAAATGAAGGAAATATATAAGAGAGAAAGAAAAGAAAAGAAAGATAGAAAACATTTGGAAAGAAAGAGGAAAGAAGAAGAAAGGAGAGAAAGAGAAGAGAAGAGGAGGAAAAGTGGAAATCATCAAGAACCATCATCAAAGCTCCGATTAATCGAGGTAAGGGTGAGAAATGTTTCTATTTGATCATTGCATGATGTTATGTATGTTGGGTTGGGGTTTTGGTAGAGTTTTCATCACTTTCCATTTAGGGAAAAAGTTGGATAAATCGGTAGATTGATGATTTAATCGGTTGAAACTGAGCAATAATGCCGTAGAATAGTCGGGTAACATGTATTGATGCTAATTGTACTGATTTGGATGTTTGAGGTTTGGTTGATGATGGATTGATGAAGGAGAAGCAGAATAGGGTTCTGTTCTGCGCAGGTTCGCTGGCTCTCGCCAGGCGAGCGAAGGCGAAGCTTCGCCAGGCGAAGCCTAGCGAATGCTGGCGAGTAATTATGATTAAGTCCCAGTGGACTTCGCTGGTGAGTTCGCCAGGCGAAGTTGGATAGCGAAGGTTCGCCCAGCGAAGGTGCTGGCGAATGGTGGAGAATGAAGTCAGTAGCTACTGACTTGGGCTCGCTGGGAAGTCTCGCCAGGCGAAGCCTAGCGAGTGTTCGCTGAGAGAGTTCGCCAGGCAAAGGCCAGGCGAAGGTTCGCTGCGAGGGTTCGCCAGGCGAATGAAGGCGAATGTGACAGTATTTTTCTATTGCTGTGTTGTTCATGTGGAGATGGTTTGGTTGCTTCTCATAGGTTAATACCTCTATGATATGATATAGATATGATCTATTGTGATGATGTGTACTGTGGGTAGCCTCCGGGCGTGAATCCTAGTTGATGTGCGATGCGTATTAATTATGATAAATAGAAATACATGTGAATACAATGATGAATGTATGTGTATTGTCTAATGAACTTGCGAATGCTTGATGTGTATACAATTATGTGACGAGTATGCATGAGAACATGGTGGATATGTGTGCATAACTTATGATTGTATGATTGGTATTGTGATGTGTATACCTTGTATGAGATGGCATGAGATAAAGAATAAACATACTATGAAAAATGTGTTGTGGATGCATATTGTTTATATGCAATTGTATGTTAAAATACATGAAGAATGCATGAGAGCATAATGATGGATATGCGTGCATTGCTTGCTAAATATGATGTTGTATTGAATTGTGAATATATATGTGGATAATACATGAGAACATATCGCGGATATGTGTGCATTGTGTGTTAATGCGGTGATATTATTGAATTGCGAATACATTGGTGATTATTGTGATATGTTGTATGTGCAATCATTGTGTAATTCTTGAAGAGATGAATTATGTAAATGCATGAGATTAAGATGTCGGTCTTAAGTGCATTTGTTGTGGTTGATTGTACATGCATCATTTAGTCAAGAGGCAATGTCTGTTAGTTTCGTGGAAACTAGTGGCTTGTCCCAAACCTAGAAGAGTGGGTTTGAAGGCTTAGAGGACGGGCCTTTGTGGTTATCGGTCTAGAAGAGTGGACCCGGTTTAATGTAAAAACCGAAAAAAGATAACGGGTTATCGGTCTAGAAGAGTGGATCCGGTTTAATGTAAAAACCGAAAAAAGATAACGAGAGTCGGTACCGCATTGCATGAGTTGCATTGAGTTGTTGAGTCACATTGATATATGACATATGCATGAAGAGATGCTTATGTGTGAATGATGAGATTGTGGAAATTGTAAGTGTATGCATAATGTGGGAATGCTTTGTGAATATACATGTTTGTCTATATATGCGTGGTAAATATATATGACTAAGAGAATGAAGTGTGGTGAGAAATGTGTGTTATATGAATACCTATATATATATATATATATATAATATTATGCTTTGATTATTATGGTTATATTTCTCACCCTTCTGCTGTTTTATAATGCTCTATGAGGCATTGCAGATTAGGATGCTGGAGTCCCTTTTGTGAAGTATTCTTCATTCTTTTGAGTCTGCTGCTCTGATATGTAACATCGGGTAGTTAGACTAGTATAGTCATTTTTTTGTGATACATTGCGATGTATCAGTTGATGTGATTGTGTAATCTAACTGATATGATGTATTAATTTGGATTAACTTGTGTGTACGTGGATTAATATTTTGAAAACGATTAAATGATTTGATCTTCCGCTTAATTTTGAAATTGTTACATATCTTATGGAGAAAAATGTGAAAGTGTTTTATTGGTGAAATTGTGGCATTCTTCTTTTATACCTTATTATAAAACCTTTTTACTCTGATAATTTGTATGTACTTAATTGTTTTATATGCATTTATTTGGGATATAGAAGGGGGTGTTACACTAGAAGCTTTCAGACAGGTGATCTCATCCTGAAGAAGATTCTTCCTCCACACTCCGATCACCGGGGCAAGTGGACTCCCAATTACGAAGGTCCGTACATCGTCAGCAAGGTCTTCTCGGGAGGAGCCTTGTTGTTATCCACGATGGATGGCGAAGATTTTGCATCCCCAGTGAACGCGGACGCAGTTAAAAAATACTTTGCTTAAATGACTCGCTGGAAAGAAAAAGAATATCCAGGCAAAAATGGGGCATCCCGGCGAACCATAAAAAAGGAAAAAGGTTCGGGCAAAAATTAGGGATATAAATGAAAAGAATGTACACCCTAAAAGTCGAAAACCTGGAAGGGCGACTTTGGCAAAAAAGGGTATCCCGGTGAATCGAAAACCCGAAAGGGCGATTCAGGCAAAAGTTAGGGATTCGAAAAAGCAAATGACTGCGTTCCGCGTATGGACTTTAATTGTTTAGTGGTTTGGAAGACCCGAGGGCCGTTTATCTGAATCAATCTCTTCTGAAGCTGAAGCGTCAGAGAAGTATCAAAGTCGAGTGAGTCATAGAGGGATCAACTCATGGTGTTCGTCTACGCCGCATTGCCGACATTTGTGTATATACTGATGTATATTTATGTTTTTATATTTGCGCAGCTTCCTCATTCCAGGAGCTTGCATCTGTTGTAAAACATTTTTACCCATTCAGGGGTTCGTCATCAATAAAATATATACTATTCAACAATTTTGTTTGTTTGTTTAGCATCTACCTGTTTTTGTTTACGAAAAAGAACGCCGATGTTTTTGATAAAATACGCATACATAAACTTACTGGCCTAGGCCACTGATTGTTGAAACAATGAATTACTTGAACATTGTCACAAGATGATAACCTTGATAGGTCCCTTTGAGAAGGGTATCTTGTCTGTTTGTTTGTGTTGTTGCAGGTATAGCATATTCCAGGCAGCACGCCGCACGCGTCCCCAAGCAGGATGATTCCTTCTTCCCCAGCAAATGTAGCAGCATCTCCCCACGGAGTCTGAACATAGGACCAAGAGCATTGATATGTATCCCCCAGGCAGAGAAGATTCTCCCCAATCAGATGTATCCTGAAGGATCATCATTTCCCCAGCACTGGGTCAATGTGCAGTTTCCGTAGAAGACTACTCACAAGTATGCAGCTTCCGATAGTTCAAGACTGAGGTCTCCTGGAGAATTGAAGTTCCCCACAGAGTTGTACTCTCCCTAGTAAGCAGAATGATTCCTTCTACCCCAGCCGAGCTGGCAAATCCCTAAAAGAGTCGAGCCCTTGAAAGTCGTACGGGCCATGATTGGTTCTCCCTAGTAGCGTGTTGGATAGATGATGCTGTATTTCCCCATCGGAGTCGTTATCTCCAGGAAAGTTTTAGCCGCGAAGGCCGTGCAGTTTATTTCTGCGATTGACATCGTTTTCCTCAGCAGTTGTGGTTTGAATACCTGGTTGAGCAGGTCCAGGCTCTCGGAGAGCTTTATCCCCCTGCAGCAGTCAACTGAAGATCATTTCCCCAGGCGGAATCCAATTGAGATTGGTGTCACTTCTCCTCCTTGGCAGGATGATTCCTCCTCTCCACCAGAATGTTTCTTTCTCCTTAACAGGAGGATTCTCCCTTCATCATTTATCTTGCTGATGGGGTCATAGCATTTTGCATGACTGCATAGCATTTACCCTAAAAAATGCGTAGCATTTCCACCGTGTGGAGCATTACGCCATTATCAAAGCATATGCATACGAAACATGAGCTAGGTCGTTACCGTTCCTGTTTTGCAGATGTTCCTCCGCAGAATGGTTTGCTCAAGATGATTCTTGAATTCCCCCGCGAAGTTGATGGCTTAAGATGATTCTTAAAATCCCCAGTGAAGTCGCCAAAGTCGGTTGCTCAAGTTGATGCTTAGAGTCTCCGGCAGAGTGTTTGCTCAGGATGATTCCTGAAATCTCCAGAGTTATTGGTTCAGGGCGATTCTTGAAGTCCCCGGCGGAGTCATTTGTCCAAGATGACTCTTGAAATCCTTAGCAGAGTTGATTCACCCAGAATGATTTTTGGATCCCCGAAGCAGAGTTACTTGATAGTTCTCCAGAATCCCCAACGGAGATGTGTCATCCCCAACAGGTTCTAAACAGAGAAGTTGAAATTTCCTTGAAGACTTGATGATTGAAGTCCGGCAGCGGTGCCAAAACCCCAGACTTACTAATGAAGTCCAGCTGCGATGTGAAGCAGTTTACCTAGCTGACGCAGGGTGCCTGACGGCAAAAGAATGTATATCCTTATTGGTCCGTGATTGATTAAGGATTCCATTTGAAGGCTTACTGATGAAGTCCAGCTGCGATGTTGAAGCAGTTTGCCTAGCTGACGCAGGGTGCCTGACGGAAAAAGATTGTATATCCTTAGTGGTTCCTGATTGACTAAGGATTTTATTTCAAGACTTACCGATGAAGTCCAACTGTGAGGTCAAAGCAGTTTTCCTAGTTAACGCAGGGTACCTAACGGCAAAAGATTGTATATCCTTATTGGTCCGTGATTGATTAAGGATTCCACTTGAAGACATACTGATTAAGTCCAGCTGCAATGTCAAAGCAGTTTGCCTAGCTGACGCAGAGTGCCTGACGGAAAAAGATTGTGTATCCTTATTGATCCGTGAATGATTAAGGATCCCATTTCAAGACTTACTGCTGAAGTCCAACTATGATGTCGAAGCAGTTCTCTCAGCTGATGCGGAGTGCCTGATGGCAGAAGTTTGGATATCCCTAATTGGTTCATGATTGACAGAGAATTCTATTCCCGACTTACCAATGAAGTCCGACTGACGCCCGGGATGTTCTTTGAATGCCCGACGGCATAATTAACTTGATTGTTAAAAAGTCTCTAACGACCTGATGAGTCCCGAGGAATCCTTCTGCCGCAGTGACGCAGAACGCCCGACGGCATGGTCAACCATCCAATACCAGTTACCGTGTAGCTGATGAGCCCTTGATGACTTGAGGACGAAGATCTACAGCAAAATCAGTTTATCATCCTGATGGAGATTTGAGATTAGACCCTTCACCAATTACCGTGTGACCAATTCCCCAGCAGAGTTGCCGCGTAACCATCATGCTCAGTTTCGAAGATGTTCCTACCAATCCAAGTATTGTTTACCTGTGCGGTTGGCAAATCACCCGTTACCGTGTAACCAGTGATCCCTTGAGGATTTGAGGATGCAATGATATCAGACGGAGGTTCAGATCAGTATTTCTCCAGCTAGTTGCCGCGCAGCTATTATTTCAGTTTCCGAAGATTTGTCCCCATCAGAGTACCGTATACTTGTGCAGTTGGAAAATTTATGAGTTTGTTGGTATTCAACCGTCTTTCACCTTGATTGTTTGAGAGCCGTTTGCTTCTCACCCAGTCAGGTCCAAGCCGTTTGAATAGGGGCAGCTATTGCACCCCAAAATTTGCCCAACATTTCTTCACCTAGCTTGTGTTTCATTTCATTCACATTAGCATTATCATTTGCATTTCATTGACATGTATGCAGGAGATCAAGAGGTATGATTACCAATCAAGGGATACACAAGACTTTGAAGCTAGCTAGGAGACTTATCCAAGTGTTCAAGGGTTGATATCTTTGTCAGAGAAGTTAAAAGATCCTTAGAGAGAGTGATTGAAGCCAAGTGTGTAGGTCTCCTAACTTGAGAGTTGTGGGAAGTCATCAGATGATTCTGAAGCCATGAAGTTAGACTTGAGGTCTTGAGAGAGCTCATTAGAAGTTTTTAAGATCACTTTGAGGCCTAGACAGGTCATGGTGCAAGAATAAGAAGCCTCAGCCATGATTGGTGCAGCTAGGGTTTGACTGGGTCAACCCTAAGTCAACTGAGGATTTGAAGGAGGTTGATACCTAATCCAAGAGCCATGTGATCATGGATTGATACATTGAGATGTTATAAGGATGATTCCAAGGTTAACTCATCATGATTGAAGAGTTTGAGAAGTTTCAGGCTAGGGTTTCTAAGACTTGATAGTGTAAAATCCCCTAGTTTGACCCCTATCTTCAAGGCATATTAGCCTAAGATATGATTGTCATCCCATCTTAACCCCAACATGATTGTTGTAGAGAATGATCTTAGCTTTAATTTGAGTACTAGAAGTCCTTGATAGGGTTTATAGAACTCGAGTTATGAGCCAGACAAGTTACAAGTCATTTGAGGTATGTGAATTTGGAGCTTGAAAGTTACCCAACTTGCATGACACTTTTGCCCTAGAAGGATAATTCCTATGAACTTTTGGTCAACATGAATGTTGTTCCTTATTCTCTTAGATTTCTATAGAGTACTATAAGTCCTTGATAGTATTTGTATAACTCAAGTTATGGCTTTGACAAGTCAAGGGTATTTTGGAAAGTTATGATTATAGGTCATTTTTGGTTATAGGTCATTTTCACCAACTTAGACACCTCAAATGAAATTTTGTTCAACTTTAAAGTTGCTCAAAATGGGGTTTTAACCTTGATCATGTATTAAGGAGACATTGAAATGGCTCAAGGAAAGACTTGGTTCAAGAAGTGGTGAAAAAGGAAGGATTAAAATGGATTAAATGACCAAAAATTCAAATAAATCATTTTGTGTGCAAATGAAGCAAAGTAACATCATTTTTTGAATGGAAAAAGCATTTTAGAAACTTTGGCAATGTTAGAATTTTGGTTTGAGTCTCATATCATGCCCTTTTTCTTTGTTTCTTCATGATGAAGCAACATGCCATACACAAGCCATTGGATGAAAACAAGGAGGGAAACATCACCATTCATGTTCAAAATCTCATGAGAAGTTGAAAGCAAGCTTGCTAAGGCCAAAACAGAGTGGGAATCGTGACTGGTGTAAGTGAGATTTTGAAAATTGAAAATCTCATTCTGAAGCTTTGAGAGAGTTCTAGATGATTCTAATAAGTTCTATATAAGTGGTTGAGTATGTTCAGCCATTTTTTTGGAAGAGATTGAAGCCTGAAGCAGAGAGTGAGGTTGAAATTTCATAGTTGCAAGTTGAAATCGTATTCTGAGTTCAAGGCTAATTCAAGAGAAATTGAAGATTGCATTAGCTTTGGAAGGAATTTTGGAGTGAATCTGCATCATCTTGGAGGCTGACGTGATCAAGAACACCTTCTGTTACACCTCTGAACACAGGTTGGTGTCGCTACTGCGAAAATCGGCGCCGGCTGAACAGAAGAGTCGCCACCGTGCGTTATTTATCCCACGGGAGGGAAAGGAAACGCTCAGAGTAAACCTCGCACAACATGGGAAAGGTATGGTCGTCGCAACCAAAACCTGGATTCGGGAGTCGGTTACGTAAGGGGAAGGTATTAGCACCCCTCACGTCCGTCGTACTCGACGGGATCCACGCTTGTTTTCGGGTATGGATTGTTATTCTATCTAAACTATAGGTCAAGGGTTAAAAAGAAAATAAAATGAAAATAAAAATGACTCGGCAAAGTATCGCACTTTATGCCTACGTATTCCCGCCTGGAACGAGAAATCAGAGTCAACGTAGTTTGCCTACCTACGGGGAAGGAGGGGAAGGTTGCTCGCTAGGATATCGCATCCTATGCCTACGTACTTTCATACAGCATGAAAGATCAGAGCAAACGTAGTTCGGGCAACGTACGACACAAGTCTGTCTTGCTTGATTTTATTCCTTCTGAAAAAGGTTTTTTCTGATTACCAGTCCAAGCGGACAAAAATGACGTTTTGATGAGTTCACATTCTTTTACGGAAGAAGTGTCTTTTATTGTGTTTGAAATCTTTATGGTATTTTCCTGGTTGTTTTGAGAAAGAAGAGACAGAACTCTAACCTACGGTTGCAAAGGGAATCAAACTAACCTAATGTTGTCATGCATGGGTTAAGACCTAATGTCTATCATGCTCCTCTCTTGCACAGAGAGAAACAGAGATCCTAAGGGATAAATGGAAACAGAAACAATAGCAAATATATACAGTAAAGCAGTAAAATGCATGGATGCAGCAATACAAGCGAGGCAAGGGAGTCCCACTCAACCTCGAACCTAGAAAACAATAGGCAAAAGTGAACAGACTTCACTTTCAACCCAACAGGGTAAACAGCAAACAATACAGTCCAGAAAACCAATCAATACATCAGAAATGAAATACAACAATAAAACAAACATCTTCAGCAGCTCTGAATCAACATCTGGCTCCAAGTAATCTCCAATCAGCTATAGGCTTCAACAAGCATCAATCTCCATCTTCATGGCCTTCAGGCAAGGGCTTTGATCATCAGTCTTCTATCTGCCATGGCTTTTCTTCAAGTTCAAACCCCCAGGATGAGGAATCAGTCACAAGAGTGAAGTGAATGAATGTTAGACAGTTAATTACCTACCAAGGGTGGCTCATTAACTGTTAACATTATACAGACAGGTTTCTCTCAAAAGTTCTATCTTCCAAATACATTCACTGATCCTTCCAAGGGAAGGAGGTGGATATTTGAAAGAGACTTTGAATCATAGAGAAAGGATGGATGCAGACAAGGCATTCCATGTTTGAGAAACAAGCTTTCTAATCTAGAGCTCTGCCTAGCTCCTAAACCCTAATCTTCTCAGCAACTGCTGGCAAGAACCTCCTCAACTCTTGACAAATGATCTTAGATCTCTGGATCTCCAATGGTCTTCATCTCCTCAAGTTCCAGCTTCCCCCAAGTCCCCAGACAAACCCAATACCCAAACAAGCAAGCAACAATCCCCAGAGGGCACACCACACCAGTCAATCAGATATACAGTATAATAATAGCAGTAGGGGAATCCTGACTTTTTCTAAGGGGATCTAATAACTACCCATAGCCCCTATAGTCCCATAGCTAAACTATTCAAACCCTAAGTCCTAAGGGAAAGAATCAAACTTCCTAAGTCATCACCTAAAAACCCTAATTTGTTCATGTTGTTCAAACCTATACTAAGCACCTAAATTTAATTTCTAAAAATGGGGACTAAATTGAATCCATAAGTTCAATATCTAATCTAAACAACCTAAAAAGAATGAACAAAAAATATGAAAGTATCTAATAGAACAAAAATTATTAAAATCATGCATGAAATGAAACTATTTAAAATGTCATTTATTTAGAAAATATGGGAAAAATATGAAATAAAAAATAAAATGCAATTTTTATTTTTTAGAATTTTCTAGACATCCTAAAGAAAATAATGCAAAAAGAATGAATTGAAAATGATTTTTTAGCTATTTATTATGAATTTTAGAAGATGCATAAAAAATTAAAGAGAATAAAAGAAAATAAAATGAAATAAAATGGAGGGGGGGTGAGAATAGCAGGGAAATCACGTTCAAGGTATTGGGCTTGATAACATGGGGGGTGTGGATAGCGCTCTGAGCCCAACCCCCCAATTAATGAAACGCAGCGTATCAGTCCTTTTGAAGTTTCCCTCCGTTTTCAGCTTTAATCGTGGCCGTTGGATGAGTCTTCAAGTCAAAGGTCAAAATAAGATCGTGTGGCTCATGCATCGTCTCCTACCTCCAGCAAACCCTAGGTTCTGCAACTCATCTCCATGCACGAACCTTACACCCTTATGTTCTCCTTCAACTCTCCATGGATTCATTCGATGTCAAGAGCAAAATGACTCTAAATCTCTCCCTCTACACAGCCATAGCCTTAGTTCTTCCTAAAACTCACTCACAAAGCAAACTCGATGTGTATAACAGATCTGATCCACCATGTTCAACTGATATGGATCCTCTCAATTCTCCATGGAAATCATCCTAAACTAACCTACACCTCACCCTGGTCATTTTAAGCACTCAATCCAAAATTATCTCACACGATTCTTGCTATTCTAAGCTTCAACAGAAATGGTGCACCATAACTAATGTCCATGAAACTTGCTCAAACTTATCCAAATCAATCATCTCCCTTATCCTAACCAGTCTACACTAACAATTCCCTAAAATTCTCATTAAACTATGCAATTCGAAGAAGATAACCAACCTGTTATGATGCTGAAAACAGTGATGGCATACACTTGATCCAATGCTTGAAAGGTGGGGAAGTTGATCAGTAATCTTGGAGATGAATTCTGTATGCAATTAGAGAAGCTCCCAAGCTTTGAATCTTCTAATTCCAAGGTTCTTGCACTTTGAATGATGATGGTGAATATCACAATCCCTTGCTCAATTCTCCAAAGAAATGTATGGATTTTGATCTCTGTGTGATGATGATGAAGATTGGATCAAGAATGTTGAAGTTTGATGAGAGATTGAGAGAATTTGAGAGACTTATGTGTCGCTACTGCGAAAATCGGCGCCGGCTGAACAGAAGAGTCGCCACCGTGCGTTATTTATCCCTCAGAGCGGGAAAGGAAACGCTCGAAGTAAACCTCGCAAAAAACGGGGAAAAGGTATGGTCATCGCAACCATAGCCTGGGTTCGGGAGTCGGTTACGCAAGGGGAAGGTATTAGCACCCCTCACGTCCGTCGTACTCGACGGGATCCACGCTTGTTTTCGGGTATGGATTGTTATTCTATCTACTCTACAGGTCAAGGGTGAAAAAGAAAATACAATGAAAATAAAAATGACTCGGCAAAGTATCGCACTTTATGCCTACGTATTCCCGTCTGGAACGAGAAATCAGAGTCAACGTAGTTCGCCTACCTACGGGAAAGGAGGGGAAGGTTGCTCGCTAGGATATCGCATCCTATGCCTACGTACTTCCACACAGCATGGAAGATCAGAGCAAACGTAGTTCGGGCCACGTACGACACAAGCTTGTCTTGGTTGATTTTATTCCTTCTGAAAAAGGTTTTTCTGATTAACAGTCCAAGCGGACAAAAATGACGTCTTGATGAGTTCACATTCTTTTACGGAAGAAGTGTCTTTTATTGTGTTTGAAATCTTTATGTGTTTTTCTGTTTGTTTTGAGAAAGAAAGAGACAGAACTCTAACCTACGGTTGCAAAGGGAAACAAGCTAACCTAATGTTATCATGCATGGGTTAAGACCTAGTGTCTATCATGCTCCTCTCTTGCGCAGAGAGAAACAGAGATCCTACGGGATAGGCAGAAACAGAAACAATATCAGATATATACAGTAAAACAGTAAAATGCATGGATGCAACAGTACAAGCGAGGCAAGGGAGTCCCACTCAACCTCGAACCTGGAAAACAATAGGCGAAAGTGAACAGGCTTCACTTTCAACCCAGCAGAGTAAACAGCAAACAATACAGTCCAGAAAACCAATCAATACATCAGCAAATGAAATACAGCAAAAGAATAAACAGCTTCAGCAGCTCTGAATCAACAACTGGCTTCAAGCAACCTCCAATCAGCTACAGGCTTCAACAAGCATCAATCTCCATCTTCATGACCTTCAGACAAGGGCTTTGATCATCAGTCTTCTCTCTGCAATGGCTTTTCTTCAAGTTCAAACCTCCAGGATGAGGGATTAGTCACAAGAGTGAATTGGGTGTTAAGCAATCAGTTGACTACCAAGGGTGGTGAACAGACTGCTTCTAACACAAGAGACATTTTCTCTCAAGAGTTCTATCTCATAGACACTATCACCAAGCCTTCCAAAGGAAGGGGGTGAGTGTCTTAGAGAGACTCTGAATCACAGAGAAGAATGGATGCAGACAAGGCAATCCATGTTTGAGAAACAAACTTTCTAACCTAGAGCTCTGCCTAGCTCCTAAACCCTAGTCTCCTCAGCATCTGCTAGCAAGAAACTCATCCTCAACTCTGACAGTTGATCTTCAATCTTTGAATCTCCAATAGCTTTATCTCCACAAATCTTCAGCTTCCCCAGGGCCCCAGACAAACCCAATACCCAATCAAACAATCAACAATCCCCAGAGGGCACACCACACCAAACAGCAGATATACAGACAATAATAATATCAGTAGGGGAGTCCTAATTTTTTCTAAGGGATCTAATAGCTACCCATAGCCCATATAGTCCCATAACTAATCTATTCAAACCCTAAGTCCTAAGGGAGAAAATTGAACTTCCTAAGTTGTTACCTAAAACCCTAGTTTTGATCATGATATTCAAGCATTTATTAATCACCTAAAACTAACTCCTAAAAATGGGAACTAAAATATTTCTACAAGCTTAATATCTCATCTAAACAATATGAAAAGAATGATCAAAAAATATTAAAGCATGTGAGAGAACAAAAATCATAAAAATAATGCATGAAATGGATCTATTTAATATGCTATTTATTTAGAAAATATGGAAAAATATGAAATAAAACTAAAAATGAAATTTTATTCTCCTATAATATTCTAGACATTTTAATGAAAACATGGTAAAAAGAAGGGATTAAAAAACATTTTTTATGAATTTATTATGATTTTATGAAATTGGCAAAAATAAAATGAAATTAAGAAAATTAAAATGAATGAAATGAATAAGGGGGGTGCATTCAGTAGGCGCGTTCAGTTCAATTCTGGATGGGCCAGGAAATAGGGGGGTGCGCTTAGCATTCAGGAACTAAGCCCAAAACGAAAATAAGAAAATCCCAGGAAAATGGAAAAAGTGTGTGCTGAATAGCAATGATTCCTAGTTCAAATCCAACGTGGGCCTCAAGGTAGGGTGTGGAAAGCAAGCTGAGTCCAAGGCCCAAACGAAACTTAAATGAAACGGAGCGTTTGCTTCACAAACTCAGTCTCTCTTCCAAATCCAATCGTGGCCATCCGTTCTTGGTTCCAGTCAAAGGTCAAATGTGAATCCAACGATCATGGCATCACCTTCTCCAAATAACTCAGGCCACCTCAAAATTACCAGACGGTGGTTCACGGTGGAAACCACCGTCTTCTCCGGTGAGCCTCCACTTTCAGGTCATCAAACATAACAAAACCCTACATCATCTTGCTCGATTTTTCACGTAGATCATGATTCTAACCTCAGAATTCCTTGAATCTCACTCCAAATCAAAAGACGATGGAATCTTCAGAATGCACCAAGTTCTTGATCAACTCAATTCTTAAAACCAAAGGTATTGATCTAATCTACATGTTTCACTGATCAATTTCCACTATCACACTTGTCCTAAATCATCAAGATCATGACTAACTAACTCTTAACAGAATTCACACTCCATGATCAAACATCAACAATTGCTATCAAACCTATCCAGAAACGTTCCTTGTTCATACTAGATTCTAACCACATGAAGAGTTCTACCTAATTCAGCCTAGAATGGTGTAGAAAATGGAAGTTACATACCTGAAAAAATCTTGCTAACAGAGGTACTTGGAGGCACAAAACAAGCTCCACGATGATTCAAACACCTTCAGTGAAGCTATGAGAAGCTTTTCCACACCTCAATTGTGCTTGATCAAGCCTTGATCTCCAAAACCGAATTCTGTTATGAACCTTGAAAATTCAGTTACCAACTCTCTCCTCAACTCGAATTCTCCAACCTTTTTCTATCTGCACTCATTCTAATACTTATATATGACTCAATCATGGGCTTTTGATCCACTTTTAAAGCCCAAACAGCTTGATTCACAAAACTGATTTTCCTCTTAAAATTCCATACTCATCAGTCGTGTATCCATGTTTCAGTTAGCTTAAACTCATCCCTTTCATTCATATGGCCCTTGGTGAACATGTTGGAACCAATGAATTAGCCTGAATTGGCTTGTGTTGGATTTTGGATGAGTGACTTGTAATTCAAGCAATAGGTTTACAAAGGAACTCCATGATTCTGACCTCAAACAAGAAATGTAATAACGCCAACCTCTCTAAAACATGTTTTCCAATTAAAATGAGTATTTGGATTGTGCAATTTGGACCTATAACTTGAAAATGCCAATTTCCCTACTTTGAACCATTTGAAAAATGTCCTTTTTCAAGCCATTTTTAGCAACTTTGTGATACAAGCCAATCCAAACGCTCATGACCACTTGGTTGCACTCAAAACATCATTTTGAACAAGTTTCATGTTGAACAATTTCCCATTTGAGGCCTCCTTGTATGAGTTTTGGGTATAGGTTAAAATGACCTGTAATTCACAAATGCCCAAAATACCCTTTGCTTGCCAAGCCCATAAGTTGAGTTCTCCACATCATATGAAGGCATGCCATACCATTCTAGAAAGCTAAGACAATGAGGAACAATTCTTATGTTGACCAAGAATTCATTTGAAATCTCCTTGAGGGGCAAAACTAGCTTGGAAGTCAAGTCACTTTCATAGACAAAAATTCAGACACCCCAGATGACCTGTAACTTGCAAGGACCATAACTTGAGTTCTATAAATCTCCTTGAGGTCTTCCACCACTCAAATTAAAGGTCTTGAGATCCTCTACAAGTTTCATGTTGGCCAAGAAGCCATTTGAAGCTAGCATTTTGACTTATCTTGCTTGGAAATTTGACCTAAATTAGGGGATTTTACAGAGAAACCCTAATTTAGTAACTCCTCTTCTCCTTGATTTCTCTTGAATTCTCCTTGTCATATCTCCATATCCTTCTTTATATATCAAATGATGATCCCCACATCTCTCCAATAGACTTGAATGCCCTCTTAAGTCAGTCAATTGACCTAGGGTTGACCTAGGGTTGACCCAGATGAAACCCTAGTTGACTGTCTTCAACTATAGCTCTTGTGCTCTCATCAATGACTTGTTTCCTTCTCCAAATGACTTTTTAAGTCTCTCAAAATGTCTAGATGCTCTCCATGTCTTCATTTCATAGCTCATAACCCTCTTGTTGATCCTCAGACACCCTCAGCTAGGAGATGGACTCAAGGCTTGATCTGCTGAACTCTTTGCTTTCAAATTCTTTCCTGATGACTTGAGTAGGATGGAATTGGGATAATAACCCCCTTGCTAGGCCTCTAGAGATGAAAAATCATGATTGATCCCCTGTTGAATGACTTGCTATGCTTATGCTATGCAGATGGTTGGTCTATGTACATGACTCTATATGCAAATGCTAATGACATTGAAACATAAACCAAGTGAATAAGGTTGGGCAAATTTTAGGGTGCAACAGCTGCCCCTATTCAAGCGACTTGGACCCGATTGGATGAAGAGCCCGGAGCCTTCAGACATTCGCGGTACGAGACGGTTGAATACTAGTGAAACCAGAAATTTGCCAACTGCAGAAATAAACTGCGCTCCTGCTTGAGGAATGACATTCGTCAGCTGAATCTGACTGTTATGATAACCCACTGATCTCACACGACCGTGCTGGGGATTGTCTTCATCGTTCTGAAGAGGATTCTGTCATAACAGATTGCTTGCTTGTCCACGTTAGGACTCTGTCTGTCGTCGATACGAAGAAATCTCAACTAACACTCGTCCACGTTAGGACTCCACTTACTGTCAACCCAGAAAAACCTCGGCAACTCCGCTGGGGATACTTCATCTGCATTTCCGTAAACTGAATCATCCACGTTAGGACCAATACTCTTCCACGTTAGGAGTAACACTTATCCACGTTAGGAATAACATCGTCCCCATTAGGAATGACATTCTTCCACATTAGGAGTAACACTTATCCACGTTAGGAATTATTTCTTCTGCATCTGCCCACGTCAGGACTGAAACTTTCATCCTTCCACGTCAGGAAGCAATCCTCTTTCCACATAAGGAGAACTACATCAATCTGTCCACGTAAAGACTCCAATGCCATTTGACATGTCCGCGTCAGGACTCCGATCTTTCCACGCAAGGAATACAACTATTTCTGAACTTGTCCACGTAAGGACTCAACTTTTCTTGCACCTGTCCACGTTAGGACTAATTTCCTTCTTCTTCCACGTTAGGAATATCTTCTTTGATCCGTCCGCGTCAGGACTAAACTCTCTTTCCATGTAAGGAATCTATCTTCTTTCCACGTTAGGAATCTCCTCTTGATATGTCCGCGTAAGGACTCTAATCTTTCCGCGTAAGGAATCAATCTTGATATGTCCGCGTGAGGACTCAAATCTTTCCACGTAAGGAATCTCCATCTTTCCACGTTAGGAATCTCCTCTTGATATGTCCGCGTAAGGACTCTAATCTTTCCACGTAAGGAATCTCCATCTTGATATGTCCGCGTGAGGACTCTAATCTTTCCACGTAAGGAATCTCCATCTTTCCACGTTAGGAACACAATCTTAATCTGTCCACGTAAGGACTCCAATCTTTCCACGTAAGGAATGATCTTTTTCCACGTAATGAATACGTTATCAATCTGTCCATGTAAGGACTTTGGCTTGATATGTCCACGTAAGGACTCAATCTTTCCACGTAAGGAAACAACTTCGTTCCACGTCAGGACCCATGTTTCGTCTTGATTTGTCCACGTCAGGACTCAGGCGTCTTCGACCCGCTGAGGAAATAAGACTTGTCCACGTAAGGACTCACGCGCCTTCGACTTGCTGGGGAAATATCCGCGTTAGGACTTACACTTTGCCAACAACACGAAGAAGGATAAATTTGTCCACGTCAGGATTCTTGTATCTTGTCATCACAAAGAACTACAAACTTGTCCACGTCAGGACGCACATTTCACCATTACGAATAAAGATATCTTCTGGAAACAAATGATCCACGTCAGGACACCAACACGAAGAGTAACCAATCTTTTGTCAACGTCATAACCTCCCTTTCTCCAAATTTCAAAAGACCGAATCTATCCGCGTCAGGATTAACACACCTTACCAATCTGGTAACACAAACCTGTCCACGTTAGGACGCCCACTTCTGAAGAAATCCCGTCATTCTAGGAGTAAATGGTCCACGTCAGGACTTAATTCTTCAATGATCCTCACCCACAAACTTCTTAGCACTGACGTGACAGCGACTTTGAGGCGGACTCTACTGGGGATATCTGGAAACCAACTATCGGACACCTGCTTCGAAATTCTGATTCACACGACTCGTTGATGACAAACAAACTCTGCTTGGGAATAAGGAGATTCTTATCCTGGCCACTCTGGCTGGGGAAAATAAGATACATTTGCATAAATGACTCTGCTGGAGACAAAGAGAATTCTATCACGATAACTCTGTGGGGAATACCGCCGAAACTGACATTGTCATTGAATATCTCCTGCCGAGATCTTGACTGTTTGGTAATTTATTTGAGCAAGAGCTCTCTCCACCTGAACTACTAGAGTACAGAAACTGCTTCAGCAAAATAAATGCTGGAAGGATAACGCCGACTCGCCGGGGATAGCCTGATGCTACAAAATTATTCCGGCAAAAATAAGTGCTGGTAGGATGAAGTCGACCCTGCTGGGAATTTGGGAACTCAAACCACACGTCTTGTTGAAATAACCCCCTGCTGGGGAATATAACTCTGCTGGGGAATAGCAGATGCGCCTGATATGATTGATCTTTCTGCTGGAACGTGAATCGATATCACCAGTATCTCTGACAAAATAAATGACAGGAACCACCATCGACTCTGCCTAGGAGAGTCTGGATCTTCGAATTCCACTGGAAGGAAAGAACATTTGCTGAAAAGAGAACTCCGCTGGGGATGGCTGGATTCTCTTGGGGAAAATTAACCGACTCCGCTGGGGGAGAATGCCTGACCCTGCGGGGGAGATGAACCTGTCTGAATACAGCCTTACGATCTCGGAATCACCAAACTCTGCTGAGGACGAGTAACTTCTCTGGAGCACGTCCTTTGGATAAGCTACAGCTAGCTGGGGAATTCTATCCTTCTTCAGGAAGAACATGCATGACCTGCGTGAGGATCAAGCCTTTCACTATTGCAATCTTTTGATCACCTTCCTCGTACGGTTATGAAACCTGCAACAACACAAACAAGACACGGCAAGCCTATGCAATCCAAATCGATTCAGGTTAGTGACGTTACACTCAGTTAATTCAAAGCTTTAACAATTGTTGGCAAGGGCCAGTGATGTTATACTCATGCTAGCTTCATCAAACTTAGGCGTTTTATCATGCGCAAAACAGTAAAGAACAGGCGTCAAGTACTGAATAACACATTTTCATTGATTGGGCCCCTGAATGGGCGGAGTTTTTGTACACGGGATGTAACTCCTGAAAAGAGGAAGCTACGCAAAGCAAATATACAAGTATGCAAGTATTCACAAGAAGCATAAATATTGACAAATTAAATTTTGTACACATGTCGGCAACTGGATGGAGATGGACACCACGAACTGATCCTCCCATGACTCGTCCGACTCTAATGCTTTCCCGGTATCCGTCTTCTGAAGAGGTTGTATCCGATAACTGATTCCTCAAATATGTTCTCCCGCATTGATGCTCACTGAATACCAAATTCGGACCGCAGTCATTTGCTTTTCTCATCCCTAACTTTTGCGTGAACCGCCCTTTACGGGTTTTCAGTTCACCGGGATACCCCTTTTTGCCGAAGCCGCCCAGTGTAGGTTTTCAACTTCGCGGGTGTACATTTTTTCCATTTTATCCCTAACTTTTGCCCGAACCTTTCATTCTGTTTTTGGTTCGCCAGGATGCCCCATTTTTGCCTGGACTCTCTTTTTCTGTCCAGCGGGTCTATTTTAAGCAAAGTATTTTTTAACTGCGTCCGAATTCACAGGTGATGCAAAGTCTTCCCCGTCCATGGTGGACAACAATAAAGCTCCTCCTGAAAAGACCTTACTGACAACGTATGGCCCTTCGTAGTTGGGGGTCCACTTGCCCCTGTGATCTGCTTGCGGCGGGAGAATCCTTTTCAGCACAAGGTCGCCCGTCTGAAAGCTTCGCGGAAGTATCTTCTTGTCGTACGCTTTCTTCATTCGTCTTTGATACAAACGACCGTATGCCAGAGAAGCTAGCCTCTTCTCATCCATCAAACTCAGTTGGTTCAATCTATTCGTTACCCATTCTGCCTCGTCCAGCTGAACGTCTCGCAATACCCTCAGAGAAGGGATCTCAACTTCCAATGGTAATACCGCTTCCATTCCGTATACCAACGAGAACGGAGTTGCCCCGGTCGATGTGCGTACCGTCGTACGATAACCGTGCAAAGCGAAAGGTAGCATTTCATGCCAATCCTTATACGTCACCACCATTTTCCGGACAATCTTCTTGATATTCTTATTGGCCGCTTCGACAGCGCCATTCATCTTGGGTCGGTAAGGGGAGGAGTTGTGATGTTCAATCTTGAAATTCTGACAGAGCTCCTTCATCATTTTGTTGTTCAGATTAGAACCGTTATCCGTGATTATCCGCTCAGGAATTCCGTATCGGCAAATGATATCTCTCTTGATGAATCTAGCCACCACTTGCTTCGTTACATTTGCGTAAGACGCTGCTTCCACCCACTTGGTGAAATAATCGATTGCTACGAGGATGAACCGATGCCCGTTAGAAGCCGTCGGCTCAATCTTTCCGATCATATCGATTCCCCACATCGAGAATGGCCATGGAGATGACATCACATTCAGAGGACTCGGAGGTACATGTATTTTGTCAGCATAAATTTGGCACTTGTGGCACTTCCTTGCGAACTTGAAACAATCAGTTTCCATCGTCAGCCAAAAATAACCTGCCCGCAGCAACTTTCTCGTCATAGCATGCCCACCAGCATGCGTGCCAAATGCACCTTCGTGAATTTCCTCCATGAGAAGCTTGGCCTCTTTCTCGTCTACACAACGCAACAACACCAAGTCGTGGTTTCTTCTGTACAAGACGCCATCCGGGTTCAAATAGAAATTACCCGCTAATCTCCTAAGAGTCTTCTGATCTTGACTGGATGCCCCAGCCGGATACTCTTTATTCTTCAGGAAATTAAGGATATCAAAATACCACGGTTTGCCATCAGATGCTTCATCAATAGCAAATACATAAGCTGGCCTGTCCAACCGAGAGATAGTGATTTGGGGAGCTTCGTTCCAGAAATTGACCTTGTACATGGAAGACAAGGTGGCAAGGGCGTCAGCCATTTGATTTTCTGCCCGTGGCACGTGATGCAATTCAACTTTGTCGAAGAAAGGCAACAATCTCCTGGCATAATTCATATAATGTATCAAATTGGGCTGCCGTGTCTCCCATTCCCCTTTGATCTGATTCACCACCAGAGCTGAGTCTCCGTATACGTCTAAATGCTTGATTCGCAAATCAATGGCTTCTTCAAGCCCCATTATACAAGCTTCGTATTCGGCCTCATTGTTGGTAACGGCAAAGGTCAATCGGGCAGTAAACGGGATGTGCGACCCGTGTGGCGTAGTGATAATTGCCCCTATCCCGCTACCGTAAGCATTCACAGCTCCATCAAATATCATCTGCCATTTGGACCCCGGCTCTGGTCCTTCGTCTGGTAACGGCTCTTCGCAATCCTTCATCTTGAGATACATGATATCCTCGTCAGGAAAGTCAAATCTCATCGATTGATACTCTTCAATAGGCTGCTCCGCCAGATATTCAGACAACACACTCCCCTTTATCGCCTTTTGCGAGACGTATTGAATATCATACTCAGTCAAGATCATCTGCCACCTGGCAATTCTACCTGACAACGCCTGCTTTTCGAATATATATTTGATCGGATCCATCTTCGAGATGAGCATGGTTGTATGATTCAGCATGTACTGCCTCAAACGCTTGGCGGCCCAGGCTAGCGCGCAACAAGTTTTCTCCAGCATTGAGTATCGAGATTCACAGTCTGTAAATTTCTTACTCAAATAATAGATTGCATGCTCTTTTCTCCCCGTCTCGTCGTGTTGACCGAGAACGCAACCCATGCTTCCCTCAAGAACCGTTAAATACATTATCAAGGGTCTCCCTGCCACTGGGGGTATCAAAATAGGAGGCTCCTGCAAATACTTCTTTATTTTGTCGAACGCCTTTTGACAATTATCGTTCCACGTTACAGCTTGATCTTTCTTTAGCAACTTGAATAATGGTTCGCACGTAGCAGTCAGGTGAGATATGAACCGGGCAATGTAGTTCAATCTCCCCAAAAACCCGCGCACCTCTTTCTCTGTTTTAGGCGTCGGCATTTCTTGAATCGCTTTTATTTTAGCAGGATCGACCTCTATTCCTCTTTCGCTTACGATAAACCCCAGCAGTTTACCCGATCTCACCCCGAAGGTGCATTTGTTAGGGTTCAGCCTCAGCCTGAACTTCCTAAGCCTTTTAAACAACTTCAACAGATTCACCAGATGCTCTTCCTCCGTCTGGGATTTAGCAATCATATCGTCAACATAAACTTCAATCTCTTTATGCATCATGTCATGAAAGAGAGTCGTCATCGCACGCTGATATGTTGCCCCAGCATTTTTCAAACCAAAGGGCATCACTTTATAGCAAAATGTTCCCCAAGGCGTTATGAAAGTAGTCTTCTCCATATCCTCTGGCGCCATTTTAATCTGATTATAGCCTGAAAAGCCATCCATGAAGGAGAATACAGAGTATTGAGCAGTATTATCAACTAACACGTCAATATGAGGAAGTGGAAAATCGTCTTTTGGGCTTGCTTTATTCAAATCTCTATAATCCACGCACATCCGAACCTTGCCATCTTTCTTTGGCACTGGTACGATGTTAGCAACCCATGAAGGATACTTCGTCACAGCCAGGAACCCAGCGTCCCACTGTTTCTGAACCTCCTCTTTGATCTTCATTGCCATATCTGGACGAGTTCTGCGAAGTTTTTGTTTGACAGGCGGGCAGTCTTCTTTCAGTGGCAGACGATGCACAACCATATCAGTATCGAGCCCTGGCATATCTTGATACGACCAAGCGAATACATCATTATACTCTCGGAGCATTTCAACCAGTTTTCGCTTGATATCACTCTGCAGTGCGGCTCCGATACGAATATTTTTCTCAACCCCTTCCGACCCCAAATTGATAATCTCGATAACC
The DNA here is from genome assembly GCA_963859935.3 of Lathyrus sativus. Classification (NCBI taxonomy): domain Eukaryota; kingdom Viridiplantae; phylum Streptophyta; class Magnoliopsida; order Fabales; family Fabaceae; genus Lathyrus; species Lathyrus sativus. Next base: position 186,424,557 of record OZ012740.1, on the reverse strand, counting down.
TCGTCGTGAGGCAGAATGGCTCTTTCCTCTTGCTTCACCAACCAAGACAGTTCTTCAGGAACGTCGCTATCTTCGACAACCTCTTCTTCAGTCTGGAATACCGGGTGCTCGAAGTCGGGACGAGTCATAGGTGGCTCAAGGATGTCATCTGAAAATGTTATCCTGCAAAAGAAAGGGTTAAGTGCTTCAAAATGCGTATAAAGCGGATAACCACGTTGCCATTTTATTGAAAAATATAAAACAAGAAAGACAGGGATTACAGTATTTGCACATGAAAAAAACGCCATTTATTTAATGATTAACGAAGCAATGTTTATAACAACACAACCCTAAGCAAATCCCGATGCCCCGGGCAAGACATCAGATTATTCAACAATTAATAAAGCAAAGCATTACTGTTTAAAGGTCACAGGAACAAGCTCCTGAATGGACCAGTTGCACAGTCCTTGTCCTGGCGTGCTTGGCTGAATCCAGGCATCCATATCACAGTCGCTGTCCCCTTCATCGGATTCTGAAGCAACATTGACAGATTCATGGCATACTCCACTGGCAGAGATGGTGATTGACTTTCTGAAATGAGGGGCCCCCACAGAAGGAGTTGATGACGATGGTCGGTACCCCAGTCCGAACCGGTCCATTTTCACAGGAATGTCCAATACTTTGCCCCAGCCTTTGGCTTCTCCTGCCTTCACTAGCGCTTGAGCCTCTTTGTACGATGAGACAGCTATCTCTGGCACTTTGCTTGGCCCGGGACTCTTGTCCTTTATGCGCAAACCTTCGAATGCCTGGCATGGCGTCTCGTGGATCTCCCCGTCGACTTCCACATATTTGAACGAAGAAAGATGGCTGACCAGAATGTCTTCTTCTCCGCACACGGTGACTACACTGTCTCCGACCATATACTTTAACTTCTGATGCAGGGTTGACGTGACAGCCCCCGCCCCATGAATCCAAGGTCTTCCCAGCAAGCAGCTGTACGCAGGCTGTATATCCATGATATAAAACTCCGTTGCAAACACTTCCGGCCCCACTTGCAGAGGCAAGGTGATCGATCCGAAGACTGTTCTCCGCGTGCCGTCAAACGCTCTGACTACCAAATCACTGGGTGTACACAAAATCCCTCGAACATCCAGCTTCATCATAGCCTTCTTAGGCAGCACATTCAAAGACGACCCGGTGTCAACCAATACGTGCGACATTGTCGACCCTCTGCACTCAACAGATACATGTAATGCCATATTATGGTCCCTCCCTTTCGGAGTCAAGTCGAAATCAGTAAAGCCCAGACTGTGGCCTGCATTCACGTGTGCCAATACTCCTTCTAGCTGATTTACGGAGACATCCTGGGGTACAAAAGAAGTGTCCAGGACTTTCAGCAAAGCGTTTCGGTGAGCTTCCGAACACAACAGCAATGACAGAATAGATATTTTGGACGGTGTTTGCTGCAGATGCTCCACAATTTTATAATCACTTTTCCGAATTAAGCGCATGAATTCTTCTACATCCTTAGATGTTGCCTCCTTTTCATTTGCTTGTACCGGAACATTCTCAACCGCTTTCCCTTTTCCTTTCGCTAGCCTTTCAGCCTCCACTTCGGGAGATATAAAAATCCTGCCGCTTCTTGTCATGCCTCCTGAGCCAACAACATTATCCACAACCTCCGCTGACGGCTTGTTAACATCGATTTTAATCCCGTCACAATACACCTCTAGCCCATATGACCATGGGACCGCTTTCGTGCTCTCATACGGGATTGGCCCGGCTTTAGTTATAGTAATCGGTGGTCGCTGAGCTGGTGCTGAAATGGTGATCGTCTTCCTAGGAATTGTCACTGTGGCAACATCACTCCGATTATCCACTACTGCCCCTGCCGGCTCATCAGTTGCTGCTCTATCAAACTGCAATACACCTTCATCAATCAAGGCCTGAATGCCTTTCTTCAGATCCTCACACCCCCCAGACAGGGCCCAACAATCTAAGCAGTACTCATTACAACCCGGGTAAACACCTCCTTGCAACAGTCGGCTTTTTATTTCGCTCAGCGGCGTCTTCAAATCCTCAACATTCATAATCAGATTCAGACCTTCCTCAGTCAGCACGGCATTCGCCCCATGATTAGGCATGGGTTTCTGGACTATATTCGCACCGGTCGTTCCGAAGTTGATAGACTTGTTGTCCAAGAGATCCTGCACAACATGCTTAAAAGCATGACAACCTTCTATATCATGGCCCGGGGCCCCAGAATGAAACTCGCAGCGCCTATTTGCATCATAGCCGAACGGGGGAGTTCCCGTTATCGGTGCCAAGGTTCTCTTCTCCACCAGATTCAATCCCAACAAGGTCTGCAATAAATCAGCATAGTTAGAGGGAGGCTTCTCGAACACCCTTCTCGGCCTATTACCCTGAAATCTTCGTTGAGCTTGCTGTGCCCCCTGCTGAGGCTGCTGCTGCTGTGGCATTGGTTGCTGCTGAACCTGTTGTTGTTGCTGGATTGGTTGTTGCTGATAAGGAATAGTGACACTCGACACTTGCTGCTGCTGACGATATTGATTTCTTCCCCTGCCTCGGCCTCGGCCTCGGCCTCCAAATACCGCACTAGCTTCGCCCTGACGGCGCCCACCATAAGCTTTCCTATTACTGCCAGATGCAGCTGACTCGTCAACTTGGAACTTTCCTTGCTTAATGTTCCGCTCAATCTTTTCCCCCATCAAGATCAGGTCTGAAAAACTAGCCAGAGACGTATGAAACAACATATCATGAAACAGCCCGGTGAATGTGCCGACAAACATATCGTTCATTTCTTTATCTTCCACAGGAGGACGGACCCTGGCAGCCATATCGCGCCACCTTTGCGCGTATTCTTTAAAACTCTCCCCCTTCTTCTGCGAAAGCCCGGCCAACTGGACCCGATTGGGTGCCAGGTCACTGTTATATTTGTAATGGGCTACGAACGCCTCCGCTAATTGCTTCCAAGTCTTAATATCAGTGGGCTCCAACCCCATGTACCACTCTAAGGAAGGACCCGATAGGCTATCCTGAAAGAAATGCATGAGCATTCTTTCGTCAGTGGAGTATGCAGACATCTTTCTGTAATAAGCTCGTACATGAACCTTCGGACATGTATCTCCTTTGTACTTATCGAACGCAGGCGCTTTGAACTTGATCGGCACCCTCAGCCCAGGTACCAAGCCCATTGTTGCCATGTCCAGACCCACAGCACTCTGGTTTAGGACTCCTTTCATTTGCTCTTCCAGCATTCTAATCTTTTGAGAATCATCCATCGGCCCTTCAAAGCCCCCTCCAGAGAAGGCGTCTTCCTGCTGATCCTCTTGCCACATACCGTTTCCAGCCCCGTATCCATCATACGCATTATTACGTCCAGCTCTGACCTGATTCATTCCCGGAACTCGGCCTCGGTTGCCGTACCCTTGAACACCTCCAGCAGGACCACCAGCCATAAAACCAGCACCGTTTCCGTTTCCAAAACCTCCGTAGCCCTGATTGACCATACCATAACCATCTTGCCCAAAGCCTTGAGCATTAAAGCCATACTTGCCAGTGTTGTCGAAACCCTGATCGTTGAATCCGAACCCAGCATTGACAAAGCCATTGCCTCCGAGATTATCTCCCACATTGACATCACCCAGCCCAGCGTTGTGGACAGCAGCATCATTTCCAACTCCGACGTTACCATTCACAGCAGTGGTAGCGTTGTTGACGTTAGCAGCATTCACATTGACGACAGGCGGAGCCACTGGCGTTGGAGTGCCATCTCCATGAGCAGTATCAACCCGGACAGACTGATGATCTTCGTTACCATGTCCAGCGTTGCGAGCCAACAGAGGCTGGACCATGGCCTGCAAATTCTCTTGCCCTTTTGCTATAGCCTCCATGGTCTGCATGAAGAGGGCGAGCTTCTCGCGTACATCCTGCATCTCATTCTGAATCTGGTCCATAACTTTCCGACAGTTGGATCGTGTAGAATAGCGGTGCGGATGTTGATCTGGAATCCTGTTAAGTACCTGAATCAAAACAGGAGATAAGACACCATTCAAAGATTACCTGTTATGCAAGATGAATATGAATGCAATGCAATGTGTCTGTGCATTAGGGAAGTTCATTCCCCCAGTTCTAGTGCGAAGGTGCCGGTGCGGTGACAGTATTGACAATAAGAATATCGGAGCTGAATCATAGAAAGCCTCATATATATCAGAGAGAGTCAATAAGCCCAGGGTGCAATATCACTGAGAGTACAAAGATGGCATGACCTCAACCAACAATCCTGGTGATGGTCAGCACTATGCAAATAAAGCATACAAATAATGGAATGATCAAATCCTCCCAAAAGTCTGGTACTCCTCTATCAACTTCTTGGTCTCCGGATGGCTTGGTCGATCAAGCAGCCCTTCAACAAGCTGGTTTCTCTTCTGAAGGACACGGCGTACGTCTTCAGCAGTTTCTTCCCATGCTGCTTCTCCGAAGCAATCTTCTAACTTTCGCTTCTGGGACACTGCTTCATCTCTGGATTTGATTGCCTTGTTCAGTGCATGCTGGACACTATACCGGTTCATCACTTCTTCCTCACACTTCTTGATGCTAGACTTCAACTTCTCCTCGAGGTCGGAAATTTGCTGCTTTAGCTTATCTTCCCTCTGCTTGTTGTTGGTGAGTGTAGCATTCCAAGTCTTATTGCAAGAAGATATCTCTCGGTGTGCTGCGTCGAGCGCTTTCTTTTTGGCTTCCAGCATGTCATGGGAACTTCTGAACTCTTGCCCCAGACGTTCGCGCTTTTTCTTTTCCTCGGTCAACTCAGCTCCTAACCTGTTTACCAGCTCAATCTGTCGTTGGAAAGCATATACGGCCTTGTTTTTCTCACTGCGTGTTTGGGCTAACTCTTGCTCTAACCCTTCGTTAATCTTCATTAAGGCTTCTTTCTCCCTCACAACTTGTTCATAGACTTCCCTAGAAACAGTGGTCGGCTCTTCTACCGGCATAGGACCAAGAATTGGTGCATCTGGAAACGGCATCTTCAACTGACTAGCCCTCTCCTGAATCCAAACTCTATAAGGTGCATAGGCCTGACAGTCATTCTTTCCCAACAACGGCTTCCCTTTGCGGTTAATACGCGTCCAAGCATGTCGCAACTTGGCTAATAACTCCCCCTTCACGTCACCGGTGAAGTACAGAGATTCCTGTACTTCCTCCTTCTGAGGTGGATTCTTCAGCGCATATCCGAACTGGCGAATGAATAGAGAAGGGTTGTAATTGATACACCCTTTTCTTCCTATCAATGGCACATTGGGGTAACCAGCACAGCTAAAGAGGAGCTCAGATCCCAACAAATCTCTATCAAACCACTCCATATCTTCCGACGATAACCTCATCAAACGCTCTGGCCAACCAACTGGAATTGTAGTCTCTGCAACAGATCCTCTCTTAGGAAGGTGACTCTCAAACCACATACTCAACAAGGGCACACACAGATGAACATTCTTCCCTCTTCCCTTCTCATTCTTGTAATGCAGCGAGTGGTAGAGATCTCCGAGTAAGGTAGGTACAGGATTACCAGCGGCGAACAAGTAGAAAGCATCGAAGTCCACAAAATCCGGTATATTGGGGAATAGTACTATGCCATAGATGCACAAAGCCAACACAGCATTGAAAGCAACCCAGCACCCATTCTTGGCGTACTCTTGGGCTTTACCCACTAAGAACTGAAATGAGAAGCCTGGAACTCCACGGGAAACAGTAGTCACAAGTTCAGAAGCATCAACATGCAAGGCTTTTGCCAATTCCTCCGGCTTAGGTTTGGCATCATAATGAATGAATGGAACCTGGTTCTGCACGGGCAGCTCAACATACTCAGCGTATTCCTCCAGAGTTGGTCCCATAATAAAATCAGAGAACGTGAAGCACCTCAAAGCAGGGTCGTAGAATTGCATCAAAGCATACAGCCCATCTAACTCTACCTCTGTAGGTTTGCACACCAATCTCAATAATCTACCATAGCTCATCCGGAAACTCCTACGAACACCCTCATCAGCAAGAGAGATCAACCCCAGTAAAGGAACAATATCAGGCGTAGGCAATTTGTAGGCAACCGTTCTCCTTAAGCTAATCATGATCAAACACTCAGAAGTCTGGGCACTAGAACTAGGGAAATGCAAATGCACCTGCAGCACAGACACACGTTAGTGAAATGCAAATGATAATGGATATGCAAGGATGCAATGCAAGTAACATTCAACAGGGACCAAAGCTGCAGCTGAATAGCCTAAACCCAATCAAGAAAGGTCTCATATAGACCATCCAGAAGTCATCAACCCTGGTCTCAGATAGACCTAAAATAAAACTTCAACACTGGTCTCTGACAGACCTCAAACCACAACTCCAACTGGTCTCTGATAGACCTCAGATCACATCCATAATTGGTCTCTGACAGACCTCAAAACACCTCTCAAATGGTCTCTGACAGACCTCAGAATACATCTCCAAATGGTCTCTGACAGACCTCAGAATACATCTCCATAAATAACCTGATCACGAAATAGCCGGTAGTCTGGAGGTCTAGTTACCTGCATAACCCTGAATCCCCTCACAGGTGGGTGGCCCTATAACTGGCACAAGGTACGGCATCCTATGCGGTCGTCGGCGTCACAGACTTTCAGGGTTGATGATACGATTCCCAGAAGGAGTGGCATCATCAATTCCTGAAGAGGCCTCACTCAGCCAACTTCCAAATGATCGGTCCCCAGAGTCGACAATCCAACTAACCAGCAACCCACGCCAACCAAAGGAAGGGGCAGGAGGCCAACCAGAGGAACCTCGTCTGAGTGTAGATTTCATGGGACACCAAAGCAAGCAAAGCAAGCGGGCGCCCACTAATTTCTACTCTAATTCTAGGTGCACTCAAGCCCAGGTCCGGCTTATCTCTCAATATCAGAACACCCGTCACACCCCAAATACAGCAATAATAATCAATATATAAAGCTGAAAATACAAGGTTAGAAATATACAATAACTCCATACAAAATCCTCGACGGGAAAACAAGCGTTAGGATTGACTCTCTCAAGGGACGTTGGATCCCAAATGCATAAGAACCATCGCAGTCCTTAGCAGCCAGGGGACGTTGGATCCCCAGCAGAGTCGCCAGCTGTCGCTACTGCGAAAATCGGCGCCGGCTGAACAGAAGAGTCGCCACCGTGCGTTATTTATCCCTCAGAGCGGGAAAGGAAACGCTCGAAGTAAACCTCGCAAAAAACGGGGAAAAGGTATGGTCATCGCAACCATAGCCTGGGTTCGGGAGTCGGTTACGCAAGGGGAAGGTATTAGCACCCCTCACGTCCGTCGTACTCGACGGGATCCACGCTTGTTTTCGGGTATGGATTGTTATTCTATCTACTCTACAGGTCAAGGGTGAAAAAGAAAATACAATGAAAATAAAAATGACTCGGCAAAGTATCGCACTTTATGCCTACGTATTCCCGTCTGGAACGAGAAATCAGAGTCAACGTAGTTCGCCTACCTACGGGAAAGGAGGGGAAGGTTGCTCGCTAGGATATCGCATCCTATGCCTACGTACTTCCACACAGCATGGAAGATCAGAGCAAACGTAGTTCGGGCCACGTACGACACAAGCTTGTCTTGGTTGATTTTATTCCTTCTGAAAAAGGTTTTTCTGATTAGCAGTCCAAGCGGACAAAAATGACGTCTTGATGAGTTCACATTCTTTTACGGAAGAAGTGTCTTTTATTGTGTTTGAAATCTTTATGTGTTTTTCTGTTTGTTTTGAGAAAGAAAGAGACAGAACTCTAACCTACGGTTGCAAAGGGAAACAAGCTAACCTAATGTTATCATGCATGGGTTAAGACCTAGTGTCTATCATGCTCCTCTCTTGCGCAGAGAGAAACAGAGATCCTACGGGATAGGCAGAAACAGAAACAATATCAGATATATACAGTAAAACAGTAAAATGCATGGATGCAACAGTACAAGCGAGGCAAGGGAGTCCCACTCAACCTCGAACCTGGAAAACAATAGGCGAAAGTGAACAGGCTTCACTTTCAACCCAGCAGAGTAAACAGCAAACAATACAGTCCAGAAAACCAATCAATACATCAGCAAATGAAATACAGCAAAAGAATAAACAGCTTCAGCAGCTCTGAATCAACAACTGGCTTCAAGCAACCTCCAATCAGCTACAGGCTTCAACAAGCATCAATCTCCATCTTCATGACCTTCAGACAAGGGCTTTGATCATCAGTCTTCTCTCTGCAATGGCTTTTCTTCAAGTTCAAACCTCCAGGATGAGGGATTAGTCACAAGAGTGAATTGGGTGTTAAGCAATCAGTTGACTACCAAGGGTGGTGAACAGACTGCTTCTAACACAAGAGACATTTTCTCTCAAGAGTTCTATCTCATAGACACTATCACCAAGCCTTCCAAAGGAAGGGGGTGAGTGTCTTAGAGAGACTCTGAATCACAGAGAAGAATGGATGCAGACAAGGCAATCCATGTTTGAGAAACAAACTTTCTAACCTAGAGCTCTGCCTAGCTCCTAAACCCTAGTCTCCTCAGCATCTGCTAGCAAGAAACTCATCCTCAACTCTGACAGTTGATCTTCAATCTTTGAATCTCCAATAGCTTTATCTCCACAAATCTTCAGCTTCCCCAGGGCCCCAGACAAACCCAATACCCAATCAAACAATCAACAATCCCCAGAGGGCACACCACACCAAACAGCAGATATACAGACAATAATAATATCAGTAGGGGAGTCCTAATTTTTTCTAAGGGATCTAATAGCTACCCATAGCCCATATAGTCCCATAACTAATCTATTCAAACCCTAAGTCCTAAGGGAGAAAATTGAACTTCCTAAGTTGTTACCTAAAACCCTAGTTTTGATCATGATATTCAAGCATTTATTAATCACCTAAAACTAACTCCTAAAAATGGGAACTAAAATATTTCTACAAGCTTAATATCTCATCTAAACAATATGAAAAGAATGATCAAAAAATATTAAAGCATGTGAGAGAACAAAAATCATAAAAATAATGCATGAAATGGATCTATTTAATATGCTATTTATTTAGAAAATATGGAAAAATATGAAATAAAACTAAAAATGAAATTTTATTCTCCTATAATATTCTAGACATTTTAATGAAAACATGGTAAAAAGAAGGGATTAAAAAACATTTTTTATGAATTTATTATGATTTTATGAAATTGGCAAAAATAAAATGAAATTAAGAAAATTAAAATGAATGAAATGAATAAGGGGGGTGCATTCAGTAGGCGCGTTCAGTTCAATTCTGGATGGGCCAGGAAATAGGGGGGTGCGCTTAGCATTCAGGAACTAAGCCCAAAACGAAAATAAGAAAATCCCAGGAAAATGGAAAAAGTGTGTGCTGAATAGCAATGATTCCTAGTTCAAATCCAACGTGGGCCTCAAGGTAGGGTGTGGAAAGCAAGCTGAGTCCAAGGCCCAAACGAAACTTAAATGAAACGGAGCGTTTGCTTCACAAACTCAGTCTCTCTTCCAAATCCAATCGTGGCCATCCGTTCTTGGTTCCAGTCAAAGGTCAAATGTGAATCCAACGATCATGGCATCACCTTCTCCAAATAACTCAGGCCACCTCAAAATTACCAGACGGTGGTTCACGGTGGAAACCACCGTCTTCTCCGGTGAGCCTCCACTTTCAGGTCATCAAACATAACAAAACCCTACATCATCTTGCTCGATTTTTCACGTAGATCATGATTCTAACCTCAGAATTCCTTGAATCTCACTCCAAATCAAAAGACGATGGAATCTTCAGAATGCACCAAGTTCTTGATCAACTCAATTCTTAAAACCAAAGGTATTGATCTAATCTACATGTTTCACTGATCAATTTCCACTATCACACTTGTCCTAAATCATCAAGATCATGACTAACTAACTCTTAACAGAATTCACACTCCATGATCAAACATCAACAATTGCTATCAAACCTATCCAGAAACGTTCCTTGTTCATACTAGATTCTAACCACATGAAGAGTTCTACCTAATTCAGCCTAGAATGGTGTAGAAAATGGAAGTTACATACCTGAAAAAATCTTGCTAACAGAGGTACTTGGAGGCACAAAACAAGCTCCACGATGATTCAAACACCTTCAGTGAAGCTATGAGAAGCTTTTCCACACCTCAATTGTGCTTGATCAAGCCTTGATCTCCAAAACCGAATTCTGTTATGAACCTTGAAAATTCAGTTACCAACTCTCTCCTCAACTCGAATTCTCCAACCTTTTTCTATCTGCACTCATTCTAATACTTATATATGACTCAATCATGGGCTTTTGATCCACTTTTAAAGCCCAAACAGCTTGATTCACAAAACTGATTTTCCTCTTAAAATTCCATACTCATCAGTCGTGTATCCATGTTTCAGTTAGCTTAAACTCATCCCTTTCATTCATATGGCCCTTGGTGAACATGTTGGAACCAATGAATTAGCCTGAATTGGCTTGTGTTGGATTTTGGATGAGTGACTTGTAATTCAAGCAATAGGTTTACAAAGGAACTCCATGATTCTGACCTCAAACAAGAAATGTAATAACGCCAACCTCTCTAAAACATGTTTTCCAATTAAAATGAGTATTTGGATTGTGCAATTTGGACCTATAACTTGAAAATGCCAATTTCCCTACTTTGAACCATTTGAAAAATGTCCTTTTTCAAGCCATTTTTAGCAACTTTGTGATACAAGCCAATCCAAACGCTCATGACCACTTGGTTGCACTCAAAACATCATTTTGAACAAGTTTCATGTTGAACAATTTCCCATTTGAGGCCTCCTTGTATGAGTTTTGGGTATAGGTTAAAATGACCTGTAATTCACAAATGCCCAAAATACCCTTTGCTTGCCAAGCCCATAAGTTGAGTTCTCCACATCATATGAAGGCATGCCATACCATTCTAGAAAGCTAAGACAATGAGGAACAATTCTTATGTTGACCAAGAATTCATTTGAAATCTCCTTGAGGGGCAAAACTAGCTTGGAAGTCAAGTCACTTTCATAGACAAAAATTCAGACACCCCAGATGACCTGTAACTTGCAAGGACCATAACTTGAGTTCTATAAATCTCCTTGAGGTCTTCCACCACTCAAATTAAAGGTCTTGAGATCCTCTACAAGTTTCATGTTGGCCAAGAAGCCATTTGAAGCTAGCATTTTGACTTATCTTGCTTGGAAATTTGACCTAAATTAGGGGATTTTACAGAGAAACCCTAATTTAGTAACTCCTCTTCTCCTTGATTTCTCTTGAATTCTCCTTGTCATATCTCCATATCCTTCTTTATATATCAAATGATGATCCCCACATCTCTCCAATAGACTTGAATGCCCTCTTAAGTCAGTCAATTGACCTAGGGTTGACCTAGGGTTGACCCAGATGAAACCCTAGTTGACTGTCTTCAACTATAGCTCTTGTGCTCTCATCAATGACTTGTTTCCTTCTCCAAATGACTTTTTAAGTCTCTCAAAATGTCTAGATGCTCTCCATGTCTTCATTTCATAGCTCATAACCCTCTTGTTGATCCTCAGACACCCTCAGCTAGGAGATGGACTCAAGGCTTGATCTGCTGAACTCTTTGCTTTCAAATTCTTTCCTGATGACTTGAGTAGGATGGAATTGGGATAATAACCCCCTTGCTAGGCCTCTAGAGATGAAAAATCATGATTGATCCCCTGTTGAATGACTTGCTATGCTTATGCTATGCAGATGGTTGGTCTATGTACATGACTCTATATGCAAATGCTAATGACATTGAAACATAAACCAAGTGAATAAGGTTGGGCAAATTTTAGGGTGCAACATTATGCAAAAATGGAAAATGAGTGAAAATGGAGGTTTTTGACAAAATGATGGCACCAACCCTTGCATGATTCATCTTGCATGAATATATAGGTGATATAGGAACCTCCTAGAAACTTGGAGAAGTTTCCCTTGTGCAAAATTCCCTTGAATGTTGATTATGTTTCTTATATTGCAAGCAACCATGGATAACTCTTAAATCTTGAACTAGACTCAAAATTCCACTTTAGCCAATGTCCTTAGAATGCCTTTTCCATTCAAAATGAACTATAATTTTGCATCATTTGGCCAAGATATGAAAAATACCATTTTTTAAGCCATTTTCCTTCATTAAATTCACCAATTTTGAAACCTTGTGCCATGGACATTTCCAATCTCTCATGGTCACTTTTCTAGACTCAAAATGTCATTTGGAGCAAGTTTGATATTGTAAGTTTTTCCATTTGAAGCTTCCTTGTATGAGTTTTGGGCATAGGTTAAAATGACCTGTAATTCACAAATAACCAAAATACCCTTTGCTTGCCAAGACCATAAGTTGAGCTCCACACATCATATGAGGGCATGCTATACCATTATAGAAATCTAAGACAATGAGGAACAATTCTTATGTTGATCAGAAATTCACTTGAAATCTCCTTGAGGGGTAAAAATTGCTTGGAAGTCAAGCCACTTTCACAGACAAAATTTCAGATACCTCAGATGACCTGTAACTTGCAAGGACCATAACTTGAGTTCTATAAATCTCCTTAATGTCTTCCACCACTCAAATTAAAGGTCTTGAGATCCTCTACAAGTTTCATGTTGGCCAAGGATCCATTTGAAGCTTTCATTTTGACTTATCTTGCTTGGAAATTTGACCTAAACTAGGGGATTTTACACAGAAACCCTAATTTAGAAACTCCTCTTTTCCTTGATTTCTCTTGAATTGTTCTTGGCATATCACCATATCCTCTTCTATATGTCAAATGATGAACCCCACATCTCTCCAATAGACTTGAATGCCCTTTAAATCAGTCAATTGACCTAGGGTTGACCTAGATGAAACCCTAGTTGACTGCCTTCAGCTGTAGTTCTTGTGCTCTCATCAATGACTTGTCTCCTTCTTTAAATGACTTTCTAAGTCTCTCATAATGTCTAGATACTCTCCCTGCCTTCAATTCACAGCTCATACTTTCCTTGATGATCCCCAGATACCCTCAGCCAGGAGATAGATGAACTGCTTGACCCATTGACTTGATAGCTTTCAAATTCTTTTCTGATGACTTGAATGAGATTGAATCAGGATAATAACCTCTTGATAGGCCTCTAGAGATGAGAATAATGGTTGATCCCCTGTTGAATGACTTGCTATGCTTATGCTATGCAGATGATTAGACTATGTACATGACTCTATATGCAAATGCTAATGATAATGAAACATAAATCCAATGAATAAGGTTGAGCAAATTTTAGGGTGCAACAGCTTCCCCTATTCAAGCGGCTCGGACCCGATTGGGTGAAGAGCCCGGAGCCTTCAGACATTCGCGGTACGAGACGGTTGAATACTAGGAACCCAGAAATTCGCCAACCGCAGAAATAAACTGCGCCACTGCTTGGGGAACGACATTCATCAGCTGAATTTAACTGTTTGCAGCCGCTCACTGATATCGTAACGACCACGCTGGAGATTGTCTTCACCGTTCTGAAAAGGATTCTGTCATAACAGATTGCTTGCTTGTCCATGTTAGGACTCTGTCTGTCATCAATACGAAGAAATCTCAACTAAAACCTGTCCACGTTAGGACTCCACTTGCTGTTAACCCAGAAAAATCTCGGCAACGCCGCTGGGGATAATTCGTCTGTATTTCCATAAACTGAATCGTCCATGTTAGGAATAAAATTCTTCCACGTTAGGAGTAACACCTGTCCGCGTTAGGAATAGCATCGTCCACGTTAGGACCCACCTTTCCACGTAAGGAACACCATCTTAATCTGTCCACGTCAGGACTAAACCTTCCATCTTTCCACGTCGGGAAGCAATTTTCTTTCCACATAAGGAGAACTATATCAATCTTTCCGCGTAAGGACTCCCATACCACTTGACATGTCCGCGTCAGGACTCCAATCTTTCCACGTAAGGAATTCAACTTTCTTCTGAACCTGTCCACGCCAGGACTCAACTTTCCACGTAAGGAGTACATCATTCTCTTCCACGTAAGGAACACGCTTTCTTTCCAACGTTAGGAATACTTCTTCTTCTGAATCCGTCCACGTCAGGACTAAACTTTTCACGTAAGGAATCTATTTTCTTCTTCCACGTTAGGAATAACTTCTTTGACTTTCCCCGTAAGGACTCCAATCTTTCCACGTAAAGAATACCATCTTCTTTCCACGTAAGGAATCACCATTTTCTTTCCACGTAAGGAATCACCATTTTTCCACGTTAGGAGAACATCGTCCATGTTAGGACCCACCTTTCCACGTAAGGAACACCATCTTAATCTGTCCACGTAAGGACTCCAATCTTTCCACGTAAAGAATACCATCTTCTTTCCACGTAAGGAATGCTGTCATTTCCACGTAAGGAAACTATCTTTTTCCACGTAAGGAATCATCTCTTTCCACGTAAGGAATCCAACTTGATATGTCCGCGTAAGGACTACATCGTCCACGTTAGGACCTACTTCTCCACGTTAGGAATAATAATCTCTTTGATTTGTCCACGTCAGGACACTGATCTCGTCTTGATTTGTCCACGTTAGGACTCAGGCGTCTTCGACCTGCTGAGGAAATAAGACTTGTCCACGTAAGGACTCACACGCTTGTCTGATCTGTCCACGTCAGGACCCATGATTTGCCGACACAAAGAAAGATAACTGCTGAGAGGAACTGGTCCACGTCAGGTCACCAACACAAAGAGTAACCACTTTTGTCAACGTCATGACCTCCCATTCCACTATTTTCGAGAACCCGAATCTGCCCACATTAGGACTAACACACTTCACCAATCCGGGGAAATAAACCTGTCCACGTTAGGACGCCCACTTCTGAAGAAATCCCGTCAATATAGGAATAAATTGTCCACGTCAGGACTTAGTTCTCCAATGATCCCCACCCACAAACTTCTCAGCACCAACGTGACAGCGACTTTGAGGTGGACTCTACTGGGGATATCTGGAAACCAAACTACCGGACGCCTGCTCTGATAACCGGCGGTGGCCTCTGAAATTCTGATTCATGGAACCCCTGATGACAACTAACTCTGCTTGGGAATAAAGAGAAACTTATCCTGATAACTCTGTGGGGAATACTGCCGAAACTGACATTATCATTGGATGTCTCATGCCGAGATCTTGAACGTTTGGTGGTTCATTTGAGCAAGAGTTCTCTCCACCTGAACTGCTAGAGAACAGAAACTGCTTCAGCAAAATAAATGCTGAAGATAATGCTGACTCCGCCGGGGATAGCCAGATGCTACGAAAATATTCCAGCAAAATAAATGCCGGAGGGGTGAAGTCAACCATGCTGGGAAGTTGGGAGCTTGAACCAAGTACCCCGTTGAGGTAACCCCCTGCTGGGGGATATAACTTTGCTGGGGAATAGCAGGTATGCCAAGTATGCTCGGACTTTCTGCTGGAGAGTGAACTGATATTACACGGTATCCTTGACAAAACAAATGACAGGACCCACCACCAACTCTACTGGGGAGAGTCTTGATCTCCGGGTTCCACTGGGGGGAAAGAACGTTTGCTGAAAGGATAGGACTCCGCTGGAGGAGAGTGAATGACCCTGCGGGGAAATTTGAACCTGTCTGAATACAGCCTTACGATCTTGGAATCGTCAATCCCCTTTGCACACGCTACGACTAGCTGAAGAGTTCTATCCTTCTTCAGGAAGAAACTGCATGACCTGCGTGAGGGCTGAGTCTTTAGTTATTGCAATCTTTTGATCATCTTCCTTGTACGGTTATGAAACCTGCAACAACACAAACAAGACAAGACAAGCCTATACAACCAAATCAACTCAGGTTAGTGACGTTATTTTTAGTTAATTCAAAGCTTTAACAACTGTTGGCAAGGGCCAGTGGTTATACACATGCTAGTTTCAGTAAACTTAGGCGCTTTATCATGCACAAAACAGTAAAGAACCAACATCAAGTACTGAATAACGTATTTTATTGATTGGGCCCCTGAATGGGCGGAGTTTTGTACACGGGATGTAACTCCTGAAATGAGGAAGCTACGCAAAGCAGATATATAAGTATACAAGTATGCACAAGAAGCATAAATATTGACAACTTAAATTTGTACACATGTCGGCAACGGGATGCAGATGAACACCACGAACTGATCCTCCTATGACTCATCTGACTCTAATACTTTCCCGGTATCCCCACTTCTGAAGAGACTGTATCCGATAACTGGCTCCTCAACCGTATTCTCCCGCATTGATGCTTATTGCAATTATCAAATTCGGACCGCAGTCATTTGCTTTTCAAATCCCTAACTTTTGCGTGAACCGCCCTTTACGGGTTTTCAGTTCACCGGGATACCCTTTTTTGCCGAAGCCGCCCAGTGTAGGTTTTCGACTTCGCGGGTGTACATTTTTTCAATTTTATCCCTAACTTTTGCCCGAACCTTTCATTCTGTTTTTGGTTCGCCAGGATGCCCCATTTTTGCCTGGACTCTCTTTTTCTGTCCAGCGGGTCTATTTTAAGCAAAGTATTTTTTAACTGCGTCCGAATTCACAGGTGACGTGAAGTCTTCTCTGTCCATGGTGGACAACAACAACGCTCCTCCTGAAAAGACTTTACTGACAACGTATGGCCCTTCGTAGTTGGGGGTCCACTTGCCCCTGTGATCTGCTTGCGGCGGGAGAATCCTTTTCAGCACAAGGTCGCCCGTCTGAAAGCTTCGCGGATGTATCTTCTTATCATATGCTTTCTTCATTCGGCTCTGGTACAAACGCCCGTATGCTAGAGAAGCTAGCCTCTTCTCATCCATTAAACTCAGCTGGTTCAACCTGTCTTTCACCCATTCTGCCTCGTCTAGTTGGACGTCTCGTAATACTCTCAGAGAAGGAATCTCAACTTCCAGTGGTAATACTGCTTCCATTCCGTATACCAACGAGAACGGGGTTGCCCCGGTTGATGTGCGTACCGTCGTACGATAACCGTGCAAAGCAAAAGGTAGCATTTCATGCCAATCCTTATAGGTCACCACCATTTTCTGAACAATTTTCTTGATATTTTTATTGGCCGCCTCAACGGCGCCATTCATCTTGGGTCGGTAAAGGGAGGAGTTGTGATGTTCGATCTTGAAATTCTGGCAGAGCTCCTTCATCATTTTGTTGTTCAGATTTGAACCATTATCCGTGATTATCCGCTCGGGAATCCCATATCGGCAAATGATATCTCTCTTGATGAATCTGGCCACCACTTGCTTCGTTACATTCGCATAAGACGCCGCTTCCACCCACTTGGTGAAATAATCGATTGCTACTAGGATGAACCGATGCCCGTTAGAAGCTGTCGGCTCGATCTTTCCAATCATATCGATTCCCCACATCGAGAATGGCCATGGAGATGACATCACATTTAGAGGACTCGGAGGCACGTGTATCTTGTCAGCATAGATTTGGCACTTGTGGCACTTCCTCGCGAACTTGAAACAATCAGTTTCCATCGTCAGCCAAAAGTAACCTGCCCTCAGCAGCTTTCTCGTCATAGCATGCCCCCCAGCATGCGTACCAAATGTACCTTCGTGAATTTCCTCCATGAGAAGCTTTGCCTCTTTCTCGTCTACACAACGCAACAACACCAAATCGTGGTTTCTTCTGTATAAGACGCCATCCGGATTCAAGTAAAAATTACCCGCTAATCTCCTGAGAGTCTTCTGATCTTGACTGGATGCCCCAGCCGGATACTCTTTATTCTTCAGGAAATTAAGGATATCAAAATACCATGGTTTGCCATCAGATGCTTCATCAATAGCAAATACATAAGCTGGCCTGTCTAGTCGAGAGATAATGATTCGGGGAGCTTCGTTCCAGAAGTTGACCTTGTACATGGAAGACAAAGTGGCAAGGGCGTCAGCCATTTGATTTTCTGCCCGCGGTACGTGATGCAATTCAATTTTGTCGAAGAAAGGCAACAATCTCCTTGCATAATTCATGTAATGTATCAAATTGGGCTGCCGTGTCTCCCATTCCCCTTTTATCTGATTCACTACCAGAGCTGAGTCTCCGTATACGTCTAGATGTTTGATTCGCAAATCGATGGCTTCTTCAAGCCCCATTATACAAGCTTCGTATTCGGCCTCATTGTTGGTAACGGCAAAGGTCAATCGGGCAGTAAACGGGATGTGCGACCCGTGTGGCGTGGTGATGATTGCCCCTATTCCGCTACCGTAAGCATTCACGGCTCCGTCAAATATCATCTTCCATTTGGACCCCAACTCTGGTCCCTCGTCTGGCAACGGCTCTTCACAATCTTTCATCTTTAGGTACATGATATCCTCGTCAGGAAAATCAAACCTCATCGATTGGTACTCTTCAATAGGCTGCTCCGCCAGATACTCAGACAGCACACTTCCCTTTATAGCCTTTTGCGAGACGTATTGAATATCATATTCAGTCAAGACCATCTGCCAACGGGCAATTCTACCTGACAACGCCTGCTTTTCAAATACATATTTGATAGGATCCATCTTCGAGATGAGCATGGTTGTATGATTCAGCATGTATTGCCTCAAACGCTTGGCGGCCCAGGCTAGCGCGCAACAAGTTTTCTCCAGCATTGAATACCGAGATTCACAATCTGTAAATTTCTTACTCAGGTAATAGATTGCATGCTCTTTTCTCCCTGTCTCGTCGTGTTGACCGAGAACACAACCCATGCTTCCCTCAAGAACCGTCAAATACATTATCAAGGGTCTACCTGCCACTGGGGGTATTAGAATAGGAGGCTCCTGCAAATACTGCTTTATTTTATCGAACGCCTTTTGACAATTTTCGTTCCACGTGACAGCTTGATCTTTCTTCAACAGCTTGAATAATGGTTCACACGTGGCCGTTAGGTGAGATATGAACCGGGCAATGTAGTTCAATCTCCCTAAAAACCCGCGCACCTCTTTCTCTGTTTTAGGCGTCAGCATTTCTTGAATTGCTTTTATTTTAGCAGGATCGACCTCTATTCCTCTTTCGCTTACGATAAACCCCAGCAACTTACCCGATCTCACCCCGAAGGTGCATTTATTAGGGTTCAGCCTTAGCCTGAACTTCCTAAGCCTTTTAAATAGCTTCAACAGATTCACCAGGTGCTCTTCCTCCGTCTGGGATTTGGCAATCATATCGTCAACATAAACTTCGATCTCTTTATGCATCATGTCATGAAAAAGAGTAGTCATCGCACGCTGATATGTCGCCCCAGCATTTTTCAAACCGAAGGGCATCACTTTGTAACAAAATGTTCCCCAAGGCGTTATGAAAGTAGTCTTCTCCATATCCTCTGGCGCCATTTTAATCTGATTATAGCCTGAAAAGCCATCCATGAAGGAGAATACAGAGTATTGAGCAGTATTATCAACTAACACGTCAATGTGAGGAAGTGGAAAATCGTCTTTTGGGCTTGCTTTATTCAAATCTCGATAATCCACGCACATTCGAACCTTGCCATCTTTCTTTAGCACTGGTACGATGTTGGCAACCCATGAAGGGTATTTTGTCACAGCCAGGAAACCAGCGTCCCACTGTTTCTGAACTTCCTCTTTAATCTTCATTGCCATATCTGGTCGAGTTCTGCGAAGCTTTTGTTTGACCGGCGGGCAATCTTCTTTCAGTGGCAGGCGATGCACGACCATATCTGTATCGAGCCCTGGCATATCTTCATACGACCAAGCGAATACATCACTGTACTCTTGGAGCATTTCAACCATTCTCCGCTTGATGTCATCCTGCAGCGCGGCTCCGATACGAATGTTTTTCTCAACCCCTTCCGACCCCAAATTGATAATTTCGATGACCTCGTCGTGAGGCAGAATGGCTCTTTCCTCTTGCTTTACTAACCAAGACAGTTCTTCAGGAACGTCGCTATCTTCGACAACCTCTTCTTCGGCCTGAAACACCGGGTGCTCGAAGTCGGGACGATTCATAGGTGGTTCAAGGATGTCATCTGAAAATGTTATCCTGCAAAAGGAATGGTTAAGTGCTTCAAAATGCGTATAAAGCGAATAACCACGTTGCCATTTTATTGAAAAATATAAAACAAGAAAGACAGGGATTACAGTATTTGCACATGAAAAAAACGCCATTTATTTAATGATTAACACGTAATGTTTATAACAACACAGCCCTAAGCAAATCCTGATGCCCCGGGCAAGACATCAGATTATTCAACAATTAATAAAGCAAAGCATTACTGTTTAAAAGTCACAGGAACAAGCTCCTGAATAGACCAGTTGCACAGTCCTTGTCCTGGCGTGCTTGGCTGAATCCAGGCATCCATATCACAGTCGCTGTCTCCTTCATCAGACTCCGAAGCAGCATTGACAGTTTCGTGACACACCCCACTGGCAGAGATGGTGATTGGCTTTCTGAAACGGGGGGCCCCCACGGAAGGAGTTGATGACGACGGTTGGTACCCCAGCCCGAACCGGTCCATCTTCACAGGAATGTCCAGCACTTTGCCCCAGCCCTTGGCTTCTCCTGCTTCCACTAGAGCTTGAGCTTCCTTATACGATGAGACAGCTATCTCTGGCACTTTGCTCGGCCCGGGACCTTTGTCCTTGATGCGCAAACCTTCGAATGCCTGGCATGGTGTTTCGTGGATCTCCCCGTCGACTTCCACATACTTAAATGAAGATAGATGGCTGACCAGGATGTCCTCTTCTCCGCACACGGTGACTACGCTGTCCCCAACCATATATTTTAACTTCTGATGCAGGGTGGACGTTGTAACACGGTGGGAGAACTGACTTTAAACAATGTTGCGGATAGCAAGAGTCGCCACCGACTTTTATTTTATCCATAAGGAAAGGTTATAAAAGAACAGGAAAGACCTTAGAGAATATTTTGGGTCCGGGGGGTAGGTTATGAAAAGGGAAGGTGTTAGCACCCTTTTCATCCATGGTTATCCATGGGCTCTTAGGTACTTAAGCTCACTTTTGAATTGTTTTGAAAGTGTAGTGTGTGAATAGCAAAAAATTTCAGAATAGTTTAATAATAATCCGTGTATGGATGTGAAAAAAACTTGTTTGAAAATTTTGTTGGAAATTTGTTTAAGTGTGAAAAAGTTTTGAATTGAGCAAGTATCTAGGAGCAGCCTACCCTAAGGTCTTTCTTATTCTTTATCCTTTCCTTAGTAAGACTATCCCTACTATAATGGAGTAGGTAGTCCTTACTTTGGATGTTAAGGGACATGTGAGGGACAATTGGATTTTTGAAGGCCATTGTGGGGTGTAATAAGCAAACTGGAGGGACTATCATCATTTTTCGAAAGGGACTCGATTCGTAAAGGCAACCATAAGGGACTTTGATGATTTTCTTTTTGAGGGACTTGCTTTATACACCCCACTTAACCAATATTCGTAGGCAACTTGAGGGATATCCTTAGGAAGTGAGACGGCGATTAAAATCGACTTACGTGTGTGACGTGTTTATTTTAATTATCTTTATTTAAAAGTGATCTAAATTTATTTTAATATTACATACATGTTGTTACACTCCCTAATTACTAACCATAATAATAATTAAATAATTAAACAACTTTACATCCAAGAAACAATTACAAAATAATAAGCAAAATAATTAAATAGCAAAGATAAATAAAATATAAATAAGCAATAATAAATAATAAAGGGGGTTAATTCTAAGTTTACTCGGCAAGACATCGCATCTTGTGCCTACGTATCCTTACGGGAGTGGAATCAGAGTAATCGTAGTTCCCCTCAATAGGGAGGTTAGAGACTTCTTGACTGTGGTCAAGGTCTCAAGGGGAATAAACGCATCTTAAGGACACGCTTACGCGGAGTGTAGAAACTCCAAATCTCTACGTTGAATTGTTAAGTTGTAATTAGGGTTAAATTAGGGATTCCACGACGGGAAACCCTAAAATGAGCGCGGCGGCTCTTTGACCTAAGGCTAGGGGTAAAATTGTAATTTTGCCTGCGGCGAGGCATTTGTGAAAATTAGGGTTTGTAGTTTGTAGTTTTTAGGAGTTGAAATTGAATGTGTGAAGTTTTACGGACTATTGGCGCGGCGGCCAAACAGTTAGACCTAACCTTCGGATGTGTGCAATGTGACAGAAATAATAGTAAACGCGTGAGATAATTGAATCATGCAAACAGAGAGATAATGTCATAATTTAAACCATGCAAGCAGAAATTTAAAGGCAGAATTTAAAGAGCGATTGTTAAGTTCGCGAGGTTACATGAGAGGAGCAGATACAATATGATAATGAAATTTGAATTGAACAATAATAAAATAAAATAAATAACGGTTCTAGTTATTATTTTAAAAAAGGATTTTAGTTATTATTTTAAATTTATCTAAAAAAAGTTTTTCTTAAAAATAATAGGTTTTCATATTAATTTGGAAAAGATGTTAATGTTATTTATTTTAAAAAACAGATTTTTATATTATAACAAATTTTAATAGATTAATGATAACAATAATAATAATAATGGTAATAATAATGATAATAATGATAATAATAATAAATAATGATAATAATAATAATAATAATAATAATAATAATAATAATAATAATAATAATAATAATAATAAAGCAATAATGAATTTTAAATGTGCCAAATAACCCAACAATGTTGCTAACGCAGAAATGCGCTCATCGCAACCAAATCTAAATCGGACGAAACAAAATTTATCGCAAAGAAAAAGAAATTAAGCAAAAAATAGTATTATTGCTCACACAAAAATGCGATCATCGCAACCAGATCGAACTAACACAAATGTCACGCGTCATGCACACAAATGTGCAAACATCGTATCGACATAATTCGATCAAAAATCTTATATATATAAACTCTAACAATTTAAAAATTATATATATATAAACGTAACAGTAATAGATAAAGAAAAAAGAAATAACGGTAATAGATGAAGAAAAAGAAATAACGGTAAAAGATGAAGAAAAAGAAACAACAGTAATAGATGAAGGAAAAGAAATAACGGTAAACGATAAAGAAAAAGAAACAATAGTAATGGATGAAGAAGAAAACTAAATAACGGCAAACGGCACTCACTCCTCTTAGTTTTTTTTCATTCTCTCCTTTTTTTCCAACAAGGCAACACATGTATATATAGGGAACAAATTAGGGTTAACACCAAATTGTCAATAATGTCCCTAAAGCCCATTTTAAAGCCCAAACTAAATAATTAGTTAAGAAAAAATAAAATTTAAATAATTTAAAATAATTAAAATAAACTTAAAATAAAAACTAATAATCCTATTGATTCCTAAAATAAAAAATATTATAAAAAGAACAAAATTTTTTTCAATATTTTTTATTTTATGATTTTTTGGATATTTTTATGAATAATTTAGAAAAAAGTGAAAAAAATAATATTTTAAAAAATGATTTAATTAAAATACGAAAATAATAATTAAATAATAATAAAAAACTATTTTTGTTATTTTTTTAATGAAAGATAGAAAAATTTAGAGTAAAAATAATAAAAACAAAAAAAAGTGACAAAGGTGAGATTCGAACTCTCAACCTCTCACACTCATAACTCCTTACACATGTCCTCCTGCCAATTGTGCCATTTTTACTTTTTAGAAAAAAAATGCATGCCATATGATATTTACCTGCAAAAAGTCAAACGACTACACAAATTTGTTAGTAATTGATTAAATGCAATGAAATGCGACGACAAATCTTAGGGCAAAATTTGGGGTATTACAGTTATTATGATAATATTTCTCACCCAACCTCTCTTTGATGTTGGCAAAAAAAAAAATCATGAAGTTTGACTTTGGTTTGTCCATAGTTGACCTCAGTTTGACCTTTTAACTGCATTGACTGCTTTTGACTTATCTGATCATCTGACTGAGCAAACTTTTGAGAAAAGTCTTGAAACTTGACATGGGGGTTCTTATACACATATAAGATGTTATGAAGCTCACTTGAAGTCTTGGAAGTCCATTTAGCCTGATTAAAGTCAAAACCCTAGTTTTGGATGCACTGCTTAGGAGGTGCATTGTCTGAGGGAATTGTCAACTCTTCTGACCAATTGTGAATTTTGTGAACCTTGTGAACCTTCTTGGAACACAAAGTCTTGTATTGTGAGGGCAAATTTTGGGGTGCAACAGCTGCCCCTGTTCAATTTTCTGAAACCTGAGGGGTTAGATTGGTATATTTGCCAGTCGTAACCTGGAAGGTTGAAGGGGATTGAACACAAAAGCCCAAAAATTTGCACTCACCAGTGCATGGAGTGATATTGATGGTTGGTTGAACATGATTGAGTGGGCTTAAAGATGCCACTAGGGGAAAGTTCTTCAGTAGTATAATGAGAACTGTCAGGAGTCTGGAGTAATACTGATGTAACAGCATGTCTTCATGAGGATAGAGCAATCAATAATGATAACCCTAAAGCAGTCTTGAAGTGATAAATCTGACCTCAGGAGGATAGAGCAATCAATAGCTCTAAAGCAGTCTTGAAGTAATAATGGCTTCAGGAGGATAGAGCAATCAATAGCTCTAAAGCAGTCTTGAAGTAATAGAATGGCTTCAGTAGGATAGAGCAATCAACAGCTCTAAAGCAGTCTTGAAATAATAATGTGATATGTCTTCAGGAGGATAGAGCAATCAATAGCTCTAAAGCAGTCTTGAAGTAATGATTTCAGGAGGATAGAGCAATGGATAGCTCTAAAGCAGTCTTGAAATAATAATGTAATTTCAGGAGGATAGAGCAATGGATAACTCTAAAGCAGTCTTGAAGTAATGATTTCAGGAGGATAGAGCAATGGATAGCTCTAAAGCAGTCTTGAAATAATAATGTAATTTCAGGAGGATAGAGCAATGGATAACTCTAAAGCAGTCTTGAAATAATTAGATGGCTTCAGGAGGATAGAGCAATCAATAGCTCTAAAGCAGCCTTGAAGTAGTAATATGACCTCATGAGGATAGAGCAATGAATAGCTCTAAAGCAGTCTTGAAGTAATAGGATGATTTCAGGAGGATAGAGCAATCAGTAGCTCTAAAGCAGTCTTGAAGTCATGAGAGGCTATCAGGAGGATAAAATAACCCTGAGGTTACAATAAAGCAGTCCCAAAGTAATAAGAAGCTCATCAGGAGGATAAAGTAACCCTGAGGTTACAATAAAGCAGTCCCAAAGATCATAAGCTTGTTTGTTGGATAATTAACCTGAAAACAAGGTAGCATTCTGTATAACAACATTAGTTTATGCTTTATGTATGCATGTATGACATGATACACTTAGGTAATGTACTATAGACATATATGTTATGGTATGATGTAAATGATGTATGTATGATATGACACTGCTGGAAGTGTCTGGATATCCTTGTATAACAACTGCTGGCCAAGGAAAATAAATCCCGATTCGTTGTTGAAGAATATATAACCCTCCGTCTGCTGGGGATAACAAGGTATAGATAACCTCCCGTTGTTGGGGATAACAAGGTATAGATAACCTCCCGTTGTTGGGGATAGTAGGGTATAGATAACCTTCGTTTTCGTTTGATAGTAGGATAAGTATAACATCCCGTCTTCGTTCATCGTGCCCTTATTGGAAAGTAATTTCCCGTATATCCGTATGAGGATAAAAGAGATGGATATAAATTCCAGGGGAGATTAGACTTTGTGAAAATGGATTAGTCCTACTGATGGTTTGTAACTGTCTTGTAAAGATGAACCGGCGAAGCTTCGTTGAAATCCTTCCCTCGTTCGTCCTTAGTAAATACTATTACTGCATTTTCATGCATTTCTGGTAAACATCAATCATATTAAAAGCATACATGCATTTCTGGTAAACATCAATCATATTCAAAGGCATACATACATTCAAACACAACCAATGGACGTTTCGCTTATGTAAATAGGGTAAAAGTAAATCTGGATTCAAAAGATGGAATTTATTTATATCAAAAGTGACCCATGCACGGGTAAGTTTGTACAAGGAGACATAAACCCTAGTAAGAGAATTTTGTCATGAAGTTTTACAAAAAGAATCAGCTATGTGGGAAATAATCCTATTGAGTTTCAATTCTACTATTGCCACTCAAGTATCTCATCTTCTTGCTGTTGAGACGGAAACGATTGGATTGAGCTTTATCTGTTTGAGCTTGAGTAAGTAGTACAACTGGTTGCAGTTTCATGAGTGATCCAAACGAGACATAGTCATACGCTTTAATCCCTAACTTTTGCCTGGATTGCCCTTTCAGGTTTTCAATCCACCGGGATACCCTTTTTTGCCCAAGCCGCCTTTTCAGGTTTTCGACTTGCCGGGTGTACATCTTTTTATATATATATCCCTAATTTTTGCCCAAACCCTTTTGGTTTGCCGGGATGCCCTTATTTTTGCCTAGGCCTGTCAACCTAGCGGGTCTCTTTTTATGCGTAGTATTTTTTAACTATGTCTGCGTTTACAGGTTGTGGGAAGTCTTCACCATCCATTGTAGTCAGTATCATGGCACCTCCTGAGAACACTGTCTTGACTACAAATGGTCCCTCATATGTTGGAGTCCACTTGCCCCTAGGATCACCCTGTGGTAATATGATACGCTTGATTACCAAGTCACCAGCCTGATATACCTTTGGCTTAACCTTCTTGTTAAAAGCTTTGATCATCCGTTTCTGGTACATCTGGCCATGACAAACTGCTGCTAACCTTTTCTCATCAATCAAATTTATCTGGTCAAGTCGAGTCTGAATCCACTCATCTTCATCCAAGCCTGCATCCTTCATAATTCTCAAGGAGGGGATCTGAACTTCAATAGGCAGAACTGCTTCCATACCATAGACTAAGGAGAATGGGGTTGCCCCTGTTGAAGTACGTATTGTAGTACGATAACCATGCAGAGCAAATGGTAACATCTCGTGCCAATCCTTGTAAGTAACAGTCATCTTCTGTACAATCTTCTTAATGTTCTTATTAGCAGCTTCAACTGCCCCATTCATCTTTGGACGATACGGAGAAGAGTTGTGATGCTTAATCTTGAACTGCGTACAGAGATCAGTAATCATAGTGTTGTTCAGATTAGAGCCATTGTCAGTGATAATCCTTTCAGGGATACCATACCTACATATGAGATTATTCTTAATGAACCGAGCCACAACATTCTTAGTCACAGATGCAAATGAAGCTGCCTCTACCCACTTCGTGAAGTAATCAATAGCAACCAGGATGAAACGATGCCCATTAGAAGCAGTAGGCTTGATCTCACCAATCATATCAATGCCCCACATGGCAAAGGGCCAAGGAGCAGTCAACACATTCAATGGAGATGGAGGTACATGTACTTTATCAGCATAGATTTGACATTTGTGACATGTTCTGGAGTGTTGATAGCAATCAGCTTCCATGGTAGACCAATAGTAACCTGCTCTCAAAATCTTCTTTGCCATGGTATGACCGCTAGAATGAGTGCCAAAGGTCCCATCATGCATCTCTTCCATAATTTCTGTAGCTTCCTTCTTATCCACACAAGAAGCATAGTTGAATCATGATTACGCTTATACAGAATGCCATTACTCAGAAAGAACTTAGCAGAAAACCTTCTCAGGAACTTCTTATCTTTGACAGATGCCCCTTCTGGGAACTCCTGAGCTTCAAGATAGTTTTTCACTTCATAGAACCAAGGCTTCTCCTCTGCCCCTTCAGTGTCAATCTTATTGCAGTATGCAGGCTTCTCAAATCTATCAATGGTAATCTTGGGAGCTTCATCATCCCAGATGATCTCAAACATAGATGCCATGGTGGCCAATGCGTCTGCCAACTGATTCTCTCTTCGTGGAATATGTCCAAAAGTAATCTCTTTGAAATGTGGGATCAAAGACAACACATGTTCTCTGTAAGGAATGAGATTATCATGCTTTGTATCCCAATCTCCTTTAATCTGACTTACTACCAGAGCTGAATCTCCATACACCTCAAGGAACTGAATCTTCATATCAATAGCAACTTGCATACCCATGATACATGCCTCATACTCAGCCATGTTATTGGTACAATAGAAACAAAGTCTGGCAGTAATCGGGGTATGACAACCTTCAGGGGAACTAATCACAACACCAACACCATTACCATGTGCATTGGAGGCACCATCAAAAACCATAGTCCATCGGGATCCTTGTTCAGGTCCGTCATATTGTCCAGGTTCTTTGATAACAGACATAATGTCTTCATCAGGGAACTCAAAATTCATTGACTGGTAATCACCTACTGCTTGATGAGCCAAATGATCAGCAACAACACTCCCCTTAATGGCCTTCTGAGTAGTATACTGTATATCATATTCCGTCAAGATCATTTGCCATCTTGCAATTCTTCCGGAGAGAGCAGGTTTCTCAAATATGTACTTGATTGGATCCATCTTCGAAATCAACAAGGTAGTATGGGTCAACATATACTGTCTTAGTCGGCGAGCAGCCCATGCCAAAGCGCAGCAAGTTTTCTCGAGCAGTGAGTATCTTGTTTCACAGTCGGTAAACTTTTTGCTAAGGTAGTATATTGCCTGCTCTTTTCGACCAGACTCGTCATGTTGCCCCAATACACACCCCATTGAGTTGTCTAATACTGTTAAATACATAATCAAGGGTCTTCCATCAACTGGTGGCATTAAAATTGGAGGTTCTAGCAAATATCTCTTGATTTCATCAAAGGCAGTCTGGCACTCATCATTCCATTCCATCACCTGATCTTTCTTCAACAACTTGAAGATTGGCTCACAGATGGTAGTTAATTGGGAAATAAATCTCGCAATGTAGTTCAATCGTCCCAAGAAACCTCTAACCTCCTTCTCAGTACGGGGAGCTGGCATCTCTCGTATAGCTTTCACTTTTGCAGGATCCACTTCAATACCTTTTCCACTGACAATGAAACCCAGGAGCTTTCCAGATCTAACTCCAAAAGTACACTTGTTTGGATTTAATCTCAACCTGTATTTCTTCAACCTCTCAAACAACTTGTGCAGATGATCAAGATGTTGTTTTTCATTCTGAGACCTGGCTATCATATCATCCACATATACCTCTATCTCATGATGAATCATATCATGAAACAAAGCCACCATAGCACGCTGATATGTTGCCCCTGCATTCTTCAAACCAAATGGCATTACCTTATAGCAAAAGGTGCCCCACTGTGTCACAAATGTAGTCTTCTCCATATCTTCAGGTGCTATCTTGATTTGATTGTAACCAGAGAAACCATCCATAAAAGAGAATACCTTATGCTGAGCAGTGTTGTCTACCAGGATATCAATATGAGGAAGTGGAAAGTCATCTTTAGGGCTAGCCTTGTTCAGATCTCTGTAGTCTACACACATACGTACCTTACCATCTTTCTTAGGAACTGGTACCACATTTGCAGCCCACTGAGGATAAGAAGTTACGGCCAAGAACCCTGCATTGAACTGTTTCATTACCTCTACTTTGATCTTTTCTGACATTTCAGGACGCATACGACGGACCTTCTGCTTCTTTGGACGACAATCTTCTTTCACTGGCAAACGGTGAACCACAATGTCTGTATCCAACCCTGGCATATCTTCATAAGACCAAGCAAAGATCTCCACATAGTCACGTAGCATCTGAATCAACCTGCTCTTGACACTGTCCTCTAAATCAGCCCCTATCTTGACCTCTTTTCTGTTTTCTTCAGTTCCCAGATTCACAACTTCGACTGGCTCTTCATGTGGCTGTATAGCTTTCTCTTCTTGTTGTAACAACCTAGCAAGCTCTACAGGTATTTCACAACCGTCCTCGTTTCCGTCTTCAGTTTGATAGATCGGATTCTCGAAATTGTAATTGGCAATAGTAGAACTGTTATCAACTGGATCCAGAGTGGATGAGGATCTGCATTTTAGTGACGTGGGTGTGTGTAAGAACACATAGCTGATAAAGCAAAAATAAAAGAAAAAGAAAGACAAGGAACACAATATTTACGAAAACGAAACGTCCACTGATTTTATTGAATGAAGTATGCAAATGAAATGACAACCCGTAACAAGCACACCATTGTGCCCCGGGTAAGGCACATGGCTTGAAAGTTTTAATTGTTCCAGAAATTATAAATTTAAAAACATAACACAGTAATAGTATTTACTCCTGACTAAAGGAGATAGGGATAACATCTTCAGCTGTCCAATTATTGAGTCCAGCACCCACAGTAGGAAAAATCCATGCCTCCAAGTTGTAGTCTTCATCTTGATCTCCCACAGCATTGATAACCCCTTGATTGGTGATACGAACAGCACGGGCACGACGGACAGCCTTCTGGGACTCTGCAGTGAAACCCAAACCAAACTTGTCAGACTTGTATGGAATATCAGGAAGCTGACCCCAAATAGTACAACCACCTTCTTCCACCATAGCTTTTGCATCATTGAGGGAGGCCATTGCCATTGTTGGAGGGTTTCTGATGACCACAGGAACCTTCTTCACAACAGGAGGAGTCACACAATCCTTAACAGCCCAGGGAACCACTTCAAATGACTGACATGGAGTTTCAATGTATTCACCTTCTACTTCCAGATACTTGAAAGTGTTTACATGGCTGACAAAGTATTCTTCCTCTCCAAAGACAGTAACAACTTTTCCATTCACCGGATATCTCAACTTTTGATGTAATGTGGAGATCACAGCACCTGCCCCATGGATCCAGGGACGACCAAGCAGACATGAGTACGAAGGACGAATATCCATCACATAGAATGTAGCAGTGAACACCTGAGAGCCAACCTTGATTGGAAGATATATTTCCCCATGCACTACTCTTCTAGAACCATCAAAAGCCTTTACCACAATATTACTGGGCTTCAATACCGTATCTTCAGGACTCAGCTTGTTCAGGACTTCCTTAGGCAACACATTCAGAGAGGAACCATTGTCTATCAGCACATGAGACAGGGTAGTGCCCCTGCATTCAATTGAAATATGCAAGGCCCTGTTATGATCCCTCTTGGCAGGGGTCAAGTCAGCATCAGAAAATCCTAACCCGTTGTCATAGGTCAGGTGAGCAACACAATTCTCAAACTGGTCCACAGAAATTGCACTGGGTACATGAGCCATCTTTAGAAACTTGATCAATGACTTGGCATGAGCCTCAGAACATAATAACAGGGAGAGCATAGAAATCTTTGAGGGAGTATGCCCCAGCTGATCAACAATATCATAATCACTCTTGCGAATGATTTTCAATACTTCTTCCATCTGCTTAGAGAGGTCATCAGCAGCTGGCACATCAGTAGATACAGGCTCAATAACAGGACCCTTGCCCCGAGCATCAGTGGTGGAAGTAACAGCAGGAGTAACTGCACTCTTAGAAGCAACTGGAGGAGAGAAGACTCTTCCACTACGAGTGATCTTGCTAGATCCAGCAATATTATCAATGTCAACAGGCATATCAGGTAAAGGCTCCTGCTTGACACCATGGATGTAAACATCAGACCCATAGTGCCAAGGCACAGCTTTGTCAGATGTATAAGGAATAGGACCAGGAGTGGTAATGATCAGAGGAGCTACTCTGGCTTCAGCAACAACTTTCACAGGACCTTCAGCAGTAATCTTGATTGGGCCCTGATGAGTGATTTTAATGGGACCCTTTGAAGTGATTCTTAGTGGTACTTTGTCAACCATGTCAACCTCTTCAATCTTCTTACCCTGAGTCAGATGATCCACCATACTTTCTACAGATGCTGGTCTTCTTTCAAACACTATAGTATATTTATCCATGAGACGTTGAATCCCATCTCTCAAAATGAAGCAACTATCCGGCTTATAGGTACAATATAGACAATCTTCATGACAACCTGGAAAGATCCCAGCTTGTACTAACCTCTTTTTGATAACAGACAATGGTGTGCTCAACTCCATAACTGAATAGACATGCAGATCTTCATCAATATCTTCATCAATGGCGTTGACAGTCTTCTCGTGATTTGGCATTGGAGCTGTAATCACATTTGGAGTACCTGGTGGATCAAACTCAATTTCTCCAGCATCAATCATATCCTGAATTTTGTTCTTCAAGACCCAACAGTTATTAGTATCATGTCCTGGACAGTTTGAATGATATGCACATCGTGCATTGGGATTGTACTTGGGAGAGGTAACATTGGGATTCTGAGGGGCCTCCCTCAGGGTAATAAGTTCAGCTTTCAACAAGTGTTGCAATGCCTGATCCATTGACATGTTGATCTTCGTGAACTGTCTTCTAGCCCTCTGTTGGTTGCCTTGAGGCTGCTCTGTTGTTGCAGGAGTTGGATTTGAAATATGAACTGCACTAACAGACTGATGCCTTCTGTTACGATCAGGCTGACCATACACAGCATTAGATTCTTTCTTCCCAGTGGGAGGCTTCTTTGCAGCACCTGATGAAGAAGTGCCCACTTGGATCTTACCACTCTTGATACCATTCTCTACTCGCTCTCCTGTCATGATCAACTCAGTGAAGCCAGATGATGAGCTTCCAATGAGATGACTGTAAAACGGACCATTCAGCGTACACATGAACATATCAACCAACTCCCTATCAGTCAAAGGGGGTTGAACTCTTCCAGCTAAGTCTCTCCACTTCTGAGCATACTCCTTAAAGCTTTCTTTGGCACCCATAGACATGCTTTGAAGCTGCATGCGAGTGGGGGCTAAGTCAGCATTGTATTGATACTGCTTGTAGAAAGCTTCAGCAAGGTCATTCCAATCTCTGATGTTGACACTCTCCAACTGATAATACCACTCTAGCTGAGCTCCAGATAAACTCTCTTGAAAGAAATGGATCCACAACTTCTTATCAGCAGTGTGGGGTTGAATTCTTCTGACATAAGACCTCAGATGCAATTTGGGACAAGAGACCCCATCATAGACAACAAATGTAGGAACTTTGAACCCAATGGGTATGACCACCCCAGATATCAAGCTCAAATCCTCAAAATCCAGCCCAGATGATTTCTGTAATTCCATAGCATCCATTCTATCCACCAGCATCTTGAATTTGTCTTCGTTAGGCTCATGGTAGTAGTTAGCCTCAGAATCAGAGTCCCCCATAGTGTTGTGGAGACTGCCTCTCTCCTGCTCAGATTCTTCAGATTCATAGTCTTCAACATGTTCCTTGGTCTTGACAGGACCTTTGAACCTTCTTCCCATGTTGAGCAACCCAGCAGACCTTCTAGCCTTCTTAGTCTTCTTGGCCAGCAGTGTCTTCAATTCATCCTGCCCTTTGGATAGGTTCAGGATCAGCTCTTGGAACTGTGCATTCTGTGCCTGGAGATCCTTAACTGATTGTTCAAGAGCCATTGCTTGCAATAAACAGCGAGAAGATGAGAAACCTGTGCACAATTATAAACCTGTGATGCAATGATATGGGAATGCATATGCAATGTTTTCAAGGACCGCAGGATTTAAATTTGCTTAAACAAACAAGAAAGTAACTTTTTATTAGTAATAACTTGTTTTGCCTTTTAGGCTTACAAAAAATGAAAACGAAATAAGTACAAAAGATGGGGTTTTAAGTCTCCCATGGACGTTTCCTCTTTGTGTTGAGGTATGAGTTGAGGTTTCGTTCCTCATGAAGTAGCTTTGTTAGCTCTAGGATCCTTGCTTGGCTTGCTTTGTAATGAGCCTCGAAAGTATCCCTTTGCTCTTTCAGTTGGATCCATGATCTCTGCAAGTCTTCCATATCAGTAGGCATGTCTGGGTGAAGGATGGTATAAGCTGTGTCTCCTTCAGCAACAGGTTCCATGGTAACTGGTAGGATGGCAGGATATGGCATCCTGAGTGTCTGAGCACGAAATCGTACCCATCTGAGATAAGCCTCCATAGGAATGGTGTACTTAGGCTCCAGTGTCTTGCTGTCAATCCTGTTTACCTTTCCCCAAGCTCGTATGAATCTCTGACGGTAACCCTGAAGATCGTTGTCGTAGTCAAACACAATGCCCTGAATCAACATGTCATGTGGACCATCGCTCCGGGCGTAACCGAACTGTCGTAAAGCTAGAGATGGGTTGTAGGTGATGCCTCCTCTTATGCCTAGAAGTGGCACATTAGGAAACTCCCCACAACGGTCAATGATGGTGACATTCTCCATAGATCTGGAGCACCAATGGATGTCTGAGTGAGAAAGTGACATGATCCTCTTGGACCATCTGAACCCTTGCTCATTCTTCATTACTGAGCGAGGAAGGTGAGAAATAAACCACCTAGAAAGTAAAGGTATGCAGCACATCAAAGTTCCTCTTGCCCTTGTAGTACGGGTGTGAAGAGAATGTAGGATGTCTCCAAGTAATGTAGGCACTGGATTGTGACTCAGGAATATGTTGATGGCATGAACGTCTATGAACTGATCAGGATTGGGGAACAACACTAAGCCATAAATCAATAAGGCTAAGATCTCCTCAAAAGCATCGTAGCTCATAGCCTTCAAGAACATTTGAGCTTTATCCACTAATACCTTGGCAAGAATACCTTTAACTCCACTTCTCGTCTCTAGAACAATGTCAGACTTCTTCAGATGTAGAGCTGCAGCAATAGCTTCTGGTTTAAGCTCCTTCTCTAAGCCTGTGAATGGCTTCTGATCAAGAACAGGTATACCCAGAAGTTTAGAGAACTCCTCCATGGTTGGAACCAGCTGATAATCAGGAAATGTAAAGCAATGGTGCTTAGGGTCAAAGAACTGAAACAGCACACTCATCATGTCTTCACTGAACCCTGAAGTAACTAGATCCAATAAGTGACCATGTCTCTTGTTGAACTGGGAATGATCAGGCACTAGGGAAACCAACTTCTTGAGCTTAGCAGGTATCCCTACAAAGTTGATCCTGAGGGTGTTTCTACGAGCAGAAGCCATGACCTGCAACAAAGAACAAAGATAAATCCTTTGGTCCTTGAAATGGTTAGGGAAAATGATATGCTTATGATGCATGATGATGTCATGATGTCATGCTCAATCACAAACATGTGGCACACACAAACAAGTCGCACCATAGCCCTAGGTTTAAAGGCTTGCATGAGGTTCAAAGGCAAGTACCCTCCCCTGAAGTTAGATGGTTCATCCTGTCCTACAAAAGTAACCAGGTTCTAAGGGATCTCAATATCATTGATCCTTCACAAGGGTGGTTGTTCAGAAGGCAACTTACTTGCCAACCAAAACCCTCCAAGTTTAAGATCTCAATGAGCGTAGTATCGAGTGTCAACCAACTTCAGTCTGCACCAAAGCCGGTTACCTCACTACTTTCTAAAGGCCAAGATGAGTTAACTAGGGTTCTAAAAGTCAGTTAGTGCATTGACAACATATGGCAGCCTCAATATTATCCTCAACTTGACTTAAGGAATATAAGCACCAACCAAGAAGTCGCACTAACTATGGCCACCAGATCAACCGTATCGATATACGTCGTACAGTTTCCTTGGTCTATTGCCATTTACCTAAGGTACACTAGATCCGGGTTAGGATCTTTCACACATAAGAGCACCCCAACAATATAATAATAAAGCAAACAAGGCAAACAATTTAAAGTGATCTTAATTCCTAAGGGTACCCCTCTTAAATAGATCCCCAGCAGAGTCGCCAGTTCTGTAACACGGTGGGAGAACTGACTTTAAACAATGTTGCGGATAGCAAGAGTCGCCACCGACTTTTATTTTATCCATAAGGAAAGGTTATAAAAGAACAGGAAAGACCTTAGAGAATATTTTGGGTCCGGGGGGTAGGTTATGAAAAGGGAAGGTGTTAGCACCCTTTTCATCCATGGTTATCCATGGGCTCTTAGGTACTTAAGCTCACTTTTGAATTGTTTTGAAAGTGTAGTGTGTGAATAGCAAAAAATTTCAGAATAGTTTAATAATAATCCGTGTATGGATGTGAAAAAAACTTGTTTGAAAATTTTGTTGGAAATTTGTTTAAGTGTGAAAAAGTTTTGAAGTGAGCAAGTATCTAGGAGCAGCCTACCCTAAGGTCTTTCTTATTCTTTATCCTTTCCTTAGTAAGACTATCCCTACTATAATGGAGTAGGTAGTCCTTACTTTGGATGTTAAGGGACATGTGAGGGACAATTGGATTTTTGAAGGCCATTGTGGGGTGTAATAAGCAAACTGGAGGGACTATCATCATTTTTCGAAAGGGACTCGATTCGTAAAGGCAACCATAAGGGACTTTGATGATTTTCTTTTTGAGGGACTTGCTTTATACACCCCACTTAACCAATATTCGTAGGCAACTTGAGGGATATCCTTAGGAAGTGAGACGGCGATTAAAATCGACTTACGTGTGTGACGTGTTTATTTTAATTATCTTTATTTAAAAGTGATCTAAATTTATTTTAATATTACATACATGTTGTTACACTCCCTAATTACTAACCATAATAATAATTAAATAATTAAACAACTTTACATCCAAGAAACAATTACAAAATAATAAGCAAAATAATTAAATAGCAAAGATAAATAAAATATAAATAAGCAATAATAAATAATAAAGGGGGTTAATTCTAAGTTTACTCGGCAAGACATCGCATCTTGTGCCTACGTATCCTTACGGGAGTGGAATCAGAGTAATCGTAGTTCCCCTCAATAGGGAGGTTAGAGACTTCTTGACTGTGGTCAAGGTCTCAAGGGGAATAAACGCATCTTAAGGACACGCTTACGCGGAGTGTAGAAACTCCAAATCTCTACGTTGAATTGTTAAGTTGTAATTAGGGTTAAATTAGGGATTCCACGACGGGAAACCCTAAAATGAGCGCGGCGGCTCTTTGACCTAAGGCTAGGGGTAAAATTGTAATTTTGCCTGCGGCGAGGCATTTGTGAAAATTAGGGTTTGTAGTTTGTAGTTTTGAGGAGTTGAAATTGAATGTGTGAAGTTTTACGGACTATTGGCGCGGCGGCCAAACAGTTAGACCTAACCTTCGGATGTGTGCAATGTGACAGAAATAATAGTAAACGCGTGAGATAATTGAATCATGCAAACAGAGAGATAATGTCATAATTTAAACCATGCAAGCAGAAATTTAAAGGCAGAATTTAAAGAGCGATTGTTAAGTTCGCGAGGTTACATGAGAGGAGCAGATACAATATGATAATGAAATTTGAATTGAACAATAATAAAATAAAATAAATAACGGTTCTAGTTATTATTTTAAAAAAGGATTTTAGTTATTATTTTAAATTTATCTAAAAAAAGTTTTTCTTAAAAATAATAGGTTTTCATATTAATTTGGAAAAGATGTTAATGTTATTTATTTTAAAAAACAGATTTTTATATTATAACAAATTTTAATAGATTAATGATAACAATAATAATAATAATGGTAATAATAATGATAATAATGATAATAATAATAAATAATGATAATAATAATAATAATAATAATAATAATAATAATAATAATAATAATAATAATAATAATAATAATAAAGCAATAATGAATTTTAAATGTGCCAAATAACCCAACAATGTTGCTAACGCAGAAATGCGCTCATCGCAACCAAATCTAAATCGGACGAAACAAAATTTATCGCAAAGAAAAAGAAATTAAGCAAAAAATAGTATTATTGCTCACACAAAAATGCGATCATCGCAACCAGATCGAACTAACACAAATGTCACGCGTCATGCACACAAATGTGCAAACATCGTATCGACATAATTCGATCAAAAATCTTATATATATAAACTCTAACAATTTAAAAATTATATATATATAAACGTAACAGTAATAGATAAAGAAAAAAGAAATAACGGTAATAGATGAAGAAAAAGAAATAACGGTAAAAGATGAAGAAAAAGAAACAACAGTAATAGATGAAGGAAAAGAAATAACGGTAAACGATAAAGAAAAAGAAACAATAGTAATGGATGAAGAAGAAAACTAAATAACGGCAAACGGCACTCACTCCTCTTAGTTTTTTTTCATTCTCTCCTTTTTTTCCAACAAGGCAACACATGTATATATAGGGAACAAATTAGGGTTAACACCAAATTGTCAATAATGTCCCTAAAGCCCATTTTAAAGCCCAAACTAAATAATTAGTTAAGAAAAAATAAAATTTAAATAATTTAAAATAATTAAAATAAACTTAAAATAAAAACTAATAATCCTATTGATTCCTAAAATAAAAAATATTATAAAAAGAACAAAATTTTTTTCAATATTTTTTATTTTATGATTTTTTGGATATTTTTATGAATAATTTAGAAAAAAGTGAAAAAAATAATATTTTAAAAAATGATTTAATTAAAATACGAAAATAATAATTAAATAATAATAAAAAACTATTTTTGTTATTTTTTTAATGAAAGATAGAAAAATTTAGAGTAAAAATAATAAAAACAAAAAAAAGTGACAAAGGTGAGATTCGAACTCTCAACCTCTCACACTCATAACTCCTTACACATGTCCTCCTGCCAATTGTGCCATTTTTACTTTTTAGAAAAAAAATGCATGCCATATGATATTTACCTGCAAAAAGTCAAACGACTACACAAATTTGTTAGTAATTGATTAAATGCAATGAAATGCGACGACAAATCTTAGGGCAAAATTTGGGGTATTACAGTTATTATGATAATATTTCTCACCCAACCTCTCTTTGATGTTGGCAAAAAAAAAAATCATGAAGTTTGACTTTGGTTTGTCCATAGTTGACCTCAGTTTGACCTTTTAACTGCATTGACTGCTTTTGACTTATCTGATCATCTGACTGAGCAAACTTTTGAGAAAAGTCTTGAAACTTGACATGGGGGTTCTTATACACATATAAGATGTTATGAAGCTCACTTGAAGTCTTGGAAGTCCATTTAGCCTGATTAAAGTCAAAACCCTAGTTTTGGATGCACTGCTTAGGAGGTGCATTGTCTGAGGGAATTGTCAACTCTTCTGACCAATTGTGAATTTTGTGAACCTTGTGAACCTTCTTGGAACACAAAGTCTTGTATTGTGAGGGCAAATTTTGGGGTGCAACAGACGTGACTGCCCCTGCTCCATGAATCCAGGGTCTTCCAAGCAGGCAGCTGTACGCAGGCTGTATATCCATGATATAAAACTCAGTTGCAAACACTTCCGGCCCCACTTGCAGAGGCAAAGTGATTGATCCAAAGACTGTTCTCCGCGTGCCGTCAAACGCTCTGACTACCAAATCACTGGGTGTGCACAAGATTCCTCTAACATCCAGCTTCATCATCGCCTTCTTGGGTAACACATTCAAAGATGACCCGGTGTCAACCAAAACGTGCGACATTACTGATCCTCTACACTCAACAGATACGTGTAATGCCATATTATGATCTCTCCCTTTCGGAGTCAAGTCAAAATCGGTAAAGCCCAAGCTGTGGCCTGCATTCACATGTGCCAATACTCCTTCTAGCTGATTTACGGAGACGTCTTGGGGTACAAAAGAGGTGTCCAGGACTTTCAGCAAAGCATTTCTGTGAGCTTCCGAACACAACAGCAATGACAGGATAGATATTTTGGACGGTGTCTGCTGCAGATGCTCCACAATCTTATAATCACTTTTTCGAATCAAGCGCATGAACTCTTCTACATCCTTCGATGCTGCTTCTTTTTCACTCGCTTGCACTGGAACATTCTCAACCGCTTTCCCTTTTCCTTTCGCTAGTCTTTCAGCCTCCACTTCAGGAGATATAAAGATCCTGCCACTCCTTGTCATACCTCCCGAACCAACAACATTATCCACAGTCTCAGCTGGCTGCTTGTTAACATCAATTTTTATCCCGTCCCAATATACTTCCAACCCATATGACCATGGGACTGCTTTCGTGTTCTCGTACGGGATTGGCCCGGCCTTAATTATGGTGATCGGTGGGCGCTGAGCTGGTGCTGCAATAGTGATCGTCTTCCGAGGAATCGTCACAGTGGCCACATCATTCTGATTATCTGCTACTGCCCCTGCGGGTTCTTCAGTTGCCGCTTGGTCAAACTGCAATATGCCCTCATCAATTAAAGCCTGAATGCCCTTCTTCAAATCCTCACACCCCCCAGCTAGGGTCCAACAGTCTAAGCAATACTCGTTACATCCTGGGTAAACACCTCCTTGTAACAGTCGGCTCTTTATCTCGCTCAGAGGCGTCTTTAAATCTTCAACATTCATAACCAGATTCAACCCTTCCTCAGTCAGAACGGCGTTTGCTCCATGATTAGGCATGGGTTTCTGCACTATATTCGGACCTGCCGTTCCGAAATTGATAGTCTTGTTGTCTAAAAGATCCTGCACAACGTGCTTAAAAGCATGGCAACCTTCTATATCGTGACCCGGGGCTCCAGAATGAAACTCACAGTGCCTGCTTGCATCGTAACCAAACGGGGGAGCTCCCGTTATTGGTGCCAGAGTTCTTTTCTCTACCAGATTCAATCCCAACAACGTCTGCAACAAATCGGCATATGTCGAGGGAGGCTTCTCAAACACTCTTCTTGGTTTACTACCCTGGAATCTTCGCTGAGCTTGCTGTGCCCCTTGCTGAGGCTGCTGCTGCTGTTGCATTGGTTGCTGCTGAACCGGTTGTTGTTGCTGGAGTGGTTGTTGCTGATAGGGAATAGTAACACTCGCCACCTGCTGCGGCTGACGATATTGACCTCGTCCCCTGCCTCGGCCCCGGCCTCGGCCTCCAAATACTGCGCTTGCCTCGCCCTGACGGCGCCCACCATAAGCTTTCCTATTACTGCCAGATACAGTTGATTCCTCGACTTGGAACTTTCCTTGCTTAATGTTACGTTCAATCTTTTCTCCCATTAGAATCAGGTCTGAAAAACTGGCCAGAGACGTGTGAAACAGCATGTCATGAAACAGCCCTGTGAATGTGCCGACAAACATGTCATTCATTTCCTTATCTTCTACCGGAGGACGGACCCTGGCAGCCATATCGCGCCACCTTTGCGCGTACTCTTTAAAGCTCTCCCCCTTCTTCTGCGACAGCCCCGCCAACTGGACCCGATTGGGTGCCAAGTCGCTGTTATACTTGTAGTGGGCTACAAATGCCTCTGCTAATTGTTTCCACGTCTTGATATCAGTTGGCTCCAACCCCATGTACCACTCTAGGGAAGGGCCCGACAGACTATCCTGAAAGAAATGCATCAGCATTCTTTCATCAGTTGAGTATGCAGACATCTTTCTGTAATAAGCTCGTACATGCACTTTTGGACATGTATCTCCTTTATACTTGTCAAACGCAGGAGCTTTGAATTTAATTGGCACCCTTAAGCCAGGTACCAAGCCTATTGTTGCCATGTCCAATCCCACAGCACTTTGGTTTAGGACTCCCCTCATCTGCTCTTCCAGCATTCTGATCTTCTGGGAGTCATCCATCGGCCCTTCGAAACCTCCTCCAGAGAAGGCATCCTCTTGCTGATCTTCTTGCCACATACCATTTCCAGCCCCATACCCATCATATCCATTATTACGTCCAGCTCTTATCTGATTCATCCCCGGACCTCGGCCCCTGTTGCCGTACCCTTGAACACCTCCAGCAGGACCAAAAGCCATAAATCCAGTACCGTTTCCATTTCCAAAGCCTCCGTAACCCTGATTGGCCATACCATAACCATCTTGCCCAAAGCCTTGAGCATTAAAGCCATACTTCCCAGTGTTATCGAATCCCTGATCGTTGAACCCGAATCCAGTATTGACAAAGCCGTTGCCTCCCACATTATCTCCCAAATTGACATCACCCAGCCCAACGTTATGGACAACAGTCTCATTCCCCACTCCGACGTTACCATTCACAGCAGCGGTAGCGTTGTTGACATTAGCAGCAGGTATATTGACTACAGGTGGAGCCACTGGCGTGGGAGTGCCGTCTCCATGAACAGTATCGACCCGTACAGACTGATGATCTTCATTACCATGACCAGCGTTTCGGGCCAACAGAGGCTGGACCATGGCCTGCAAATTCTCCTGCCCTTTTGCTATAGCTTCCATGGTCTGCATGAAGAGAGCGAGCTTCTCGCGCACATCTTGCATCTCGTTCTGCATTTGATCCATGATTCTTCGACAATTGGAGCGGGTAGAATAGCGGTGCGGATGTTGATCTGCAATCCTGTTAAGTACCTGTTATGAAGCAGGAAATAAGACACTTATTCAAAGATTACCTGCAATGCAATGTGAATATGAATGCAATGCAATGTGTCTGTGCATTAGGGAAGTTCATTCCCCCAGCTCTAGTGTGAAGGTGCCAGTGCGGTGATAGTGATGACAATAGGAATATCGGAGCTGAATCATAGAAAGCCTCATATATTGCAGGGAAAATCAATAAGCCCAGGGTACAATATCACTGAGAGTACAAAGAAGGCATGACCTCAACCAACAATCCTGGTGATGGTCAGCACTATGCAAATAAAGCATACAAGTTACTACATGAAATGATCAAATCCTCCCAAAAGTCTGGTACTCTTCCATCAACTTCTTGGTCTCCGGATGGCTTGGTCGATCAAGCAGCCCTTCAACAAGCTGGTTTCTCCTCTTAAGGACACGGCGTACGTCTTCAGCAGTTTCTTCCCATGTTGCTTCTCCGAAGCAATCCTCTAGCTTTCGTTTCTGAGACACCGCTTCATCTCTGGATTTGATTGCCTTGTTCAGTGCATGCTGGATACTATACCGGGTCATCACTTCCTCCTCACACTTCTTGATGCTAGACTTCAACTTCTCTTCGAGGTCGGAAATTTGCTGCTTCAGCTTATCTTCCCTCTTCTTATTGTTGGTGAGGGTAGCATTCCAAGTCTTGTTGCAAGAGGAGATTTCTCGGTGTGCTGCGTCGAGCGCCTTCTTTTTGGCTTCCAGCATGTCATGGGAGCTTCTGAACTCTTGCCCCAGACGTTCGCGCTTCTTCCTCTCCTCAGTCAACTCAGCCCCTAATCTGTTCATTAGCTCAATTTGCTGTTGGAAAGCATACACGGCCTTGTTTTTCTCACTGCGTACCTGGGCTAACTCTTGCTCTAACCCTTCATTAATCTTCATCAAGGCTTCTTTTTCTCTCACAATTTGCTCATAGACTTCCCTAGAAACAGTAGTTGGCTCCGCTACCGGAATAGGAACAAGGATTGGTACATCTGGAAATGGCATTCTCAACTGACTAGCCCTCTCCTGAATCCAAACTCTATAAGGTGCATAGGCCTGGCAATCGTTCTTACCTAACAGTGGCTTCCCTCTGCGGTTAATACGCGTCCAGGCATGTTGCAACTTGGCTAATAACTCCCCCTTCACGTCACCTGTGAAGTACAGAGATTCCTGTACTTCTTCCTCCTGAGGTGGATTCTTCAGCGCATA
Source organism: Lathyrus sativus (assembly GCA_963859935.3). NCBI lineage: Eukaryota > Viridiplantae > Streptophyta > Magnoliopsida > Fabales > Fabaceae > Lathyrus > Lathyrus sativus. The sequence goes on along the minus strand of OZ012740.1, from coordinate 186,381,238 downwards.
CCCAAACTGACGAATGAATAGAGAAGGGTTGTAATTAATACACCCTTTTCTTCCTATCAGCGGCACATTAGGGTACCCAGAACAACTAAAGATGAGCTCAGATCCCAACAGGTCTCGATCAAACCACACAACGTCTTCGGAATATAGCCTCATCAGGCGCTCTGACCAACTGGCTGAGGTTGCACTATCTGCAAAGGGTCCCTTCATAGGGAGATGACTTTTGAACCACATATTCAACAGAGGAGTACAGCAGTAAACAACTTTTCCCCTTCGGTTTTCGTTCTTGTAGTGCAATGAGTGGTAGAAGTCTCCGATCAACGTTGGCACTGGATTGCCGGCAGCGAACAGATAGAAAGCATCCAAGTCCACAAAATTGGGCAGGTTAGGGAACAGCACAATTCCATAAATGCATAGAGCCAAAATAGCGTTGAAAACCACCCAACAACCGCTCTTGGCGTACTCTTGAGCTTTGCCAACCAAGAAATCGAGAGAGAAACCGGGAACCCCGAGCCAAGAAGTCACTAACAACTCAGCAGCGTTCATATGCAAGGCTTTGGCTAAGTCCTCCAGCTTGGGCTTAGCAGCAGAGTGAATAAAGGGAACCTTGTTCTGCACGGGAATCTCAGTAAACTCCACATACTCCTCAATGGTAGGTCCTAGAATGAAGTCAGCAAAAGTAAAGCATCTCAATGCGGGGTCATAGAACTGCATCAAGGTGTATAGCCCGTTCATCTCATCAGCAGTGGGCTTACAGACTAATCTCAGTAATCTCCCATGACTCATTCTAAAGCTTCTTCTAACCTCCTCATCAGCGAGAGATATCAGACCAAGCAAAGAAGTAATATCAGGTGAAGGCAGCTTGTACGCAACTGTTTTCCTCAAACCAGCCATAGTCAATACTCAGAAGTCTGGGCACTAGAACCGGGGAATATGCAAATGCACCTGCAGCACAGACACACGTTAATGGGATGCAATGATAATGGGTATGTAAACAATGCAATGCAAGTAACATGCAACAGGGACCATCTGCCGTAGCTGAATAGCCTGACCCATATCAAGAAGTCTCGGATAGACTCCATAGAAGTCCTCAAACCCTGGTCTCAGATAGACCTAAAACGAAGCTTCAACAATGGTCTCTGACTGACCTCAAACCATAACTCCAACTGGTCTCTGACAGACCTCAAGACTCTCAACTGGTCTCTGACAGACCTCCTAACTCTCCATAAATACCCAGGATCTCTGATCAAGAAATAACCGGTAGTCTGAAGGTCTAGTTACCTGCATAACCCCAAACCCTCTCACAGGTGGATGTCCTAGTAACTGACAAAGGTATGGCATCCTATGCGGTCGTCGGTGTCACAGACTTTCAGGGTTGATGATACGATTCCCAGAAGGAGTGGCATCATCAAATCCTGAAGAGGCCTCACTTAGCCAACTTCCAAATGATCGGTTCCCGGAGTCGACAATTCAGCTGACCAACAACCCCTTCGACCCAAAGGGTAGAAAAAGAAGCCAACCAGAAGAACCTCGTCCGAGTGTAGATTTCATGAGACACTAATGCAAGCAAAGCCGGCACGCGCCCACTACTTTCTACTCTAATTCTAGGTGCACTCAAGCCCAGGTCCGGCTTCTCACTCAATATCAGAACACCCGTCACACCCCAATACAGCAATAATAATCCATATATATAATGCTGAAAATAAAGGTCAGAAATATAAATCCATACAAAATCCTTGACGGGAAAACAAGCGTTAGGATTGACTCTCTTAAGGGACGTTGGATCCCAAATGCATAAGAACTATCGCAGTCCTTAGCAGCCAGGGGACGTTGGGTCCCCAGCAGAGTCGCCAGCTGTCGCTACTGCGAAAATCGGCGCCGGCTGAACAGAAGAGTCGCCACCGTGCGTTATTTATCCCACGGGAGGGAAAGGAAACGCTCAGAGTAAACCTCGCACAACATGGGAAAGGTATGGTCGTCGCAACCAAAACCTGGATTCGGGAGTCGGTTACGTAAGGGGAAGGTATTAGCACCCCTCACGTCCGTCGTACTCGACGGGATCCACGCTTGTTTTCGGGTATGGATTGTTATTCTATCTAAACTATAGGTCAAGGGTTAAAAAGAAAATAAAATGAAAATAAAAATGACTCGGCAAAGTATCGCACTTTATGCCTACGTATTCCCGCCTGGAACGAGAAATCAGAGTCAACGTAGTTCGCCTACCTACGGGGAAGGAGGGGAAGGTTGCTCGCTAGGATATCGCATCCTATGCCTACGTACTTTCATACAGCATGAAAGATCAGAGCAAACGTAGTTCGGGCAACGTACGACACAAGTCTGTCTTGCTTGATTTTATTCCTTCTGAAAAAGGTTTTTTCTGATTACCAGTCCAAGCGGACAAAAATGACGTTTTGATGAGTTCACATTCTTTTACGGAAGAAGTGTCTTTTATTGTGTTTGAAATCTTTATGGTATTTTCCTGGTTGTTTTGAGAAAGAAGAGACAGAACTCTAACCTACGGTTGCAAAGGGAATCAAACTAACCTAATGTTGTCATGCATGGGTTAAGACCTAATGTCTATCATGCTCCTATCTTGCACAGAGAGAAACAGAGATCCTAAGGGATAAATGGAAACAGAAACAATAGCAAATATATACAGTAAAGCAGTAAAATGCATGGATGCAGCAATACAAGCGAGGCAAGGGAGTCCCACTCAACCTCGAACCTAGAAAACAATAGGCAAAAGTGAACAGACTTCACTTTCAACCCAACAGGGTAAACAGCAAACAATACAGTCCAGAAAACCAATCAATACATCAGAAATGAAATACAGCAATAAAACAAACATCTTCAGCAGCTCTGAATCAACATCTGGCTCCAAGTAATCTCCAATCAGTTATAGGCTTCAACAAGCATCAATCTCCATCTTCATGGCCTTCAGGCAAGGGCTTTGATCATCAGTCTTCTATCTGCCATGGCTTTTCTTCAAGTTCAAACCCCCAGGATGAGGAATCAGTCACAAGAGTGAAGTGAATGAATGTTAGACAGTTAATTACCTACCAAGGGTGGCTCATTAACTGTTAACATTATACAGACAGGTTTCTCTCAAAAGTTTTATCTTCCAAATACATTCACTGATCCTTCCAAGGGAAGGAGGTGGATATTTGAAAGAGACTTTGAATCATAGAGAAAGGATGGATGCAGACAAGGCATTCCATGTTTGAGAAACAAGCTTTCTAATTTAGAGCTCTGCCTAGCTCCTAAACCCTAATCTTCTCAGCAACTGCTGGCAAGAACCTCCTCAACTCTTGACAAATGATCTTAGATCTCTGGATCTCCAATGGTCTTCATCTCCTCAAGTTCCAGCTTCCCCCAAGTCCCCAGACAAACCCAATACCCAAACAAGCAAGCAACAATCCCCAGAGGGCACACCACACCAGTCAATCAGATATACAGTATAATAATAGCAGTAGGGGAATCCTGACTTTTTCTAAGGGGATCTAATAACTACCCATAGCCCCTATAGTCCCATAGCTAAACTATTCAAACCCTAAGTCCTAAGGGAAAGAATCAAACTTCCTAAGTCATCACCTAAAAACCCTAATTTGTTCATGTTGTTCAAACCTATACTAAGCACCTAAATTTAATTTCTAAAAATGGGTACTAAATTGAATCCATAAGTTCAATATCTAATCTAAACAACCTAAAAAGAATGAACAAAAAATATGAAAGTATCTAATAGAACAAAAATTATTAAAATCATGCATGAAATGAAACTATTTAAAATGTCATTTATTTAGAAAATATGGGAAAAATATGAAATAAAAAATAAAATGCAATTTTTATTTTTTAGAATTTTCTAGACATCCTAAAGAAAATAATGCAAAAAGAATGAATTGAAAATGATTTTTTAGCTATTTATTATGAATTTTAGAAGATGCATAAAAAATTAAAGAGAATAAAAGAAAATAAAATGAAATAAAATGGAGGGGGGTGAGAATAGCAGTGAAATCACGTTCAAGGTATTGGGCTTGATAACATGGGGGGTGTGGATAGCGCTCTGAGCCCAACCCCCCAATTAATGAAACACAGCGTATCAGTCCTTTTGAAGTTTCCCTCCGTTTTCAGCTTTAATCGTGGCCGTTGGATGAGTCTTCAAGTCAAAGGTCAAAATAAGATCGTGTGGCTCATGCATCGTCTCCTACCTCCAGCAAACCCTAGGTTCTGCAACTCATCTCCATGCACGAACCTTACACCCTTATGTTCTCCTTCAACTCTCCATGGATTCATTCGATGTCAAGAGCAAAATGACTCTAAATCTCTCCCTCTACACAGCCATAGCCTTAGTTCTTCCTAAAACTCACTCACAAAGCAAACTCGATGTGTATAACAGATCTGATCCACCATGTTCAACTGATATGGATCCTCTCAATTCTCCATGGAAATCATCCTAAACTAACCTACACCTCACCCTGGTCATTTTAAGCACTCAATCCAAAATTATCTCACACGATTCTTGCTATTCTAAGCTTCAACAGAAATGGTGCACCATAACTAATGTCCATGAAACTTGCTCAAACTTATCCAAATCAATCATCTCCCTTATCCTAACCAGTCTACACTAACAATTCCCTAAAATTCTCATTAAACTATGCAATTCGAAGAAGATAACCAACCTGTTATGATGCTGAAAACAGTGATGGCATACACTTGATCCAATGCTTGAAAGGTGGGGAAGTTGATCAGTAATCTTGGAGATGAATTCTGTATGCAATTAGAGAAGCTCCCAAGCTTTGAATCTTCTAATTCCAAGGTTCTTGCACTTTGAATGATGATGGTGAATATCACAATCCCTTGCTCAATTCTCCAAAGAAATGTATGGATTTTGATCTCTGTGTGATGATGATGAAGATTGGATCAAGAATGTTGAAGTTTGATGAGAGATTGAGAGAATTTGAGAGACTTATGCAAAAATGGAAAATGAGTGAAAATGGAGGTTTTTGACAAAATGATGGCACCAACCCTTGCATGATTCATCTTGCATGAATATATAGGTGATATAGGAACCTCCTAGAAACTTGGAGAAGTTTCCCTTGTGCAAAATTCCCTTGAATGTTGATTATGTTTCTTATATTGCAAGCAACCATGGATAACTCTTAAATCTTGAACTAGACTCAAAATTCCACTTTAGCCAATGTCCTTAGAATGCCTTTTCCATTCAAAATGACCTATAATTTTGCATCATTTGGCCAAGATATGAAAAATACCATTTTTTAAGCCATTTTCCTTCATTAAATTCACCAATTTTGAAACCTTGTGCCATGGACATTTCCAATCTCTCATGGTCACTTTTATAGACTCAAAATGTCATTTGGAGCAAGTTTTATATTGTAAGTTTTTCCATTTGAAGCTTCCTTGTATGAGTTTTGGGCATAGGTTAAAATGACCTGTAATTCACAAATGACCAAAATACCCTTTGCTTGCCAAGACCATAAGTTGAGCTCCACACATCATATGAGGGCATGCTATACCATTCTAGAAAGCTAAGACAATGAGGAACAATTCTTATGTTGATCAGAAATTCACTTGAAATCTCCTTGAGGGGTAAAAATTGCTTGGAAGTCAAGCCACTTTCACAGACAAAATTTCAGATACCTCAGATGACCTGTAACTTGCAAGGACCATAACTTGAGTTCTATAAATCTCCTTAATGTCTTCCACCACTCAAATTAAAGGTCTTGAGATCCTCTACAAGTTTCATGTTGGCCAAGGATCCATTTGAAGCTTGAATTTTGACTTATCTTGCTTGGAACTTTGACCTAAACTAGGGGATTTTACACAGAAACCCTAATTTAGAAACTCCTCTTTTCCTTGATTTCTCTTGAATTGTTCTTGGCATATCACCATATCCTCTTCTATATGTCAAATGATGAACCCCACATCTCTCCAATAGACTTGAATGCCCTTTAAATCAGTCAATTGACCTAGGGTTGACCTAGATGAAACCCTAGTTGACTGCCTTCAGCTGTAGTTCTTGTGCTCTCATCAATGACTTGTCTCCTTCTTTAAATGACTTTCTAAGTCTCTCATAATGTCTAGATACTCTCCCTGCCTTCAATTCACAGCTCATACTTTCCTTGATGATCCCCAGATACCCTCAGCCAGGAGATAGATGAACTGCTTGACCCATTGACTTGATAGCTTTCAAATTCTTTTCTGATGACTTGAATGAGATTGAATCAGGATAATAACCTCTTGATAGGCCTCTAGAGATGAGAATAATGGTTGATCCCCTGTTGAATGACTTGCTATGCTTATGCTATGCAGATGATTAGACTATGTACATGACTCTATATGCAAATGCTAATGATAATGAAACATAAATCCAATGAATAAGGTTGAGCAAATTTTAGGGTGCAACAGTTGGTACATTTCGTTTTTATGCATAATCTAGGAGGAGATAGATAGAAATCTATAGGTGGTTAGGATCCTGATGATGTATAGATGGATTTGAGCTGATCAATTTGAGCATTAGAGACAAGTTAGGATGTGGATCGTTTTCTGTTGAAGCTGAATTCTTGCAATTCTTGGATTGATAATCAAGATTAGATAGGGGAAATTGATCACCATGAGATAAGGACCATTTCTGTGCATTTAATTGAAGTTCTGATGAGATTCAAGATTGAGGTGTATTTTGGAATGGCTATCGGGTTTGAAAATCCATGGAGATTTAGATGATTCTAAGGCTGGATTCATGATCAGCATGAAAAACTGGACAAGATGATGTATCGTTTTGCTATTTTTGATGAACTGTGTGTTTGGCCTCACCGGAGAAGACGGTGGCGCCACTGCTCAGGCCACCGTCTGTAATTTCCCTCCACCTGAGCATTTGAATGAAGAAGTTGAGCTGTGAGCGTTGGATCATTACTGAAGCTTGACCAAGTCCATGGAATGAATGGCCACGATTGAGTTTGAAAGTCAGCCTTGGACTCCTTCATCAATATGCACCATTTCATTTAATTAAAGCGCTTGGGCTTAATGACTGGGTTGATATCCACACCCCCCATCTGGCCCAATCCACATATTGAACTGATGTTCTTTGCTATTTGCAGCGCAAGTTTATTAATTTCTTTTGTTTTTTCTTTAATTTCTTCATTTCATGTTAGTTTGAAAATAATTCATGAAAAATAGGAAAATAGGTCAATTAATTCCAGGTTTTTTCCGCCTGATTCATGATTGAATCTAGAATTTTATTGAATAAAAATATTAGGAAAATCATGCATTTTCAATTTTTTTGCATTTTTTTACATTTGATTTGATAATAAAATTGCCATGGTTGATACCTCTGTTTGATGATTTCAGTGTGATCACTTGGTGATGATTTTTGGCTTGATTTTTTGTGTGTGATTGGCTTAGACATGTGTGCTCCCATAGTATTTCTCTCACATTTTTGTGATGAAATTAGGTGTGGTTTTTAGATTGAAACTTTAGGTGCTTCTTTTAAGGGTTTAAGCTTAGTACCTTGTAATGTAGAATTTATTTCTAGGTCTTATGTGAGGATTTGATCTCTGGAATTAACATGGTAGAGTCATGATTGACATAGGTTCCCATAGTGATTTTTGTAGGATTTAATAATTGGTTTTAGTATTTTAGTTAGAATTAACTTTAGTACTAGGTTTTAGGTGATCCTAACTTGCTAACTCAACTAGAATGATTTCATTAGTTCCCTTAGACTAGGGTGTTGCTTCTCTTGCTCTTGGATGACGATGAAGACTTGTGTGGGCTGCTGTGGAATGCATGGTGGAGCTTGGACTTGAATATTGCTCTCCCTTTGGTGTAGTTTGTTTAGGGTTAAGGATTAGGGTTTTTAGGGAGATCCTTTAGAATAAATTTTCTTCCTTCATGAAACATGGAAGGTGTTGATCACTTCCATTCCTCCCTATGATGTAAGGTCCCATTGTGAAGGCCCCATCCCTTCTTTGGTAGGATGAGTGGCTCCTCACAAATTGGTAGAACCTTTGAGGGTTCCTTTCCTTGATGGTGGAGTGCTTAGAGGTGACCTTTAGTCTTCACTTTGCTTCTCCCTATCCCCACCTTGCTCTTGTTAGATGAATCTTTCTCCCTTGCTAGAGGATGGAGTTCCTTGATAGAAGATTGAAGATGCTAGAGATTGCACTTCCCCTTTGTTTGAAGACTGCCCTTGGAGCTGAAGCTTGAAGATCAAGAAGAACAAGTTGACACTTGTGAAGAAGATCAAATTGAGATTGAAGAAAGAGCTGACGCTTGAAGAAGATGAAGAACAAGTTGATACTTGTGATTGATGCATTGAAAGCTTGAAGAAGCAATTTGACACTTGCTATTGAAGATGAGAGCCTTGAGGAACAGTTACAGGCTGAGGAATGAGTTGCTGTCAGAGGATTGCTTTGCTGTGAAGTTGTGGAAGCTGTTGATCTGCTTTCTTTCCTGTCTGTTTGCTTTCTGTGCAACTGTATTGATGTGACTTGTTTGATTTGCTTGATGCATTAGAATAATTTCATGTTTAGATTGTGTTAAGCTAGGAGCATGATTGCACTAGAGGTTGAGTTGCTCCCTCTGCTTGTATTTTTACTGTATGGCTTTGCTTGCGGGTATTCGGTAGAGCCCAACTCCCTTGCCTATGTGGTTTGTGATTTGCTTGATGGCATTTTATTTCTTCTGTATGATTGCAGTTATTCATATCTAGCTTGAGGTTGATATGAGCTTGTGGAGGCTGATGCCCCACACACATTTCCTCCCTCACTTGCATTGCATGCATTTTACAGTCGTTTACTATTTACTGTCTAGCTGATGCTTTATCTGTTTCTGTTTATCATTGGCATGATCCCCTAGGAATCTCACTTCCTTTAATGAGGAAGTAATTATAGAACTTTAGGTTGAAACCCATGCATGATAACTTCTAGGAGTTCCCTGTTTCAAACTTCAACTATAGGATGAATCCTTGGCATGACAACAGTAGGACTTGATAGTCTCCCCTTAGTTGAGCCTCTCTCTTCTCATCTCAAAACAACAGTAAAAAAACGTAATAAAGGCAAGTTAGTATAAGCGCGATACGAGCCTTAAGCTACTTTGGAAATGATGATTGAGCGACCTCCTCTCAATCGTCTAGAATGTTTAGTATACATCCTTTGGACGATATGCGACACATTCGTTCCCAGGTCATAGTCTCTAGTGCTGTACGAACTACAGACAACCATAAAAAACAGTTCTTCCGTAAAAGACAGAAAACAAACTTCAAACCTTTTTGCCCCGTGGGCATTCAAAGGATGCTTTTCTGAAGAAAAGAGTGTCGTTAACTCCCAGTTCTACCACAAACGGTAACGCCTAAGTCTCCAAGGGTCGAGCTGCGTACACCAAACTGCTGGAACTGTTTGTTAACCCTACTCGATAAAACAGATGAATCTGAATTCCCTTAATCCGTATTATCCCGAACTACATAAGCTCTGATCTCTCATACCTGTTGAGAGTACGTAGGCACAATACTGACGTATTGGCGAGCCACCTTCCCCGTACCCCGTAATTAGCCGAACTACGTTGACTCTGATTTCTCATTCTCTGATGAGAATACGTAGGCATAAAGTGCGACGCTTTGACCGAGTCATTTTCTTTTCTTTTCAGACCAGCCTTGATAGGTAGATAGTAAACAAACCCGTCAGATAAACACAACAAGCATGGATTCCATCGAGTACGATGGACGTGAGGGGTGCTAATACCTTCCCCTTGCGTAACCGACTCCCGAACCCAAACAATGGTTGCGATGACCTTGTCTTATACCTTTTCGTCAGGTTTTTCCGATCGTTTCCTTTCCCGTTCTGAGGGATAAATAACGAAAGGTGGCGACTCTTCTGTTTTGCCGGCACCTTATTTTCGCAGAAGCGACACTTATTATAGCAGTTGATATACATGTGATTGAATTCTAACTAGTTTATACCCAAGATAAAATCAAGTTGACTCAACGGTAAGCAAACGAAGTCAACACCAAAGTCCCTACTATATATTAACAATAGACACTTCAAACAAACTAGATAAGTATTCACTGACCCATTCGCTGGAATATGGATAACCATGATGCCGCTCATAGCTAACACCACAAGATCCAATCGCTCCATATAATCAGTATATATAAAGGAATTTGTTGCACCAGTATTAATGATAGTAATTAAAGGAATGTTATTAATGAAACAAGTACCTCGCACAAGATTATTAGATTTGGAGGTCTCTGCACCACTGAGAGCAAACACTTTTCCACCATACTTAACATCTTGAGTCTTCTTAGGCTTATGACATTGTATGCTAATATGACCAACTTCTCCATGGTGTAAACAAGTTACCAAAACATTCTTGCATTCATTAGCCCTGTGCCCTGCCTTTCCACACTTGAAAAAAAATCAATGTAGAACACTCTTCAACACTATGACCAAGAACCCCACATTTGAAACACTTGACAGTAGAAAGAGTACCTCCCCCACCTTGACTCTTCCCACCATTACTCTTCTACTAGAACTTCTATTTACTTTTACCATTTAGAATAACATATGGCTTCCTGTAATTCTGATCACCATTTCTTTTGTAATTGAAACTTTTATAATGAAAGGATCTAGGACGAATGTTTTCATCATAGATACGACATTTGTTAACCAGCATAGAGAACTGATGAATTTCCTGATACCCAATTAATTACTTAATCTCTTGGCACAATCCATTCTCAAACTTGATACACTTAGACATTTCAGCTTTCACCCCATTATAGTGAGGGAAGAACCTAGACAACTCCTCAAACTTGGCAGCATAATCCGCAACTGTCATATTTCCTTGCTTAAGTTCAAGGAATTTCACCTCTTTCTTGCTATGCATATTAGTCGGGAAATATAGTTCGAAGAATGCTCCCTTGAAAACTGCCCAAGTAATCACAGTACCATTAGCCTCAAACCTCTGTCTAGCATTATTCCACTAATACTCTGCTTCTTCAGAAAACATATAAGCACCATAAAGAATCTTTTGAGAATCTGCATATGCCATCACTCAAAAGATTTTTTTGATCTCCTGGAACCAAATATGTGCGCCTTGTGGGTCATGCCTTCCTTTGAAGTTTGGTGGCTTATTTATAAGATGCATGTCCAATCCACAAGATTCAACATCTCCAACCTGTGGATTTTGATGAACTTGCAACACATGAGCCAAGGTTGTCAGGGAATCAACAATAAAACAATCATTTCTTCCAGCCATTTCTCTGTTACAACAGTAAATAACTATTAGAAGAAATATTGCATCGACAACGTTAACATACATGTCGTACACTAAGAACAAAATAAAATCACAAAAACCTGGTTGGGTGAACCGGCCTGCTCTGATACCATTATGTAACACCCTAATTCCTTGAATCAACATTTAAATAAAATAGTTTGAATAGAACAAGTATTAGAGTGTCACAAAAAATATAAACTTCAAAAAGCCAAATAGTCATGCAATACACAACAGAAATTCAACAAAGTTCAAAATAAGGTCTCATCAACAGCTCCAACAAAACAAAACAAAAGCATCACACAATGACAAAGCACATCCCTTCCCCATTGCTACGTATCAAAGCGACTCCTCTAAGACCCAACGATAAAAGCTACAGGGGGCATAAACACCATCTCTTACTCAACAGCTACTCATGTACCTGGTTATCTGTACTCCGGGGGCATATACGCCACAATAACAAACAGGGAGTGTGAATACATCTAACAATTATTAATGGTGAATAACATCATTACAAGATAGTAATAATGAACATAACATTATTCTCAAATCGTACTCATTACACAATCAAACGAATCATAATGCAAATTCAATGCAATGCCACCATCTCCATATACATGTGGTACCAAAATCACATGGGTCAGAGGTATGTTACTAATATCCCCATGCCTCCTGCAACTCTCTGAACCGTGTCCCTTTCTGGATGTGAAATTGTGATAGTCCCTCTCTAAACCAAGTCATCATTGGACTGAAGCCCTACCTATCTCCGAAATATATGAGTGCATGATCATAAGAACAACACTATAATACAACAACATCATCATCTCAAATCATAACATGTTACAAATATCATCATTCACAAAAGGTCTCACTTTTGAACCTATAACTCGCCATAATCGGCCATCACCGTAATCACTCTCTGGATTACTATCTCAAAATGCCATTCAAGGCCATCACAGTAATCCCTCTCTGGATTACTAACTCGAAACATCATTTAAGGCCATCACTGTAATCCCTCTCTTGGATTACTATACAAAAATATGTTTTAAAACAATATTAATAATTTCTCCTCAAATAGGTAAATTTATATTATTACCCTAAATTCCAACTCTTCAAAATAGTCATTGAACTCAAGACATTTCAAAACTCATAATTTTTCCAAACTCTGAAAATTAATATTTTTTTTCAAAATTTCAACAGGGTAAGGATAGACATTTTCCTTAATTTACTCAAAAATAACCCTAAGGGCACAAAAAGGTCTATAAAGTCACCAATTGCTCCAAAGTATCTCTGAAGGCTCCCAAACTCCAAAAGTTCCAGGGAATTCTCAAAAATTCATAAACCATAAAAAAATGCCCGAAAAGTCGGAAAAATCCAAATATTACCCAAAAGTAAAAAAAAAACACCAAAATCGGATTCGCCCACTAACCGCTAAACTTTTTTTTGTTTCTTCGATCGGCCGTTGTGCTCCCTTCTTCCCCGAAAAAGTTGGGTTTTCAAAATTAAAGGTTTTCCAGTTTAATGTTTTTTCCAAAAAGTGGTTTTTGATAAAAATAGATGATAACTTAAGTTATTTTGGTTTTTGAGAAAATTCCATAAAAAAGGTCGACTCGGAAAAATAATTCAAATCCAAGAAATCATAATTTTGGAAATCAAACAACTCTCAAAAGACCGTTCAAAACCTCGAGGAGAATTCTAACACAAAAACAGGTAAATCCACAACACATGCCAACAATCATATATTACATAAATTACAAGGTCATACCTCCTACCTTGAAGTTATCGAACCTTAAGGGGATTATCCCAAATCCCGCAATTGGGTTTACGATCAAAACACAACATTAAAACAATAACAAAATAGAAAAAGAACACATTGTAACTCATAAATCACAAAAAAGAAAAGTTTGGGAAAACATATAAAAAATTCCCAATAGGGCGCTGAAAGGATGGTAAAGAACCCTCACTATTTCGAAAGTCAGAGGCCACCTAAAAGTAGACAATCCCCCTACCTCAAAATTATAGCTTTTCCTTTTTTTCCTTATCTTTCTACGACTGATTTCTGTAACACCCTAAATACCCCCACATAATTTATAAATATTTATCAGAGTAAATTAAAACCAGCAGCATTTCGGATGTCACAAGCCAACAAATAATGCTCATACCATCCGATATGTAACACATACTACTGTAAAAAAATTATTCATAATAATAATAGTAATAACATTGACCATGTCTAAAATCCAATTTTATTAAGGAGCGGAAACATCAACAACTTAACAGTTTAATTAATCAAAACATAATCATGATTTAAAGTAATTAGAAGAAATAACAACTTAGGAGATATCCATAAAATCCCCAATAAACATAAATAACAACAAGTGTTCCTTTTCCCCAGTGTTACACATCAGAGCAGACACTGAATTTATAAAAATTAAAGGAAGAACACCATCTTCCACACACATCCACGGTTCTACTGTGGATTATCTACATGATACTCATGTAAAGGCAACATTCAAACAGAAGGGGTGAGATATCACAATTATATAAAGCATTGCATGATAGTAAGTAAGCATCAAATTAATACATGCATTATCACCCATTCCACTAATCACACTTCCACACAATCCAAACACAACAACACAACAATATGTTATGCAATAAGACTCAATAAATTGACTCAATACATGTGGTACCAATATGTGAATTCTCAGGTTCACTACTCTGATCCCCACCTTAGGATCAGAGCCCACCTTAGGATCAGAGCCTACCAAGATTCGTTACCAACACCATAGGGTTCACTAATTACATCACCGTAGGAATCAGCTACTCGCATCCAATCCATCACCATAGGATTGAGGCTCACCAAAAACGGACCACCGTCCAACACCATGAATGCATGCAACATTATATACATGCAACAACAATAATAATTACCATGACATTCACCACCTTCAGATACAAACAAAAATTCTGGCCACCATGCACCAAACACATGCTATAATATTCAGCAACATCAACATCAACACAACGATATAACAAGCAACAACAATGCATTTGCAAATATGTCACACCACAACATAAACGCTATACAACATTTAACACTATCACACAACAATTTATTCATTTTCAGTTACTGAAACCAATTTTAGGATAAAGTTCATCACATTAGCTTCCTAATGCTTTGAATGACACTCAAATCGGACATCCGAAACTTGAAATATGATTTTTTAAAGATTTTAAAATTTTGCTCCCAGTGTAACCGATTACACCATATATGGTAACCGGTTACACCCCTGTAACCATCCCCTGCTATGCAATTCCCACTCAGTGTAATCGGTTACCCAAATTGAGGTAACCGGTTACACCCTCACTATTTTGCCCAGAAACATATTTTCAAAGCAGTGTAACTGATTACCCTATACCTGGTAACCGATTACACTGTGAGCAGAAGCATTTTTCTGCTACTTTTCCAAACGAAAATCACTTTTTATCCCATCCCAAAACCCCACATTTCATACAATTCATTTATCGCACATTTTAACACGAAAATCACTTTTTACAAAGCATCGAAACCCCAATTCTTTTTTAAAAAGCTTATAAATTAAGTTTTGACTCTAACTCGCAACCACCATCAACAACACAACATTTATCATCAGGAAATTCCATCAATACACGATTCTAACAGCACCAATACACATTTCACCAGTAATCATCCATCAATACATCATCATATAATTCGTAGTTCATCAATCACATTCATTCATTCTAACAAACACACAATTTCAACAATGATCATAACATAGAAAAAAGAGAACAACAAATCATGCATAGATATAACCTACCCTCCATCATCACACAAATCCTTATATAATAGGAACCTCACTCTTACCTTAGAGTTCTTGTAAAAGCTCTTCAACAATGGAGTTCTCCTCTTCCCTCTGAGCCCTAGCCTTCTCTTTCTACTTTTCTCTGGTTTTCAGTTCTGACAACTTCTCTCTAATTCCCTTATTCTTATTTTATTACATTATTATTATTATTATTATTATTATTATTATTATTATTATTATTATTATTATTATTATTATTATTACTACTACTACTACTACTACTACTACTAATTCTAACTAATTAAAACTAATAACAATAATAATAATACTAATTTTTACCAAATATTTAATTTAAATAATATCCACCTTATATTATTTAATTAAATAATTATTAACTAATATGACTAATTAGTTTTTATTCTCACCATCCCCAATCTCTACAATATTTCTCACACACCCTCCAACACCTCAAACTCCCTTTTTAAGGCCACTACCCTATACTATGGATACCTCTAGCACACCAAAAACACAAATCAACACATACATACACACAATTTAATTATGGAAAATTAAATAAACTAAAATGGAGATTACAATTTTCCAGAGCACTTGCAATTTCATCTCAGGTCTGCCCTCTTTTTCACGTACAGAAAAATTCCTAAATCTAGCTTTTCCAACATTTTAGAATTTATATGAGCTCTAATTCTCAATATTGCACTTTTTACTCACTTACTCTCCACCTCTCTATTCTAACCTCATACTCCTCTTTAATCAATCAAATGGTCCAAACTCCTAATTATGTATTTAAATTAATATTAAAATTGAATAAATATTTAATTCAACTAATAATTAAATTATAATTTCTATATTTCTATTATTTTTCTTATTACAAATAGTTACAATGCCAAATTATTTGTAATAATCCCAATAATATTATTTAATATGTTCTACAAACTCTCAAACTCAGTAATTAGTAATTTACCAAATTACTATTACCCTCCGAAAATACCACAATTCTCATGAAATCACCAAATTACGCAAACAATTAAATAATTACTTAAATAATAAGTTGAGACGTTACATACTACACCCACTTTTATGGTGTGCGTATCTAGACGTGTTTATGGCACAACTAATCATCTTTCTCAATCGAGAACGAGACACCTTTTTAGTTGTGTGTCATTATAATTGTTTAGTAATTCGTTGTCGGATGTCAAATCACTACCTTTTGGTACACGATCGACATCTGGGTGGCCCTAGCTTTCGCTAGCCGACACAAACATATTTAAGTTTTAGGATCTAAAAATAATAATACTCATATTTCTTATTTTTCATTTTCTGATAGATCTATTAGGGTTCGTCATGAGATAGTTCTCATGACCCCTTGTCCTTAAAGGATTACTCACTCATGGTGAGGTTGATCGAAAACAAATAAAAATTGGACATAACATGCATAAAATAAATAAAATAAAGGTGATTTGCAATAGAAAATAAACTTAAAGGAAATAATATTTGAATGAAAAGAAGTCTGAAAGTTATAGCAGAAAAACACTATTCACCAAAAACTAAAAATAGCAAGTATGGAAGTGACAAGTAACTAGTGACCCACCATTGTCTTAAATAAAATACATTACTTATACATAAATTAATAATGAGTCACTCACAATTCATGCACTATCATTTAAATCCACTAATCAGTCTTGATCGGTTTCAAACTTCCAACGGTCACAAAATGCTCCAAAACACTCTTGGTTTTGTAATTGTCACTAGATGTAACATGAGCGTGTCACCTGACACCGGGGGTCGTGTTAAGGAACACTGCCGTGTTAGGCAACATAGCCAGCCTGTGTTCTCATGTTTTTACACTGGGGGGCTTCAAGGGCTAACACGGTATGTGTCATTCGACACGACAAAGCTGTGTTGGCCACAAATCTTTTTTACTGAGACTTTACTTGAACACACGATTTTCTATCTTTTTCACTTCAATCTTACCTGGCACTTCCTTATCATCTAAAATCAACAAAAACACACAAAAGCGCATAAAAACGAAACAAAATGATAAAAACATACCTTAAAATAAGAATAAAATAAGCTAAAAATACGCTGGAATAATCACTTATCAATTGACACTCACTCTCGATAATAGGGTTTTTTACCAACTTGTGCACACCAATTATACTATCACATTCATTAATACATAAAGCATGTAAAATAAAAAATATCAATTATGATATTAAAATATTAAATTTAACATTCAATAGGTTGACCTTGACCAACCGATTATAAGGTATGCAAAAAACTACTTATTATAATTTGATATAGATAAATGTTATTTTGACATCAACTTATTACACCTAAACAGTATGTTAGTGTTCACATATATGGTGAATATTGACATTCATAATTTTGAAATTTTTACATATTTTTTCTTTCTCTTTAAAACAATTTTTGTTAACACAATATATAATTTGGTTAATATGTGCGTTGACAATAAAAAGTAGTTTTAAATGAAAAAATAAATTTGGTCAATTGAATTTAATAAGCTGGTTAATATAGCTCACAATTAGTTATTGAGTGTGTGACATCAAAAACAAAGTCTTACATGATGTTCCATTCGGGAACTAGAAATGAATGCAGTTAAAGAACTGATGATCTTGAAACAATGGTGTTGATATCTGATATGGCGGCTCAAAGTGGATTGATACGGTTAGATCTCTAATGAATAAATCAATTCAAGATTCAAGATGAGTAGGGTAAAAATTGATTAATATAGTTTATAACTTGATTAATGAGTTCTCAATCATAAAAAATCTTATGTAGTAAAACAAAGTTGGTTTGTAAAATTTAAAGTTTTTATTGATATATTTTTTAATTTAATGTCTGAATAGGGGTAATATTATGTATTTTATTGATTAGTTAAATAATAAAAATGATTAATAATTTATAAATAAGAAAAGGTTAGTAATACATATTTATTGTGGTTAATACAATAATATGAGCTAACTGTTGGAATTCAACCACAACCTATGGAGAATTTCATTCAATCTTGATGGAGAAGATTGTTATCAATCACACGATGACAATGAAAAGGTTGAGAAAGAAAGAAAATAACTTTGGGGAAGAAGAAGAATGAATATTCAACAGAGTTTCTCTCTGCTTCCAAACTGAAATTTCTTATCCACTTGCAACTACAAATTCTATGAATACAATGTCATTAGTTTTTTACAAAATAAGTGTTTCCCCCTATTTATATATTTAGGTTAGCTTGCACTCTAAGACAAAACCCAAAACTATAAAAGTCCAAAATAGTTAACATTACTAAAATAGGCCTAAGTCGAAATCCTGTGTGAAGCAACTTACTTTGACACTTCGACACACTAAACAACTCGACACACATACACATTAGGCTAATTCGACTAGACCTTGTTTTTGTCGAGCTACACTGCTTTGACACAAGGAATTACAAACTCAACATACTACCTAATTCGTTGTGTCTAAGCTATCTACATTCATAATAGACCTTAACTTCTTGAATACTTCCACTTGCACTCCTTTCGTCATGATATCTGCAATCTGATTCTCAGTTCTGCAGTGTTCCAAATTCATCTTCCCTTCTGCTACCTGCTCTCGAAGATAATGGAACCTCATTTTGATATGCTTGCTTTGACCATGTGCTATTGGATTCTTTGCCAGGTTGATAGCTGACATGTTGTAAATCGTCATGGTAATTGCTTCATGACTCTTCGCTATAATCTCTTTGACCAGGTTCACCATCCATGTTGCTTGACATGCACAAAGAGAAGCATCTAAGTATTCTGCTTTGCATGACAATAATGCCACTACTAGCTCCTTCCTCGAACTCCAAGCAATTGGTGCACCACCTAGCATAAACACATTGCCAGCTATGGATTTTCTATCCCCAACATTAATACACCAACTTGAATCAATGTATCCCACTATCTTGCATTCTTTTCCTTCATCAGTTGTAGGAAAAAAATGTCGTAGTCGAGAGTTCCTTTTAGATACCTTAGTATCCTCTTCGTCACTGCTAGGTGTGATACCTTTGGCTTCTGCATGAATCTACTTACCATACCCACACTGTATGCTAAGTTAGGCCTTGTGTTACAAAGGTATCGAAGTGACCCAATAAGTCTTCTATATTGGGTTAGCTCGACATCATCTTCATCTGAATCTTTCGACAGTTGCAATCTGGTCTCAACTCGAGTCGAAGTTGGGTTGCAATCTTGCTTCTCAAATCTCTTGAGTATTTCTCCTGCATATCTTCTATGGTGCATCATCAAACCCCTACCACACTTGTAGAATTCGATGCCAAGGAAATATGAGAGATTTCCTAAGTCTGACATTTAAAACTCCTCATTTAGTTCATGTTTGAAGTCTTCGATCCCCTTCTTACAACTTCCTGTTATCAATAGGTCATCGACATAGAGACATAGTATAAGCAATTTACTATTGCTTCTCCTTAAATATACTCTAGGCTCAGTTGTGCACTTCATAAATTTCTTCTCCCTTAGAAAGATGTCGATCTTCTTATTCCAAGCTCTTAGAGCTTGCTTAAGTCTAAACAGGGTTTTATGCAGCCTGTGCACCATTCTTTCTTTGCCTTGTTTCACAAACCCAACTGGTTGTGCAACATAAAATTCTTCATCTAAGGGGTCATTTAGGAATGCAAATTTCACATCCATCTGACATGTGTGCCAATTGTTCATGTTTGCTAGATCAACAACCAACCTGATTGTTTTGATCCTAGCAACAGGTACAAAAACTTCGTCAAAGTTGATTCCTTCCTTCTGTAGAAATCCTTTCGCCACAAGTCTCGCCTTGTGTTGAGTTACTTCTCCTTTAGGATTCACCTTCACCTTGTAATTTCCTTTTTGCCTTGAGGTAATTTGACAAGTGACCAAGTGTTGTTTACTTTGATGGACTATAGTTCCTTATTCATTGCTTTCACCCACTTTGAATCTTTCAATGCGTCAACAACATTGACTAGTTCGACATCTGCATAGAAAGCATAGTGTACCAGCTCATCTTCTTCATTAACCACATCATTTGATGTAATATCACATTCTTGCAACCTTGCAGACACATATCTTGTTCGTCGAGGTCTTCTTGGGCATACTTCACCTCTGACTTCACCTCTGACTTCTTCTTGTTAAACATCTCTTTCGAATTCACTAGCTGGTTCTTCACATAAGATTCTCACTGAATCCTTCTTAACATTCTCAGTCCAATCCCTTTCCTTAAGCTCATCTATGATCATGTTCCTGCTGATCACAACTTTCTTATTCACTGGATCAAACAACTTGTATCCTCAAGTCGAATGATATCCTATTAGGATCATTTGACTAGACTTGTCATCAAGCTTTCTTCTCAACTGATCTGGCACATGTCTATGTGTTATAGATCCAAATACTTTCAAATGACTTAGGCTAGGCTTGACAGCAGATCAATATTCTTTTGGAGTGATTCCTTCTAACATCCTTATCGGACATCTATTTAAGATGTATGTTGTTGTCGACACAGCTTCTCCCCATAATTTTTTAGGTAGATGTTTGCCTTTCAACATACTTCTCGCCATATTCATGATGCTTCTATTCTTCTTTTATGCAATTCCATTCTGCTGTGGAGTGTAGGGTGGCACCCTCTCATGCACAATCTATTCTTTCTTACATAATACATCAAAAATTTTAGACACATACTCTCCACCACCATCAGTCCTCATAACCTTTAGCTTTCAACCACTCTGTCTTTCGACCGTAGATTTAAATTTGGCAAATACCTCGATTAATTTAATTTTCTTCTTGATCAGGTAAGTTTATAGTTTTCAATTGAAATCATCTACGAGTGTGACAAAGTATCTATTACCTCCAATCTAATCAATCTAGATATGACCACATAATTTAAAGTATATGACTTCGAGAATTTCCTTCGACTTGCTTTATGCATCCTTGTTGAAGCTATTCTTGTGTTATTTCGCCTTAACACATTCTTCACATACTTCACTTGGAATGTCGATTTCTAGTAATCTTGAAACCATATTTTTTCTCTTCAAGTCTCTGATGTCTTTGAAATTGAGATGGCCAAGTCGATAATGCCATATCCATTCATCTTGATGGCTACATTTTCAAGGCACTTATGCTCCATCACATTAAGTTCAATCTTGAAGGTTCTATTCTGAGATATTGGAGCCTTCAAGATTAACCTACCTCCCGAGTCGAGAACTCTCATCATCTTGTTTTCGATTGACACTTTGTAGTTCTTTTCGACCAACTTCCCTATGCTGAGTAAATTACTCTTCATGCTTGGTATGTATAATACATTGGAAATTACTTGAAGGTGTGAAAAGTACAAAAGAAGGGGGGAGAGGGGTTGAGTTATGCTTCGCGTTGTCTTATTATTTAGCTTCTGATCAGAGTTTTAGAATTAGAACTGATATTCAGATTCTGAGTTAATTCTTTTGGCAGCGGATACAACAAAAGTAAATAAAACAACAGTAGAAGACACAAAAGATTTATACGGGTTCCTCCCCTATCTGAGAGTACTCTAGTCCCCTTGTCTCATAATATCTTTTCATTATAACCACTTTATGATTACAATCGCTCAAGCTTCTGCATAAAACATTTACAACTGATCAGACCAACTGGCTGAGATTCCCTTGGTTAGGGCACATGTCTAAGAATTAACCTTTGCTAACACTATTTGACCGAGCTGCTTGTTCATCTATCTTCTGGTTGAGACTTTCCCTTGCTTAGAGTACATGTCTAAGACTTAACCTTTTCTCACACCATCTGATTGAGCCGCCTGCTCATCTGTCTTCTAGTTGAGACTTACCTTTGCTTGGAACACATGTCTAATACTTCCTTTGCTCACATCCTCTGGCCGAGTCACTTACTCTTCTGGCCTTCCAGATTGAGACTTTCCCACTTTCTCAATCAGACTAGCTGTATAAGACTTTCACAGCTCAAGCAGTTAAGCAATGAGACTTACATGGCTTAAGCATCTTGGCTCAAGACTTGTTGCTTGAATCCCAACGAGACAATACTTTTTGATCAAGCACATAGCATGAGACTTAATCTAAACTACTGAAGACGCAACAAAATAGAGAATAAGGTGAACATGATGCAAGCATCATAGGCATGAGATGTGACACCCCACTTTACCCTATACGTGTAATTATAGGAATATTATAGAAAATACATCAGAGTTCCAAAATCAGTAGGATGTCACACTAAGTCACTTCATTTTTCATAAATAAACCAATGTTATCTAGCTTTAATTAAACAGTGGAATAAAATCAATGTTCAAATATAATCTCCACAACCGCTGGTTATACATTATTAATCCAACAATTAAAAGATACGTGACAATAAATCAAGAAAATAAGTCAATTAAACGTAATCTCGTCATCCCATGTTACATATCAGAGCGACTCCTAAGACTCGATCGAATAACAACACACTCCAAGCACTACTCAGGTACCTAGTCATCTTCACTCCCCAAGGAGCATAGACACAACAAACATAAAAGTGGTGAGAACTACATTCAATAAATTAGTGGTGAAATTCACATGCTAAGGAGTAGTTACACACCATACATATAATCATACACATACAGCGCATATACACGTGCCACATCACTTATTCGATATCAATAGCCCATATTCAGTTACAATTATGCAGTGTGACTCACTGACTCGACGTAATGCATGTGGTACCAACACAATCATATACGGTTCACCTTAGAACCCGATTCTCGTTGGAATCTGGATAAGTCGTATACGTTCCTCTGAACTACAACTTATCTCCACAATGACTTCCACAGGAATTCTGGATGAAACTAGGCACCCATCATGGATTCCCATCTAGCCATCTCCACAAGACACATGACATGAAATGCATGACAACACGATTATGCAATATAATAATTCAAGCATAATCCACGATCATTAAAGATCCACACGAGCCATTCGCTCACCGTAATCCTCTCGGGAATTACCACAATCGCACAAGATCATCCACATTCGATAATCATGGCTCACATTCATCATAACACACCCATAAGGGCACACCCATATCATTCCATATTTTACTGATTTAATTCATTACTAACCTTCCTTAAGCTCATTTTGGCCATACTAATCCTACCGATTAAATAGAATTGCGTTCCAAGCGAACGCTGGACAAAAATCACAATAACTGGGGAAACGTCATCCCAGACTGTCCATACGCGTATCAGCAAGGCCCATACGTGTACTTCCTATTGTCATACGCGTATGGCCTTCCCTTACGCGTAAGACCAGAGGCTTCTACCTCCCAAAATCCTTCAGGGTCACTCCTTACGCATATGAATACCCTCATACGCGTATTACCCAGGCCCATATGCGTATCATACACGTATCACCAGATGGCCGTGTTGGCACTGGGGATAGGGCACGTCTGCTACGCGTAAAGCCCCTTGGGAAGTCCCCCATATGCCTATGGACACCCCCAATACGCGTATGACCAGCAGATCTTTCAAAAACTCAGATCTCATCACTCTCACGAGTTCCCCCTCTAGATTCGTCATTCTACCTCCTTCTTTATCCAAAAACTCAGATTTTAATCAATTCCAATGAATCATATCTTCTATTCTTTCAAGATTCTAATTATTAGATCTAGTTTTGATTACAGTTAAACCCTTAGTTTCAGATCTGTTAAACCACAACATTCCATCACAGATTCAGGAATTTTCCACACGAACTTTCACATTCATACCAGAATCACGCATACAATATCATACAATGATCATTCAACAGTAACGGCAATCACAATAAAATCATAATATCACGAAAATCAATTAGAAGGAAAGAACATACAACATTCCTACGAGAGAAAGGACCTCTCACTACCCTCTCATGTTAAATCACCCATATTGAAATCCATTCTCCCCCTTACATTGAATTTGAGCTCTTTCTTGACAACAATGGAGAAAACTGGTTCTTCTGCCCTAGCTCTCCTTCCTCGGTCTTTTTCCTTTTTCATGTGTTAATTGTCTAAACCCACTAATACTCTCTAAACCTTCTTAATTAGGTTTTAATTCATTTAATTTAATTACTGATAATAATAATAATAATAACAATAATAGTAACCATAATCCTATTAATATTATTATTAATAATAATTGTAATAATAATAGTAGTAATCATAATGCTCCTAATCTTGTTATTAAATTATCCAATATTCGAGGTCCACATTACCCCCCAACTAAGGTCACCTCATACTCTCGTCCTTAACTTCCTACCCTTATCAAAGATATCACAACCAATACATACATAATAAGGTATAAAATGACTAAATAATTTAAATGGGGTGTTACATGAGAGATCCCCATAACAAAGGCCTAAAGCACTTAAGATTTCTAAATATGAATAGGGGTAAGAAATCATTTACAATTACAACCTAAAACAGAAAATCTACATATTACATTGAGTTGATAATTGGTTGATCTTGCTACTTCTTCAATAGAAGAATCCTTGCTAACATTCAAGCTTGAATATTCAGCCATATATATAGCCTTTCCAGAAACTAGCTGTTGAGAAGGTGACTTGAAACACACATGAAATAAACCATTGTTCTTTTAATACTCTTTTTTTCTCATTAAAACTAAAAGAGAATATGTCAAGAACAAATCTTTTTCTAACAATCTGCCCCTTTTAGATGATGACAAACACAAGTATTTAAAATACAATGTTGGGCATTTATTTTTCTCTGCAACAACAGGGTATGAGGTTTGTAAGCTCTCCCTAAGTCTGATAGCTCACAATTGAGTTTAACTTACTCTAGCATTAAGAACCATTTTTCAAGAAAAATAAATTAGTCTTCGTAGTAACATCAGGGTCTGAGGTTTGTAAGCTCCCCCTGAGTCAAACAGTTCCAAGGTTGAGGTTTGTAAGCTCCTCCTTAGTTCCATATTTAAGAACATAAGATAATGACATTTTAACTCCTTCTGACAACACCAGAATATGAGGTTTGTAATCTCCTTCTAGGTCTGATAGGCTAAGTAAGAGAATTGTAAGCTCTTTCTTAACACTACGTACAAGAGAGTTAAAATACGTTGCCCTTTTTAACTTTCCTTGGCAACACCAGAATACAAGGTTTGTAAGCTCCTTATGGGTCTGATAGGCTAAGTGTGAGGTTTGTAAGTTTTCCTTAGACCTATGTATGAGAGTTAAAAATGCACCCTGAGCAAGGTAACCGAAATTAAATGATAAGAAAATAAATGACCAATATGTACAGGATAGGATCATCAGATGATCCTAGGGAGTTCCTTAGGACACATCCATTAGACTAGAAGAATTTAATTGTCTTGTAATAGGTTCCTTTTCATTAATAAAATAAGTTGCAAACATTTGAGTTCTTTTATCTATTTCAGATTCTCAGTGAACAAAAAGAATAAATATCAATCAGTTAAAACTGAACACAAACATGAACAATCTCTGAATTTATTAATAAGATGTTTAATACAAAGATTTCAATAGCAATACAAAGCATAACGATGCATAAATCTAACATCAAAATCTTTCATAGATAGCTTCAAACTCGTCTCTCCAAATCTTGGAAGAACTAGCCTCAGAACTTATGCTAACCCCTTGCTGAACAAGTATTTCAGAGATAACTCATCCAAAAGGTATGGAGAAGGTCTTTCTATTTTGGAAAGAAGAAAGAGACATTTTCAGATGGTCAAACACAACTTGAAGAAGATCAATCTTCAAATCTGAATTGAGAAGTAGAATAAGATCTTTTTCAATAGGGTCCACTTTTTCAATAAGATCCTTAGGCAATAAGTTTGAATTCAGAATCTGACTCAAAACAACAAAATTAGAAAGAAGATTAGAAACCACTGATGTATTAGATGGATCTACAAAGATACACCAAGTAGTAAGATAGTGTTCACAAATAAGAGTTTTTGGGATTTATCCAATCTCCTCACAATTGATCACATTTGCAATCACTTTAGAGGTTAGTGTAATAGAAACACCAATTACTCTAGAAAGAATAGCATACTCAGAATTTAGTTCAATAATGGAGGCATTTATCCAAAACTCATTGACAAGATTTGGATAAGTGAAACCATATAACATCTCAAAGTATCCAGTCCACCTTTGTTTAGACACAGTCTCCCAGAAGTTGAAACCAATCTTAAGCAACTCATCAAAATCCACAAACTTTTCATTGATGGCAACCAGATGATTCAAAGGAGAATAAACGAAAGAACTCATCTCAGGTTTGGTTTGGTTAGTGTCGCAACTGCGAAAAACACCCGGCGGAAAACAGAAGAGTCGCCACCTTTCGTTATTTATCCCAAAGAGAGGGAAAGGAAATGATCGGAGAAACCTGACGAAAAAGGGTTGGACAAGGTTATCGCAACCAAGTCCTGGATTCGGGAGTCGGTTACGTAAGGGAAAGGTATTAGCACCCCTCACATCCGTCGTACTCGACGGGATCCACGCTTGTTGTCTATCTAAGGGTGTGTTTAAACTATCTACGCTACAGGCTTGCGGACAAAAGAAAAGAAAAGAAGAGAGACTCGGTAGAGCGTCGCAGCTCTGTGCCTACGTACTTTCATCAGGTATGAAAGATCAGAGTCAACGTAGTTCGGCTAACTACGGGAGAGAAGGGGGGAAAAGTTGCTCGCCAAGATGTCGCATCTTGTGCCTACGTACTTTCATCTGGTATGAAAGATCAGAGCAAACATAGTTCGGGCAGACACGAAACCACGGGTCGATTAAATGTTTTAATCGAGCAGGGTTAAACCTCCGTTCTAGCAGTTAGGGACTAAGCCTGTTTGCGGTAGAACCAAAGCTTAACAACACTCTTTTCTGAAAAAAGAAGTCTCCGATTAATCCCGAAGGAAAAAATGTTTGAATTTTGTTTTGTGTTTTTTAGTGAAGTGAATTAATTCAGTTTGTTATTCACGTTGCACTAAAGACTATGACACGGAGGCAAATGCATCGTATATCGTCCCCAAACAGGACGGATACTAAACATTCTAGATAAGCGAAAGGAGACCCCTCACTCATCATTCCCCATGTGGCTTAAGGCTCGTAGCGCGCAACGTTTATCGCCTTTATTAAATGAATTAGCATGATTTGGAGATGAGAAGAGAAGACACACAGAAGGTCTAAGGGAAACTCGGCCCTAACGTTGTCATGCAAAGTGATCCTAGAGTTCGGATAAAATGGGGAAATATCTACCCTAATGTTAGCATACTTGGATTGAACACCTAATGTCTCTCCTACTCCCATCCTAAATGGAGGGACTAGGAATCCTATGGGGATCATGGCAAGAAAACGAAATAAGAACAAAGGAAGAATCAATCACAAGTAGAGAAATGCAAACATGAAAATGCACAATTAGAATGGTGGGAGGGAGGAAAAATCTGTGGGGCAGCAGCCGCCACAAGCGTGCCTCGACCTCAACAGCAATGCAAGAATGATGCAAACATGTGGAGAAACAAGAGATGCAAGCATATGAACATGCAAACGAATGATCAATTCGAACTACATACAAGCATGTAAAGAAATGGAAAATGATCATACATGTCAACAAAATCATGATTAAACAACCACAAACAGTGACAACTAGCCAAAACTATTCAATTCTAATGCATCACACTGATCTATGATGATTCGAATCGAATCGGTATGCGAACAAGCAAGCAAAACAGCAAATATGGAATTCTGGTACATTGTTAACCAGTTAACACATACTGTTAATCGGTTAACGCCTTGAAAGTTTGAAGAAAAGCTGAAGTTTTGAACAGGTTAACCGGTTAACCATATGCGTTAACCGGTTAACACTATTAACGTTTGAAAAAGATTTGAAAATTTGAAATGGTTAACCGGTTAACCGTATACGTTAACCATTTAACACTGTACCAGAAGCAGAAAAACAACAAACAGAATCACTTTCCAGCAAATAAGCACTTATTCGATCAACCAGATGATCGCATAATCACTTATTCACGAACTTAAACTATAAAATCATGATTCAAACAACATGTAAACATATCAACACAACCAGATCATGGATCAAACAACTCAAATCAATTACAATTCAATCGAATATGAAGACTAACATGCAAATAAGCTCGAAAATTAAATCGGATCACAAATCCAACCTACGAATCAAAGAATTGATTCGGTAATTGTTGACTCAACTGTAACTGTGTAGATCTAAGCAAAGAAGTCTGAAATACTTCAAGATCCAAGCTAGTTGATGTTGTATGAATGAAGATCTTTCATAATTAAGTCAAATTACTCCAAATAAGCACTTCTACAATCACCTCAAAATCCAGATCTAAACTTGCACGAAAATTGAATGATAAAATCACTTCAATCAATATAATGGATGGAGGTTTGGCTCTTAGAAATCAAGGATTCCAATGAAGAATCAATGATTTCAATAGAAAAGAGCTTTGAGTGAAGGTTTTGAGCTATGGAGGAAATTGAGTTAATTGAGAGAGAATTGATCAACTCTGAATTTGAAATGGAAATTATGAAGGTTAGATTGGCTTGCTATGGAGTAAATCACTTAAATACCACTTTGGTTGGGATCCAAAACAAAGGCTTGGAAGTTGGTTTGTAAATTGTGGTATGGAATAAGGTTTGGGATTTTGGAGGGAAATGAAATTTAACCAAATTTTAAATGATGTTCTAGATCCTTCCTAAGTGCAAAAATGAGCTTTCAAGTGATCAAAATTGGACCCCAAAGCAGCTCCACTTGAAAATTCACGTGCAGGGCAAATTCTGCTATGGTTAACCGGTTAATTGTATGCGTTAACCGGTTAATGCCTCTGAAATCTTTGAATCTGGGCAAATTCTCCTTTGGTTAACCGGTTAACCGTATGTGTTAACCGGTTAACGCCTCCCAAAATCTGAATTTGGCGCCTTTTGGTGGGAAACCAGCCTGTTTGCCCGTTTCAACTGTCTGGAGCTCTGTTTAGCTGCTGAACCTTATTTTTGACCGTTGTCACTGTGAAAATGCTTGTTATGAGCCTGAGTGCTGATTTCTAATCTGAAATTAACCTGCAAAACAGAATAAAATCGATCGCTCGATTGCTGGGCAAAATAAATGCCTGAGCCCTTGATGCTTATTGTTTAGTTGCTTGCACGGGAATGAAACCTGAGTCACGGGAACCTTGATCCCCTGCCTCAAGAACAAATGCTATGCAAATGCGGGGATGCAATGCAAAAATGCAAAGAAACAAAAACCGGCCAAGAAAAAGGTCGGGCAAATTTCGGGGTGCTACAGCTGCCCCTATTCAAACGACTTGGACCTGACTGGGTGAAAAGCGAATGGCTTTCAAACAATCAAGGTAAAAGACGGTTGAATACCAAAGAACCTGGAAATTTGCCCACCTCAGAAATAAACTGCAAACTCTGATTGGGAGTGAGATGTCTGACATCACCGCCAAACAACCACAAGGAAACTCCACTAGGGATAATCGGTTGCGCCAAGTACGATTGGACTTACTGGGGAAAACAAACCCTGGATCTGGATTAGAAAGATTCGGCGAGAACTGACAACCGAGAACAGGTTTCTTCAAAACAAGTCAAGTGAGAACTGACTACCAAGCGTGAACGGGGGCTCTGCCAAAACATGTCGGGCGAGCACCGACTACCAGACAAGAACTGGTTTCTGTTTTTACTTCAAACATGAGTTAATTGTGGTTTTCCAGACAAGAACTGGACTCCGAAACGCCTTTCACAAGACAGGAACCGGGATTAAAGACAACCAACCATCAGACGAGCACTGGAGTTTTCACTGTAGGCTGAAGAAAAGGTGACCAGATGAGCACTGGGTTGAACAGCTGGCGTTTACCCGGTGAGAACTGGACTCAAACGTCGTCTACCGGACAAGAACTGGTATTCTACGAAGGCTTATCAGACAAGAACTGATTTCAAAAGGAATACAGGCAAGGCAAGGACAGGACCCTGAACATGTTATCTGGATGAGGATATGACCAGGTTTATTGTTACTGGATTTATCTCTGGTTACCAGTAAGAATGGATTTAAAAGGGGAATGACTAGATAAGAACTAGTATCCGAGAATAGACCACCAGACGAGAGCTGGTGTCAACAAGGTTAGGCTATCAGACAAGAACTGACTACCAAGCGGGAACTGGGTTCAACAAACAAGGTCAGGCGGGTACTGGGTTCAACGAAAAAGGTCAGGCGGGTACTGGGTTCAACGAACAAGGTCAATCGGGTACTGACTACCAGGCGGGTACTGAGTTCAACGAACAAGGTCAGGCAGGTACTGACTACCAAGCGGGTACTAAATTCAATGAACAAGGTCAGGCGGGTACTGACAGCCAAGCGGGTACTGGAATCAATGAACACGGTCAGGCGGGTACAGACTACCAGGCGGGTACTAGAATCAATGAACAAGGTTAGGCGGGTACTGGCTACCAGGCGGGTACTGGAATCAATGAACAAGGTCAGGCGGATACTGACTCCCAGACGGGTACTGGAATCAACGAACACGGTCAGGCGGGTACTGGAATCAATGAACAAGGTCAGGCGGGTACTGACTACACGGCGAGTACTGGAATCAATGAACAAGGTCAGGCGGGTACTGACTACCAGGCGGGTAATGGGTTCAACGAACATGGTCAGGCGGGTACTGACTACCAGGCGGGTATTGGGTTCAACGAACAAGGTCAGGCGGGTACTGGAATCAATGAACATGGTCAGGCGGGTACTGGAATCAAAGAACAAGGTCAGGCGGGTACTGACTACATGGAGAGTACTGGAATCAATGAACAAGGTCAGGCGGGTACTGACTACCAGGCGGGTAATGGGTTCAACGAACAAGGTCAGGTGTGTACTGACTACCAGGCGGGTATTGGGTTCAATGAACAAGGTCAGGCGGGTACTGGAATCAATGAACAAGGTCAGGCGGGTACTGATTACACGGCGAGTACTGGAATCAATGAACAAGGTCAGGCGGGTACTGACTACCAGGCGGGTATTGGGTTCAACGAACAAGGTCATGTGGGTACTGACAACCAGGCGGGTACTGGGTTCAAAGAACAAGGTCAGGCGGGTACTGACTACCAGGCGGGTACTGGGTTCAACGAACAAGGTCAGGCGGGTACTGACTACCAGGCGGGTACTGGGTTTAACGAACAAGGTCAGGCGGGTACTGACTACCATGCGGGTACTGGGTTCAACCAAAGGTTGCACAAGAACGGATTACTAGGCGGGTACTAGAATCTACCAAAAAGGTTGGACGAGAACGGATTACCAAGCGAGTACTGGAATCTACCAATAAGGTTGGACGAGAACTGATTACCAGGCGGGTACTGGAATCTAACAAAAAGGTTGGACGATAACTGATTACCAGGCGGGTACTGGAATCAAGAGGTTAGGTTGTCAGGCAAGAACTGAGTTTCTAACTTCAGGTATCAAACAGGAACTGATTTATGATATTGGACATCGGACGAGAGTTGCTTTCTGGTTGGCCAGACATGAACTGGACTTTGAAACAGTGTTTGCCAGTCGGGGACTGATTAAACAGTGAGCTATAAAAAGGGTGACCGGACGGGAACTAGTCGAAAATCTGACATGTACCGGACAGGAACTGGTATTTACTGAAGGTTGACCAGACAAGAACTGGTTTGTCAGGCGAGAACTAGGCTTCAGAAATGATTTCGGTTACAAAGTTCTGACATGTAACAGGTTTCAGGTTATTTGATGAGGTAATGACATGATTCCACAACACTCAACTCTTGCTGACGAGAACAAACTTGCTTGAGTAACTGCTCCAGTGTAATTCGACTTGCAAATAAAGTAATTTGCCATGAGACAATCTCGAGATGGCTTGCCCCAGAATCTGTGGGATTTCTGTAAAACTTGAAAGGAACCCTGCACTTTCTGTACCCTGATGATTTGACATGAACTGCCTCGGCATTCTGTGCTCTTGGGATGGTCTTCCCCAGATTAACTGACTTTTGGATGGCTGACTCCCTTGATGTGATCATTTGATATAGCTTTCCCCAGCTCAACGGAGTAGGCGTTCTGCATTTTATCCTGATCATTCTTCCACTATGGAAACTTTATTGTTGTGCTTACTCGCAAGTAAAACAGATTGTTCTGCACAAAAGATATATTCATGCAATGCATATGACAGTTTTGAAATCCAAGTCTGTTCACTGGAAAAACAATTTGTGACATAAAGCGAACAAATCACTTATCAAAATGTCAACATTAAAACCTGCAAGTTGAGCAGAATCCTTTTAGGAGTCAGTTTCGATGCGATCTTTACCGAAGTATGCTTTCGAAACCACCATGCTTCAATTAGTACTTTTACATGTCGTAACGTGGTCAGGTTCACGGTTTGAAATAAAGGATAAAGGCTCAAAGTTTATTCTAACCCACCCATTCTCCTTATTGTTCTCCAATCCTAAGTTCAGCTAATTCAGCATTAGCGCTCACCTTTCAAAGGTGGAACGATGGGAGTGATGGTTCGAGAAACCACAAGTTTTAGGAGTGACAATCACACACTTTTCGCCTTTGGTGCCTGGAGTCGCACGACTTGTTTGTTCAAGGATTTTTCTTTTGTAATCCTTTTCATTTTTCTGCTTTTTCCCTAACTTTTGCCTAGACTGGCTCTTTTGAGCTTCTCTCTTTTTTATTTTATTTCAAAGTCCAGCGGGATGCCCTAATTTTTGCCTAAGTCGCTTGTTTACAAGATTCGACTTAGCGGGCTTTTTCTTGTGATTATTTTTTCTTCTTCTCTTTTTTTGAACAAATCGTGTGACACCGGCTTGTCTGACTTGTTTGAAAAGGGTTGTGAGTGTTTCACTCTTTGGTCGGCAATGGATAACCACTGTGGTTTTTTAGGTACGACCTATACAGGTGTAGCTGGCCCTTGAACGGGAACGCTCCTTTTGCAATTTGGACGCTTGGTCAAATTAGTTGACGCCTACCCTGCCCTGGGTTAAGATTAAGGGTTTTTTTCGTTTTCAGAAAGAAACTCGTACTACTAGGCTCAAAGGGTTTGACAAGGAATTGTCATCCTTATATCTCCGGTGTTTATGAATTTGAAAAAAATGCCTATACATCATCAGCAAGTTTTATTCAAAATCATACAATCGGAAGTTCGTCTTTCAGTTTTGTCATCCTCCCTGGATTCCGCTTAAACAAGCGTTAAACATCAATTAAAAACATAAGTGAACACAAATGGATTTAATCAAAATATGCATATTCATTTCATTGCCAATATCAATTGAAAACAATTCAGTTTTACAAATGAGATTCACATTCTAACAGGAAAGAAACTACAAATGCAAAGAAATGACAAGATAAAACAAAGATTGCCAGCTTTGGGGAACTGACTTTCAGATCTTGTTGGCTGCTAGAGGACGTGACCCTTTCAATCTTCAAATTCAATCATATGAGAGGTCGACGTGCACAACCAAATCTCCTTCGGGAAAGGAAATGTACTCTTTGTCAATCAACAGCTGCACTTTGGCTTGAAAGGCTTTGCAGTCATCAGTTGCGTGTCCCATGGATCCTGCATGATATTCGCATCGAGCGTTGGGATCATACCCAGGAGGTTATGGCTCTGGCAACGGTTTGAGAGCCTTAGGCTCCACCAAAGAGTTCTGAATCAACTGTGGAAGAATATCACTGTGTGGCATAGGCACTGGATGGAGAGGAGCATTCCTTCTTTCCAGATTGTTGCTGCGAGGCCTATTCTGATTCTGGCACTGACGGTTTTTCTACCGAGGAGCATGAGGTTGTTGGCGATGGGATGACTGTTGAGTCGCAGTTGGAGCATACACAACATTAGTTTCTCCTTCTTTCCCAACATAAGGCTTCTTTGTATATTTAGAAGAACCAGGAGCAACTTGGATCTTCCCCAGTTTGATACCGCTTTCGACCCATTCACCTGCTATCACCAGATCTAAAAAACTTGCAGATATGCAACCTATCAGGTTCTCATAATACCCTCCGGGAAGTGTGTCCATGAACATGTCGGTCAACTCTCTCTCCACCATGGGAGGTTGCACTCTAGCATCTAGATCTCGCCATCTCTGGGCGTACTCCTTGAAGCTCTCAGTATTCTTCTGAGACAGATTCTGCAATTGTATCCTGTTCGGTGCCAGATCACTACTATACTGATAATGCCGCACGAAAGCTTCAGCCAATTCTCTCCAGCTACTGATATGGGTCCTCTCAAGCCCCATATACCATTCCAAAGATGCTCCAGTCAGACTGTCCTGGAAGCAATGCATCAACAACTTTTCATCTTCAGAGTAAGCAGACATCTTCCGGAAATAGGCTCGGATGTGTACTCTAGGAGATGATGTCCCTTTGTACTTTTCGAAATCTGGTACCTTGAACTTAGGAGGAATACTGACCCCAGGAACTAGACCAAGATCTGACATGTCAAGGCCCAGCGAGTTCTGATTCTCGAAAGACTTCATCTTTTCCTCAATCAGTTTAAACCTTCGGTCAGCTTTAGTTGGCAAACCGCCTTTCATATCCTTCACAGAAAAGATATCACTATGGTGATCTTCCCACTGAGGGCCAGCAGCCCGGTGCACAATGCCCATACTCCCACCAGCAACACTACCATTTCCATTCGCAGCACCTCCGCCCAGAGGTACGACAACAGCGGGAATACCCTGTGGAACAAATCCTCCAACTGGAGGGATGACACCAGAAACTCCATTGTTATTGGCTTGGGGAGCGTCAAGGAGAGGTTGTACTAGAGTTCTCGGATGTTCCTGTCCGCTGGCAACATTATGCATCAACTCCATGAACTGGGACATGCGAGTTCTGAATTCCTGCAATTCGGCTTGAACTTGATCCATTATCTTGGCTAATTCTCTTGAGTTGGATATCTGTAGAAGCTAAACTGCTCAATCCTGAATTGAAGAAAACCAAACAGAGTCATGAACAGAAGGCCACTGAGAACACCTGTTATGCAAATGAGAGTGCAAAATGCAAACATGTCCATGTATTCACAGGGAGATCTCCCCCTTGATTCCAGTTTCAATAGACAAGAACAACATAGATGGATACGAGCACCACAATAATCTTTTCCCACATCAGGTAACAATCTCTCTGAAAATTTCAAAGACGCTAGGCTCATCCCTGGGGATTGGACCAAATAAAGGCCATAACTCGAGTGTCATAAACGTGTATACAACCCTCTCTCTTTAGAAAACCAGTACCAGAATCAAAGGAGAGACGAGAACCTTTCGAACAGATAGACATGCAATGTTACATGCAGGATGATTATGCAAATGCAAATGCAACAGGGGATCAAGGTATCCAATGCTCAAACTTTGCTGTTGTGATGTTGATTGAATTTAACCAGAGCTCCGCTCTAATTAGGAAATTGAGATAATACACTAGATGGAACGCTCAGGATCAACATTCCGCACTGACGAGAAAACCAGGGTTGGTTGAAGGCCAGGCTTCCTGCAAAAACCCCTCCCTCTCCCATGGGGGTTCTAGTCTTGAAGGTACGGCATCCTATGCGGGTGGTAAGCATCACAGACTTTCGAGAAACGATGATACGTTCACCATTTCCGGTTTGGCATCATAGTCTAACAAATCGGCCTCACTTAGCTTACTTCCCAAATGAACAGTCTCCAGAGTCGACAGTCTCTCTAAGTCAATACTCCCTCAACTGCAACAGACGCGCAGGATAAGATATTTCCAAAGAAAAACCTCGTCTGAATGTGAATTTCACGCGAGCTATTGCGCAGCCAGACGCCACACAAGCTCCTGCTAATCTCCACTCTAATCCTATGTGTATACTCAAGCCCAGGTACGACTTATCTCTCGGTGGAACAATCCAACCCACAACGCAGCAGGAACAAGAATGCAATGCAATAATATACAACATATAAAGTACACAAAGCAAAAAACTATACAAAAATAAACACCCAAAGACGCAACATACAAGCGCTAGGATTGACTCGCATAGGGAACCAGAGAACCCCAGCAGAGTCTCCAGTTGTCGCAACTGCGAAAAACACCCGGCGGAAAACAGAAGAGTCGCCACCTTTCGTTATTTATCCCAAAGAGAGGGAAAGGAAACGATCAGAGAAACCTGACGAAAAAGGGAAAGACAAGGTCATCGCAACCAAGTCCTAGATTTGGGAGTCGGTTACGCAAAGGGAAGGTATTAGCACCCCTCATGTCCGTCGTACTCGACGGGATCCACACTTGCTATCTATCTAAAGGCGTGTTTAAACTATCTACGCTACAGGCTTGCAGACAAAAGAAAAGAAAATAGGAGAGACTTGGCAGAGCATCGCAGCTCTGTGCCTACGTACTTTCATCAGGTATGAAACATCAGAGTCAACGTAGTTCGGCTAACTACGAGAGAGAAGAGGGGAAAGGTTGCTCGCTAAGACATTGCGTCATGTGCCTATGTACTTTCATCTAGTATGAAAGATCAAAGCAAACGTAGTTCGGGAGGACACGAAACCACGGTTGATTAAGTTTTTTAATCGAGAAGGGTTAAACCTCTGTTCCAGCAGTTAGGGACTAAGCCTGTTTGCGGTAGAACCGAAGCTTAACATCACTCTTTTCTGAAAAAAGAAGTCTCTGATTAATCCCGAAGGAAAAAATGTTTGAATTTTGTTTTGTGTTTTTTAGTGAAGTGAATTAATTCGGTTTGTGATTCACGTTGCACTAAAGACTATGACACGGAGGCGAATGCATCGTATATCGCCCCCAAACGGGACGGATACTAAACATTCTAGATAAGCGAGAGGAGACCCCTCACTCATCATTCCCCATGTGGCTTAAGCCTCGTAGCGCGCAACGTTTATCACCTTTATTAAATGAATTAGCATGATTTGGAGATGAGAAGAGAAGACGCACAGAAGGTCTAAGGGAAACTCGGCCTTGACGTTGTCATGCAAAGTGATCCTAGAGTACGGATAAAAAGGGAAAATATTTACCCTAATGTTAGCATACTTGGATTAAAAAGCTAATGTCTCTCCTACTCCCATCCTAAACAGAGGGACTAGGAATCCTATGGGGATCATGGCAAGAAAGCGCAAGAAGAACAAAGGAAGAATCAATCACAAGTAGAGAAATGCAAACATGAAAATGCTCAATTAGAATGGTGGGAGGGAGGAAAAATATGTGGGGCAGCAGCCGCCACAAGCGCGTCTTGACCTCAACAATGATGCAAGAATGATGCAAACATGTGGAGAAACAAGAGATGCAAGCATATGAACATGCAAACGAATGATCAATTCGAACTACATACAAGCATGTAAAGAAATGGAAAATGATCATACATGTCAACAAAATCATGATTAAACAACCACAAACAGTGCCAATTAGCCAAAACAATTCAATTCTAATGCATCACACTGATCTATGATGATTCGAATCGAATCTGTATGCGAACAAGCAAGCAAAACAGCAAATATGGCATTCTGGTACAATGTTAACCAGTTAACACATATTGTTAATCAGTTAACGCCTTGAAAGTTTGAAGAAAAGCTGAAGTTTTGAACAGGTTAACCGGTTAACACTGTTAACGTTTGAAAAAGATTTGAAAATTTGAAATGGTTAACCGGTTAACCGTATATGTTAACTAGTTAACACTGTACCAAAAACAGAAAAACAGCAAACAGAATTACTTTCCAGCAAATAAGCACTTATCCGATCAACCGGATGATCGCATAATCACTTATTCACGAAATTAAACCAGAAAATCATGATTCAAACAGCATGTAAACAGATCAACACAACCAGATCATGGATCAAACAACTCAAATCAATCACAATTCAATTGAATATGAAGATTAACATGCAAATAAGCTCGAAAATTAAATCGGATCAGAAATCCATCCTACGAATCAGAGAATTGATTCGGTAATTGTTAACTCAACTGTAATTGTGTAGATCTAAGCAAAAAAAGTCCGGAATACTTCAAGATCCAAGCTAGTTGATGTTGTATGAATGAAGATCTTTCATAATTAAGTCAAATTACTCCAAATAAGCACTTCTACAATCACCTCAAAATCCAGATCTGAACTTGCACGAAATTTGAATGATGAAATCACTTCAATCAATGTAATGGATGGAGGTTTGGCTCTTAGAAATCAAGGATTCCAATGAAGAATCAATGATTTCAATGGAAAAGAGCTTTGAGTGAAGGTTTTGGCTATGGAGGAAATTGAGAGAATTGAGAGAGAATTGATCAACTATGAATTTGAAATGGAAATTATGAAGGTTAGATTGGCTTGCTTTGGAGTAAATCACTTAAATACCACTTTGGTTGGGATCCAAAACAAAGGCTTGGAAGTTGGTTTGGAAATTGTGGTATGGAATAAGGTTTGGGATTTTGGAGGGAAATGAAATTTAACCAAATTTCAAATGATGTTCTAGATCCTTCCCAAGTGCAAAAATGAGCTTTCAAGTGATCAAAATTGGACCCCAAAGCAGCTCCACTTGAAAATTCACGTATAGGGCAAATTCTGCTATGGTTAACCGTATGCGTTAACCGGTTAACGCCTCTGAAACCTTTGAATCTGGGCAAATTCTCCTTTGGTTAACCGGTTAACCGTATGTGTTAACCGGTTAACGCCTCCAAAAATCTAAATTTGGCGCCTTTTGGTGGGAAACCAGCCCGTTTTCCCGTTTCAAATGTCTGGAGCTCTGTTTAGCTACTGAACCTTATTTTTGACCGTTGCCACTGTGAAAATGCTTGTTATGAGCCTGAGTGCTGATTTGTGATCTGAAATTAACCTGCAAAACAGAATAAAATTGATCGCTCGATTGCTGGGCAAAATAAATGCCCGAGCCCCTGATGCTTGTTGTTCAGTTGCTTGCACGGGAATGAAACCTGAGTCACTGGAACGTTGATACCTTGCCTCGAGAACAAATGCTATGCAAATGCGGGGATGCAAAAATACAAAGAAACAAAAACCGGCCAAGAAAATGGTCGGGCAAATTTCGGGGTGCTACAGTTAGCACACAAACAATAAGAAAAGAAGAAAAAGAAGAAGAAGAAGAAGAAGAAAGAAAAGTATCTGAATAAGAATCTTGTCACAAAAAGGACACAATGATGTTTTACAGGACAGGGAATAGTAACAACAAGTACTAAGAGAGAAACCATCATTACCCAAAAGTTCATTATCCAGCAGATATTTCAACTCCACCAGATAAGTTTCACCTTTATGAAAGGTTAAGTATTGTAAAAGCTTTCCGAAAACCTTTTACTTAAACTACTATGACAGTAAAACAGAATCATCTTATGAATCTCAGAAGCTGAAAAATTTTAGAAGCTATCAACCATCAGAGTCTAGTAAGTCTAGACTTAGACAGAGATATCATATGTCAGTTACAAGTCTCTAAGATTCTATTCAGAACTAGCACTTTATCTTGAAACAAGAGTCATGAGTAATAGATGAATATTGAATTATCTTCTTTAGATAGCAAACAAGCAACAATATTAACAAAAAAGTGAAAAACTATTTTCATAAATGTGATAATCATCTGGCTTGATAAGACATTCAGTATAGACAAACACAACAGAGTTTCCTCTTAAAGATTTTTGAAGTTCTATTTTTCAAAAGAACTTCTCTAGAGATCTAACAAAAACTTTGTATTTATATCTAAACAAATATTTCATTGAATCAAAAGATAAACCAGAAAAGAACAAACATACCACATTTTTTTTGTTTGTCTAGACTCGATTCAATATTCAGACTTGACCAATAGAGTTTGAACACAACTTTAAGTGGATTCTAATTCAATGTCTGTCTAACCATTAATTCCACTATTCTCACCAAATTCGGTACTACCGGTACTTGAATCTGGGTTGTTGGCTCTTCTTCCAATCAATGTTATAAACAACCTTATGGAAGATGCCTTTGCTTCTTTCCTTGATATTCGTAACAAATACATTATAATAATCATATTTCTATAAGACCATACATGTAAGTACAAATAGACTCTTTTGTGCCTTACATCTCAATCTAACAGCAGATCATATGTCACTCCAGG
Source organism: Lathyrus sativus (assembly GCA_963859935.3). Lineage (NCBI taxonomy): Eukaryota > Viridiplantae > Streptophyta > Magnoliopsida > Fabales > Fabaceae > Lathyrus > Lathyrus sativus. The sequence goes on along the minus strand of OZ012740.1, from coordinate 186,341,079 downwards.
GTATAAGTCTAGAATGAGATATGATAGGAACAAAATCTTGTTCTAAGCAATGTCAATAATCTCATTATCTTGGATTAAATCTTTTGACCTTGAAATCATTGACAAGCTCAAAACTAGATGGAGTTAGATATCAGAGATTGACATAAAGCATATCATAGTACTGTCTTAGTACGACTAGCAGAGCTCAAAGAGAGGTTTGAATATTTCTCATAGAAATGTCTTTTAAAACAACTTCCATGATGGTCCTCAACCAAGAACCAATGAAGTTTATTAAGATATCACCTTTAAGAACAAACTCTATATAATCAAATATTTTGAAACAAGATAGCTTTATCATATCTCTTGCTTTTCAATACTTGATTTTTTATATTTCAGAACGCATATGCTTCTTGTCATTTGCATCATTCACTAAAATCAGCTTCAAACAATTAAGCATTGAAGAGCATCTGGTTTTAGGTTTTGGTAGAATTTTCTTCTTGCTTTCAGATTTGGGAAATCAGTTGAAATACAAATATTTTAGAAGCTCTTGAAGTTACTCTTCTATCAACATATATCACAATCCATTCAGCCAGTATGAAAGTCCTTCTGACAATAAACCTAAGTTTCTCATCATTAGTCATTCCAAAGAACTTAAGATAAAACGAGAAGGTGATCTGTTGAATAGTTTTTCATCATCCAACTTAATTTCTTTCCTTTTAAGATTGCAAGACAAACCTTCAAAACACAGCAGATTCAAGATGTAAACATAAAAAAATTGTGACTTTATATTTAAGTCAAGGAGCAATCTTCTCAGAATTTGCTTGAAAATATTAGATGAAGTATAACTACTTCAAGCTTCGAAATCTGATCCCCACAAACCCAAGCATAAGACTGCAAAGATAGTCCAAGCATCATACATATCAATGATGTTGATATACTCAGAAGTGAGATAATACATCTACTAGAATGCAACTACCTCTGAAGATATTTATTGTACTCCAAAAATTTTCCCTCCCTTTTTTAAATTTGATTGGCTTTTGTTTCACATTTCATTTGCATCATCGTTAGGTTTTAATTTCATAATCATACATTTGCACTGGTCTTCTAAGACATGAGATTGAAGTATTTTCTCATTTTTGTTGTTGGCCCTGTTTAAGGATGATTCAGTTGGGTCTTATTTCAAGTCAAGTTGAAGTAAAGTTTAAATTCATATCTTCTTATTCAGAGGTTCACCAAGCTCCGAGGTTTTCCCCATTAAGAGAATTCGTCAGAAGCATGGGGTCAGGATTTCTTTGGTGTGAATCGGGATTTAGCTCTTTCTCAGTTCAAGTCATTTCTTCATCAGTATGCTTTCAAGGAAGACTAGGGTTTCTGATTTGTGGTTGAGCTTGGGGAATTTTATCAGTTGAGGTTCATCGGATTAGGGTTTTCATGTGAAGGATCTTTGTATGGTCATGTTTCTTTATGCACTTCACATCTTATCTTCATCTTCAAGGTTTCCTCAGGGGATTGTTCTTGTGTTTAGATCATTGGCTATCAAGGAGAAATATCTTATGGATTGGGTTGTAAAGCACGAGGTCATGGTACAATAGATCGGATGGTGGATTCATATTGTGATTAAGGAATTATTGTCCTCTCAGTTGCTCGTGGCTTGTAATTGGTGATGCAAATTAAGGTGGAGTTGGGATTGGGTTTAGGAGTTCTTGAAGAATGCATTTTGATTTGGTTTTAATGATTCAAGTTGATCTGATTTTAATTCATAAAAGTGAAGTTCCATTCATTAGATGTCATAAGTTCAAAGTTTTTGGGATTAAGTTAAATATGTGAAAGGGGTTTTCTTGGTATTCAAGACTCATCATTTCTTCATCCTTTTAAAATCAAATTCATGTGGATATTCATTTTTCTCACCATCTAAAATCCATTTAATTCCATATCTTTATTCCCAAGCATGTTCATTTTCAAATTGAAAGACCATCGTAAAATATTCCTAGCTTCATAACCAGTTAATAGCCAGCCGTTGTAATTCCTCCTAGCTGAGGTTGACCCCTAAGGATGATACTAGTATTGTGACTGATGTTGTTGGTTATGGCGATCCTGTGTATGAAATGACGGATATTATGCAAATAACTAAGGTTGGGCCACCGATTGTTATGGCTGATCTTGTGTTGGCACGTTCGGTTGCGATGGAAGCGGTTCTTCATTGAGTTGTTCATTAAGATCCATGGCTCCGAGAATTTCTAACTCCTAGATTTCCGCAAGTGCAGTGATTGAACTTTTATGGTCAAAATGTGGTTTTATAACAGCAAGAGATTCTTTTACTTTTCCTTTGAAGTGTTCAAGTTTCTGAGATCAACTTCATTAGCAGCATTACCTAGCAGAATTAAAGCTTAACAGTAAAAGAAAAAAATGCAATGATAAGGAAAAAAATATAAAGTTCACTGCAGAAGGAATTAAGCCATCCAATTTCATGACAATAAGTAGTAGTAGTACAAGTTGTGTTACATTACAGTACCACCCCTTATAAAGGACCCACACAACACAAATCACACTACTGCTCCAACCGTTGCAGGTCGTACAACCACAAAACTCCCACGCCTTCTACTGCTACAATACAACCATTACCTCCAGCCATCAAAATCGTACAGACAATCCACCAGCAATACAAGCAGCACTAATTATACATTTTCTAACGGAATTTCAGTAAAAAAAACCTTAACTATCCTCCTTAACTGATATAAATTGGAGACTATAGCAGAATCGAAAGGAGAGAGTTTTTTTTTATTCTTCCGCATAGCCCTCACCACCTTTGAGTCCACCCTCCTCTCTCTTGAGTTTGTTTTGCATCCTCCATCATCAATCCACAAAAAAACTTACAGTTGTTGTGAATTTGTCAGCATCATCTTCAAATTCATAACCTGCAAATTGTTGTGCATTAAGTACATGGGAAATGATGAGTGAAGAGTTTCTCCTCGCTTGTGTAGAGTGTCTAGCCTATGCCCTGAGGGCGGTATGTGATGCATTCGCTCCTATGTCATAGACTTTAGTGCATTACACATCTCAAACAAAGTCAATTCACTTCTATTAAGGCGTTTCAGGCGTAGGCACTTTTCTCTCGCCCCCGTGCGATCGAGATCCTGTTTTCCCGTAGTTTACCGAACTACGATTTCCTCTGATTCCTTATTCCCTAATGAGGATACGTAGGCACGAGGATTCCTATCCTTGAAGAGTACACTAACAACTAATAACCTTTTCTCTTGCCCCAGTGTAATCGAGACCAGCCTGTTATCCAAAACCCTTTTCTCTCGCCCCAGTGCGATCGAGACCTTTCCCGTAGTTACCCGAACTACGTTTTCTCTAATTTCTCATACCAGATGAGGATACATAGGCACAAGATGGCGATGTCTTAGCGAGCAAACTTTCCCCCATCACCCGTAGTTTTTCGAACTACGTTGACTCTGACTTTCCCATTGGACGAGGGAATACGTAGGCATAGGGCGGCAATGTCCTATCGAGTCTCTTGTTTTCTTTCCCCCCTGGTTTAGCAGTAGCTTTTAGATAACTCACCCTTTTGATATACAACAAGCATGGATCCCATTGAGTACAATGGATGTGAGGGATACTCATACGTTCCCCTTGCGTAACCGACTCCCGAATCCAAGATTTGGTTGCAATGACCTTTTCTTTTCCCTTTCTTTTAGGTTTTCTTCAATCGTTTCCTTTCCCTTTCTTTGGGATAAATAACATTCGGTGGCAACTCTTACGTTTGTTTCCGCTGGCCCCTTTTTCGTAGTTGCGACAACTGGCGACTCTGCTGGGGATCCTGGTTCCCTATGCGAGTCGATCCTAGCGCTTGTCTGTTTTATTTTTAGGTGTGTATGTTTGTTTGTATGTATGTTTTATTTGTATGATTTTTTTTGTATATCGTTGCATTTGCATTTTATTTTTTGCACTTTATCATATTATACTATTGCTGTGCTATTGGGTGGGTGGTTCCACTATGAGAAAAGCCCAATACCCAGGCTTGAGTATACACCTAGTATTTTGTGGAATGTAGTGCGGGCTTGCATATTTGGCATGCACGAGCCCTTATGAAATCTAAGTCCAGACGAGGTTTTCTTTGAAGACATCCTATCATGTGCATCTTGGACAGTTGAGGGGGTGTTGGATTTGAAATCTAACGACTCTGGAGACCGTTGATTGGGAAGTCAGTTGAGACCTCCTTGATTGACCATGATGCCAAACTAGAAATGCTGAACGTATCATTGTTTCTCGACCTGAGAGTCCGTGATACTGACGACCTGCATAGGATGCTGTACCTTTTCAGAGATTAGGTCCTACCTGTGAGTGGGGAGGGTTTTTGTAGGGAACCATGACTTTCCACCAACTCGATTTTCTGGTTTTCTTATCAGTGTGAATTTATCAGCCTGGTATTCTGGTATTCTGGTGTTCCGGTATTTTCTCTTCAGAGAAGACTTTTGGGCTTATTCAGTCAGCAACACATGAGTTATTCAGAGCTTTGTGGAAGCTTTGATCCCATGTCTATTACATTAGCATTTTGCATTGCATTGCATTTGTGCATCTCATTTTTGCATATCCTTCCTCATCCAGAAACAGAGGGCTCATCCATCTTTTGTCCAACCCGCAATTGACTTCCCGACACTTGTATCGGATTTGAGTTAGCCTTTGGAAGAGTCATGAACTCAAGAGAGCAGAGTCAGGTGGTTACAAGGGCAGAGTTTGAATTGATGAAAAATCAGTTGGATCAGCTCATGGAAGCCATGAAAACTATGATAAGGGGAGACACCAACAATCAGAGGACTACAGTTAATGAAAATGTTATTCCACCTTTAGTGAACAATGTTGCTCAAGCTCAGCATGTGCGGATTCCTGTTGAAGATTAAGTTGTTCAAGAGTGAAAATTCTGGAAAGCACACGATAGATGTTATTCCCAAGGTTATAACATCCACTGTGACATCTTCTACTTAACAGCTAATACTCAGTAATAATAAAAGCAGTAAATAACACAACAATTGTTTACCCAGTTCAGTGTCAATAACACTTACATCTGGGGGCTACTAAGCCAGGGAGGAAATTCACTATCAGTAGAATCAATTCAGAGTTAAACCTCCAGTTTACACTCCTCACTTAATCCCTACCCAATGACACTTCAACCTAGAGACACTCTAGACCTGAGTATACCCACTCGCTCCCCCTAAATCACACAACAGTGATATCAAACAATTACAGAAGACAATATGAAGAGACACTTCATACATACCTTGATCTTGCTTCACAGCTTTGATCAAGGAACTCACACACTCTTGCTTCAAAGCTTCGAGTGAGACACAGCCTAGAATCTACCTATCCAATGCAAATCAACCACCACACAATTGCTTGGAGTACAAGTATTCCTAGACAAAATTCACACGTGAAGACTAGCCTTCTTCACTTACTAGGACTCTGCACTCTTTCTTCTTTTGTCAGTCAAGTGTTCTATTCAGGATTGCTTCTTCTGATCTTTATAGCAGCTGTCAGTCCTTTTGGGCCTTGGTGCATTAATTAGGTTTTATCCATAACAAACCTATTCTCAATGACCTGCACACTTGCCACTTATTTCAGGGATATTCTAGTTCGCCTACTAGAAAGTCTCCTAGTATCCAACTTGAGCTCCTATTCTGCTTCCTGGTTTATAGATACCAGAAAAACAACCTTGCCTGCTGGATGTCATACATTCAGTGTTATGACATTCTGTATGACATTAAGCTTAACTAAGTTAACTCACAGTTAGCTTACCCTGCACACACATCATTAAGTATGTCCTAATATTTAGTATGAGATACATGCACACTCTAAAGTTTTGCCACAAAATGCAGCCAATCAAGAGCACTTACAAACTCCCCCTTTGGCAAATTTTTGGCTAAAACAACCTGTTAACATATCAGAGTTTACACACATCAGAAGACTTATGATGTGTCCTGTCATGCAGGATAGATACTAACTCAAGCCTCTCTGAGTCCTCACAGTTAGCTCTTACTGTTAGCTCACTTTGTTAACCATCTGGTAGTTTCCACTACAGATGTCACATCTATTTGAGTAACACTCTGGTGTTCTCCCCCTCAACTAATCAGATCAGTTGGGCACTTCACCTGCACTCCCTGCAGTCACAGATACAAGCATCCATCCTGTGGATGTCCAGACATTCAGAATGACCTTCTGAAGTCACACACACCTATGCTACTCCCCCTGAAGAGTTGCACAAGACTCTCTGCACATATTCATCCAGTCTGCTCTGGATGTTATGACCTTCAGGATAACATCCTGAAGTACACACACAAGGTTTGCTCCTAGTTCTAGCATACATTCATTCCTATCCAGGCTAGACATGCATATTACTTTATTGCTAATAGCACTATCAGCTGTTATTACACATTCCATCAGCTGCACCCGTGGTTACACCTGCAAGCATGCAAGTCTATCCACAAAAGCGCATATGTTCAAGCCAATTCTCCTTATTCTGCACATTACCTGTACCTGTTCTGGAATATCTGTTGTACCTGCTGTTTTCTATTATACACTCTCCCCCTTTTTAGCCATAAATTTCGATCCAAATAACATAGATCATCATAGGGAACATTACAACAAAACTGCTCTTTGAAGAGCTTCACAAATTCAAATTATACAGAAAATTCAAATTTGACAGAAACAACAGCAACACCTAGGGCTGGCAATGAACCAAACCAACTCGAAGATAGTTCGGAATTCGACTCGACAATTAAATCGTTGAACTAGGTTCATGAACCAAATGAGTTGAGTATGAGCGAAAAATTAAGTTCGTTAACTAAATGAGCTGAACTTGAACTATACATAGTTCGACTCGTTAGGTTCATGAGTCAACTCGATTACATATGAAAAGAATTATACTGTCTTTAAGATTAGGTTTAAATATTTACTTCAAATCTTAGACAAATTTAATCTTCAATTTATTAGTTTTTGAATTAGACTCTCAAATGTATCTCTTGAAAGTTGTGTAGGTTTTGAATTAGTAGATTTCGAAGATAAAGTTAAATTTCAATATGATAACTTTTATTTTATTTTAATATTTTATTTTAAAAATATATATTTATTTAAAATGTCAAATATACTAAAAAATATATTTTTTTTAAAAAATAGTTTTTAAGTTCGTGAACCATGTGAGCTGAACCTAATGAGATGAACCTAACGAGTCGAACCGAACTGTTCGTGAACTTATAACGAGTCGAGTTTGAGCTTAAAAAAAAGTTCGTGTCGAACTCGAACTCGAACTCAAATTCGAACAATTCTTAACGAGTCGAGCCGAGCTGAGGTGAGTTCGACTCGACTCGACTCATTTCCAGCCCTAGCAACACCCTTTTCTCAATCTTCTTCATCAGAGGAAGAACTGGAGTCACTGTCATCCAAATCTGATAGGGAGATGTCCTGGTTTCCATCATACGAGTCTTCCTCTGGAAATTCAGAGTCGTGAGAGGGATCTCTGCGAGCCAGGGGAATGGTAAAACCCTTAGTAGGTAGTCCTCTCTTGATGATATCGTCAACAATTTCCCCCATGGTTTTGGCTACGTATGCAGAGCCTTCTCTGTTTCGCATACGCCTAATATTTTCTTCAGTGGGAGGAGGGTACTTGGTCTTTGGCTTTTCAGTGGAGGGAGGAGTAGCTTTGGAGGATTTGGGAGGGGACTTAGAGGAAGATCTTTCATGATGAGACGACATGCTTTTGTCGAGAGTGAAGGTCTGAGAGAGATGTGGGAAGGTAATGGGGGCGGAGTGACACATTTGAGTGGAATGGAGAGCTTTATTGGGCAATGACTTGGACTGCATTGAGGTTGTAAAATTCTCACGTGTCATTAATTTCTATGCATCCTCATACATGCAAATACCTAACTTTCCTCTAAGATTTTCAAATTGGGCAGCATCTAGGGCGTTGGTAAAGATGTCAGCTAGTTGTAGTTCAGTGGACACATGCTCCAAGGACATCACTTTGTCTTCCACAAGATCTCTAATGAAGTGATGTCTTATATCAATGTGCTTCTTTCTGCTGTGTTGGATTGGATTTTTGGAAATGTTAATAGCACTGAGATTGTCACAGTATAATGTCATGACATCCTGAGTGACATTGTATTCAGTTAAAATTTGCTTCATCCATACCAACTGAGAACAATTGTTGCCAGCTGCTATGTATTCAGCTTCAGCAGTGCACAGTGAGACACAATTCTACTTCTTACTGAACCAAGATATTAGGTTGTTTCCCAAGAAGAAGCATCCACCAAATGTTCTTTTTCTATCATCAGCACTGCCAGCCCAATCAACATCACAATAGTCAAATAAGGTAGGATCACACCCATGAGAGTAGAGTATGCCATAGTCACAAGTTCCATTCACATATTTGAGAATCCTTTTAACTTGATTCATGTGACTCACTTTGGGATCTTCTTGATACCTGGCATATACACCAACAACAAAGGCAATGTCTGGTCTGCTGGCTGTAAGATACAGTAGGCTTCCAATCATGCTTCTGTATAGACTTTGATCAACACTCGTACCATTTTCATCTCTAGTAGATGAGTGGGGGCAGGTGTTCTTTTGTGACTTGCATTATCCATCCCAAACTTCTTGACTATATTTTTGGTGTATTTACTTTGGGAAATGAATATGAAATCATCCATTTATTTGACCTGTAGCCCAAGAAAGTAGGTTAGTTCTCCACACATACTCATTTCAAACTCATACTACATGTGATTAACAAATTGCTTCACCATCTTTTCTGACACTCCCCCAATTATTATGTCATCCACATATATCTGGGCAATCATGATTTCTCCACCCTCATTTTTTACAAACTGTGTCTTACCAATTCCCCCTTTCCTGTATCCTTTTGTGGTGAGAAACTCAGTTAGCCTTTCATACCATGCTCTAGGGGCGTGTTTTAATCCATAAAGTTCCTTCCTCAACTTGTATACATGGTCTGTTAAATTAGGGTCCTCAAATCCCTTAGGTTGTGCCACATATACTTCCTCAGTTAGATATCTATTCAGAAAGGCACTTTTTACATCCATCTGAAAGAGTTTGAATTTTAGGATGCAAGCAATTCCCAACATCAGCCTGATTGACTCAAGTCTTGCAACTGGTGCAAAAGTTTCATCAAAATCAATTCCTTCTACTTGAGTATACCACTGAGCTACCAGTCTAGCTTTGTTTCTGACTATGATTCCTTCTTCATCTGACTTGTTCTTGTAAATCCATTTGGTTCCAATGATATTTGTTCCTTTAGGTCTTGGCACTAGTTCCCATACTTCATTTCTTTTAAACTGCTCCAATTCCTCTTGCATAGCCTTGATTCAGTATTCATCAATGAGAGCTTCCTTAATATTTTTGGGCTCAACCTTGGACACAAAGCAGGAATTTGAGATGACTTCTCTTGTTCTACTCCTTACTCCACGGTTGAGGTCTCCAATTATAAGATCTTTCAGGATTCTAATAGAGGGTTCCTGTTTCTGGTTTAGAATTTGGACATGTAGTTTGGGTGTCTTCAGTCTCCTCAGATAGAGTCTCAAACAATGTTTCAACATCCTCTATGACATTGATTTCTTCAATTTGATCATCAATGACAACATTAATGGATTCCATTAATACTTTTATTCTGGAGTTATATACTCTGTAAGCTCTGCTGTTAGTAGAGTATCCCAAGAATATTCCTTCATCACTTTTGGCATCCATTTTCCTTCTTTGTTCACGATTTCTCAAGATGTAGCACTTGCTTCCAAACACATGAAAATACTTCACAGTTGGTTTTCTTCCTTTCCATAGTGCATGCAAGGTGGAGGATGTTCCCTTTCTCAGGGTAACCCTGTTGTGAACATAGCATGTTGTGTTCATTGCTTCGGCCCAGAAGTGCATAGGCAGCTTCTTTGCATGAATCATGGCTCTAGCAGATTCCTGAATAGTTCTATTTTTCCTTTCTACTACTCCATTTTGTTGAGGAGTGATAGGAGAGGAAAATTCATGGCTTATGCCTTCAGTTGTACAAAACTCAGCAAACTTGGAGTTTTCAAACTCCTTTCCATGATCACTTATGATCCTGATAACACCACTCCCCTTTTCTCTTTGGAGTTTGATGCATAGTTCTTTGAAGACTTCAAAAACATTAGATTTTTCTTTGATGAAGTTTATCCAGGTGTATCTGGAGTAATCATCAACCACCACATATGCATACCTTTTTCCACCAAGGCTTTCTACCTGCATTGGTCCCATCAGGTCCATGTGTAGTAGTTCCAGAACTCTAGATGTAGTTAGATGTCCAACCCTTGGATGGGATGTCTTGGTCTGTTTACCCACTTGACATTCCCCACATACTTTTCCCTTTTCAATAGTCAGTTTAGGGATTCCTCTTACAACCTCCTTGGAGATGATCTTCTTCATTCCCCTTAAATGAAAATGCCCAAGTTTTTGGTGCCATAATTTTACTTCTTGTTCTTCTCTTGCCACATAGCACATTGTGGATTTACTAATGTCTTTTGGCTCCCACAAATAACAGTTGTCTTTCGATCTCAGTTCCTTCATCACTTCTTCATTTTCACCATTTGTGACCACACATTCTCCTGTAGAGAACTTCACACTTAGTCCTTGATCACAAATCTGAATGATACTGATCAAGTTGGCAGTTAGTTCTTTTACTAGCATCACATTGGTTAGGTTAGGAACTCTAGGGCTTTCTAATTTTCCAACACCTTTGATTTCCCCTTTTGCCCCATCACCAAAGGTCACATAACTCGAGGAATGTGGCTTGATGTCTACCAACAGATTCTTAATGCCAATCATATGCTTGGAGCAGCCACTATCAAAGTACCAGTTTTCTTTTGCTACCACTCTTAGAGATGTGTGTGATATAAGACCAACCTCCTTGGCCACCCAATTTCTTTGCTTGTAAGGCACCTCCTTCTTGGGCTTGGCACATGATTGCCTTTTGCCATGTGTACCTTGTTTGGCTTTTCCTTGACTTGGAAATCCATGCAGCCAGAAGCACACAACTTTAATATGTCCAAGTTTTCCACAGTGGTAACACCTATGCTTTTGGAATTGTCTCTTGACTTGCTTCTAGTTTTTGTGGGGTGGATGTTGTGACATTGATCGTGACATCCTGTTTAACTTTTGAACCTCAGGTTGTAATCTCTTGAGTTTCAACACAAGATTTTGTCTCTCAACAAATCCTAGTCCAGACCTATCTCTTGAGGTCAGACCAATCTGAAGGATTTCCTCTAGGGTGTCAGTTCCAGAATTGAGCATCCTTATGGATTTTGTCATTTTTTCCTTTTTACCTTTCAACTCATTCACTTCACTTCTGAGTGTGTTTATTGTGGCTAGATGCTCTCTCTTTTCAGCTTCTAATTCCTTGATGATTTTCTTTTGCTGCTCTCCCTGCTGGTACAATTTTGTGCTTTTGATATGAGGCTGAAATTTCCTCAAAAGTCAATTCTTCTTCACTTGAGTTCCCTTCAAACATGCACACACTATTGAAAGTAGTGACATGCTTGGCAGACTCTCCTTCTGATTCACTTCCTGAGTCTTCATCAGATCAAGTGACAGTTAGGCCTATTCCCTTCTTTTTGAGGTATGTGGGACATTCCCTCCTAACATGTCCATATCCTTCACACTCATGACATTGGATTCCATTGCTTTGGCCAGCTTTGTCTTCAGCTTAGCTGCTGTCAGAGGAGCTATTTTTGATATAGGGCTTTGACTTCTGATATATTCTTTTGATCAATTTGCTAAATTGTCTTCCAAGTAGTGCTATTGCTTCTGACAAATTTTCTTTCTTTTCACCATCTTCTTCATCAGCAGTTTTTGAGACCAGAGCTATACTTTTGCTCTTTTTCTCTACATACTGATCACACATGCCCATCTCAAATGTTTAGAGAGAACCTATAAGTTCATCCACCTTCATGTTGCATATGTCTTGAGCTTCTTCAATGGCTGTTACTTTCATAGCAAACCTTTTAGGTAAGTACCTGAGAATCTTCCTTACAAGCTTTTTGTCGCTACTGCGAAAATCGGCGCCGGCTGACAGAAGAGTCGCCACCGTGCGTTATTTATCCCAACGGAGGGAAAGGAAATGCTCGAAGAAAACCTCGCAAAGACGGGGAAGGAATGGTCATCGCAACCAAATCCTGGATTCGGGAGTCGGTTACGCAAGGGGAAGGTATTAGCACCCCTCACGTCCGTCGTACTCGACGAGATCCACGCTTGTTTTCTGGTACGGATTGTTATTCTATCTATTCTACAGGTCTGGGGTTAAAAAGAAAAGAAAATGACTCGGCAAAGTATCGCACTTTATGCCTACGTATTCCCGTCTGGAACGAGAAATCAGAGTCAACGTAGTTCGCCTACCTACGGGTGAAGGTGGGGAAGGTTGCTCGCTAGGATATCGCATCCTATGCCTACGTACTTCCACACGGCATGGAAGATCAGAGCAAACGTAGTTCGGGCTACACACGACACAAGCTGTTCAAGTGTCTTTTATGAAAAATCTCACCTTAAACAAGGGTTTTCTTATTGCAAAAAGGTTGATGTTTGTTCAAATCTTTTGACGGAAGAAATGAATTGATTTTGTTATAACCTTTATTAATGTTTTTTTGTTGTTTTGAAGAAAGAAGAGATGACACTCTACCAATCCTAGGGTTGAAAAGGGAATAAAATCTACCCTAATGTTATCATACATGGGTTAGCTCCTAATGTCTATCATGCTCCTCTCACTACAAGAAAAACGATGGATTGCGACGGTTATTTTGACAGGTTACGACGGTTAAAACCACCACCAATTACATTCTACAACGGTTGTAGTACCGTCGCAGAAACGTGTGTCCCCAGGCTGTTTAGCGACGGTTGAAAAAACCGTCACACACAATCGTCGTTATATTTCACGACGGGCTTGAACTGACCTAAACTGGAGATAGCGACGGTTAAAGACCGTCGTTACTAACCTTTTGATTTTTATTTTCATTGTTGATTATGACGGTTTAAAACTGTCGTGAAATCTATTTCACGACTGGTTGGAACTGACGTAAATTGGAAATGACAACAGTTAAATACTGTCGTGAATATCCTTTTGATTTTTGTTACCATTGTTGATTGTGACAGTTTAAAACTGTCGTGAATGTGATATCTTGACGGTTCATTATTAATTTTTATATATTGTATTATATTGTTTTATAATATATTTTTTTATTTAAATTATTATCTACTAAAATAGTTATATTATTTTTTATTTAAATTATTTATACAATAATATTTTTATTTATAGTTTTTTTTATAATTTTTTTCTTTCGCTTTTTAGCGTAATAAATTAATTCCAAAACTTAATATCAAATAAATATTATAATATCGAAAAAACGTGAGTTTCATAATCATGTAAAATGAAAGTTCCATAATCATGTCATGTAATACAAAAATCCAAAAACATATCAAATCATAAACTTATAACAATAAGTATCATTGTGCCAAAAATGAATAATTCTATACGCAATTCAAGTATTTGTAAAAGTAACAAGTTTGCAATGGGAAATCCATTCTTAGAGTTGCATTCACCCTGTCAATATTTTCATCACAAAATTCATTATGCTTTCTTAAGCTACGGATTGTCATAACACCAGAAAGGGTCTCTGAAAAGTGATGAATCACTGGAGCTTTTGTGATTGAATCAAGATGAGTCGATTCCCTAGATGTTGCAAGATAATATTTCTGCAAACCAGAACAATGTAATAATCAAAATAGGACCAAGTTGCAAGATAACATTACTCTATAGGAGTAGGTATATCATACCTTATGCCAGTTGTAGAGCCAGACCAGTGGAATTACGAGAAAGACAGTCTCCCAAGAGTTCTGGCATGTGACAATGAGGATACTGAATAATGATAAGTATGCTATCATTACAAAGTTTGTAAATATTGGAATTGTTATATCCACCCAAAGTATATCAGTAGATACCTAAATAATTCATAACAAGAGTAGATAGAGTTAGCAAATTCAAACACTAATAAAGCATAAACCAAACATTAAAAGGGATGTTGAATGAAACTCACACGACTCAAGATTCTGCCAGAAGAAGTGGTATCAAAGATTGACATTGGTGCACGAAGGATACTTTGAAGCATTCCAACGAAGAAGCTTTGAGATGTCTTCAAACCCAAATACGTATACATGAAAGCTCTTCCTATAAGAACTATGCATGCAACAACAGCTATAGCAGCATAGACGAAAATGAAAGTAAAAGAAGGAATGCCAGAACCATCAGAAGTTGCAAAATAGTCACCAGCTAAAAATGACAACACCCAACCAGCTGACATTGCTACTACAAGTGCTATTCCTCACCATCTGAATGCTTCTGTGAAATATTATTTGTATACTTTAAGTATCACATGTCTAGTTTCTCTTCCCTCGTCTTCAATGAGCTTTGCTGCAGTTTTATCATCAAACTTAGATTGATCTTGAGAGGACTGCTTTTCAACCCCGCTTTCTTTTTCTTTCGATACAATGCAGGCGAGTTTTGGAGACTGAGAAGAATCATCATTGGAATTATCACTTGTTTCTAATATCTCCATAGAGGATTCATGAGCTGCCACAAGGGCACCAAAATCTAGGCCTGCTTTGAGAAGTTCATCTCATTAATCCCTGGTCAAGTTTCAGGAACTTCTAACAAACTCAAAATATGACCCCCACCCACACACACCCAAACCACAAATTGTTGTCAAGGGGAACTGGAAAGCAGCCGACCAACTCGTCTTTAGTTAAGTTTTAGACCTATATCAAAAATCCTAAGATTCTAAACACACAGTGATCCTACCAAGACCCCGTGCAGCAACATCAGTGGCAGTCATTATTGAACTTCTGCCACTCTTAAATTCAGCCAAAATCCAGTCCCTTTCAGACTGGTTTTTATCACCATGGATAGATAATGCTGGCCATCCATCCATTCTCAACTGCTTTGTAACTTGGTCACATCCCTTTTTTGTTTCTGTAAATATTAGAATTCAGCTCCCATCCATCACTTCTTTCAGCAGCTTGATCAATCTGCATTAGCAACATCAAAGTGTTAATTCGGAAAGCAAAAACATTGGTCATTATTTATTAATGTGACTGAGGAAACCAACCTGTTATATTTCTCCATGTCAGTGACAACATCAAAAACTTGATTTATAGATTGGTTTGCTTTTAGATATGGTGACCCAATAACTACCTAAAAGGCCATGATATCCCACAGGAAACCACACTAATCAATAATCACCTATATAAGGTTTAATTAAGCCAATTCGTAGCACAATAATATTTAAAAAATTAACACTCCATTTACAAATATTTATACATAAATGATAGTATACATATGAAACATGAATGCTATTCAAATAACCTTATATGGGTTGTGCAGAAACTGTCTTGCCAAAGCTTCAACATCCTTTGTCCATGTTGCACTCCAGTATAATGTTTGCCTATCTGGTCGGATCTGTTATTTCAAATCTCCAAATGTAAGTGCAAGTGACTAACTGAACCTCTAAAGCCTCAATGCCACTTCAGCAGCAGTATTTGCTGCAGCAATTACATCAGCTGCACGTCCTGCAACAAATCACAAATGGATTAATTCGTAGGCAGAAAAAGGAAAAGTAAAAAAATCTTTACATATTATATAGACTTTTCCAATTAATAGAGAAAGTATACTATAATAGATAACTTGATAACTCACTTTAATTGAGATTCTGTTGCAGCTTCAGAGTCAGAAAAAAGGACCTTGATGACCTGCCGTAGCTGTAATTTAGGATCTGGGTCTTTGTCCTCTGCTCCAAAGCAATAACCAGAATAGGACCAAGTATCTAAATTTAAAAGAATGATTTGCAGGACAGGAGATTTGGTTTTCAGATCTCTAACAACGAACCAAAATGTTGACTCATCATTTGCACACTCGGCCAACCGATTCACAAACATTTTGTCCATCGTGTAATTGCTAGTGATAAATATAATGCATTAAATTTATTCGGTGTGTCTGTGAATCCATATTTACAAATCAAACATTAAATAGTTTTAAGAAATCACTATCATGGAATAGACTAGAATGCACAATGTGGATGCAGCCATGCCAGTACATCGGCAAAGTAAAGAAGAAACATCATGCCACATATAAATTACTCAATCATTATTGCTTAATATACATTTGATGATTAACCAACTGCGAATTTTCAAGAATGTTAAAACCATGTCTAAAACTATTTACTCTTTCGTATAAAAATGCATGAAATTGGTTGGTAAAATCTTTGTACACGCTATTAGTATAGAAGAATAAAAGATAATGTTACTGGGAATAGAGCATAACTTTGGCCCATCTTTATTTGAGCCATATTTGTTGACACACTCACAGTCAACATTATCTTAATAAGTTTTATAAGAAACAAAGACTTAATATTTTTTCCCATGCTACATTTCTACTGCAAAATTATTATTTATCATATTCCTTATTATTCCCAAATTTTGCAATAAGTTGAACCAAGCTATCCACTGAGACATTAGTTTCACTTATTTAGCAATATTTCTTGTTACTACATCTACTTCTTCACGGTCAGCTACAATCGAGTCATAAAGGCATAAAACTTACTAAGTCGCCATTTCTCTTCTTTGATAAAGAATTACAACAGGAATAAAAGTGAATTTAGTCATTCTATACAAACCTGAAAATGTCCCCTGATCCTATCACTGGCAGACAGGTAAAAATATAAAATTTGAACAGTCGTACTCCTCTATCTACCGGCGCACATCCCTCACAACACGGGTAGGCTCCAAGGAGAGTTGCGCATTACAGGCATGTAAATTCATGCCAATCAATATTCTTTGAAAGATTTGATGATCTAGCCATGAAAACATCTTCAAGAAAACCATTAAGGAAAGACTTCTGATTTCCCATAATTTCCACAATTTCAATCTTCCTAGCATTTGAAGATAAATGATGTTCACATACCTCGTCACCAGCTTCTCACTTATACCTCCAAACTAACAACAACAAGCACCAAACCAATTGTCAGCCACCTCCCTCCAATTCGTTGACAGCATTTCAACAAAATTCCTAAATAACCATTGTAAACCACATAAAAATAATAAGAACTTCAATCTACTTTTTTAAATCTCAACTTCATACAATGATAACATACCCAAAGAACTCCACTAACCTATAACAATAGAGGTAACCAAAGAATAAACAAAATACCTGACAGGTTTATTGGTCAAATGGTATCTACAACTTATACAAACAAATTCAACTTCTCCAGCTGAAGACAGTTTGTCTACATCTGAACCAAAAAATGATAATAATAAGCAAAAGCAAGCAACGAGAAATGACACACAATATTGTTTACAGATACGCAAGTTGGGAAGGCAACACCTCTCTCAATCTTCTTCTTGACATTCTTGTACATGTACCAGTTTGCCTTATTTACAAAACACACCACATTCCAAGCAGTGTCTCTGTAGTTCTAGCAACATTCCAAGCCCTATATTCGTACATGAGCTTATTTCAACGTGATAACTCATAAATACAAACTAATTCCAGGCCCTATTTCACAAAATGCAGTAAACAAATACACCATGTCAAGAATAGGGGCCTGACCTTATGTGGGTGGATATCATCAAAAACATGAGCTTGACCTCCGTAGAAAGGACTTTTCATGTTACACCACATAAGAAAAAATGCTTAGAAAGGACTTTTCTCACACATGCATAGACCATTGAACTAAATTTTCTTTATCATCAAAATTGCAACATTAAGACGTCAACTTATACTTAAAAAAGATCACTACCACAAAGTAAAGAAAGAAAAGAAAAAATATCATTTATATTACTACAGCTGCCCCCTGATTGCTTATGCTTAACAGACCACGCAAGAGAACAATTGGTTCACCTTACAGTGACATATAACATTGGACCTCAAACAAAAATGAAAAACTGAATCTTCAACTATTTAACACTGCTCTAAGTAGGGTTGCTGGAAATTTCAATAAGCTTCTTATTATGCTTAGAGTAGTACTTCCCTGTCATGAGTCCAACTAAATTGATGTTTTGATGATTCCTTTGCTCTTGCTAGAGCTCTCTCCTCCAACCTTCTGATTCTTGGTTGCAACCCACAAACATACTCTTGTGCCTTTCGTCCCTCCCCTGAAAGTCCGGTTATGTCCGCCACCTTCCACCTCCCAACCAGAAACTCAAGTATATCAGCATAGTCCTTGGCAGTGTAGACCCCAATGCGCTGGGCAACAACAGAGTAGTTATCAAACAGGTTGTCATCTCGGCCGTCATACATCAGATGTGCTGGCATAGCAATTTTCTTCCTCATCATGTCAGCAAAGGTCATAACTGTTCCGTCAGGATCAATCTCAAACAGCTTTTCCACTATCTTTGTGTAAGCAGTTTTGTGTCGTTTTTCATCTGAGGCAATCAGACCACATATCTGAGCCAACTTCAAATCACCATGTTCTTTAGCAAGCCTGGATGTGTTTCCGTGTGATACAAAGGTTGCCCTCTCTTGAAATGAAGTGTAAATGAAACCAAGGTAAGGGCTATTCTCAGTCCGAGGATCCTATCCATCAATTTCAATCATTCCAAAATTAGATAGAAAAGAATTATAAATATGACAAGAATCAATTAGTGATGATTTCTGACAAAGTTGGATCAATTACAGGATAATTATAACATAACAAAACAATTGCTAATAGAGATGGCAGGCAGATAGATACCAGAAAATAAAACTTGCCTTAGAAGATTGTAAATCCTGTATTTCTGAAAACCTTGTCAATAACTACTTGTTTTCAAGATCAGGTATGGACATATGAGAAAAATGCCAGATAATGTCCAACAACTCGTTGTTGTTGAATGTGAATTTGGGGATTTAGGGTTAGGATTTTTCTGAGGGAACTGCAGGTTTAGAATTAGATGGAAGGGTTTAGGATTTAAGATAAGCAAGTGAGAATGAATCTATAAATCCTAAAATTATATTAGACCCAAAATAAAAAAATATATATATATATAATTTGTGTTTCCTTCTAAATATGTTTTCTAATTTTATTGTTTAAATAAAAGAGATTAATATTTTAATATTTACACTCAAATTAAATCCTTTTTAAAATTTATGCAAATAAATTTTTGAAATGATGTGAATTTTAATATATATATATATATATATATATATATATATATATATATATATATATATATATATATATATATATATATATATATATATATATATATATATATATATATTAACATTATTATCAAAATTAATTTTAATAAAAGTTAACTATTTATATAATAAAATAGAAAATATTTTGCTATTATTTTAGACAAAAATATTAAGCTACATTGTCATGAAAATTATAATAATTATAATAATTATTTATTAAATTAATTAATAAAATTGAAAATGTTAGAAGATAAAAATGAAAGAAAAAAGTGGAAAATTAAAGGAATAAAAAAATAGTGATTATGATTGGTTAAAGTAATTGCGACGGTTCGCCTTAACCATCGCAAGTGTGAAAGAGGACGATTCTTTGGTAACTGTCGTATTATTTTATACAACATGCCTAAAAAATTTGCGACGGTTGACTCAAACCGTCGTGAGAACTGTCGTAGTTCAGGAATAAGGACGGATTTTTGATAACTGTCGCAAAAAATCTACGACAGTTGACCCTAACTGTCGCAATAACCGATGCAATCCAGGAATAAGGACGGTTTTGAGATAACTGTCACAACTCAAATGTCGTAAATCTCATTTTTTCTTGTAGTGTCTCTTGCGCAGAGAGAAACAGAGATCCTAAGGGATAAACGGAAACAGAAACAGCAGATACATACAATAAAGCAGTAAAATGCATGGATGCAACAATACAAGCGAGGCAAGGGAGTCCCACTCAACCTCGAACCCAAAAAACAACAGGCAAAAGTGAACAGAATTCACTTTCAACCTAACAGGTTAAACAGCAAGCAATACAGTCAGGGAAACTCAAGCAATACATCAAGAATCATAAACAACAAAAAATAAACAGCAAAAGCAGCTCTACATCAACATCTGTCTTCAAGTCATCATCAACTATCTACAAGCTTCAAGCAAGCATCAGTCTTCATCTTCACAGCCTTCAAGTAAGGTCTTTGTCATCAGTCTGCAATGGCTTTTCTTCAAGTCTCAATCTCCAAGATGGATATCAGTCAACAAGAATGAACTGGGGGTGTTAAGCAATTAGTTGACCACCAAAGGTGGCAAACAGACTGCTAACAACACATAGAATATTTCTCTCAAGATTTCTATCTCCTAGACATTATCACCAAGCCTTCCAAAGGAAGGGGGTGAATGTCTTAGAGAGACTCTGCATCATAGAGAGGGATGGAGGCAAACAAGACCTTCCATGTTTATGAATCAAGTTTTCTACTCTAGAGCTCTGTCTAACTCCTAGATCCTATAACCTCATCAGCTGCCAGCAAGAGATACCCCTCATCAACTCTGGAAGTTGGCCTTCATTCTCCTTGATCTCCAATGGGCTTCATCATCAAAGTCTTCAGCTCAAACCCAAACCCCAAGCAGGCCCAATACCCCACACAGTCAAATACTAACCCTAGAGAGGGCACACCACACAGTCAAGCAAATACAAGCAGTATACTAATTGTAATAGTAGAATAAGGGAAGCCTAATATTTTCTAAGGGATCTATTATCTACCCATAACCCCTATAGTCCCATACCCCCAAGATTCAAACCACAACTCCTAAAAGAAATGATTTCTTACACCTATGCTATCTCTAAACCCTAGTTTTGATTCTCCTAATCATACCTAAACAAATCATCTAAAATTAAGTCCTAAAATCATGAATTAAATCTTATATACAAGCTAAAGTTCTAAGTGAAATACCCTAAAAAGAATAGGTCCAAAATATAAAAGCATCTAACTAAACTAAAATCAACAATATCATGTATAAACCTAAAATCAATTAAAACCTATTTAAAAGAAAAATGCACTAAAAATACAAAAATAAAATGAAATGCTAATTTTATTATATGACAATTTTCTTAACAAAAATATGAAAAAGATGCAAAAACAACCAATTAAAAATATGCAATTTTCTATTTGTTATGATTTTTCAAAGAATTAACAAAAATAAAAGAAATTAAAATGAGTTAAATTGAGTTAGGGGTGCAGTTAGCATTTATTTCAGTTAAAACAAGATGATGGGCCCAGACTGGGGGGCGCGCATAGCAAAGCGCGTCTGGGCCCAGCTAACCAGAAAACACAACAATAAAATAAAAAAGGAAAAACGGTGCAAAGAGTAATTAAATCAGTTCATTTGGTTTTGGGCCTTGAAAGTAGGGTGCGAATAGCATTGGATTATTGAGCCCAGTCTGAACGATTAAATGAAACGCAGCGTTGCTGCCTAATACTTCCCTCCAAATTCCAGCTTTAAATCGTGGCCCTCAGATTGGATTGAGAGTCAAAGTCCAGGGGATGATCCAACGACCCTCCTTCATCTTCCTCCTTGGAAACCCTAGGTTGCAGAAAAACCCTCTCCATGCATGAATCTTCCATCCCTCTGTTCTCCCTCAACTCTCAATGAAATCTCACGATGTAAAGATCAAAAATGATCTACATCCTTCCCTCTACACAACCATGGTATTAGTTCCTTCCAAAACTCACCCCAGCATCAAACCCGATAGGTAGAAAGCATTGACTCCACCATTTTACACTGTTATCAATCTTGCCAATTCTTGCTGACTCTTACACTAATAAAATCTACATGCTATACTGATCATCTTTACATATCTAACCGAGATTATCATGCCTTAACCTAGGTGTTCTAAGCCAAAACAGTTGGTGCTCCAATGGTGATCTTCATGAAATGTCTTCAAATTCATCAGAAACAATCATCTAACCAATCCTAACCATTCTAACCTAATGATTCTCTATTATGCTAACTAAATCTATCCAAATCGAAGGAAACACTAACCTGGTTTAATCTTGAAAACATATGTAGAAAACCTTGGATGCACAGCTTGCAATGCTTGGGACTTGCTCAATAAACTTGGTTCTTGATTCTGTATGCAGTAGATCTTGCTCAAACCCCTTGGATTGCCATAACCACTTCCTTTTGCAATTTGGATGATGCACTTGAATAGCACGAATTCCTCCTCAATTCAAACAGATTTTGATGAAAACTTGATCTATGATGGATGTAGATGATGATAGGATCAAGAATTGTGGAAAATGATGAAGATTTGATAGAGTTCTTATGTGATTTGCAAAATGGAAGAATGAGATGAAACTTGGTATTTTGATCAAAATGAATCACCAACCCTTGAATGAAGCCACTCTACTCAATATATAGACACTCATAGAACACTCTAGAACTTGGTAGAAACTTCTTGTGCACAATTTCCTTGAATTTTGGCATGTGTAACTTCATACATAAGTAACCAATGGTATCTCTCAAACTTTGCCCTAAACTCAAAAATCTACTTTTGCCAATGTTCTTAAAACATTTTTTCCAATCAAAATGACCTATAATCCCATCTCATTTGGCCATGGTATGAAAAATCTCAATTTTAGGTCACTTTTATTCATTAAATTCATCTTTTAAATGACCAAATTTGGAACCTTGAGCTATGAACATTTCCAAACTTTCATGATCACTTTTCTAGACTCAAAATATCATTTGGAGCAAGTTTGATGTTGTGAAGTTTTTCATTTGAAGCTTCCTTGTATGCGTTTTGGGCATAGGCTTGAAATGACCTGTAATTCTCAAATGACCAAAATACCCTTTGCTTGTCAAGGTCATAAGTAGAGTTCCACAAATCATATGAAGGCATACCATACCTTTCTAGAAATCTAAGACAATTAGTAACAACTCTTATGTTGACCAGGAATTCATTTGAAATGTCCTTGAGGGGTAAAAGTTGCTTGGAAGACAAGTAACTTTCACAGACAAAATTTCAGACACCTTAGATGACCTGTAACTTGCAAGGACCATAACTTGAGTTCTATAAATCTCCTTGATATCTTCCACCACTAAAATTAAAGGTCTTGATATCCTCTACAAGTTTCATGTTGTCCAAGGATCCATTTGAAGCTTGCATTTTGAATTATCTTGCTTGGAAGTTTGCCCTAAATCAGGGGATTTTACACAGAAACCCTAATTTAGAAACTCCTCTTCTTCTTGATTTCTCTTGATTTCCTCTTGGAACAACACCACATCCTTATCTACATGTCAAATGATGAACCCCACATCTCTCAGATAGACCTTGATGCCTTTCAATCAATCATTTGACCTAGGGTTGACCCAGGGTTGACCCAGATGAAACCCTAGTTGACTGTCTTCAACTGCAACTCTTGTGATCACATCAATGACTTATCTCACTTTCACCATGACCCTCTAGGTCCTCCCTGATGTCTGTATACCCTCCATGCTCAATTCACAGCTCAGAACTTCTTTGATGATCTTCAAATACCCTCAAGATAGGAGAGAGATCCACTGCTTGATCCACTGACTTCTTAGACTTCAATTTCTTTCTGATGACTTGGATAGGCCTGAATTTGAATAATAACCTCTTGATAGGCTCATAGAGGTAAGAATAGCACTTGGTCCCTTGTTGGATGACTTGCTATGCTATGATATGTAGATGATTAGACTATGTACATGACTCTATATGCAAATGCTAATGCAATTGAAACATAAACCAAGTGAAGAAAAAGGTTGGGCAAATTTTGGGGTGCAACAGCTGCCCCTATTCAAGCGACTTGGACCCGATTGGGTGAAGAGCAAACGGCCTTCAAACCTTCGAGGTACGAGACGGTTGAATACGAAAGAACCCGGAAATTTGCCAACCGCAAAAATTAAATTGCGTATACGACTACTGCTTGGGAAAACCCTGGGCACTGGCTTCTGTTGTCACAGCAACAACTAGCCATCCATCTGTCAATCTGTTCTTGTAAAATAATCTCATACTGTCCGCAGACTACTCCATTCCGAAGAAATGAGCATACCACACAACGAGAAATTGTTGATATCACTTATCAACCTCTATTGATCTCACTTATCAACCAAGCACACGCTAACCAGCGGGAGAATATTGACTTCACTTGTCATGTTGACTTCACTGATCAACCTTTCGTATCTAAAGAAACGAGCAAACGCTTAAGCAAGCGGGGCGGTGTAGATCTCACTTATCAACCTTTCGTTTCCTAACGAAACGAGCGAATGCTTAACCAAGCGGGGCAATGTTCGAAGACATGAACAACCGACTCTGCGGGGAAATGAGAAACCTAACTAAGTAACTCTGAGGGGAATCTGACGATAATCATCACATATCTACTCTGACCGTAGATAACAAATTCTAGATCCTCACGTACTGATATAACACAAACTAGATGGACTGAGTAGCTTAACCAAGCAACTCGGTGGGGAAAACTCTGTTGGAGATCACGAGAAACCTAACCAAGCAACCCGATGACGACCACCTTGCTGGGGAATACAAGTACCTTAACCAAGCAACCTGTTGAAGAAGACCCTGCCGGGGATTACGAGGAACTTAACCAAGCATCTCGTTGAAGAATACCCTGTTGGGGATTATATCTTTACTGGGGAAACTGCGAGTAACTACCCACAAATTGCATTATGCTATTTCCACAGCACTCTGAGAAAGGACTCGGCTGGGGAGAAAGAGAAATGCTTGACCAAGCAACTCTGCTAGGGGAACATCTGACATGACGAACACGACCACTGCATGTCGTACACCATAAATCCACAAACATAAGACGAACACGATCCTTGCGTGTATCACAAACAACATCCACTGAAGGGACAAACACGACGAACACGATCACTGCGTGTTACGTTACAAACAAAACCACATAAAGAGATGAACACGACGAACACGATCACTGCGTGTTGCGTTACAACCAGAATCACATGGTAGGACGAACACGACCACTGCGCGTTTCGACCATAAATCCAACCGGATAAGATAAACACGATCACTGCGTGCCTTGCGCCACAACCCTCTTGACAGGAGGAACACGATTATTGCGTGCCTGACGAAATAAACTCACATAGATGAGGCGAACACATTCACTGCATGCTTCGACCACACATATGATGAACACGATCACTGCGTGTTTTGCAATAGGACGAATACGATCACTGCACATCTCGACCAACAAACCCCCAAAATGATGTCAACTCGATCACTGCGTGTGTCACAAAACCAACCCATGTAATAGGACGAATACGAGCACTGCGTATGCCGACCAACAAAACCACCTGATACAATAGACACGATCACTGCGTGCATCACAAGTTCACATGGTACGACCAACACGATCACTGCGTGCCATACGAATACGATCACTGTGTATCTTGAACACGACCACTGCATGTTTTGAGCCACGATCCTCTTGACTGGAGGAAACACGATCACGGCGTGCTGTGTGTCTCAACCATCCCACATAAATGGACGAATACGATCACTGCATATCCTGACCACACATAGGGTGAACACAATCACTGCGTGTTTCGTATCATGGCCCTCTTGACTGGAGGAAAACACGATCACTGCGTGCTTCGGCCACAAACAACCAAATGAACACGATCACTGCGTGCCTTACAACATGAACCCTGTATATGGTACAAATACGATCACTGCGTACTTTGACCACAAATCAACATCTTCCTAAACCACGACTTCTCTTATCGGCAAGGAACAACATGTCTGAAACGGAAGAGGTAACCAACCTGGCTTATGTTTCAAAAATGCACGTTTGATAATGACGTAATGCTTCCACACAGCATGGAAATGCTACGTACTCGTGTAAAATGCAAATGCTCATGATGCATGCTTATGCAAAGAGTTACTTCAGCAAAATAAATGCTGAAGACAAACTGGATCCGCTGGGGATGACCATCCTGCTGGGAAAGTAGCTCATAAACTCAAAACTTCAACCTCTGCTGAAGATGATCGTCCTGACGAGGAAGGATCAACCTGTTGGGGAAAGAGAAAAGCAATCTTGGGAACTGCTTTCAAAGGCATCAACACTCTGATTACACCCTGTGGGGATACTTCATCTTGCTATCACTAGGCTGGGGATTGACCGGTGTGCTCTGGTTCGCACTACACAGGAAACTCTTTGGGGAAGTTAATCATATCCAGCTCGACCTCCGCTGGGGAGGACTCTGCTCTGCTTGATAAGCTAATTCTGAACTACTGAAGATACATTGATCTTTTCCTTTGACGCAATCTCCACTCTCCTGGGGAGACAACATTCAATTTTGCCTGGGGCGACTTCACTGGGGAAGGACGCAACGTTCATCCTTTGGAGAGGGTACCAGCCTGCCATGGACTCTGGCGGGGAGCTTTGCGAGCTTTTGAATACCTGCAAAAGTCAACAAGCAAACACAAGAAAATCCATGCAAAAAGAAACATCTTGGTGATCACCCATGACAACCATTCAGGTAATTTCCGGTTTTAACAATCATCGGCCGAGGCCCGCCTGTTTACATGCATGTAAGTTTATCAAAAACATCGGCGTTTTTTACAAACAAAACAGTAAAAATTAACACCAACGTCACACATTACGCTGAATAACACCCTTTATTGATAACGGCCTGAGAATAGGCAAGATTTGTACATCAGATGCAACTCCTGAAAAGAGGTAGTCACGCATAAACAAAGTGCAGAAGTATACAAATATACAGAATAAAATTTGTACACATGTCGGCAACGTGTTACAGACGAACACCATGAACCGATCCTCCTATGACTCGTCGGATTCTGACGCTTTCCTGATCTCTGTCTTCGGAAGAAATTGCTTTGGATAGTTGACCCCCAGATGCTCCCAAACCGCTAACAATCAAACTTGGACCGCAGTCATTTGCTTCTCAAATCCCTAATTTTTGCGTGAATCGCCCTTTGCGGGTTTTCGATTCACCGGGATACCCTTTTTTGCCGAAGCCGCCCAGTATAGGTTTTCAACTTCGCGGGTGTACATTTTTTCCATTTTATCCCTAACTTTTGCCCGAACCTTTTTATTCTGTTTTTGGTTCGCCAGGATGCCCCATTTTTGCCTGGACTCTCTTTTTACTGTCCAGCGGGTCAATTTTTAAGCAAAGTATTTTTTAACTGCGTCCGAGTTTACAGGGGACGAAAAGTCTTCACCATCCATGGTGGATAACAATAAGGCTCCTCTGGAGAAGACCTTTCTCACGACGTATGGACCTTCATAATTGGGAGTCCATTTGCCCCTGTGATCCGATTGCGGTGGGAGAATCTTCTTCAGCACAAGATCACCCGTCTGAAAGCTTCGAGGTCGAATCTTCTTGTCGAACGCTTTCTTCATCCGGCTCTGATACAGCCTACCATGTGCAATGGATGCCAGTCTCTTCTCGTCTATCAAGTTCAGCTGATTTAATCTACTTTTCACCCATTCTGCCTCATCAAGCTGAACATCAAGCAAAACCCTCAAAGATGGTATCTCAACCTCCAATGGCAGGACTGCCTCCATGCCATACACTAGTGAGAACGGAGTTGCCCCGGTGGATGTACGCACTGTAGTACGATAACCGTGCAAAGCGAATGGCAACATCTCATGCCAATCCTTTTACGTCACAACCATCTTTTGAACAATTTTCTTTATGTTCTTGTTGGCCGCTTCAACAGCGCCATTCATCTTGGGTCTGTACGGAGATGAATTATGATGCTCGATCTTGAAATCCCGACACATATCTTTCATCATCTTGTTATTCAAGTTCGAACCATTATCAGTAATGATCCGCTCAAGAATACCGTATCTGCAAATTATATCCCTCTTGATAAATCTGGCCACCACCTGCTTCGTCACATTGGCGTAAGATGCTGCTTCCACCCACTTGGTGAAGTAATCGATCGCGACTAGGATGAAGCGATGCCCATTAGAAGCAGTAGGTTCAATCTTGCCAATCATATCGATTCCCCACATGGAGAAAGGCCACGGGGATGCCATAACGTTCAGAGGACTCGGTGGCACATGGATCTTATCAGCGTAGATCTGGCACTTGTGACACCGCTTGGCAAATTTGAAACAATCCGTCTCCATTGTTAACCAATAATACCCTGCTCGCAACAACTTTCGGGTCATAGCATGCCCACCAGCATGTGTACCAAAAGTTCCTTCATGGACTTCTTCCATGAGTAAATTGGCTTCCTTCTCATCTACACACCGGAGGAGTACCAAATCATGGCTCCTTCTATACAAAACGCCGTCGGGATTCAGATAAAAGTTGCCTGCTAATCTCCTTAGAGTCTTCTGATCACGACTGGATGCCCCAGCCGGATATTCCTTATTCTTCAGGAAATTCTGTATGTCGAAATACCAAGGTTTACCGTCAGATGCTTCATCAATTGCAAACACAAAGGCCGACCTATCAAGGCGAGATATGACAATCCTGGGAGCCTCATTCCAGTAGTTGACCTTATACATAGAGGATAATGTTGCAAGGGCGTCCGCCATTTGATTCTCCGCCCGGGGTACATGATGAAACTCTACTTTATCAAAGAAAGGTAGCAACCTTCTCGCATAATTCATGTACGGTACCAGATTAGGTTGGCGTGTCTCCCACTCTCCCTTAATTTGATTCACGACCAATGCTGAATCCCCATATACGTCAAGATTCTTGATCCTCAAATCAATAGCCTCCTCTAACCCCATAATACAAGCTTCATACTCGGCTTCATTATTCGTCACTGGAAAAGTTAATCTGGCTGTGAACGGGATGTGCGACCCGTGGGGAGTGGTAATGATTGCCCCGATCCCGCTACCATACGAATTGACAACCCCATCAAAAATCAATTGCCACTGGGAACTCCGCTCAGGACCTTCACCAGGCAACGGCTCGTCACAATCTTTAGCTTTCAAGTACATTATGTCCTCATCAGGAAACTCAAACTTCATAGGCTGATAATCCTCAATCGGCTGTTCGGCAAGATATTCGGACAGAACACTTCCCTTAATGGCCTTCTGGGAAACATACTGGATATCGTATTCTGTCAATACCATCTGCCATCTAGCAATCCTTCCAGAGAGCGCTTGCTTTTCAAACACATATTTAATCGGATCCATCTTTGATATCAGCATGGTTGTATGATTCAGCATGTACTGTCTTAAACGCTTGGCGGCCCAGGCCAGCGCGCAACAAGTCTTTTCGAGCATGGAGTATCGAGATTCACAATCCGTGAACTTTTTACTCAAGTAGTAAATTGCATGCTCTTTCCGTCCTGTCTCGTCATGTTGACCGAGAACACAACCCATACTGTTCTCCAGAACCATCAGATACATAATCAGTGGCCGTCCCGCTACTGGGGGTATTAACACCGGAGGTTCCTGCAAGTATTCTTTTATCTTTTCAAATTCCCTTTGGCAATTGTCGTTCCAGACCACCGCTTGATCTTTCTTTAACAGTTTGAATAATGGTTCACACGTGGTCGTTAGGTGAGAGATGAACCTAGCAATGTAGTTGAATCTCCCTAAGAATCCACAAACTTCTTTTTCTGTTCTCGGTGCTGGCATCTCTTGTATTGCTTTTATTTTTGCAGGATCGACCTCGATTCCTTTCTTGCTCACAATGAACCCCAGTAACTTCCTGGATCTCACTCCGAAGGTACATTTGTTAGGATTCAGCCTCAGCCTGAACTTCCTCAGCCTCTTGAACAACTTCAGCAGTTTAACCAGATGCTCTTCCTCTGTTTGAGACTTGGCAATCATGTCATCGACATACACCTCAATCTCTCTGTGCATCATGTCGTGAAAAAGCGTTGTCATAGCCCGCTGGTACGTTGCCCCAGCATTTTTCAAACCAAA
This sequence comes from Lathyrus sativus, assembly GCA_963859935.3. Classification (NCBI taxonomy): domain Eukaryota; kingdom Viridiplantae; phylum Streptophyta; class Magnoliopsida; order Fabales; family Fabaceae; genus Lathyrus; species Lathyrus sativus. The sequence goes on along the minus strand of OZ012740.1, from coordinate 186,311,178 downwards.
GGGCATCACCTTATAACAGAAGGTTCCCCACGGGGTGATAAAGGTAGTTTTTTCCATATCCTCCGGAGCCATTTTGATCTGGTTGTACCCCAAAAATCCATCCATGAAAGAGAATACCGTAAACTGAGCTGTGTTGTCAACTAACACATCAATATGCGGCAGCGGGAAATCATCTTTCGGGCTCGCTTTGTTTAGATCCCTATAATCAACACACATTCGAACCTTGCCATCTTTCTTTGGCACAGGCACGATATTAGCGACCCAAGTGGGATAAGTGGTAACGGCCAGGAACCCAGCTTCCCATTGCTTCTGCACTTCTTCCTTTATCTTTACGGCCATGTCAGGACGAGTCCTTCTAAGTTTCTGCTTCACAGGTGGGCAATCTTCCTTCAACAGCAGACAATGAACAACCATATCAGTATCCAGACCTGGCATGTCCTCGTAGGACCAAGCAAATATATCACTGTATTCATGCAGCATCTCAATAAGCTCTTGCTTGATGTCGACTTGCAACGCGGCTCCTATACGGATATTCCTGACGCATTCTTCAGACCCCAAGTTGACAATATCAATCTCTTCCTGGTGAGGCAGAATGAGTCTCTCCTCTTGCTTCAATAACCAACTCAGCTCTTCTGGTAAGTCACTATCCTCTACCATCTCCTCCTCAGCTTGGAAGATCGGATGCTCGAAGTCTAAACGAGTCATAGGAAGTTTTTGGTCGATGTCATCTGAAAATTCATGAATCCTGCGAGGGAAACGGTTAAGTGCTTCAAAATGATATACAAGCAAAATGCATAACCACGCTGCCATTTTATTGAAAAATAAAAAACAGAAAGAAAAAGGATCTCAACATTTGAATGTAAAAAAACGTCGTCATTTATTGATCATGCAAACATACAGGTAAACAGTTAGGCCCTAAGACAAGATCAGCGATGCCCCGGGCAAGGCATGTGATCATACAATGATTGAAAAAACAATGCATTACTGTTTGGTGACTTGGATGACGTCCTGGATGGACCAGTTGCATAGGCTTTGCCCCGGCGTGCTGGGTCGAATCCATGCGTCCATGTCGCAATCGCTATCCACTTCCTCCGTATCATACACAACATTAATCCCTTCGAAACTAACTCCTCCGGGCGTGAACACGACAGGTCCCTTGTACTTAGGCGCGCCCTGCGAGGGAGATGGGCGGTACCCCAAGCCATACCTATTTTGCTTCACTGGGATGTCTAGAACCTGCCCCCACTTTTGAGTCTCTCCTGCTTGTACCAACGCCTTGGCTTCTTTATATGAGAAGACGACCACCTCTTTCCCTTCACTCTTCACTGGAGCTTCTTCTTTAATCTTCACCCCTTCGAACGCCTGACACAGCGTTTCATGAATTTCTCCATCTACCTCCACGTACTTGAAGGAAGACAAATGACTGACTAAGATGTCCTCTTCGCCACACACCGTCACAATACTCCCCTCAACCATATACTTCAGCTTCTGATGGAGTGTAGAAGTCACTGCCCCAGCGGCATGAATCCAAGGTCTCCCAATCAAACAGCTATATGCAGGCTGGATGTCCATGATGTAAAACACAGTATCAAACACCTCCGGACCTACCTGGATGGGTAACGTTACTGATCCGAATACCGACCTCCTCGTTCCGTCAAAGGCCCTCACTACCAAATCACTAGGTGTGCACAACAACCCACGGGTATCTAATTTCAACAGGGCTTTCTTTAGTAACACATTCAACGAGGACCCAGTGTCTACCAGCACATGGGATAAAATAGTTCCCCGACATTCGATAGAGATGTGCAAGGCATTATTATGATCACGCCCTCTAGGCGTTAGGTCAAAATCCGTGAATCCCAACCCATGCCCAGCGTTAACATGTGCCATAACTCCCTCCAGCTGATTAACTGAAATCTCTTGCGGCACGAAGGATGTCTCAAGTACCTTCAACAGGGCATTTCTATGCGCCTCAGAACACAACAACAGCGATAATATGGAAATCTTTGACGGGGTCTGCTGCAGGTGCTCTACAATCTTGTAATCACTTTTGCGGATCAACCTCATGAATTCTTCCACATCTTTGGTTATCGGCTCTTTCTCCTTACTCCCCGAAGATTCCCCCTCAACAACTTTGTTCTTACCCCTGGCCAGCCTCTCTGTCTCGACCTCAGGTGAAGTGAAAATTCTCCCGCTCCGGGTTATACCACCCGCTCCCACTATGTTATCTACGGACCCCGCTGGCGGATCATTCAAGTCAATCTTTTCCCCATTACAATACACCTCAGCACCATAACTCCACGGGACTGCCCTTGTGCTTTCATAAGGGACTGGCTTAGCCTTGGTAATAGTAATGGTCGGCCTTTTCGATGATGCCGAAATCGTCACTCATTTGAACGGAATGGTGATCGTAGCGACCTCACTGCGCTCTTTTCCAGATTCTGTCTCAACAAACTTCTCTCGCCCCACAGACCTGTCAAACTGCAAGGTTCCTTCATCAATCAAACCTTGAACTCCCCTTTTCAACTTCTCACAGCCCTCAGGTTGAATCAAACAGTCAACACACTCTTCACTGCAACCGGGATAGACACCCCCTTTCAATAATTGCTGCTTTACGTAACTCAAAGGGGTTTTCAGCTCGCTCACCTCCGAAACCAAGTCCAACTCATCATTTAGCAGGATTGCATTGGCCCCAGCCCCACCATGCTTGGGCATTGGCTGCTGCGTGATATTGGGACCGTCCTTCCCGAAGTTAATAGTCGTACTATCAAGCAAATCATGTACTTTATGCTTGAAAGCTAGGCAATTTTCAATATTGTACCCTGGTGCACCCGAATGGAAGTCACAGTGCTCATTAACATCATACCCGACTGGTGGTTGGCCAGTTGGCGGTGCTAAGGTCCTCTTCTCGACTAGCTGCAATTTCAACAAAGTTTGAAGGAGTTCTGCATATGATACCGGCGGTACTTCAAATACTCTCCTCGGTCGTGGGTTCTGAAGTCTGCGCTGATTGTTATTAGGCTGCTGCTGAGCCTGCTGCGGTGGTTGTTGTCTCGGCTGCTGAGAAGGCCCTGGAATGGTTACACTTTCTACTTGCGACTGCTGACGCCAGTTCTTACCTCTATTCCTTCGTCGAGCATTGTATACGGCGTTGGTATCACCCTGCCTTTTACCACCAAACGTCTTCTTATTACCTCCTGCGGAACTGGACTCACCCGCTTGAATTTTACCAATCTTTACCCCGTTTTCAATGCGCTCCCTGTCATACCCCAAATTTGTCCTACTTCAGTATTTAATGATTATTTTACTGCTTCACGGCTTCTGGCTATGACTACCTAAGGCTTCGTTTATAAAGACCACGTGTGTACACATTATGGTTATAATCCCTAACAATTTATGATGGGAAGAGCACGCCTCCATTATACCCAAACTCATATGTGTCCTCGTTATCACGATCAGATATATATGATATAGTCAACGACATCAAATACATGATTAGATACATCTCGCAGCATACTTGTTGGATTTCAAGAAATTTAAACCTTAGTTCCACTTGACTACAAGCTTCTCTAACAGTTGTTTAAGCATCACTACAAATTGCTTATTATGGCGTTAGGCTATGTCCGGATTCTAAATCGGTTTGTGACAAACTTAGATTTAGCTTGTAAAGTTCAAGACATAATTGAATTAGATTGAAATTTAAGAAATAAAATTAGGGTAGAATTAAGAAATTTAGTTTTTAATAAGAAATTAAATTAATTTTGTAATTAGAATTAATTAGAGTTGTAATTAGTTAAATTATAATTAAAATTAAAATTGAAGTTAGAGTTAGAACTAGTTAATTAAAATAGGTTCATTAATTATTAGTTATTAGAATCAGAAAATAAAGAAAAAAGGAATTAGAAGTGGAATTGGACGAGGCCCATTGGGCCTATGCTGAGAATGGCTCAGCTTCCTTGTTATAAGAGAGGGGAAGACACTGTTCACAAAGGGACCCGAAGGAGCTACTGTTGATTGGATCCCTAAGTTTGAAGGGTAACTCTAGCCCCCTTACTAACCCTAAAAAAATCGGTTTACTGTTCATCACTCTCCCCACTTCTCCTCTAGCCGCCAATTCCATCTCCACCCCTCACTTCAGCTTCCAGTCGCAAATCCTTCCCTCTCCTTCACCGGACCTCGCCGATCTCACCCCACCGTCTCTCTCCTTCCCCGATCACTTCAACATCATCATCGTTATCCATAGACGTTCAACAATCCATCAGTCATCTCCTTCCTCATCTTCTCCTTCACCTCAACCCTAAATTTCATCATCATGGCCAAACCCTCAACCTCTCCACTAAAACACGGCCGTCGTGTATAACCTCACTTTTATCAACTCACAAATCATCACCTACACCTCTTAACCCTTGTTTCTCACACAATCTCTCAAACCGCACCGACATCCACCAGCCATGAATTTCTCTTCAACAACCATACGCGGCGCACCACAGTGATACGTGTTCAACAACATTAGCAGCAACAACATTTGGCGTCGATACCAATATCTCGACCCTGTTTCCCGCAATAACAACTCAGCTTCTCTACTTTACGACAACAACTCGGTTGCGGCGGTTCCACTCAGGACACAAACCAAGTCGCAGATTACAACAAGCTTCAGCTGCAAATAACCTCTTGCGTTTCGTCTATGGAAACATCAACAACATTCATACCAGTAGTCGTTCGATAATTTATTGGGAATCCTGTATGTTATATTGCAAATGCGTTTATGTTATAAACATGGAGTTCCTATGCTAGTACTGGTTCTGTTAACGAATCGGCATTGAGGTAAATTTTTCAAATCAAGTTTCGCTATGCTGTTTTGGGAATTAAATTTTGATTCAATGGTTTTATGATGTTAATTGCCCCTCGTTGCTTATGTTATGATAGCATATAAGCATCACATATGTGAATTTTTGCTGGGATTAAAGCTTTCATCATGTGAAAATCGAATGTTTAAGTTGTCAGTGATTCTTATGTGTATTGAATCACGTTTCATTAGCAAGTTATGACTTCTTCCAGTTTAGGGTGTTCAATTTTGATTGCGTTTTGCTGTTGCTATTAGTGTTCTGTTCAGATTTCAAAATTGTTGTTACAATGAAGATATTTGCTCGATATGCTGAACTTTGTCATACTGAGAAAATTGTCATGGTGTTGTGAGTAGCGTCTATCTCAAATGTCGCATTTTACTTGAATTTGCATTGTCCACAAATTGATTTGGTTTCTTTATCTTACCGAATGCGGCTCAGTATGATAATTCGTAACATTGTTGTTCGAAACTTGAATCCTATTCACTGTAAATATTGTTGATATTCATATTAATTCTGAACTCAACATTTAATATTAATTTGAATTTCACTTCCAATATCATTGTGGCATGTGGTTTCATGATTGGTTTTGTGGTAAAACTTTAGTATTCTGTGATGACACTTACTTCAACAATGTGTGTTTGTTTTGTTCTGTTAATGCTAGATTTTTACATGAACTGTGCCAAATATCATCGATATACTACACTGCTTTGGATTTTGGTTGATGTATGAAAACCTGTCATGTCTCCCTCATTTGTTTTCATGCTAGCATAAATTTGAGTATGGCTGTGGTATAATTATTACATGCTGTTGTGGATTCAAAACTGTTCTATTGTCAGAGTTGTTGCTGCTGATTTTGTTCTTACTGGTACACAGGCAGTTGGTATATGTTTCTTAGGTTTCAAAAATGATTTTATTTTTGACAAAAATTGTTTACATGGGGTTTGAATTCAGTTGCTGCTTGTGTTCTTGTGGAAACAAATATGAACTTTGTTGCATACCAGTTGCTCGTTGGCTTGAATTAAATATAGAATGTTTGCAAATATTGGCATTATAGAATTGCACCGCTTGAACATCTGTTTCAATGAATATTACATTGGCTGCATACATGTTATTTATTAAATTCACTTTTGATTGAAATATTGATGAAGAGTGTATGCTGAGCTTTTGTTGCTTGTGTGGTGATTCTGCCATATTTGGGTATGTCATAAATAATGTGTTGTTGATGATGCTGCTAGTAGTATTTGGTGTTGTAAAGCTTGTATTCACGTATGCGGAGGCTGGTGAACTTTGCAGGTCGTCAAACCAATTAATTCATGTGGAAGTCTCAGGATCTAATCAAAGAAGAATATCAATTTAGAACGAGAATTGAAGCCACCGACTCAACATCCACAGCAACGCAACAGGGCAATTCGACAACAGCCATGAATATTTCTTCAACGACCATAGTGATGTGCATTCAGCGACATTGACGGCAATGTTGTAGTTCTAACATTGGTATCAGTCCTAGTTGCTGTTAGATATTGTTTATTGTGTTTCTCTTTTTGACAGGTTTGGATCCTGCTAATTCATCATCATAAGTCAGTAAGTGGATAAATGTCGTGGTCATGCCGAGCTGAGGAAGGCGACGATGCAAGCTAAGGGAATTAGTTTGAATTGGTTATCTGACAGGGCACAATCAACAGCAGCTTGGCTAGTGTGAATTGTGTCCGTTTCAAAGTTGTTAAGTTTTGCTTCCAACCGCCAACAACAGCTTTAGCAGCAACGATATTTGTCACTCGGTTTCGCAACTCGTCAGCTCTGTGTCATATTAGTAGCAGCCGGCAGCAGCAGCCTTCAAGTTGCAGTTTGCATCGCACCGTCACACATCTCACAACAGTGCCACAACAACGGCTCACGCACGAATAATAACTCAGGCGGTAGCGACGGAGAGAACATTGACATAAGCATAGCTAGTCATTCTTAATCTGAGGTCGGCTGTGACGCCAATCACAACTGTTGTAGAAGTTTGCATACAGGTAATTCACACTTTCGAACTCTTGTGGTGTTGTGATTTGTGAGAAAGTTTTCTTCCTTGTGTTAATTTTTTGTGTGTCATGTAGATGCTATTTTTTTGTTTTCTATATGTAATTGATTTGTATCGAGTTCGATTGTGGTGCGTAGGCATTGTTCAGAGTTATAGATGTTCTGTATTGTCTGTTTTGTTTTGATGAGTCGGGTGAAATTTTCGATTATTTTGTGTTGTTGTATTAATTTCCATTTCCTTTATAGGGCTAGAATTTTTGTTTTTTGAACGAGAGCTTTTGATGCTCATGAATATCTGTTTCTATTATGATTTTATTTGTGGTATCATGAGGTGTTTCGGTATTTTGATTCATTTGGTGCACAGGGATGTTATTGGGTTTTGCTTTGGATGCAAAATATCTATGTGAGTGTGACTAGTATAATTGGAAATAGACTCATAATACTCATCATATTGCTTGCATTAGTCTCGATTACAAACTTGATTGGCGGCATATCTCTGCTCTCGCAAGGCTTGACTTATAACCCCTTGGTACTTTCTTTTTTTCACGTATATAAATATGAATGATAGGCCAATATTTCTTCTCATTGATTTAAATAATTTTAACTGTTTTAGTTAATTTAATAATTAAATAATTTATGGACTAAACTTCATTAATTAGTTAATTCGGTGATTAATTTTCATAAATTTCATTGATTATTTAGTTTATTACTTATCCTCATTGATTGATGTTGATGTCTTTTTCACCTCAGTTAATTTGTTTAATTAAATCTTAATTAACTAACTTGTATATAAACAACAATTAGATTTAAAAAATCTTCTAAATAAATTAATCAAACTTTAATTAATTAATTTTGACTTATTTTTCTAGTCTTTTAAAATTGTTTTCCTAAATTAATCTATCGAAAGTGGTGGGCTCTTGGGGTCTAGCACTCTTTGAGTCCTTGAACAATCGCTCTTGAGACGCACGCTTTGAGTTGTGGTTGTTCCGTCTTTCGGTTTCCAAATTGTTTTTTCACTCAATAAACAATTTTTATTAATTAGATATTTTAATGAGAAATTCAAATTATTCTTCTTTTTAAAAAAAATATAAATCTCAAAATTATTATCAAATAAATATTTTAAATATTAAACTTTTAAAAATTATACTTTATTAGTTAAGTTAAATTTTTTTTCTAACATATTAACTTTTTCTCAAAATAATATATTATGATTAGTTTTTTCTCAAACCAATTTCAAACAATTGAATTCTTGGATCTCGCCTTCCTTGAATTTCTGAACGACTACTCTCGAGACGCACACCTTGAGTTGCGGTCGTTTCGTCGTTTATTTATAAAATGCTCAATTCTTTTCAAAACCTTTAAATAATTTTTAAAATAAAATCTCGATTAGTCGAGTTATTTTCTACCTTCGATCACCATACACAACATTTTAAAGCTTAATCCTGGGCTTCCTTACAGTGACACCTATTTGATCAATTATTTCTAGTTGGTCACTTAGAAGACTAGCCCACTTTGCTAGTACACACGTTTAAAATTAATTCAAACCTCGACTCACCTCGAGTATTTTTCTTTAAAACAAACTTTTCTCTTGAGGTCTAGCACTTCTTGAGTTCTCGAAGGATTGCTCTCAAGGTGTACACTTTGGGTTGTAACCTCCTTTTCATCTTACATTTTTGGAATACCTAGCGCGCCTAGTCCGAGTACGCTAATCCATTTAAATTATTTTTCTAAATTAAAACACGAAAGAATCAAGTTCTTGGAGTCGTGCATTCCTTGAATTCGAGAATGATTACTATTGAGGTGTACACCCCAAACAGTATATCATTTGAACTTTCGTTCCTAAAACACTTCTCATAACTATTTGGACAAGTATTCACTGTCCAACAAATATATTTTATAATTAATGGAATGAAAAATATGTCGTTAGGATCTAGCATTCCAGCGATATCCCGACTAATTGATTACGAGGCCGACGTCTCGCTTATCGAATAGTCGTTATTCCTCCTAAATTTTCAACCCGTCTAACCTCGTTCCTCACCTTCGTGCGATCGAGTCTAAACCCTAGTATGTTTCTAAACCATACGTCAAATCCAAACTATTTTCTTAATCAAATTACGAAAGAACTGAGTTCTTGGAGTCTCGCACTCCTTGAATTCTTGAGTAACTACTCTTGGGGCGTACGCTTTAGGTTGTGAGTTGCTCGACCTTTCGTCCATAAAACACGCGCCCTAACTATTTGGACAAATACCGCCATTGTCCATTCAAACACATATTTCCTAATTAATTGAATGAAAAAGGTGTCGTTGGGATCTAGCATTCCAACGATATCCCGACTAATAGGTTGCGAGACCGACGTCTCGTTTATCGAGTAGTCGTCATTCTCCCTTAAAATATTCAACCACATCAAATCTCTTTCTCGTCCCCGTGCGACCATAACTTTAAAACCTAGTCAAATCCATCTTCTTTTCCAAAACAAAATTCTCAACAAACCGAAACTTCTCAAACACCTAATCCCTCGCCCTTGCGCGATCCCTACAACTCAAACAACTCTTCTTAGAACATTGTTTAGTCCCTTCTTCCGCGCATAACAAACTAGTGCTTCAGCCTCCCCTAGCGAACAGACAAGCCAATGTTTAGCAGTTAGAACGCGACCTAAACTCTCGTTCATTCCACACCCAAACCTTTTACCGTAGTCAGCTGAACTACGGCTGCTCTGATCTCTCATATCTGTTGAGAGTACGTAGGCATAGGATTGCGATAATCCTAGCGAGCACAATTCCCCACAATCCCCCATTTTACCCGTAGTCCCACGAACTACGAATGCTCTGATTTTCCACTTCTTACAAGTGAAGATACGTAGGCACAAGGGCCCCAATCCTTGGCGAGCACCCTATTCTTAAAACCACCATTCCCCCTATAGGAGAAACCTTAGAAGAAAACAAACAAGCATAGTTAATTTTACTCTCGAATCGATCAAGAGGTTCCCATTGAGTACAACGGACTTAGAGGGTGCTAATACCTTCCCTCTGCGTAACCGACTCCCGAACCTAGAATATTGGTTGCGATGACCATGTTCTTATCTCCTTAAAGGTTTTATCGATATTTTCCTATTCCATCCTTGGAATGAATAAAGTTCGGTGGCGACTCTGTTTCGAACAGTATTTTTCCGCGGCCATCGCGAGGATCGTATTTTTCGAGGTACGACACTCCCCCATCAAGATCAACTCAGAGAAAGTACTCATCGAAAAATTGAGCAACCGGTCATAGTACATTCCAGAAAAAGTTCCTATGAACATATCCATCATTTCGCGCTCCACCATCGGAGGGTGTACCCTAGCAGCCAGATCTCGCCATCTCTGGGCATATTCTTTAAAGCTCTCGCTAGACTTTTGAGACATGCTTTGTAGCTGGACTCGGTTAGGGGCGAGATCACTATTATATTGATAATGTCGAAAAAAAGCCTCTGCCAACTCTTTCCAACTCCTGATCTGAGTAGGCTCCAAGCTCATGTACCACTCCAGCGATGACCCTGACAGGCTATCCTGGAAGAAGTGCATTAGCATCTTTTCATCCTCAGAATACGCAGACATACGCCTGTAAAACGCGCGCACATGCACCCTAGGGAATGTATCCCCTTTGTACTTATCAAATGACGGCGCTTTGAATTTCAGCGGGACCCTCAACCCTGGGACTAATCCCATATTTGACATATCCAGCCCAAGAGCATTCTGGCTGGCCAATCCGTTCACTTTCTCTTCTAGCAATCTCATCCGATGGCTGTCATCCCTAGCTCTTTCATAACCCTCGTTCTGACCAGAGAACACATCCTCCTGACGATCCTCCCAGCGAGGTACTACATCGTATCCAACATAATCTGCATCACGGCCCGAACCCGTTTGGACGTACCTGGGGTCATACCTCAGATTACCCATCTCTTGAGCGTTGTATGCGCCAGTTCCATACCCAAGATTACCATAGCCACCAAACCCAGCCTTGGCGCCAGCAATGCTGCCATACCGCATGTTCACACCATTGAAGCCCTGGTTACCATTAATACCATTCATTCCGACATTCTCAACGCCCCCATTGAAACCCTGGTTGACATTACCCACAAGTATCCCAGCAGTGTCTGCATTGACATTCATATTACCGGCGTTCCCACCTCCACCTACAGGACCAGTTTCTCCAGCATTCAAACCGGTTACGGGAATAGCATCAGCACTTTGATGATTCTCAACTCGGGGTGAAGCAGCAATATTTTCACCATGCGGTGTCCCGTTGTTTTCAGCCCGTGCGACTATCGGTTGAACTAGATTCTGCAGCTGCTCTTGTCCCTTGGCGATGGTCTCCATGGTTTGCATGAGCAGGGCCATCCTGTCACGCATCTCTTGCATTTCACTCTGCACGTTGTCCATGATCTTCTTCTAGTTAATCCTTGTAGAGTAACAGTGGACCCGCTTTTCTGCAATCCTGAAAATACCTGTAATGGATGCAGGAGATAAGATACACGGATCACAAACCTGTAATGCAAACATGAGTATGTATGCAAAGTGCAATATGTGTCTGTGCATTAGGGAATATCATTCCCCGATTCTAGTGTGAATGTGCCAGTGCAGTGACAGTGCCAGCAATACGGTGATCGGAGCCGAATCGTAGAAAACCTCGTATATTGCAGAGAAATCCATTAAGCCAAGAATACAATATCAATGAATGTACAATAAGAAGGCATGACCTTAACCAACAATCCTGGTGATGGTCAGCACAAATGCAAATATGTGAAATGGTCAAGTACACTCATGAGCCTGATACTCTTCTAGTAACTTCTTAGTCTCTGGATGACTTGGTCGGGTAAGCAGCCCCTCAACAAGTTGATTTCTTCGTTTGAGAACACGTCGCACGTCACCAGCGGTTTCCTCTCATGCCCCTTCTCCGAAGCGATCCTCTAGCTTCCGCTTCTGAGACACAGCTTCGTTCCTGCCTTCGATGGCCTTGTTCAATGCATTCTGGAGACTATATCTGGCCATTACCTCCTCTTCATGCTTCTTAATGCTAGCCTTCAACTGCTCTTTGAGTTCAGAAATTTGCTGCTTCAATTTGTCTTCCCTCTTTTTGTTGTTGGTTAGCGTAGCATTCCACGTCTTGTTACAAGAAGAGATTTCTCGGTGAGCGGCGTCGAGTGCTTTCTTTTTGGACTCCAACATGTCATGAGAGCTTCTGAACTCTTGACCCAGACGTTCGTGCTTCTTCTTCTCTTCAGTCAACTCAGCACCTAGCCTGTTTACTAGTTCGATCTGCTGTTGGAAAGAATGCACAACCTTGTTCTTCTCACTACGCATCTGAGCCAGCTCCTTTTCTAACTCTTCATTAATCTTCATCAAGACTTCCTTTTCTTTTACAACTCGCTCGTAGGCCTCCATAGTGACAGTGGTTGGTTCTTCCACCGGAATATGAACAGGGACCGGCGCAGCTGGAAATGGCATCAGTAACTGTCTTGCCCTCTCCTGGATCCAAACTTTGTAGGGTGTGTAAGCCTGACAATCATTCTTCCCCAACAGTGGTTTCCCTTTTCTGTTAATACGCATCCAGGCATGCTGAAGCTTGTCCAGTAACTCTCCATTCAAATCACCGGTGAAGTATAGAGATTCCTGTACTTCTTCCTCCTGAGGTAGGTTCTTCAACGCGTATCCAAACTGGCGAACAAACAGAGATGGGTTGTAATTGATGCACCCTTTCCTACCTATCAATGGAACATTAGGATACCCAGAACAACTGAAAATAAGCTCAGACCCCAGCAAGTCTCGGTCAAACCACTCAATGTCTTCAGAGGATAGTCTCATCAGACGCTCTGGCCAGTCAGCTGTAGTTGCACTATCCACAAAAGGTCCCTTCAGGGGAAGGTGGCTCTTAAACCACATGTACAGCAAAGGCACGCAACAAGAGACGTTATTGCCTCTCCTGTTCTCATTTCTGTAGTGCATCGAATGGTAAAAGTCCCCGATCAATGTGGGTACCGGGTTGCCAGCAGCAAACAAATGAAATGCATCCATGTCCACGAAATTTGGGAAATTGGGAAACAACACTATCCCATAAATGCATAGAGCCAAAACAGCGTTGAAGACTACCCAACATCCATTCTTGGCGTATTCTTGAGCCTTACCAACCAGAAACTGGAGAGAGAAACCTGGAACCCCACGCCAAGAAGTCATCAACAGCTCAGAAGCATTCATGTGCAAGGCCTTAGCCAAGTCCTCCAACTTGGGCTCAGCGGCAGAGTGCATAAAAGGAACTGTATTCTGTACCGGCAACTCAGTAAATTCTACATACTCCTCCATGGTGGGCCCCAAGATAAAATCAGCAAACGTGAAACATCTCAAAGCAGGGTCGTAGAATTGCATCAAGGTGTACAGCCTATTCAATTCATCATCAGTTGGTTTGCGAACAAATCTCAACAACTGTCCGTAACTCTGCCTGAAGCTTCTACGGACATCCTCATCAGCAAGAGAAATCAGACCCAGGAGGGGAGTAATATCAGGGATAGGTAGCTTATAGGCAACTGTCATCCTCAAACCAGCCATGATCAATACTCAGACGTCCGGACACTAGAACCAGGGGATATGCGAATGCACCTGCAGCACAGACACACGTTAATGGGATGCAATGATAATGGGTATGCAAACAATGCAGTGCAAGTAACATGCAACAGGGACCAAGTGCCATAGCTGAGAAGCCTGAACCATATCAAAAGTCTCAGATAGACCCTCCAGAATTCCTCAAACCCTGGTCTCGGATAGACTCAATACAAAGCTCCAACACTGGTCTCTGACAGACCCCACGACATAACTCTGATTGGTCTCTGATAGACCTCATATCATAACTCCAACCGGTCTCTGATAGACCTTAAAACTATCCATAAATACCCAGGATCTCAGATCAAGAAATAACCGGTATCTGAGGGTCTAGTTACCTGCATAACCCCAAACCCTCTCACAGGTAGGTGTCCTAGTAACTGACAATGGTATGGCATCCTATGCGGTCGTCGGCGTCACAGACTTTCAGGGTTGATGATACGATTCCCAGAAGGAGTGGCATCATCAAATCCTGAAGAGGCCTCACTTAGCCAACTTCCAAATGATCGGTTCCCAGAGTCGACAATCCAACTGACCAACAACCCGAGCCACCCAAAGGGCAGGACAGGAGGCCAACCAGAAGAACCTCGTCTGAGTGTGGATTTCGCGGGACACTAGGATATGCAAAGCACGTGCGCGCCCACTAATTTCCACTCTAATTCTAGGTGCACTCAAGCCCAGGTCCGGCTTATCTCTCAATCATAGAACACCCGTCACACCCCAATACAATAATAATAGCAATAATATACAGCTGAAAGTAAATGACAGAAATATAAATCCATACAAAATCCTCGACGGGAAAACAAGCGCTAGGATTGACTCGCTTGAAGGGACGTTGGATCCCAAATGCATAAGGAACTGTCGCAGTCCTTAGCAGCCAGGGGACGTTGGATCCCCAGCAGAGTCGCCAGCTGTCGCTACTGCGAAAATCGGCGCCGGCTGACAGAAGAGTCGCCACTGTGCGTTATTTATCCCAACAGAGGGAAAGGAAACGCTCGAAGAAAACCTCGCAAAGACGGGGAAGGAATGGTCATCGCAACCAAATCCTGGATTCGGGAGTCGGTTACGCAAGGGGAAGGTATTAGCACCCCTCACGTCCGTCGTACTCGACGGGATCCACGCTTTTTTTCTGGTACGGATTGTTATTCTATCTATTCTACAGGTCTGGGGTTAAAAAGAAAAGAAAATGACTCGGCAAAGTATCGCACTTTATGCCTACGTATTCCCGTCTGGAACGAGAAATCAGAGTCAACGTAGTTCGCCTACCTACGGGTGAAGGTGGGGAAGGTTGCTCGCTAGGATATCGCATCCTATGCCTACGTACTTCCACACGGCATGGAAGATCAGAGCAAACGTAGTTCGGGCTACGCACGACACAAGCTGTTCAAGTATCTTTTATGAAAAATCTCACCTTAAACAAGGGTTTTCTTATTGCAAAAAGGTTGATGTTTGTTCAAATCTTTTGACGGAAAAAATGAATTGATTTTGTTATAACCTTTATTAATGTTTTTCTGTTGTTTTGATGAAAGAAGAGATGACACTCTACCAATCCTAGGGTTGAAAAGGGAATAAAATCTACCCTAATGTTATCATACATGGGTTAGCTCCTAATGTCTATCATGCTCCTCTCTTGCGCAGAGAGAAACAGAGATCCTAAGGGATAAACGGAAACAGAAAGAGCAGATACATACAATAAAGCAGTAAAATGCATGGATGCAACAATACAAGCGAGGCAAGGGAGTCCCACTCAACCTCGAACCCAGAAAACAACAGGCAAAAGTGAACAGAATTCACTTTCAACCTAACAGGTTAAACAGCAAGCAATACAGTCAGGGAAACTCAAGCAATACATCAAGAATCATAAACAACAAAAAATAAACAGCAAAAGCAGCTCTGCATCAACATCTGTCTTCAAGTCATCATCAACTATCTACAAGCTTCAAGCAAGCATCAGTCTTCATCTTCACAGCCTTCAAGTAAGGTCTTTGTCATCAGTCTGCAATGGCTTTTCTTCAAGTCTCAATCTCCAAGATGGATATCAGTCAACAAGAATGAACTGGGGGTGTTAAGCAATTAGTTGACCACCAAAGGTGGCAAACAGACTGCTAACAACACATAGAATATTTCTCTCAAGAGTTCTATCTCCTAGACATTATCACCAAGCCTTCCAAAGGAAGGGGGTGAATGTCTTAGAGAGACTCTGCATCATAGAGAGGGATGGAGGCAAACAAGACCTTCCATGTTTGTGAATCAAGTTTTCTACTCTAGAGCTCTGTCTAACTCCTAGATCCTATAACCTCATCAGCTGCCAGCAAGAGATACCCCTCATCAACTCTAGAAGTTGGCCTTCATTCTCCTTGATCTCCAATGGGCTTCATCATCAAAGTCTTCAGCTCAAACCCAAACCCCAAGCAGGCCCAATACCCCACACAGTCAAATAATAACCCTAGAGAGGGCACACCACACAGTCAAGCAAATACAAGCAGTATACTAATAGTAATAGTAGAATAAGGGAAGCCTAATATTTTCTAAGGGATCTATTATCTACCCATAACCCCTATAGTCCCATTCCCCCAAGATTCAAACCACAACTCCTAAAAGAAATGATTTCTTACACCTATGCTATCTCTAAACCCTAGTTTTGATTCTCCTAATCATACCTAAACAAATCATCTAAAATTAAGTCCTAAAATCATGAATTAAATCTTATATACAAGCTAAAGTTCTAAGTGAAATACCCTAAAAAGAATAGGTCCAAAATATAAAAGCATCTAACTAAACTAAAATCAACAATATCATGTATAAACCTAAAATCAATTAAAACCTATTTAAAAGAAAAATGCACTAAAAATACAAAAAAAAATGAAATGCTAATTTTATTATATGACAATTTTCTTAACAAAAATATGAAAAAGATGCAAAAACAACCAATTAAAAATATGCAATTTTCTATTTGTTATGATTTTTCAAAGAATTAACAAAAATAAAAGAAATTAAAATGAGTTAAATTGAGTTAGGGGTGCAGTTAGCATTTATTTCAGTTAAAACAAGACGATGGGCCCAGATTGGGGGGCGCGCATAGCAAAGCGCGTCTGGGCCCAGCTAACCAGAAAACACAACAATAAAAT
Organism: Lathyrus sativus; assembly: GCA_963859935.3. NCBI lineage: Eukaryota > Viridiplantae > Streptophyta > Magnoliopsida > Fabales > Fabaceae > Lathyrus > Lathyrus sativus. The sequence continues at coordinate 186,294,555 of OZ012740.1, read as the reverse complement.
AAAAAAGGAAAAACGGTGCAAAGAGTAATTAAATCAGTTCATTTGGTTTTGGGCCTTGAAAGTAGGGTGCGAATATCATTGGATTACTGAGCCCAGTCTGAACGATTAAATGAAACGCAGCGTTGCTGCCTAATACTTCCCTCCAAATTCCAGCTTTAAATCGTGGCCCTCAGATTGGATTGAGAGTCAAAGTCCAGGGCATGATCCAACGACCCTCCTTCATCTTCCTCCTTGGAAACCCTAGGTTGCAGAAAAACCCTCTCCATGCATGAATCTTCCATCCCTCTGTTCTCCCTCAACTCTCAATGAAATCTCACGATGTAAAGATCAAAAATGATCTACATCCTTCCCTCTACACAACCATGGTATTAGTTCCTTCCAAAACTCACCCCAGCATCAAACCCGATAGGTAGAAAGCATTGACTCCACTATTTTACACTGCTATCAATCTTGCCAATTCTTGCTGACTCTTACACTAATAAAATCTACATGCTATACTGATCATCTTTACATATCTAACCGAGATTATCATGCCTTAACCTAGGTGTTCTAAGCCAAAACAGTTGGTGCTCCAATGGTGATCTTCATGAAATGTCTTCAAATTCATCAGAAACAATCATCTAACCAATCCTAACCATTCTAACCTAATGATTCTCTATTATGCTAACTAAATCTATCCAAATCGAAGGAAACACTAACCTGGTTTAATCTTGAAAACAAATGTAGAAAACCTTGGATGCACAGCTTGCAATGCTTGGGACTTGCTCAATAAACTTGGTTCTTGATTTTGTATGCAGTAGATCTTGCTCAAACCCCTTGGATTGCCATAACCACTTCCTTTTGCAATTTGGATGATGCACTTGAATAGCACGAATTCCTCCTCAATTCAAACAGATTTTGATGAAAACTTGATCTATGATGGATGTAGATGATGATAGGATCAAGAATTGTGGAAAATGATGAAGATTTGATAGAGTTCTTATGTGATTTGCAAAATGGAAGAATGAGATGAAACTTGGTATTTTGATCAAAATGAATCACCAACCCTTGAATGAAGCCACTCTACTCAATATATAGACACTCATAGAACACTCTAGAACTTGGTAGAAACTTCTTGTGCACAATTTCCTTGAATTTTGGCATGTGTAACTTCATACATAAGTAACCAATGGTATCTCTCAAACTTTGCCCTAAACTCAAAAATATACTTTTGCCAATGTTCTTAAAACATTTTTTACAATCAAAATGACCTATAATCCCATCTCATTTGGCCATGGTATGAAAAATCTCAATTTTAGGTCACTTTTATTCATTTAAATTCATCTTTTAAATGACCAAATTTGGAACCTTGAGCTATGAACATTTCCAAACTTTCATGATCACTTTTCTAGACTCAAAATATCATTTGGAGCAAGTTTTATGTTGTGAAGTGTTTCATTTGAAGCTTCCTTGTATGCGTTTTGGGCATAGGCTTGAAATGACCTATAATTCTCAAATGACCAAAATACCCTTTGCTTGTCAAGGTCATAAGTAGAGTTCCACAAATCATATGAAGGCATACCATACCTTTATAGAAAGCTAAGACAATGAGGAACAACTCTTATGTTTACCAGGAATTCATTTGAAATGTCCTTGAGGGGTAAAAGTTGCTTGGAAGACAGGTAACTTTCACAGACAAAATTTCAGACACCTCAGATGACCTGTAACTTGCAAGGACCATAACTTGAGTTCTATAAATCTCCTTGATGTATTCCACCACTCAAATTAAAGGTCTTGAGATCCTCTACAAGTTTTATGTTGGCCAAGAATCCATTTGAAGCTTGAATTTTGAATTATCTTGCTTGGAAGTTTGCCCTAAATCAGGGGATTTTACACAGAAACCCTAATTTAGAAACTCCTCTTCTTCTTGATTTCTCTTGATTTCCTCTTGGCACAACACCACATCCTTATCTACATGTCAAATGATGAACCCCACATCTCTCAGATAGACCTTGATGCCTTTCAATCAATCATTTGACCTAGGGTTGACCCAGGGTTGACCCAGATGAAACCCTAGTTGACTGTCTTCAACTGCAACTCTTGTGATCACATCAATGACTTGTCTCACTTTCACCATGACCCTCTAGGTCCTCCCTGATGTCTGTATACCCTCCATGCTCAATTCACAGCTCACAACTTCTTTGATGATCTTCAAATACCCTCAAGATAGGAGAGAGATCCACTGCTTGATCCACTGACTTCTTAGACTTCAATTTCTTTCTGATGACTTGAATAGGCCTGAATTTGAACAATAACCTCTTGATAGGCTCATAGAGGTAAGAATAGCACTTGGTCCCTTGTTGGATGACTTGTTATGCTATGATATGCAGATGATTAGACTATGTACATGACTCTATATGCAAATGCTAATGCAATTGAAACATAAACCAAGTGAAGAAAAAGGTTGGGCAAATTTTGGGGTGCAACACTTTTCTTCAGCCATCTTTTCAGCTAAGGCTCCTGAGGTGTTTGAAAGTTCAAGAACATTCATGTAAAACTCATGAATGGTCTCATCTTCCTTCATTCTCAGACCTTCAAATTTGGTGGTCAGCATTTGAAGTCTTGAAATTTTGACCTTGGAAGTTCCTTCATGAGTAGTTCTGAGAGTGTCCCAAACATCCTTTTCTAGTTCACAGTGATTTACCAGCCTGAAGATGTTTTTATCTATGCCATTGAATAGAGCATTTAAGGCTTTAGAGTTCCCAAGAGCTAGAGCCTCTTGTTCTTTGTTCCATTCTTCTTCAGGAATTAGCACAGATACTTCATCCTTGTCAGTCTTCACAGGATGTTCCCAGCCTGAACTCACAGCTCTCCAAGACTTGTAGTCAATAGATTTCAAGAATGCAATCATCCTTGGTTTCCAATAATCATAATTAGATCCATCAAGAATTGGAGGTCTATTAGGGAATCCTATATCTTTATCCATTGTACCAGAATTCATTTTCCCTAGATCTCACCCAGACTTAAACAGGCAGGGTGCCTGCTCTGATGCCAATTGAAAATTATGGCAAGCACACGATGGATGTTATTCCCAAGGTTATAACATCCACTGTGACATCTGCTACTTAACAGCTAATACTCAGTAATAATAAAAGTAGTAAATAACACAACAATTGTTTACCCAGTTCAGTGTCAACAACACTTACATCTGGGGGCTACCAAGCCAGGGAGGAAATTCACTATCAGTAGAATCAATTCAGAGTTAAACCTCCAGTTTACACGCCTCACTTAATCCCTTACCCAATGACACTTCAACCTAGAGACACTCTAGACCTGAGTATACCCACTCACTCCCCCTCAATCACACAACAGTGATATCAAACAATTACAGAAGACAATATGAAGAGACACTTCATACACACCTTGATCTTGCTTCACAGCTTTGATCAAGGAACTCACACACTCTTGCTTGAAAGCTTTGAGTGAGACATATCCTAGAATCTACATATCCAATGCAAATCATCCACCAGACAATTGCTTGGAGTATAAGTATTCCTAGACAAAATTCACACGTGAAGACTAGCCTTCTTCACTTACTAGGACTCTTCACTCTACACTCTTTCTTCTTCTGTCAGTCAAGTGCTGCTATTCAGGATTGCTTCTTCTAATCTTTATAGCAGTTGTCAGTCCTTTTGGGCCTTGGTGCATTAATTAGGTTTTATCTATAACAAACCTATTCTCAATGACCTGCGCAGTTGCCACTTATTTCAGGGATATTCTAGTTCGCCTAGGGCTTCTAGAAAGTCTCCTGATATCCAATTTGAGCTCCTATTCTATTTCCTGGTTTATAGATACCAGAAAAACAACCTTGCCCGCTGGATGTCATACGTTCAGTGTTATGACATTCTGTATGACATTCAGCTTAACTAAGTTAACTCACAGTTAACTTACCCTGCACATACATCATTAAGTATGTCCTAACATTTAGTATGACATACATGCACGCTCTAAAGTTTTACCACAACATGCAGCCAATCAAGAGCACTTACAAAGATTGTACCATTGTCTGAGATAGACGTTCATCTTCTCTTAATGACACAGACTATCAGAGTTTCACATTCTCTGTGCCAGACGTCCAAGGGGCTGTTCCAAAAATGAAACCTAAGGACCCACTGACTGTTGAGTTTATGAGAAGATATCGTTTGTTGGAGGAGAAGTTTGACGCCCTAAGGGGTCATGATACTCTTAATCGGAATGCTTCGAGCATGTGTTTGCTGCCAGGCCTTATGGTGCCTCCGAAGTTTAAGACACCGAATTTTGAGAAGTACAAAGGGGATAGTTGTCCAAAGCAACATTTGATGATGTTTTGCAGAAGAATGACCTCGTATGTCCACAACGACAAGCTTATGATTCACTGTTTCCAAGACTGTCTAAGTGGGGCATTGTTGAGCTGGTATATGCAGTTAGAGAATGGTTGCATCTGATCATGGTTAGACCTAGCTAATGCCTTTGTGAAGGAATACAATTACAATCTCGACATGACTCCCAGTCGCATGTAGTTTCAAGACTTATCTCAAGCGGACAATGAATCCTTCAGAGCGTATGTTCAGAGATGGAGAGAATTAGCTGCTCATGTTCAACCACCACTTCTAGACAGAGAATTGGTTGACCTGTTCATGGATACTTTGCAAGGTCCATACTTGGATAAGATGATTGGTAATGGGGCATTAAACTTTTCTGACTTGATAGTAGTTGGGGAATGTATCGAGAGTGGCCTCAAGAGTGGAAAGATTCAAGACACCTCAGACATCTCAGTTGGTGAAAGTGAATCAGCTGTTAGTTCTCAAGAAGAATGGGAGAAAGAAAGTAATTCCATCTGGGAATCGCCGATACCTCAGATTCAGTCTTCAGATATTTCAAATTTTTAGAGTCAGTAATCTTTTGGGTCTCAATATCAGATACCATTCTCTCCGCAGAGGCAATATCCTACTCTGAATCAGAGACCTACTAAGATCCAACAATTATATCACCATTAGTCGCGTCAGCACGCCCGACAAAGACCAAAGAAGCCAGAGAGGCATTTCACTCAGTTGCCAATGTCATACAGTCAGATGTTTCCAGACTTGATCAAGGGTGGATTGATAATGCCAAAGGAGATTAATTCAGTGATTCCGCTATATCCACTATGTTTTGATGTCAACGCCTGTTGTGATTACCATGTTGGGGCACAGGGAGATTTAACTGAAAACTGTAAGGTGCTTAAGAGCAAGATTCAGACTCTACTTGACTCCAATATGTTCTCACTCATGCCTCAGGATATTCTGATCAACAATCCTTCTTCATCCAATCATGTGGGTTCGTCAGTTCATGTTATGGAGGAATTCACCGAGAGTAGATGTTCGGAAGAGTATCAGACTGACTTAGACAAGCAATTTTGAAGATGGCTAGTTCAGTAGCAAATCAGGATTGGAAAGCCCAGTTCCCCGAAGCTGGCAGCCATTTTATATCATGTTGTTTCTTTGCATTTGTAGTTTCTTTTCTGTTAAAGTGCGAATCTTATTTGTAAAACTTATCTGTTTTTGATTGATAATGATAATGAAATGAATATGCATGTTTTGATTAAATCCATTTGTGTTCACTCATACTTTTTATTGACGTCAAAACCTTGTTTAAGCAAAATATGAAGGAGGATGACGAAATTAAAAGATGCAAAACTTCCGATCGTATGTTTTTGAATAAAACCTTTGTTGATGATGTACATGCATTGTTTCAAATCCTTAAACACCGGAGATATAAGGAAGATAATCCCTTGTCAACCCCTTTGAGCCTAATAGTAGGAGTTCCTTTATGAAAACGAAAAACCCTCAATCTCAACCTGGGGTAGGGTATGTGTCATTTAATTTGACCAAGCATCCTAATTGCAAAAGGAGTGTTCCCGTTCGAGGATTTATCATATATGTAGAAGTCGTACCTCAAAAACTTACAGTGGTTATCCATCACCAGCCAAGGAGTTAAGCAGTCACAACTTTTTCAAACAAGTCAGACAAGCCGGTGTCACACGATTTGTTCCCAAAAAAGAGAATCGAAAGAAAAAAAAAGCCTGCAAAGTCAAAACTTGAAAACAAGTGACTTAGGAAAAAATTAGGGCATCCCGCTGGACTTCAAAATTGAAAATTTTCAAAAGAGTCAGTCCAGGAAAAAGTAGGGAAATCAAAAAATGATGAAGAACAAGTCGTGTGATTCCAAACACTAAAGACGAAAAACGGGTGACTGTCACTCCGAAAACCTTGTGGGTTCCTTAACCATCACTCCTGTCATTCAATCTTTGAAAGGTGAGTGCTTGTGTCGAGTTAGCTGAATGTAGGATTGGAGAACATTAAGGAGAATGAGTGGGTTAAAACAAAACTTGGAGCCTCGTATCCTTTCTTTCTATAACCGTGAACTAAGCCACGTTACAACCCTCAAAAGACCTAATTGAAGCAGGGTTGTTTTGAAAGCATACTTCAGTACATATAGCGTTGAAAATGACTCCCAAAAGGGTTTTCTTACCATTCATGTTTGTATTGGTGACATTCTGATTAGTGATCCATTCACTATATGTCACAAAAATTTTCTAGTGAACAGACTTGGATTTCAAAACTGTCATATGCATTGCGTTAAAACATCATTTTCAAAATGATTTGTTTTACTTGCGAGTAAGTACTTGACACCAGGAGAGTTTCTACAATGTAATAATTAGTCAAGATAAGACACAAAGCGCCTGAGTACTCCATTGAGCAGGGGAAAATCATATCAAATGATTTCGTTAGGAGGGTCAACCATCCAAGATTCAGTTAATCTGGGGCAATCAGGTCGAGATTCGTTAAATCTCTCGAAGGTGATTTGATTAGAGGTATTTCTTTACAATTAACCAATCAGAGGAAAAATCATTTCAAGGTTGCGGCAAGCCACCCTAAGAGCATAGAAGTTATCTTTACCAGAAGGAAATTAATCTGAAGCACCCCTCCAGGGTTCAGAATGCTGAGGCAGTTTATCTCAAATTATTAGGGTACAGAGATTTCAGGTCTCCTTTTGAGGAAGATTTATACAGAGATCCCACATGCTGGGGAAAAATTGGAGACAAAGAACCTTTTCCTCTCCATATTTTCATAGCTACTCAGAGCTACTCAAGCAGGTTCAATCAACCTTCAAGTTCAAGACGAATGTCCGGAAGTCATGTTAACCATTCCCTAACCCTTCAACCATATCCATACAAGACACCATAAACCGTGTATCTAGACAAGACACTTTCCAACCTTGTATCCAGACAAGACATTTTCCAGCGTCAGGTGTACTTGACCCATCACGGATAACCCAAATTCCAATTCCTATTGGCAACCACCAAAGCCCAATCCCTATTGGCATTCACAGAGACCAAAAGCCCAATTCACATTGGCATCTCCTCAACCAAAAGCCCAATCCCTATTGGAAACCACCAAAAGCCCAATCTTTATTGGCACCTCATTCCAAAATCCAATACCCATTGGTACTCGGAAAAATTTCCCTTCAAAAAAATCAATCACCATCAGGTTTTCACTTTTCTTTACCAGCAAAGTCCAATCATACTTTGCTTATCCCTCTTTCCCCGACAGCCCGGGCCTGCATCTGCATTTCTGCATATAGTTATCATCTTTGCATTACATCCTCAAATGTGTAGCATTTCCATTTCGTATGGAGCATTATGCCATGTTCAAACATATGCATGTGAAGCGTAAGCCAGATTTGGTACCTTCTGTGGAAGCCCAAATTAAATTTTCAATCAAATAGTGAGATATCCTTAGAGAATGCCGATCCATTCCCTAGCAGACATTTCAGTCAACTCATCTATTTACTTTCTTTTGGGTCTTGGATCATACTTCCATCTTACCCTTAATCAGGCCCTGCCCATCAACCCTTTGATGACGACGTCCCCAAGCAGGTTTTCTTCCCGTCAACTCTTTGACGATGTGTTTCTTCAAAAAAAAATTTCTTCCCATCAACTCTTTGACGATGTGTTTCTTCAGAAAAGTTTTCTTCCCGTCAACTCTTTGAAGATGGGCTTCTTTAGAAAAGTTTTCTTCCCGTCAACCCTTTGGCAATGACAGCTTTTCCTGCCATAAACCCGTTGATGAAGACATTCCAGATGTTATTTTTCTGTCAACTCTTTGACAAGGTATCTCTCTAATGAAGTTTTATTGCCATCAACCCTTTGATGATGATGTTCCAAATTTTCTCCCCGTCAACCCTTTGACGATGACAACTTCTTTTCCATCAACCCTTTGATGGTGTGTCCCTCTGATGAGGACGGTTGTCCTTCTGTTAACTCTTTAATGGATAGAATTGGTGCTATTGTAATCCCCAACTTGGTCATTTTTTGGACGTTATGCCAACTTTTGGTTGGTAGTCCATCGTTTTGTGGATGTTATCCCAACTTTTGGTTGGTAGTCCATCGTTTTGTGGATGTTATCCCAACTTTTGGTTGGTAGTCCTCTATTGTTTCCCCAGCGGGGTTATCATTCTTTCAGGTTGTAAGTCGGTTGATTCTACTTCCTGTATGTCCCAACTTTTGGTTGATGATCTTTGTTGACAATCCCAACATTTGCTTAGTAGTCTTTACTGTTTGTGTATTCGCCCTCGGTCGATGTCTGGGTGATCCTAACTCTTGGTTAGTAGCCTTTTTCTCACAACTTTTGGACATAACTCTCTGGTGATCCTGACTTTTGGTTAGTAACCTTTGTTTATTCTTGATCAGTTATCATTTCGATTATCCCAACTTTTGGTTGGTACCCGTTGTTCTTCAAGTCCACCTTCAACTGTAAATCTCTACATTGTGAATATCATCGCAGTTTGCAAATTTCTAGGTTCTTTTAGTATTCAATCACCTTTTACCTTGAATGTTTGAAAGCGGTTGCTTTTCATACCTTCAAGTCCAAGTCGATTGAATAGGGGAATTTGTTGCACCGTAAAATTTTCCCTCCCTTTTCTAACTTTTACTGGCTTTTGTTTCGCATTTCATTTGCATCATCTTTAGGTTTTAATTTCATAATCATACATTTGCACTAGTCTTTTAAGACATAGGATCGAAGTATTTTCTCGTTTTTGTTGTTGGCCCTATTTAAGGATGATTCAGTTGGGTCTTATTTCAAGTCAAGTTGAAGCAAAGTTTGAATTCATATCTTCTTATTCATAGGTTCACCAAGCTTCGAGGTTTTCTCCATTAAGAGAATTCGTCAGAAGCATGTGGTCAGGATTTCTTTGGTGTGAATCAGGATTTGGCTCTTTCTCAGTTCAAGTAATTTCTTCATCAATGTGCATTCAAGGAAGACTAGGGTTTATGATTTTTGGTTGAGCTTGGGGACTTTTATTAGTTAAGGTTCATCGGATTAGGGTTTTCATGTGAAGGACCTTTGGCTGGTCATGTTTCATTATGCACTTCACATCTTATCTTCATCTTCAAGGTTTCCTCAGGGGATTATTCTTGTGTTGAGATCATTGGATATCAAGGAGAGATATCTTATAGATTGGGTTGTAAAGCATGTGGTCATGGTAAAATTGATCGGATGGTGGATTTATATTGTGATTAAGGAATTATTTTCCTCTCAGTTGCTCGTGGCTTGTAATTGGTGATGCAAATTAAGATGGAGTTGAGATTGGGTTTGGGAGTTCTTTAAGAATGCAATTTGATTTGGTTTTAATAATTCAAGTTGACCTGATTTTAATTCATTAAGGTGAAGTTCCATTCAATAGGTGTCATAAAATCAAAGTTGTCGGGATTCGGTTGAATATGTGAAAGGGGTTTTCTTGGTATTCAATACTCATCATTTCTTTATCCTTTTAAAATCAAATTCATGTGGATATTCATTTTCTCACCATCCAAAATCCATTTAATTCCATATCTTTATTCCTAACCATGTTCATTTTCAAATTGAAAGACCATGGTAAAATATTCCTAGCTTCATAACCAATTAATAGCCAGCCATTGTAATTCCTCGTAGCTGAGGTTGACCCCTAAAGATGATATTGGTATTGTGACTGATGTTGCTGGTTATGGTGATCCTGCGTATGAAACGAGGGATATTGTGCAAATAACTAAGGTTGTGCCACCGATTGTTGTGGCTGATCTTGTGCTGGCACGTTCGGCTGCGATGGAAGCGGTTCTTCATTCAGTGGTTCATTAAGATCCATGGCTCCGAGAATTTATAACTCTTGGATTGTCGCAAGTGCAATGACTGAACTTTTATGGTCAAAATATGGTTTGATAACAACAAGAGATTCTTTTACTTTTCCTTGAAAGTGTTTAAGTTTCTGAGATCGACTTCATTAGCAGCATTACATAGAAGAATTAAAGCATAACAGTAAAAGAAAAATGCAATGATAAGGAAAATAAATATAAAGTGCACTTCAGTAGGAATTAAGCCATCCAATTTCATGACAAGAAGTAGTAGTAGTACAAGTTGTGTTATGTTACAATACCACCCCTTATGAAGGACCCACACAACACAAATCACACTACTGTTCCAACCGTTGCAGGTGCACAACCACAAAACTCCCATGCCTGTTGCTGCTACAATACAACCATTACCTCCAGCCATCAAAATCGTACAGACAAACCATCGGCAATACAACCAGCACTAATTATACATTTTCTAATGGAATTTCAGTAGAAAAAACTTAAACTATCCTCCCTAACTGATATAAAATGGAAACTATAGCAGAGTCGAAAGGAGAGGGTTTTTCTTTATTCTTCCGCAAAGCCCTCACCACCTTCGAGTCCACCCTCTTCTCTCTTGAGTTTTTTTGCAACCTCCATCATCAGTCCACAAAAAAACCTGCAGTTGCTGTGAATTTATCAGCATCATCTTCAAATTCATAACCTGCAAATTGATTCAACAAGACAAGTCACAACTGCATCAACAGGGTTAAGTTGCAAAAATTCATCATTCAACAACACTTCACATTCATGGCTCTGAATTTCACAAAGATTTGAACCTAAAATTTAACATCAACACAAAATCAACAACGATTCAACAAGCACGTTTGCCTCGTGAAAACTGTAACACCCATTTTAATTATTTAGTCTTTTTGGTGTTATTATATGTTGGTGTGCCCAAGGTGGGGGTGTGTCTGAGTATTATGTGGTGGGTGTCCTTAATTTATAGAAGTTGTGTATTAAAATGTAGAGGTGATATTATAATATAAATAATATTGGTGATAATTTAATTAATAGTGATATTATTATTATTATTATGATTATTATTATTATTATTATTATTATTATTATTATTATTATTATTATTATTATTATTGGTTGTATCATTATTATTATCATTATTATTATTATAATGATTACTATAATTATTATTATTATTATTATTATTATTATTATTATTATTATTATTATTATTATTATTATTATTAGGATTAAAATATAAAATAAGAAGTTGAGGGGATTTGGGGAAGTGGGAGAGAGAAGTGAAAAGTCACGATAGAAACTGTCAGAGAAGAGAATTGGGAGAGACCGTGAGAACGAAGAACAAAGAGAAAGGGAAGAGCCTAGGGATGAAGATTCCTGAGGAATTCTTCATCAATCAGAACGATAATCAAGGTAAGGGGGGGGGGAGAAACTGATTAGGATTGGTTGTATGCATGAAATTGGGTATAGGGGATTCCTTAACCCCGTAGGGATTTAATGTGTATGAGTTTTATATTGACATGCTTATTATTATTGTTGATACTGTTGAATTGATGAATGCTGATGATGCATTTTGGTGTATATGTTATGGTGATGTTGGTGAGATTCTATGTTGTTACTGTAGTGTTGATGATGACCATGATCATGACTTTGATGAGGTTCTGAACAACCCTGAGGTATTGGTGATGTACCGGAATGTTAATTTTGGAGTGAAACTTAGGAAGCAATTGAGGAGAGTATTGTGTGATACTTGTACTGTTAATAGGATAGAAGTTTGAGGTAGAGTGTTAGGCTTGGAATTGGTTCAGATAGCATAGTAGACAGTGAGGATTTTGGGTATCGCAGCATTCGCGAGGGTTCGCCTGGCGAGTGGTGGCGAGTGTTCGTCTGGTGAATGTTAACGAGTAGTGGCGAGTAATTCCAAATAAAATCCAAGACCTAAAGGGTATGAAGTTCACCTGGAAAGTGTGGCCAGCGAAGGTTCGTCGAGCAAATGATCCCTTCGCCTGGAGAATGCACGATAGTTGAGAGGGGCTTCGCGAGCAGGTTCCCGTAGCAGGCCATAGCGAGCATTCGCTACGGGGCTTCGCCTGGCGAATGAACCAGCGAATGTGATAGTAGAATGTGGTTTGGTACTGTTTTGCCTTGTGCATTAGCCTTGTAGGATCCCTTTGATCATGATAAGATTAGGGATGGTGATTGAATGATGTAGGGTGCAAACTTGGTGATAGGAAGTGATTTCCCTGATACTTAATCTAATTAAATGATTAAGTGGTGTATATAGTATATGAATGTAGGATGAGGTGATTAGTAGGATCGTGTGCATCCGGTGTGTTGGAGTATGAGGATACTTGATGTTGAAAGGTGAAATTATAAAATGCGGATTTAGTAGATATAATTAATTGGTGGGTAAGGTATATGTATATATGCACATGTAGAGTGCATAGTGAGGTGATCGAGAGGATCGGGTATACTCGGTGTTCAAATATGAGTTTCTCCTATTATTTGATTTGATTCATAAGCAGATTGGTGTGTGGATTGTTTGGAGTATGGTGAGGTGATCAATAGGAGGGTGTGTACCCAGGTGTTGGGGTACGAGTATACTTGGTGTTGGAACGTGAACGTTATAAATGTTAAACGTAATTAATATAGTTGATTGGTGTATGACATATATATATATGTATATGTCATGTATTGTGATGTGATATGAGAATCGTATGCACAATGTATGCTTGTGTTAATTTGTATGCATTTGGTGTTATGCATATCATGGTGTAGTGGTGGGATGAGTTAGTGCTCAGGGGAGTGTTTGTGATTCTTTTGTATTCCTTTGAGTGGGGAATGGTGAGGACGGATCATGGCCAAGGGCCGTGTATATGATCCATCCGAGTTCCATAAAATGAACCAATGAGTCGGTACCGCATTCATGGTGTTGCGTTTCATATTTGCATTATGGTGTCTTGTGTTGATGTTGGATTATAAGTCGTGTTTGATGAATGTTGGGTGATGAATTATATGATTGGTGTATTTACTACCTTTATTTCATGTATGATATTACCGATAATTTTGATCATGTTTTCTCACCCCTTTGTTGTTTTTATGGTCTGTGCTTCTTCGGATGTACAGAATATCCAGGTACATAGCTAGCTTGGATAGTGGTGTGCGAGTCGAGTCTTAGGATGCTCTAATACGTAGCACGAAACATGGGTGTTTTAATGTTTTTATGTCGAACTTGTTGAAATCCTGTGACCTATCATATTTTGGTGAAAACTTTTTAATAAATGTTTTGTGTAATTTGCGGATGGCCAAGGATGAGGAATTAAAGATTATTCCGCTGCTTTATTTTGAAAAATGATTAATAAAGTATTTTGGTGGATTTTGTGATGTGATATCCCACTGTTTTTGTGAAAACTCTAATGTTTATTTAAAATGTTTATATTTTATTTAACTTGAGAAGTGGGGTGTTATAATTGGTATCAGAGCAGGTCGGTCCGGCCGGCCAAGTTGTCTAGTGTTGTTGTTTAACCTTGTATGTGGCATGTGTGTGAAAACACTGTCGGTACATGTTGTTGTCTAACTCTGTTGGTAGAAGTGGAATGAATCCAGTGGGGGGAAGCTTGTGTTTCTCCGGTATGCTACGAGTGTGGAGTTGTGGCTCAGTGTGTCAAGGAATGCTCTTATAGTTTGGTAAAGATGGTTTGTACCCCATCATGATTTTCGGCTATCTATTGACAAATTGAGGAACTGATCACCCTTAATCTCTTGTTAATAGTAGACGGGATTGTGTTGGATGGGATAGACGTGTCTTGCAAGCTTAGGTGGCGTGAGCAGTGAATTGCCTTGAGTTAAGCTAAATGCTTAAAGGATTATTTTGAGGAGTCGGCATAAGACGGTGTTGAGGTGTTTATTTTGACGGAAACTTTGAATGTTAAGGAAAGTGAGAAAATTGGGGTTTGTCAATTAATGGTGATTGTCCGGAAGTTTTCCTGAGGAGGTAAGTGATTTACTGCAGGAATGTGAAGTGAAGCTTACACATTGACTTCGTTCTTGGAACTAGTCCGATATTGGTGACTTCATATTGTATGGTTGCGTTGGGATTGGAGAAGTTGAAGAGTCAACTTGAAGACTTGCTGGAAGAGAGGTTCTTTTGTTTGAGTGTGTTACCGTAGGGTGCACCAATTTTGTTGGTTAGAAAGATAGAAGGTTTTGTGAAGCTTTGGGTGAACTATAGATAAGTAAACAAGGTGACTATCAAGGATAAGTGTTCGCTTCCAAGAGTGAGGATAGATGGATCAATTGGTTGAAGGATGTGAGTTTTCCTTGGTCGTGTGAGCTCGAGTAGAGTTATTGTGGTTGATGTGTCGAAGGTCGAAGTTGTATCGTAATGGGAGGCTCCAAGATCTGCTTTTGAGATTGGAATTAATTGAGTTTTAAAATATTTAAAGATTGAAAGTGTGTTGGATGGCCTCCTAGGTATGAAATTATGGTTGTACGTTGAATTCCGAGATCGCAGCTTCTTACAGAATCGAAATCGGACACTCGGAAGTCAGGTAATGGTCGAAAATAAGATTTTGGACTGTCAGGTTCGCCAGGTCCTTTGCCTAGCGAGTATGCTAGCGAACGGTTCCTCGCTCGCCTCTGTGTTCGCCCAGCAAAGATGTCCTGGGCAGGAAAAGGGGGTTTTTGTATTTTTTCCGTAACGGGAGAACCGTAACTCGGAATGACGCACGGTTCGAAGCATTGGAAAGCTATTACAATGCTATGTGTGATGGTGAAGTAATGAAATGGAATTAAATTTTTATTGATGAAACATGTTTGGATGTTGTAGTGAGTGCGGACGGTACGATACATGTTTTCCGCCATAACACACAACTTGGTTGTCCGTTCGACATGGGATTTTCCATACTTATTTGAGCGAGGCAAAGGTTGTGTTAACCAACGATATTTTAATATATTCTAAGAGTATGGGGGATCATGTTGAAGATCTAGAATTTGAGTTATCATTGTTGGAGGAGAAGCAGCTATATGCCACGTGAGAAGAGTTCAAAGAGTTTTGGGAGAGCTGTCAACAACTCGTGTGTTGATTTTTGTCGAGTCCGACAGGACTACTTGTTGTGTTTTGTGATGCTTTGTTGATATGATTGGGAGATATGTTAAGGCAACTTGAAGTACATAAGAGGAGTCATTTGACCAGTGATTTAAAGTTGGTTGTTGTATGGTTGCGCCGGAGTTGAAGGCTTTAATTGTTTAGGCTGAGATTTGAGATGTTTGGTGATCTTAAGGGCTTAAGGTGTTTGTTTGATTTTAAAGAGTTGAATATGAGGCAGAGGAAAGGATTGGGTACTTCCGAAGGATTACGGCTTTGAGCTGAATTACCATTCGGGTGAAGTGGACGTGGTAGCTGAAGCATGGGATTGGAAATTTTTGCATATGCCGATAGGGATGGTGAAAAGAGTGAGAACTGATTGAGCAATTTTGTAAAATGAGTTGGTTGGTGAAGAGACTTCTCATGGAGTCAAGCCTTGTATGTTAGACCTTACTAGTGGTATTCTATAGGAGATTCGAGAAGGTCAAAAATCTGGGTTGAATTGGTAGATTAATTGAATTTGACGAATTAAAGTCGAAGAGTTGATTTTCAGATTAGTGGAAATAGTACCACAATATATTGTGATAGAGTGGTGTTCTAGATATTGTTGAGTGGAGTAAGAGTACTCTTGAAGAAGTACCTTGAGATAGATGGAGTATCCATCCCGGTGCTATGAAGAAGTAACCGAATTTGAGTAAATTATTTTGGTGACCATAGATGTAGAGAGGAGTGGTTGAGGTTGAATATGCTGGTTAGAATTGTCGAGAGTCGAAGATTGAACATCAGAGACCGTCGAGTCTGACGCAGCTGTTGAATATTCCAGAGCGGAAATCGGGTAGTATTTTCACGAATTTGGTGTTGAGTTTTCCAAAGAATTGGAAAGATATAATTTTAATTTGGGTTATTGTGAGTGGATTAACTATTCTATGTTGAGGATATATGAGATGCATATTGATGAAGCGGTGAAGTTGTATGGGATACTGTCGAATATTGTGTCGGATGGAAATTTGAGGTTTATGTTGAGATTTTGGAGGAGCTTACAAGAAGCTTTGGGTACTAAGTTGAAGTTGAGTTCAGCTTACCATCCGCAATCTGATGGTCAGGCAGGGAGGACTATTCAGTTTTTGGAGAATTGGGGAGAGCTTGTGTGTTGGATCAGGGTGGATTGTGGGATGGTTAATTACTGTTGATTGAGTCGACTACACTAACAATTACCACTCTAGTATCAGAATGGAACTGTATGGGGCCTTGTGAGATAGGAAGTGTGGGACTCTCTTGTGTCGGAATGAGTAGAGCGAGAGTGTTATGCTCAGATCTGAGAATTATGCATGAGACGGCTGAAAAGATCTAAAGGATCCAAGAAAAGATGTGTTTTGAGAGTTACAATGGTAACTGGTGTTGGTCGAGCTTTGAAGTCTCGGGAGCACACTCTGTGTTTTGTTTATCTGTATCAGAGTGGCGCAGCGGAAACATGGGGAAAGTAGCATGTTAGACTGTTTTGCCACTGTCGCCTGTGAATTGGCATAACGTGTTGTATGTGTCTCCATTGAGGAAGTACATTAATTCAGGTGGATGATGTACAAGTGAGAAATAATTTGATTGTTGAGGTACTACTAGTTCGGATTGCTGAACGAGAAACAACTCCGATAGAAGGAGATATCTTTGGTGAAAGTGACCTGGGAATTGGAAAGCAGGATGCGGGAAGCGTATCTGGAATTGTTTCCATCAGGTAATTTTCGAGGACGAAAATAATTAAAGTGGGGGAGAGTTATAACACCCATTTTAATTATTTAGTCTTTTTGGTGTTATTTTATGTTGGTGTGCCCAAGGTGGGGGTGTGTCTTAGTATTATGTGGTGGGTGTCTTTAATTTATAGGAGTTGTGTATTAAAATGTAGAGGTGATATTATAATATAAATAATATTGGTGATAATTTAATTAATAGTGATATTATTGTTATTATGATTATTATTATTATTATTATTATCATTATTATTATTATTATTATTATTATTATTATTATTGTTGGTTGTATTATTATTATTATTACTATTATTATTATTATTATTATAATTATTATTATTATTATTATTATTATTATTGGGATTAAAATATAAAATAAGAAGTTGAGGGGATTTGGGGAAGTGGGAGAGAGAAGTGAAAAGTCAGGATAGAAACTGTCAGAGAAGACAATTGGGAGAGACCGTGAGAACGAAGAATAAAGATAAAGGGAAGAGGCTAGGGCTAAAGATTCTTGAGGAATTCTTCATCAATCAGAGTGATAATTGAGGTAAGGAGAGAGAAACTGATTGGGATTGGTTGTATGCATGAAATTCGGTAGAAGGGATTCCTTAACCCCGTAGGGATTTAATGCGTATGAGTTTTATATTGGCATGCTTATTATTATTGTTGATACTGTTGAATTGATGAATGCTGATGATGCATTTTGGTGTATATGTTATGGCGATGTTGGTGAGATTCTATGTTGTTACTGTAGTGTTGATGATGACCATGATCATGACTTTGGTGAGGTTCTGAACAACCCTGAGGTATTGGTGATGTACTGGAATGTTAAATTTTGAGTGAAACTTAGGAAGCAATTGATGAGATTAATATGTGATACTTGTACTGTTAATAGGATAGAAGTTGGATGTAGAGTGTTAGGCTTGGAATTGGTTCAGATAGCACTATAGACAGTGAGGATTTTGGGTCTCGCAGCATTCGCGAGGGTTCGCCTGGTGAGTGGTGGCGAGTGTTCGCCTGGCGAATGTTAGCGAGTAGTGGCGAGTAATTCCAAATAAACTCCCAGACCTAAAGGGTATAAAGTTCTCCTGGCGAGTGTGGCCAGCGAAGGTTCGTCGGGCGAATGATCTCTTCGCCTGGCGAATGCACGATAGTTGAGAGGGGCTTCGCGAGCAGGTTTGCCTGGCGAGACATAACGAGCATTCGCTGCGGGGCTTTGCCTGGCAAATGAACCAGCGAATGTGACAGTAGAATGTGGTTTGTTACTGTTTTGCCTTGTGCATTAGCCTTGTAGGATCCCTTTGATCATTATAAATGTAGGGATGGTGATTGAATGATGTAGGGTGTATACTTCGTGATAGGAAGTGATTTCCCTGATACTTAATCTAAGTAAATGATTAAGTGGTATATGGAGTATATGAATGTAGGATGAGGTGATTAGTAGGATCGTGTGCATCCGGTGTGTTGGAGTATGAGGATACTTGGTGTTGAAAGGTGAAATTATGAAATGCGGATTTAGTAGATATAATTAATTGGTGGGTAAGGTATATGTATATATGCACATGTAGAGTGCATAGTGAGGTGATCGGGAGGATCGGGTGTACTCGGTGTTCAAATATATGTTTCTCCTATTATTCGATTTGATTCATAAGCAGATTGGTGTGTGGATTGTTTGGAGTATGGTGAGGTGATCAATAGGAGGGTGTGTACCCGGGTGTTGGGGTACGAGTATACTTGGTGTTGGAACGTGAATGTTATAAATGTTAAACGTAATTAATATAGTTGATTGGTGTATGACATATATATGTATATGTGATGTATGGTGATGTGATCTGAGAATCGTATGCACAATGTATGCTTGTGTTAATTTGTATACATTTGGTGTTATGCATATCATGGTGTAGTGGTGGGATGAGTCAGTGCTCAGGGGAGTGTTTGTGATTCATTTGTATTCCTTTGAGTGGGGAATGGTGAGGACGGATCATGGCCAAGGGCGGGTGTATGTGATCCATACGGGTTCCATAAAATGAACCAATGAGTCGGTACCGCATGCATGGTGTTGCGTTTCATATTTGCATTATGGTGTGTTGTGTTGATGTTGGACTATAAGTCGTGTTTGATGAATGTTGGGTGATGAATTATATGATTGGTGTATTTACTACCTTTATTTCATGTATGATATTACCGATAATTTTGATCATGTTTTCTCACCCCTTTGTTGTTTTTGTGGTCTGCGCTTCTTCGGATGTACATAATATCCAGGTACATAGCTAGCGTGGATAGTGGTGTGCGAGTCGAGTCTTAGGATGCTCTGATACGTAGCACGGGACATGGGTGTTTTAATGTTTTTATGTCGAACTTGTTGAAATCCTGTGACCTATCATATTTTGGTGAAAACTTTTTAATAAATGTTTTGTGTAATTGGCGGATGGCCAAGGATGAGGAATTAAAGATTATTCCGCTGCTTTATTTTGAAAAATGATTAATAAAGTATTTTGGTGGATTTTGTGATGTGATATCCCACTGTTTTGGTGAAAACTTTGATGTTTATTTATAATGTTTATATTTTATTTAATTTGAGAAGTGGGGTGTTACAAAAACCACGACAAAAGCTTCAGATTTGGAAGAAAGAAGTAGGGGAAGAAAAAGACGAATCGTAAAGTGGAATCAAGAACAGAGTGAGTTCCATACCTGAAGTGTTTCTTTCATCGTCATCATCACGTGGATTCAGTAATTTCTCTATGAACTTTGATACTTTTTCTTATATCCATATTATTTTGTTCGTATGGTGATTTGTGTGAGTGAAGGATTCGATGGAGTTGAGGGGAGATAAGTGTGTTCTGCCAGAAAGAACTCGAGGAAGATTTTATGCATCGCCGACTGTGTGGTGTGAGGCGGAGAAGTTGAGGTCGTCTCGCGGCGATGCAAGTTGTGAAGGGAGAAATGACAGAATCGTGTCGCGGCCAATGAGGAGAGTGGGTAAGATTTGCAATGTTGTTTGCTTTCACTGAAGCTTCTCTAGGGGTTAGTTTTAAACCATGTTTCTCATTGCACATGAAGCGGGTTTGGGCCCGTTTTTGTGGCTATTTTTTGTCTGCACCCCCACTCATTCGCATACCCCCTGTAGCTTCATGTTTAAAAACTATTGGGCCTAAAACCAGCTAGCCCATGCGCCCAAACATTACTTCTACACCACCCCAGATTTCTTTCTGCCCCCCTTTTCGTTTTCTTTTCCTTTTATTTTATTTTAATTTGTTAATTAACTTAATTTTGTTTTAATTAATTTTTGTTTTGCTAATTAAATTTTAATCTTAGGACTAGGATTTAATTTTATTTATTAGGTTTTAATTAGATCTTAATTAGTTTATTTTAATTAATTTTAGTTTTAGATTTAATTCTAGGATTAGGTTTTTTTTCTTTAATTTTAAATTAGATTAGGATTAATTTATCTTAGGATTATATTTTGATTAGGTTTATTTTTAATTTAGAATTAGATTTTAATTAACATTAGAATTTAGTTTTAATCCTAGAATTTAACTTTAAGTTAGAATTAGATTAGAAGTTAGCTTTTGAATTAACTTAGGATTAACCTTTTGTTTAGAATTTAATTAATTTAACTTTGACTATTTCTTTTCTTGGTTTTGATTTTAATTTCGATTAATTCTCGAGTGCGTCTGTGAGTACTTTTCGCCATTGACACTTGTATATATTTGTCTTTAAAGATTAATTTGAGTTTCAATACTTGATGTTTTTTGTGATTGCGATCCTTCGTGTGTACTTGTTGATTACCCCTGTATTCACATGATCCCTTAGGATTCCTAGTTCGACTTAATTTTCGATTAAGTTTGAGGTAGGAGAGACATTAGATTTTCAATCCAAGCATGACAACATTAAGTAGACTTTCCTCCTAATCCTGACCTTAAGGCCACATTGTATGATAATAGTTAGGGTTCAGTTTCTCCTATACCTTTTGTGTGTCTCTCTTTTCTTTCTCAAGACAGTAATCAAAACACTTAATAAACACGATGAGTATTATAAGCTACGAGCCTTAAGTACATGGGAAATGATGAGTGAGGAGTTTCTCCTCGCTTGTCTAGAGTGTCTAGCGTATGCCCCGAGGGCGATATGCGACACATTCGCTCCTATGTCATAGGCTTTAGTGCATTACGCATCTCAAACAAAGTCAATTCACTTTTGTTAAGGCGTTTCAGGCCTAGGCTCTTTTCTCTCGCCCCCGTGCGATTGAGATCTTGTTTTCCCGTAGTTTCTCAAACTACGATTTGCTCTGATTCCTTATTCCCTAATGAGGATACGTAGGCACGAGGATTCCTATCCTTGACGAGCACACTAACAACTAACAACCTTTTCTCTTGCCCCAGTGCAATCGAGACCAGCCTATTATCCAGAACCCTTTTTCTCTCGCTCCAGTGCGATCGAGACCTTTCCCGTAGTTACTTGAACTACGTTTGCTCTGATTTCTCATACCAGATGAGGATACGTAGGCACAAGACAACGATGACTTGGCGAGTAACCTTCCCCCCATCACCCTTTGTTTTCCGAACCACGTTGACTCTGACTTTCCCATTGCACGAGGGAATACGTAGGCATAAGGCGGCGATGTTCTATCAAGTCTCTTCTTTTCTTTTCCCACCGGTTTAGAAGTAGCTTTTAGATAACTCACCCCTTTGATAGACAACAAGCATGGATCCCGTTGAGTACAACAGACGTGAGGGGTGCTCATACCTTCTCCTTGCGTAACCGACTCCCGAACCCAAGATTTGGTTGCGATGACCTTGTCTTTTCCCGTTCTTTTAGGTTTTCTTCGATCATTTCCTTTCCCTATCTTTGGCATAAATAACGTTCAGTGGTGACTCTTTTGTTTGTTTCCACTGGCCCCTTTTCGCAGTTGCGACAATATTCAATATGCATCTTCTGAGTCGGTGAAATATACTTTCAAGATGATCATCTTTAACACCATCAACTTCTATAGTAATACCTTTTTCAAGGATATTCTATAGACCTTCAACAACTCTTTATCAAGTCCAATGAGTTAAAAATATGTTTATCTTTTCCATCATTTAAATTCAATGGAATCACCCATTTGAATATGGTAGGAAAAGCCGTATGATATTTTGTATGTGGCACTTGATTCCTTCTTGAAGAAGAAATATACTTTTCTTATTGGATGAAGATCTGCACCATTGTTAAGTGTTGAGCACAGACTATGCTCTGATACCAATTGAAGGTGTGAAAAGTACACAAGAAGGGGGAAGGTTGAATTGTGTTTCACGTTTTCTTATTATTTAACTTCTGATCAGAGTTTCAGAATCAAAATTGATGTTCAGATTTTGAGTTAATTCTTTAGGCAGCGGATACAACGGAAGTAAATAAAATAAAATTAGAATACACAAAATATTTATACTGGTTCCTCCCCTAACTGAGGGTAGTCCAATCCCTTTCTCTCACAAGAGCTTTTCATTATAACTAATTTATGATTACAATCACATATGCTTCCGTATAAGAATTTTACAACAGCTAAGACCAATTGTCTAAGACTTCCCTTGCTTAGAGCACATGTCTAAGACTTAACCTTTACTCACACCAGCTGACTGAGCCGCCTACTCATCTGTCTTCTGGTTGAGACTTTCTCATGCTTAGAGCACATGTCTAAGACTTACCCTTTGCTCACACTATCTGACTGAGCTGCCTGCTCATCTGTCTTCTGGTTGAGGCTTACCTTTGCATAGAACACATGTCTAATACTTCCTTTGCTTACATCCTCTGGCTGAGCCACATGCTCTTCTGGCCATCCAGACTGATACTTTCCCACTTGCTCAATCAGACTAGCTGAATAAGACTTTCACAGCTCAAGCACTTAAGCAATGAGACTTATGTGGCTTAAGCATCTTGGCTCAAGACTTGTTGCTTGAACTCCAATGAGATAAGACTTTTTGCTCAAGCACATAGCAGGAGACTTAATCTAAACTACTGAAGGATCAACTAAATAGAGAACAAGGTATACATGATGCAAGCATCAGAGGTACGGGAGATCACCATAACAAAGACCTAAAGCACATAATATTTCTAAATATGTACAGGGGTAAGAAACCTTAAGACTTTTACAATTACAACATAAAATAGAAAATCTGCATATTACATAGAGTTGATAATTGTTTAATCTTGCTACTCTTTCAACAGAAGAATCCTAATTAAAATTCAAGCTTGGATCTTCACCCATATATATAGCCTTTCCAGAAACTAGCCATTGAAAAGGTGACTTAATCAAGTGTCTTTGCTTTTGCTCCATAGTACAAGAGACGTTGAAGATGGATGCACAACAGATTTTGAATCTAATGTGTAACATGTTTAACCTTTAGTCTTCAAGAGGTTATGTACTAATAGAGCCGTTGGGAGCAGATATCAATAGAACATACCAACTTTTCTTGAGCCTTGCAATCTTTTAGACTCGAGATGACAGGCTAATAAGACAATACATATTGCTTTTAGTAATACAAATAGTCCACAACTTTATGACCAACTCTGAATGGTACCAGATACGGATATACAATTACTAAGTGTAGAAACTCGTTTAAATGTTGGGGCCTTCAGTTCAGAGTCTTCGTCTAACCACACTAGCAATTGTTCTTTAGGAATTTTCCACCAGAAGCTAGCAATGAAGCAACTCCAAGTGTATCTTAAGTAAAACAGATTATGATTATTTATGTACAAGAAAAATAATCCGCAAAAATAAAATACACATCAAATAAACCATTATTCTTTTAATACTTTTGTTATCATCAAAACTAAAAGAGAATATGTCAAGAACAAATCTTGCTGATTTCGACCAGTCGAATTGTTTTAGCCTCCTCTTCCTTTGTTGCCATTTCAACTTCCTTCGCCTTTCTTTTCTTTTTCTGACTGCGTGTACAAAGCCGTATCACTCTTTGACTTTCCTGCAATCCTTTGTTCATGAGACTCAAGCGTCCCTGGAAGCTCTTCTTTCATCAATATTGACAAGTCTTTCGACTCTTCTATGGCTACTACCACGTGGTCGAACTTTGGAGCCAATGACCTCAAGATGTTTCCAACAACTGATCTTGATGTCAACACTTCTCCATATACCTTGATTTGATTCACCAGTTTAGTAACCCTAGTGGAGAAATCTTTTATACTTTCACTTTCTTCCATCTGAAGCAATTCATAGGCTCTCTTGTGAGTTTGTAACCTCACCTCTTTCACCTTTTTTCCTCCTCCAAACGAATTCTCTATAATTTCCCACGCTTCCTTTGCTGAGTCTATATCACTAACATTTTTAAAATTATCTGGATCAACACACTGATGGATTATAAATAGAGCTTTATAATCTTTCTTTTTCAATTCTTTGTGTGCATCATTTTCTTTATCTGTCGCGTTTTCTGCATGTGGTGCTACTCCTTGTCACACCCTAACTTTTAACCTAATGATCCCACCTCCTCTTTTTTTTTCTTGTGTGATATCTTTATACTTATGTGTGCGTATTTTACGACTAACCAATTTATGCAGAAACAACTATTTCAGTTCGAATGAGATTAAGACTCATCAAAACGTTCCATATGAGATTAAGCGCAAAGTGCATATACCAACTAACAATTTAATAAAGAGTTCAAAACCTCTCTGCGAGTGCATTAATTCTTGCAAGTTGGATTAGTGAATTTGTTAAGGAGCTTAACTATGAGTTCGTATTCCTACATAAGGATTTCAAGCTCACGGTGAACTTGATTTGGATGCCAGGTTTTAGTTCTGTTTGCGAGAATGTTTTAGATTTGATTTAAAGTGCATTTTTTCCGAATTCATTGCAAGTCAAGTCACTTCCAATTTACAAAGCCCGAGAATTTAAAAAATTTGGATTACATGAAACAGTGAAATGAATTAACATCCAAGATTATGTTCTTCATTTCAGAGTACTCCACATAGTATTACAATTATAATTGACGGTTAACAAAAGTGTGATACGAATTTGGAACCTTGGCGTTCCTTGCTATTAGTCTTTACAAAGTGCATCTTTTCAAATGGCATAGCAGTGGTGTTGCGGTGAAATTTGGATGTCAAGCTATTGATTAACTTGAATCTTAATTCATTTACAACCGGTCTTTGATTTATCCAAAGTAAAGGTTAAAGAAAGGAAAAACCTAAAAGGGAGAGATCTAAGGTTCGGGGGTTGGTTAAATTTAGGGAAGGTATTAGCACCCTAAACTTCCGTAGTACTCTACGGGAACCTTTTGTTTATTTTTTTTTATTTATTTCATTAATTATTTTGCTTTAGGGTATATACAAAGGATTGAAAATTAAAAAAGACCTAGGGGTTAATTCTAAGTTTACTCGGCAAGACATCGCATCTTGTGCCTACATATCCTTACGGGAATGGAATCAGAGTAACTGTAGTTCCCCTCAAAAGGGAGGTTAGAAACGTCTTGACTGTGGCCAAGGTTTGTTCAGAGACTCCAATCTCTATGTTAAAAAATGTTAATTAAAATTAAAATAGGGTTAAATTAGGGATTCCACGGCGGAAAACCTTAAAATAGAGTACGGCGACTCTTTTGGCCTAAAGCTAGGGGTAGTTTTGTAATTTTGTCCATGGCGAGACATTTGGGCTAAACAAGGTTTGATCCATTAAAGGGGTAAGGCTATTGACTCGGCGGCCAAAAGGCTGGATCTAATCCTTCGGAAGGATAAAACTGTAAAAAAATGTGAAAATATGACAAATCATTATATGGAGGAATAATTAAGGTACATAAATAAGAAAAGTAATAAAGGCAGAGGGTATAAAGAAACAAAGAAACATTTCTGAAAACATGAAGAATATGAAAATATGTAATGACACTTAGAATGAAGTGAGGGAGGAAAATAGTGTGGGGCTGTGGCCACCACAAGCAAATCTCAACCTCGAGCATGCACATGAAATGCCAAAAGAAAGAAAAGTAATAAAAGGGTACATAAAATGACACGACAAACATCAAACATCAGGAGTTCCTTACGAAAAGGTTTTAATTTTTTAATATTTTAATTATAAAAAAAAGGTTTTAATTTTTTAATAAAAAAATATTTAAGTTAAAATTATAAAAAAAAAAATTTTAAATTATAAAAAAAAAGTTTTTGGAGGAAAAGTCTTTTCAGTTTTTTTTAGAACAAAAAAGGCTTTTCATCCAAAAAAAGGCTTTTCAGTTTTTTGGGAAAAGGTTTTTGGGAACAAAAAGGTTTTTTTTCTTCTTGGGAACAAAAAGGCTTTTCAGTTTCTAAAAAAGGTCTTACTAAAAAAAAGGTTTTAATAATAAAAAAAAAAAAGGGTTTTGATTTTAAAAAAAGGTTTTGTTAAAAAAGGGTTTTGATATTAAAATCTACGGACCTAAACACACATGGAGATTAACATGGCAAAATATGCACATAAACATGAAAAAGCAAAAGGTTTAGTAATTTAACGGACCTAAACACATTAACATGGCAAAATATACACATAAACATGAAAAGGCAAAAGATTTAGTAATTTAACCTACGAAGCGGAGGTTTGCTTCGATAAATGTGAAAAAGGTTTGAATAAGGGAACACCGGAGAGCTCCAATCCTTCTGACGAGTTATGGGAACGACCGCCTTTTTTTTTTCTAGGGATCTCCTTTGTTTCTCCCTTTCTCTCTCCTCTTTTCTGAAGAAAACCTTCTGACCCCAACTCCTTACACATGTCCTCTTGCCAATTATGCCATTTTTACTTTTTAGAAAAAAATGCATGCCATATGATATTTACCTGCAAAAAGTCAAACGACTACACAAATTTGTTAGTAATTGATTAAATGCAATAAAAATGCAATGAAATGCGACGACAAATCTTAGGGCAAAATTTGGGGTATTACAAGTGGCATCAAGTTACACCACACAAGGTTCAATTCTTACTAGATTACAAGAGTCATTACAATATCTTCATGCTACCGTTAATGAGAAGAGTTAGAGAACTCATAACCACAATCCCATTATTGAGAATTGAAACTCGTCGCATCATTGCTGCAAAGGGTGCACTACCTCGCTGAATTTGAATATTGGGAGTTGCTGCATCATTTAGGATTCCTTTGTTACAGATGAACATGAATGTAAAACATCGTGACAATAACTTTAGGCCGGCACACCCTTTTCTAAGTCGCGTGTTGGTTTCCATCTTTTTTGCACGGATTAGGTCTCATGTAGTCCTTGCCAAACTCAAAGCGTGCAACAATAATGTAAAGAAAAGGAGTCAAATGCAATCATGAACTCATCAAGTGTTCATTGAAGGCAGTCACAACATGTCAACAATTAAGAACATACGGTAATCAACCTTCAGTGCAGTAGCGGATATCGCAATAGCAGTGGCCCAATTAACAACAACTGTAAGACAAGAGAATCAGAACCAAGTCAATAGAAGGTACCAAGACACGACCTTAATTGCAACAGTGGAAGAAAAAGAAGATGTCGGCTAAATCGAGAACGAGGATCAGTTTTTCTTACCAATATCGAATGGTCATGTACAGGGTGCCAAAAGCGGTATCTCCACCTTCAAGATTTTTCTGGCATAACTAGAACTGCCGGTACGGATTTGTTTGGATGCTGAGAGGCCAATCTCACCACGTCAGTATGCACACATATACTCTGAACAGTTTGTCCTCAGAGATGACTACGAACGGGTCAGCCATCGCACTTTCAGGAACCCGTCCCAGCAGCCAAACCACAAACAGGAGCAAGAGATTACATACAAAAGAACTCAAATTACTACGACATGGATCAATGTTACAAATCACTGTGACTCACTGAAAGCAAAAATAGAAAACATTAAGTTTTATGGCAATTTTCTTTCTCACATATTCATGACAGGAATCACAATTTCTTACCGATAAATTTCAGAATATAACTCAATGGAACCACAAGCATTCGCAGGCAATCCACAAAGACCAGAATTTCTGCACAAAAAGGAATGTGGGAATATATTTGTAAGGATATCGAGCCGGCAGCAAACCGGCATACAACAATTTAATTCTCTACAAAACATTAAAGGGAATATTAACAAATTGCAAGAAGAGGGAGTAGGTGAATATGGTTGTTAACTCGAGATACTTCAACATATTCGGCAGACCAATGCAGTCTTATATATCTTACAGGATGTCGGTTTTCTCACCTCATGAGACATTAGGAGTTAAAACTGCAACAGCTTCCGTAGAGCTGACTCGAAGCTTCCGTTAATCGATTCAAGGGCTTCTCCTGTTGGAAATCCGGTAAAGGATCCCTTCCGCGTTGATTATACTCTAGGTGACAGTTTTCTCCTGAAAGTTGATACCAAACCAAAGATTCAGTCTATTAAAACACGATCGAGCTTGACTCATAACGATACTCACTAAGTTGTGACATTCAAACTCATGAACATGACTGTCTCAAAAGGAAAGTATTTGAAGAAATTCACCACGAGGTTATGCGCAAAATATTGGCAGCAAGTAAATCCTTACAAAGCAGCTACAACCTGATGTCAAGAATCAGATAAACATAGTTGAGTTTCTCAACGACAACATAAAAATCAACTTCGTAACTTAAAGAGTGGCTTAGATAAATGCAACATGCCAAAATTCACTACAATTCAAGGGATAGTTGCAATAATATCACTCAAGGCCTACGAGTTACGAGTCACCAGACGTTAAAGTTCTGACCGTTGTAATCAAGACTCCATTCCCATAACAACACTGCTACATCACCACCATTGAACCAAACATACCAATTCCCCCAGTTTTCAAAAACAAATCATGACAGTTTAGCTCGAGATCTACATATTTGGCTTGCTAAGTCCCTGCATTCGATAGTTGAGTTAATTTCAGATGTTAAAGAGCAGGCATTTTGGTCCAGTTGCAGTATTTTTAACTTGACTTTGCTGAATGACCATACTGTGGTTAATCAGTATCCTATATTTGGAGACCGTGAAAATGAAATAGGTGACTAACCTTCTTGCTCAAGAACAGCCTGTTGCCTCAGAGATTGCTGCAGATGAGAAGGTTGGTGATATTTCAGCGGAGCATTTATGGACGTACCTGCCATGATAGTAACGAAGAACACTCAGAATTTCCAAGCAACACTCAGCCAATCAGTTTAACTTCATAAAGATTTGAACATTATACCTTGCGAAATGCCGGCAATCGTTGCGGGAAAGAGCTCGACCCAAAGGCTCCCCGACCTCCAAGATAACGTCAAGTATTCAAACTGATCCTGCAAAGATAATTCCTTCAAGATTCGTCACATGATAGCAATAATACGGCAGAGTTTACTTGGAAAGACAGGCAATAAAGTTGTCAACTTTAGATTTGAAAACTTCCTAAAATTAGTGTCGGCAAAGCCATAAACTATTTCCTAAACAATTTTCGTCATGTCAGAGTAAAAGAGGAAGGTATTCAACTCAAAATCAACAGCATTCAAAGGACGACAATCCTATATAAAGGGGTTTTCTCTACAGAATGAAATGGGGGAGATATACACAACACATACACGCACCGTATGCATAAACAACCATAAAATTCCCCAAATCAATCCCTAAACCACTAAATTTTTTTTACAGATAAGAGGACTTATCTTGTTGTAAACTCCGCCGGAAATCCCAAAGACCCCATCAAAACTCCACCTGCGAACCGTCCGTATCGCCGGAAACTCGCCGTAGAACTCATTCGCGCCCGCCATTTTTTTCCTCCATCATACGCCACCGTGAAATCACGATCCAAGTCGTCACCCTCAACCGTTCGCCGTGAACTGCGAATCGCCACAGCTCCATCACCTTCGCGAACCATCAGTCGCCAGAACTGCGGAAACCATCGAAGCGTGAGTTTTTTTTTGTCAAGGTTAATCTATTAATGCTTTGTTGTTTTATGTAGGGGATTGGAAGGAGGAGAAACTATGGAAGAAGAAGCAGGAAAAACGGAGGGATAGTGGATCGAGAGAAAGCCGAGAGGGAGACGATGGATCGAGGGAAGGAGAACGTTCTTCTTTCAATTTGGGAGATTGAGGAAATTAGGGTTCCATTTGTTTTATTTTGTTATTTTATTTGTAATATGATTAAAATCACACACACGCCACTAAACACACATAATCCCTAATCATCCCTCTAATCTACCGTCAATCCACTTAACTCTAATTAACTTTTTTTTTAAAAATCTGTTTTAACAATCATTTACTTAATAACTTAATTAATTAACCATTTTCTTTAATTTATTTAAACTAACAATTAAATATTTTTTAGTAAACCACTAATTAATTGATCTTTTTATTAATATAACCATTTACTTAATATAATTTAAATAATGGACTTTAATTAACCTGTTAATTAAACAATTAGCAAACTTTTTTTAAAGATCTATTCTACTCATCAAATTTTATCTATTTTAAAAACTCATGTCACATTTTTTAAAATAAACTTTATTCAATAAAACAAATAAAAACTCAAACTATTTTATAATTAGCTTGTTTTTGCGATAATTATTAAAACCTTTTTAATAAAATTTAAACTTTAATAATAATTCTTTTCACCTAATAATAATAACTAAAATTATCTCTTTAATAGGAAAACTTTATTTTAATAAAACATGATAATTTAAAATAATTTCTATCAAAATTTATTTTATCTAAAAAACTAATCGGCCCATAATTAAAACTGGTATAACGTTTTCTTGAAAATCAATTCATATAGTCTAGCTCAACATTTTCTTTCTTAAGACAAGATAATACGACTCTTTTCTTAAAATCAACTCACATCGTAACCAATCGTGCATGCTTTTATCTCGTAGCCTCGATTCACATGTTCACATCCACATCACTTGCACTCACCTAGCGCTTTCATGCGTGTGTTTGGATTTATGTTTTTTTGCATTTACGTTATCGCAATTTACTTTTACCGCGTTGCATTCCGTCCAAAGGAAAAACATACACATGATTCAACAATCGTGTGTAGTGCACATCATTTGCATCACATTCCCCATGATCCTTGATCCCATTCAAGTTGATCTCTAAGTTAGATCCTACCCCATAGGAAGGACTCTTTTACAACTTAGAACAAACAAAACAATACAACTCAATACAAATATTCAAACACATTAGAGAAATATGTTAATCATCATAAGCGAGATAGAATCTCCACCCCACATCAATACAGTCAATATCGTAGGAACTTTGCCTTAAGAGAGATAGAGGCGTACCTCGTCGATCCCTATCCGAGTGCTTGAGCCCTTCTCTTAAGACGATGCAAAGACTATTTTCCTACAATGTTGTGGTGGTTTAAATCAAAGTAATCTCCCTTAAAATGACAACTCATCTTTTCTCCTAAACTCAATCAACCAACTACCCTAAACCCGTAGGAACTTTGACCACAATCAAAGAACTCCTCAAACCCTTTAGGGGAACTACAAATACTCTGATTCCACTCCCGTAAGGATATGTAGGCATAAGATGCGATATCTTATCGAGTATACTTAGAAATAAACCCCTAGGTCTTTCAGCCATTAAGCAAATAAACTTAGCAATAAACAAACATAAAATAAGAGGTTCCTGTAGAGTACTACAGAAACTTAGGATGCTAGCACCTTCCCTAAGTTTAACCAACCCCCGAACCTATAACTCTCTAAACCATGCATTTGCATTGCATCGTGGGAATTTCGATCTTTATCCCTTCCTTTGGACAAAATCAAAGTTCGGTTGCAAATGAATTAAAGATTCAAACTAATCAATAGTTTGGTATCCAAATTTCACAGCAACACTCCTCCCTTCACAAGATCCCAAAGATCTTGATAATAGAAAACTACTTTTATCTGGTTGCACCAATTCTCATAATTATCTTTCTTGAGAATTTAGAAGGTTAACCGGAATGTGTCCGTTCAGATGATTCATCGTCATCACAGTTTTTCTTCCTTGAATCGCAACCGGAGCTTTAGGTACCAGATGTTGGAATTCAACCACAACCTATGGAGAATTTAACTCAATCTTGATGGAGAAGATTGTTATCAATCACGCAATGATAATGAAAAGGTTGAGAAAGAAAAAAAAATAATTTTGGAGAAGAAGAAGAATGAATATTCTGCAGAGTTTCTCCTGCTTTCAAACTGAAATTTTTTATTCACTTGCAACTACAAATTCTGTGAATACAATGTTATTTGTTATTTACAAAATAAGGGTTGCTACGTATTTATAGATTTATGTTAGCTTGCACCCTAAGACAAAACCCAAAACTATAAAAGCCCAAAATAGGTAACATTACTAAAATAGGTCTAAGTCGAAATCTTGTGTGAAGCAATCTACTTTGACACACTAAACAACTTGATACACATATATATTAGACTAATTCGACTAGACATTATTTCTGTCGAGCTACACTGCTTCGACACAAGAAATTACAAACTCAACAATAACCTTATGATATATTTATGTTATAAAATTATTTTAATTTTTTTTATCAATAATAATTTTTAAAAAATTTAAGAAATAATACACTATTCACACTATGAAGAGTGTATAAGATATAAGTATTGGTGTCAAATTTAGTGTCCACGTAGATGTTTGATATATCCTGGTACAGGTGCACCACCACATCAAGTTTGACCCCACTATATATCGAGATTATCGTTATTATTCATTCACATCAAGTTTTATCCCACTATATATCGAGATTATCGTTATTATTCATTCATATAAATAGTTAATGTGCAACCCTTTAGCTTATGCTTCAAGCCACCTAAACTAAGATATTTTTCTTCCAAAAATTTCAAGTATATGGCTGAAATGCAATACAATATCCAACTTTTCTTCCTCTGGCTCCTCTCTACAATAGCAGTTCGTATCCTACTAACTAGAAAGAAGAACAAGATCCGTCTTACTCCTCCATCCCCTCCATCACTACCCATCATTGGACACTTTCACCTTATATATAAACTACCTCACCAAAGTTTTCACAAACTCTCATCACACTACGGTCCCATAATGCAAATTTTCCTTGGCTCTAAGTGATGTATAGTAACTTCAAGTCCAGAAATAGCAAAGGAGTTTCTTAAAACCAATGAAATTTACTTCTCCAATCGTTTCAAAAGTGCTGCAGTTCACTACCTATCATATGGCTCAAAGGGTTTCTTGTTTGCTCCTTATGGTGAATATTGGAAGTTCATGAAGAAGATGTGCAGATAAGACCATTCCACATATTGGAAGTTCACTACCTATCATATGGAAGAACACTTGATAAGTTCCTTCCCTTGAGGCAACAAGAGACTTTGAGGTTTCTGAGACTCTTGCAGAAGAAAGGGAAAGCTGGTGTGGCCGTTGATATCAGCGGCGAGCTCCTAACTCTCACAAATAGCACTATATCAAGGATGACTATGAGAAAAATTTGTTCTGAGAATGATAGTGATGTGGAAGATATTAGGAATATGGTAAGAGATGTTTCAGAGCTAGGAGGGAAGTTTAATGTGTCTGATTATATTTGGTTGAATTTGGATTTACAGGGAATGAACAAAAGGCTTAAAGAGATTATGGAGAGGTTTGACAGAATGATGGAGAAGGTGATAAGGGAGCATCAAGATGAAAGGAAGGAAAGGAAGGAAAATGGTGAAGATGAACATGTTAGGGACCTACTTGATATTTTGCTGGAAGTTCATGATAATGACAAGAGTGAGATAAAGTTGAGCATGGAGAATGTCAAGGCTTTCATTTTGGTAAGCATGCTTTCTAACTTGTATATTGTTTATTTTTGTTTCATTTTGTAAGTAAGATATTTAATTATAATATCAACAAAATGGTAAAAAAAAGATAAAATCATGTTTGGATATTATATATTGTTGTGAATCGGATACCGTTAAACAAAGTATAAACGGTTTCTTATCAAGAAACACACAAGGGTTAGGGTTAATAAAGAAGAAAAGTAACAGGGAACAACAAGGATTGGTTATTAAACTGCTATTCTTTCCTTTCTGTTAGAACAAGATTACAAGTATACAAGAATAACAAAATAACCGCTCTCCCTTGAAATTAGGATTTTATCTTCCTATTTTTCCTTATGCCAAGATTGAGAAACTAGCATCCTATTTACAATAAAATAACACACTAACCTAATGGGCTTTTTAACAATTACCCATTACAAGCTAACTTAGGGTACAAGCTAACTTAAATAATTGGGCTTACAAGCAAGACCCAATTCAACATGCCAACAACCCTAGCAATATTTACTAATGCATGTTAGAACAAACTTCGACTACAACACGCATTACTCGCGAACAGACTTCGAGTATACTAGAGTTCGATCCAATATCTCACAAATCTCCACCTTGGATCTAACTCTATAACATCAAGAAACTAGCTTTCTTCATGCAACTTTATTAATTGCATACAGTGGAAAAACTTGCAACTGGGCAACGTCTTGGTGATCATATCAACAACATTATGATCTGTCGAAACCTTCAGTACTTGGACTTCTCCACGCTCGATTACCCCTCTGATGAAATGCATCCTCATATCAATGTGCTTGGTTCGCTCATGATAGGCTGAATTCTTCGACAGGTGTATTGCACTTTGACTATCACATTTAACAGTGATAACTCGACCTTGAAGTTTTAGCTCCTTTGCAAAACCTTCAAGCCACAATGCTTCCTTCACAGCTTCAGTTAGGGCAATATACTCCGCTTCAGTGGTTGATAGGGCAACGACCTTCTGAAGTGTTGCTTTCCAACTGATTGTTGTCCCAAACATAGTGAACACATATCCAGAGATAGATTTTCTGGAATCCATACAACCTGCATAATCAGAGTCGACATATCCATCGATTGCTGCTTTACTATCTTCACCCAAGGCTCCACCATAAATTAGGACTCTATTCAGAGACCCATTTATGTACCTCAAAATCCACTTCAATGCTTGCC
The DNA here is from genome assembly GCA_963859935.3 of Lathyrus sativus. Taxonomy (NCBI): domain Eukaryota; kingdom Viridiplantae; phylum Streptophyta; class Magnoliopsida; order Fabales; family Fabaceae; genus Lathyrus; species Lathyrus sativus. The sequence continues at coordinate 186,259,623 of OZ012740.1, read as the reverse complement.
AGTGAGCCTTTCCAGGATTCGCCATGTACCTGCTTACAGGACTTACTACATATGCTAAGTTGGGTCTAGTATAGACCATAGCATACATCAAAGAACCTACTATGTTAGCATATGGAATGCTATTCATATAAGTTCTTTCAACATCAGTGTTGGGACACTGATTTATACTCAGCTTGAATTGAGGGTTGTCAGAGTCACAACAGGCTTTGAAGTCGACATACCAAACTTTTCGAGAACCTTCTGTAGGTATGCCTCTTGAGATAAGCATAATTTCGAATGCTTTCTATCTCTCCGGATGTCAATCCCAAGAATCCTGGACGCAACTCCCAGATCCTTCATTTCAAACTCTTTATTGAGTTCAGCCTTCACCCTCATTACCTCTTCGACATTGTTGCTTGCTATTAGAATATCATCCACATAGAGCAACAAAATAACAAATGAATTACCCGGTCGAAATCTAAAGTAAACACAGTGGTCGAACTGGCTTCTGATGAAACTTATGTGTGCCATGAACTTGTCGAATCTCCTATTCCACTGTCGAGGAGATTGTTTCAGTACATATAAAGATCTATTCAGTTTGCACACATAATCTTCCTTCCCCCTTTCGACATACCCTTCAGGTTGCCTCATCAGGATTGTTTCATCTAGATTACCATACAAGAACGTAGTCTTCACATCCATCTGTTCCAGTTCAAGGTCGAACTGGGCCACCATGGCAAGCAACATTCGAATGGATATGTGCTTCACAACAGGAGAGAACACATCATTAAAGTCGATACCTTCTTTCTGAGTGAACCCCCTAGCAACCAATCTTGCCTTGTATCTCTTCGATGTCACTCCTTCGATTCCTTCCTTAACTTTGAAAATCCATTTACAGCTGACTAACCTGGCTCCAGAAGGTTTCTTGATCAGTTCCTAGGTGTTGTTATCATGAAGAGATTTCATCTCATCATCCATGGCCTTCAGCCATTCAGTCTTCTTTCGACTCCTCATAACCTCCATATAGTCTCTAGGTTCTTCATCTAGAACCTCACTAGCAGAGATTAAGGCATAAGCTATAAGATCTGCATACCCAAGTCTCTGAGGTGGCTTGATGACTCTCCTCGACCTGTCTCTTGCTAGCAGGTAGTCATTATCAATCTCCTCATCTTCGACAACATCTTCTGCGTCTTCTTTGACTTCATCTGGGGTAAGCAATTCAGCATCAACATGCTCCACCTCAACAGGAATCTCTCCCTGTTCCAGCTCTTCGTCAGCATCATCAGTTTTCTTGAAAGCCATCTCCGCTTCATTGAAAACTACATCTCGATTGGTGATACACCTTCTGTGACCTGGCTCTAGGCACCATAGCCTATAAGCTTTGACTCCTTCAGGGTATCCCATGAACATGCACTTCAGAGCTCTAGGTTCGACCTTGTCTTACCTAATATGAGCATAGGCCACACATCCAAATACTCTCAGTCTGTCGAGACTAGGTGGATGTCCCGACCAAACTTCTTCAGGTGTCTTCATTCCCAAGGCAGTCGAGGGACATCTATTTATCAGGTAAGCTGCTGTCGAAACAGCTTCCACCCAAAACACCTTCTTCAATCCAGCACTAACCAACATGCACCTAACCCTTTCAAGGATTGTTCGATTGGATCTCTCAGCTAAGCCATTTTGTTAAGGAGTACCTGCTACAGTCTTATGCCTTGCAATCCCAAACCCAACACAGTAACTGTCGAAAGCTTCGTTGCAGAATTCAAGGCCATTATCTGTTCGCAACCTCTTAACCTTTCTGCCAGTCTGAGTTTCGACTAGAATCTTCCAACTTTTTAAATTCTCAAAAGTTTCATCCTTCGTCTTCTGAATGAATACCCATAGCTTTCTGGAATAGTCATCAACAATGGATAAAAAATACCTTGCACCTGAGTGTGAAGGATTTCTTGCAGGCCCCCAAAGATCAGCATGAATGTAATCCAGGGATCCATGTGTTCTTTACTTGCCTTTGTTAAACTTCGCCCTACAGGATTTACCAAATACACAAGATTCACAAAATTCCAACTTTTCGACTTTGTCACCTCCTAGTAGGTTATACTTCCCCAATTCGACCAGGCCTCTTTCGCTGACATGGCCCAATCTCATGTGCCATAATTCTATCTTCGACATAGATTTCGTGGATGCAACATTTGCCGAACTGTCGCTACTGCGAAAATCGGCGCCGGCTGACAGAAGAGTCGCCACCGTGTGTTATTTATCCCAACGGAGGGAAAGGAAACGCTCGAAGTAAACCTCGCAAAAAACGGGAAAGGTATGGTCATCGCAACCAAAACCTGGATTCGGGAGTCGATTACGCAAGGGGAAGGTATTAGCACCCCTCACGTCCGTCGTACTCGACGGGATCCACGCTTGGTGTTTATAAGGAAAAGGGTGTGTTTATCTATCTACGCTAATGGTCAGTCTGAAAAGAAAAGAAAAGGACAGGACTCGATAGAACATACGCTGTTCTGGGCCTACGTACTCCCTCGTGCAATGGGAAAGTCAGAGTCAAAGTAGTTCGACTACCTACGTCTAGACAGGGGGAAAGGTTGCTCGCCAGGACATCGCGTCCTGTGCCTACGTACTTCCACACGGCGTGGAAGATCAGAGCAAACGTAGTTCGACTATGCACGACACAAGCTGTTCAAGTGTTTTTTTATGGGAAAATGCACCTTAACCAAGGGTTTTCACAGTCCAAGAGGACAAAATGTTTTGATGTTTGTTCAAATCTTTTAACGGAAGAAATGAATTCATTGTTGTTTTACCCTTTATTAAGTGTTTTTCTGTTGTTTTGAGAAAGGAAAGAGACACCCTAAAACTATGGTTAAAAAGGGGAATCTACCTAATGTTATCATGCCTGGTTAACCAACCTAATGTCTATCATAACTCCTCCACAGCAGAGAAGTTAGAGCTCGTAAGGGATCATGGCAACAGAACTAAACAGCAAACAGGAATCACTGCAAAGTAAAGAAATACTGGAAATATGCATGAATGCAACAACCAAACAAGCAAGGCACAAAGGCCACACACTACAGAGGTAAGGGAGCTCAGCTCTACCAAATACTAGCAAGCAAAGCCACTCAATAACAATCAAGCAGAAGGAGGACCACCTCAACTTCTCATGCACACAACTCCTATTTCTAAGATGCACCTATCTCAGAAATATCTAGATGAACCCCTAAGTCTAATGCAGCACAGCACCACACAAGTCAATCAACATAAAGAGAAGGCTAACCAGCCTGGCAAACTCCTATCCAAAAGCAAGAAACTACCCCTGAGCAAGACCCTAAACAACCCTTAAAACAAACCCCTGATCTACCTCTAAGCAAAGCCCTATGCAAAACCCTAATCAAATCTCTAAGCAAAGCCCTAAAGCAAAACCCCTACACAAGATAAAACAATCCCAGTCTTCAAGCTTCAAGACAAGCTTACCAAAGAAAGGGAGCTAAGTAGGCAGACCCATAGTGCCTTCCTCGGGAAAGTACTAGGGGGCTTCTACTTAGGAATCATATCCCATGCGGCTCAACAACTGTGATTGGTTTACATTCCTCCTCAGGAGAAACTAAACTCACATGAAGGCTCCGACATCACTGGATACTTGAGAAATCCTACATGAACTAAGGGAACTAAGTGAATAGACCCATAGTGCCTTCCTCAGGAAAGTACTAGGGGGCTTCCACTTAGGAATCATATCCCATGTGGCTCAACAACTGTGATCGGTTTACATTCCTCCTCAGGAGAAACTAAACTCACATGAAGGCTCCAACATCATTGGATACTTGAGAAATCCTACAAGAACTAGGGGAACTAAGTGAGCAGACCCATAGTGCCTTCCTCAGGAAAGTACTAGGGGGCTTCCACTTAGGAATCATATCCCATGTGGCTCAACAACTGTGATCGGTTTACATTCCTCCTCAGGAGAAACTAAACTCACATGAAGGCTCCAACATCATTGGATACTTGGGAAGAGGTGAGAAGAAAGAATGAAAGACATTCATAGTGCCTTCCTCAGGAAAGTACCATAAATTTCCCTCAAACTTCAGGATCTCAAACCTCACAAACAGAGAGCAAGCTCCTAGACTAGGACCTCAATCCATGCATCCTTGCAAGCTCCACCAAGACTTCATCCAGCCTCCATCTCCAAGAAGAAACCACAGGCCCTCAAACCCAAAGAAACTATCTCTGAAGTTCAACCACAGTTGAACTTCAAAGTCAGAAGCCCTCAAGACTTCTCCTATTGTCAGGCTCAAACAAAAATAACAGAACACCCTATAAAAATCTACCAAAAATCTAGGGGAAACCTACATGCCTCTATGATCCCAAGATCAGATCTCAAAGCCTAAGTCAACTTCTAAGGCTACTAAACAATCCCTAACATATGAATGGTCAAGGGTTACCAGCAAGTTGTGAGGTCTCTATTCTCTAACCCTAAAACAACATCAATCAATCTCTAAAAAATCCACAAAAATCCTATGGGGAGCATGCATTAGTCTAGTATAACATACTAAAAAACTAAAGCAAAAATCAATACCAAATGAGAGAACTAAAATCAGCAAGGCAGACACATCACAAACCAATTATTCAGGACCAATTAAAATACAAAAATGCAAACAAAAATGAAAATGCATGATCAAATTAATATTTTTGCATCCTAAAATCCTAAATTGAATTAGGAGCCTACTGAAAAAAGAAGGGAATTAATTGAGCACTCCTACTATTCTTTATGAATTTTTTCTAACATGAATGAAAACAAAGAAATATTAAAGAAAATAAAACAAGGGGGGCAAATAGCAAACGATCCAGTTGTTTACAGACTGGGCCCAAACTGAGGGGGGTGCGCCTAGCAATGGGGCTTAAGCCCACACCTAAATCTATTCAGCATTTCCAAGCAGGGGGGATAGCGAGTAAATGGAGGGTAGCACTTAGCAATCAGACTTGGGCTTTGACCCAATCCAACCCTAACCCAAACGAATGACTAACAAAACCATTCTTCATCTCTAACCTCTCGTTCACTGTTCACTACACAAACCCTAACACGCCGCTACCAACCTCTCAAACTCCCCTCTGAACCTCCTCTCAAGAACCTTCTCAAACTCTCACAAATCTCAAACAAACCACCATTCCCACACTCAAATCCATTCAACCCTAATCTAGACTCTAATCGAATCAAAACGAAACCAGAAAATCTCAGCAATCAGAAGGAAAAACGCAACCAAGATTGCATGAACATGTACCTGGATATGGAATACGAACAACTCGTGGAGTTTTTGATGCTCAATGAAGAACCTGACGAATTCAAGATCCCGCGCGTAGATTTGCTCGCTGAAAGGTCGTTGAAGACGATGAACAAGATGTAGGGGGCTTGGCGATGCTTGGAGGCGATTCTGGGGCTTCGAGGATCCACGATGAAGAAGACTTTGAGCTAGAATCTTGAAAGGAAATCTGGAAAAATGAAGCAAGAACAGATGAAGATACTTGAAGATTGTATGAATCTTGAAGACCCAACAAGATCTGGAAAATAAACTGTTGGTTGAGCTTCTTGATAACTCCGAGCAAAGGTCCTTGAATGTTGCTGGGAAACGTGAAGAACAATGAAGTTCTTAAAGATTTTTCTGGAAAATTGATGAAGGTCTATGAAGGTTCTGAAAGTTTTCTGGAATTTCTTTGAAGTTTCCGGCAACGGATGAAGTTTCCGGTGAGTAGTATGAGTTTTCCGGCTAATAGTAGATGAAGAGGGACGGAGACGATTGGAGGAGATCGGATGAATCTCTGGAGAAAACGGAAAATTCGCACTTTCCGGCGAGATTACCAGCTTCCGGTGACCGTTGCGGTGGAGGAGGGTGGTCCGGTGGGCGGCTGCATGGCCGACGATGGGGTGCTCCGGTGAGAAGGTGGTGAAGACAAGTGGGAGGAGGAAAGCTGGAAGGGGGACGCGTGTGTGGCTGTGCTGGCAGAGAGAGGGAGACGGATTGAAACGTGGCAAGAGCTGGGGAAGTTTGGAGTTATGAGGTGGGGTCCTTGGGTTTACACGCGTGGCTGAATATATACTTGACATGTGTCGCTTTCAATTTTTCTGGACTGAAGAAAAATGGACAAAAATGATTGAGATGAACTGGGCCTCCAACCTGCACTGGGCCCAACGAATTTGGCCTGATAAAATCTGAATTAATCTAATTAATGAAAATGATTAATACCTAATTAGAAACTAATTAAAGACTAAACCTAATTAACTAGTTAGCTAAACCTAACTCACTCTAATTAATCCTAAATGACTCAATTAACTAAATGAAAACTCAATTAACTCTAATTAAAATCTAAACAAAAGATTAAATCCTAATTAAATCTAAAAGATGATTAAAATCTAATTAAACCTATATTAAACTAAAACCAATATCTATTAATATCTATATAAAAAAAACTACTAACCTATATTAAACCTAATAAAAGAAATTAATATCTAACAAAAGATTAAATCTATATTAAAAATAAACTCTATTAAATCTATATCTACAAACTATTAAATCCTATAATATCTATTAACTATTATTAATTCCTATATCTAGATTAAAATTCTATCTAAAATTAATAAAAGAAAAATCTATTAAAAAATCTATAAAATTCCGAAAATGATTTAAAACTATTAAAAATATTTAAAAAATCCATTTAAATCCTAAAAAATCTATAAATCCTATTTAAAATATGAAAAATCTATTAAATCCTAAAAAAAATGCAAACAGAGGCAAATAACCAACATAAAAGAGCGTGCGACCAGATTAAAGCAAACAGTAAACCCCTAGCATCAGAATATCCCAAAAAACCACCATGTAAGCTGAAAACACCGAGAAGTGCACAATTTCCCGAAAATGAAACCCTGATTATCTAGACTGGATCTGAAATATCCGGTAGATGAAAACCAAGCTGTAACCCTGACATCCTCTGTCTGTGTACAAATGTCATGCATCGGATATGCGAATACGAATTGAACCATGAACCAGATAGGAGAACCGGTTGGTCAAATTTTAGGGTGCAACAGCTGCCCCTATTCAAGCGGCTTGGACCTGAATGGGTGAAGAGCGCTCAGCTTTCAAACATTCAAAGATAAATGACGGTTGAATACCAATGAAACCCTGAAATTTGCCAACCGCAAAAATGAATTGCGCACACCACTGCTTGGGGAAAATTAACCAGGGAACTGATTTCTGTTGCCACAACGACAACTAAAACACCTATCCACCAACCTGCTTATGAAATAATCTGATATTGTCCATAGACCATCCCATTCCGAAGAAGAGAGCATACACTGATCAGTGAGCAAAATTGTTGATCTCTCTTATCAACCTTCCGCATCCGAAGAAACGAGCAAACGCTTAACCAAACGAGACAATGCTGATTTCACTTATCAACCTTTCGTATCCTGAAGAAACGAGCAAACGCTTAACCAAACGAGACAATGCTGATTTCACTTATCAACCTTTCGTTCGTATCTGAACGAGCATCCACTACATAACGAGAACATGTTGATTTCACTTACCAACCTTCTGTTCGTACCTGAACGAGCATCCACTAAACTGCGAGAAAATGTTGATTTCACTTACCAACCTTCCGTTCGTACCTGAACGAGCATCCACTAAACTGCGAGAAAATGTTGATTTCACTTACCAACCTTCCGTTCGTACCTGAACGAGCAAACGCTAAACTGCGAGAAAATGTTGATTTCACTTACCAACCTTCCGTTCGTACCTGAACGAGCAAACACTAAACTGCGAGAAAATGTTGATTTCACTTACCAACCTTCCGTTCGTACCTGAACGAGCAAACACTAAACTGCGAGAAAATGTTGATTTCACTTACCAACCTTCCGTTCGTACCTGAACGAGCATCCTGCGGGGACACGAGAAACTTAACCAAGCAACTCTGAGAGGACAATTCTGACGACGGCCGTCAAACACCTGCTGGGGAAATTGGGAACTTAACCAAGCACCCTGACGAGAATAACCTTGTTGAAAAATAAGAGGAATTTAACCAAACAACTCCTGTGGCGAATACCCTGCTGGGGACTATGAGGGACTTAACCAAGTAACTTATTGAAGTAACACCCTGCTGGAGAACATAACTATGCTGGGGAAACTACGGGTGACCACCAAAAATCTGCATTACCGTCTTCCAATGCTGACACCACAGCATCCTGAGAAAGACTTAGCTGGGGGGAAAAGTGCGTGACCAAGCAAACTCTGCTAAGGGAATATGACATGACGAACACGATCACTGCGTGCCTGGTGCAACAACCCTCTTGACAGGAGGAAACACGATCACTGCGCGTCTCGGCGTTGCAAACAAAACCACGTATAGGACGAATACGATCACTACGTATCTCTTCCGAAAAAACCCCATGACATGATGAACACGATCGCTGCATGCCCTGCGCCATAACTCTCTTGACAGGAGAAAACACGATCACTGCGTGTTCTGTGCCGCAAACAAAACATACGCACCTCTGCAAACCACGATCTCACTTATCGACAGAGAAAATACCTGAGGCTGGACGGGTAATCAGTCCTGCTTATGCTTCCAAATGCACATGTTTGATGATGCCGTAATGCTTCCACACTGCATGGAAATGCTACATATTCGTGTGAAATGCAAGTGCTTATGATGCATGCTTATGCAAAGGAGTTACTTCAGCAAACTAAATGCTGAAGACAAACTGGATCCGCTGGGGATAACCGGAATACCACCAATACGGTTCCAACAAAATAAATGCTGGAAAGATGGACTAACTCCGCTGGAGAAAACCATCCTGCTGGGAAAGTAGCTCATAAACTCAGAACTTCAAACTCCGCTGAAGATGATCGTCCTGACGAGGAAGGATCAACCTGTTGGGGAAAGAGAAAAGCCATCCTGGAAACTGCTTTCAAAGGTATCAACACTCTGATTACGCCCTGTGGGGATACTTCATCCTGCTATCACTGAGCTGGGGATTGACCAGTGTGCTCTGATTCGCACTACACAGGAAACTCTTTGGGGAAGTTAATCATATCCATCTCGACCTTCGCTGGGGAGGAATCTGCTCTGCTTAATAAGCCAATTCTGAACTACTGAAGGTGCATTGATCTTTTCCTTTGACGCAACCTCCACTCTCCTGGGGAGACAACATTCAAATTTGCCTGGGGCGACTTCACTAGGGAAAGACACAACATTCATCCTCTGGAGAGGGTACCGGCCTGCCATGGACTCTGGCGGGGAACTTTGCGAGCTTTTGAATACCTGCAAAAGTCAACAAGCAAACACAAGACAATCTATGCAAAAAGAAACATCTTGGTAATCACCCATGACAACCATTCAGGTAATTTCCGGTTTTAACAATCATCGGCCGAGGCCCGCCTGTTTACACGCATGTAAGTTTATCAAAAACATCGACGTTTCTTACAAACAAAACTGTAAAAATTAAAACCAAAGTCACACACTACACTGAATAACACACTTTATTGATAACGGCCTGAGAATAGGCAAGATTTGTACATCAGATGCAACTCCTGAAAAGAGGTAGTCATGCATAAACAAAATGCAGAAATATACAAAGATACAGAACAAAATTTGTACACTAGTCGGCAACGTGTTACAGACGAACACCATGAACCGATCCTCCTATGACTCGCCGGACTCTGACGCTTTCCTGATCTCTGTCTTCGGAAGAGATTGCTTTGGATAGTCGACCCCCAGATGCTCCCAAACCATTAAACAATCAAACTTGGACCGCAGTCATTTGCTTCTCAAATCCCTAACTTTTACGTGAATCGCCCTTTGCGGGTTTTCAATTCACCGGGATACCCCTTTTTGCCGAAGCCGCCCAGTGTAGGTTTTCGACTTCGCAGGTGTACATTTTTTCCATTTTATCCCTAACTTTTGCCCGAACCTTTTTATTCTGTTTTTTGGTTCGCCAGGATGCCCATTTTTGCCCGGACTCTCTTTTTACTGTCCAGCGGGTCAATTTTTAAGCAAAGTATTTTTTAACTGCGTCCGAGTTCACAGGGGACGAAAAGTCTTCACCATCCATGCTGGATAACAATAAGGCTCCTCCGGAGAAGACCTTCCTCACAACGTATGGACCTTCGTAATTGGGAGTCCATTTGCCCCTGTGATCCGATTGCGGTGGGAGAATCTTCTTCAGCACAAGATCACCCGTCTGAAAGCTTTGAGGTCGAATCTTCTTGTCGAACGCTTTCTTCATCCGGCTCTGATACAGCCTACCATGTGCAATGGATGCCAGTCTCTTCTCATCTATCAAGCTCAGCTGATTCAATCTACTTCTCACCCATTCTACCTCATCAAGCTGAACATCAAGCAAAACCCTCAAAGATGGTATCTCAACCTCCATTGGCAGGACTGCCTCCATGCCATATACCAGTGAGAACGGTGTTGCCCCGGTTGATGTACGCACCGTCGTGCGATAACCGTGCAACGCAAACGGAAACATCTCATGCCAATCCTTATACGTTACCACCATCTTCTGCACAATCTTCTTTATATTCTTGTTGGCCGCTTCAACAGCGCCATTCATCTTGGGTCTGTACGGAGATGAATTATGATGCTCGATTTTAAACTCCCGACAAAGATCCTTCATCATCTTATTATTCAAGTTCGAACCATTATCAGTAATGATCCGTTCAGGAATGCCGTATCTGCAAATTATATCCCTCTTGATAAATCTGGCCACCACCTGCTTCGTCACATTGGCGTAAGATGCTGCTTCCACCCACTTGGTGAAGTAATCAATCGCGACTAGGATGAAGCGATGCCCATTAGAAGCAGTAGGCTCAATCTTGCCAATCATATCAATCCCCCACATGGAGAAAGGCCACGGAGAAGCCATAACATTTAGTGGACTGGGTGGCACATGGATCTTATCAGCATAGATCTGGCACTTGTGACACCGCTTGGCAAACTTGAAATAGTCTGTTTCCATCGTTAACCAATAATATCCCGCCCGCAACAACTTTCGGGTCATAGCATGCCCACCAGCATGTGTACCAAAAGTTCCTTCATGGACCTCTTCCATGAGTAAATTGGCTTCCTTCTCGTCTACACACCGGGGGAGTACCAAATCGCGGTTTCTTCTATACAGAACGTCGTCGGGATTCAGATAGAAGTTGCCTGCTAACCTCCTTAGGGTCTTCTGATCACGACTGGATGCCCCAGCCGGATATTCCTTGTTCTTCAGGAAGTTCTGTATGTCGAAATACCAAGGTTTACCGTCAGATGCTTCATCAATTGCGAACACAAAGGCCGGCCTATCAAGGCGAGATATGACAATCCTGGGAGCCTCATTCCAGTAGTTGACCTTATACATCGAGGATAATGTTGCAAGGGCGTCCGCCATTTAATTCTCTGCCCGAGGTACATGATGAAACTCTACTATATCAAAGAAAGGTAGCAACCTTCTCGCATAATTCATGTACGGTATCAGATTAGGTTGGCGTGTCTCCCACTCTCCTTTAATCTGATTCACAACCAATGCTGAATCCCCATATACGTCCAGATTTTTGATCCTTAGATCAATAGCCTCCTCTAACCCCATAATACAAGCTTCGTACTCGGCTTCGTTATTCGTCACTGGAAAAGTCAATCTGGCTGTAAACGGGATGTGCGACCCGTGGGGAGTTGTAATGATTGCCCCAATCCCACTACCGTACGAATTGACAGCCCCATCAAAAATCAATTGCCACTGGGAACTCCGCTCAGGACCCTCACCAGGCAACGACTCATCACAATCTTTAGCTTTCAAGTACATTATGTCCTTATCAGGAAACTCAAACTTCATAGGCTGATAGTCCTCAATTGGTTGTTCGGCAAGATATTCGGACAGAACACTTCCCTTAATGGCCTTCTGGGAAACATATTGGATATCGTATTCTGTCAATACCATTTGCCATCTAGCAATCCTTCCAGAGAGCGGTTGCTTTTCAAACACATATTTGATCGGATCCATCTTTGATATCAGCATGGTTGTATGGTTCAGCATGTACTGTCTTAGACGTTTGGCAGCCCACGCCAATGCACAACACGTCTTTTCGAGCATAGAGTATCAAGATTCACAATCCGTGAACTTTTTACTCAAGTAGTAGATTGCATGCTCTTTCCGACCTGTCTCGTCATGTTGACCGAGAACGCAACCCATATTGTTCTCAAGAACCGTCAGATACATAATCAGTGGTCGTCCCGCTACTGGGGGTATTAACACCGGAGGTTCCTGCAAGTATTCTTTTATCTTTTCAAATGCCCTTTGGCAATTGTCGTTCCAGACCACCGCTTGATCTTTCTTTAACAGTTTGAACAAAGGTTCACACGTGGTCGTTAGGTGAGAGATGAACCTAGCAATGTAGTTCAACCTCCCTAGGAATCCACGGACTTCTTTTTCTGTTCTCGGTGCTGGCATCTCTTGTATTGCTTTTATTTTTGCAGGATTGACCTCGATTCCTTTCTTGCTCACAATGAACCCCAGTAGCTTCCCGGATCTCACTCCGAAGGTACACTTGTTAGGATTCAACCTCAGCCTGAACTTCCTCAGCCTCTTGAACAACTTCAACAGATTAACCAGATGTTCTTCCTCTGTTTGAGACTTGGCAATCATGTCGTCGACATACACCTCAATCTCTTTGTGCATCATGTCGTGAAAAAGCGTTGTCATAGCCCGCTGGTACGTTGCCCTAGCATTTTTCAAACCAAAGGGCATCACCTTATAACAGAAGGTTCCCCACGGGGTGATAAAGGTCGTTTTTTCCATATCCTCTGGAGCTATTTTGATCTGGTTGTACCCCGAAAATCCATCCATGAAAGAGAATACCGAAAACTGAGCTGTGTTGTCAACTAACACGTCAATATGTGGCAGCGGGAAATCATCTTTCGGGCTCGCTTTGTTTAGATCCCTATAATCAACACACATTCGAACCTTGCCATCTTTCTTTGGCACAGGCACGATATTAGCGACCCAAGTGGGATAAGTGGTGACAGCCAGGAATCCAGCATCCCATTGCTTCTGCACTTCTTCTTTTATCTTTACAGCCATGTCAGGACGAGTCCTTCTGAGTTTCTGCTTCACAGGTGGGCAATCTTCCCTCAACGGCAGACGATGAACAACCATATCAGTATCCAAACCTGGCATGTCCTCGTAGGACCAAGCAAATATATCACTGTATTCACGCAGCATCTCAATAAGCTCTTGCTTGATGTCAACCTGCAACGCGGCCCCTATACGGATATTCCTGACGCATTCTTCAGACCCTAAATTGACAATATCAATCTCTTCCTGGTGAGGCAGAATGACTCTCTCTTCTTGCTTCAACAACCGACTCAGCTCTTCTGGTAAGTCACTATCCTCAACAATCTCCTCCTCAGCTTGGAAGATCGGATGCTCGAAGTCTAAACGAGTCATAGGAAGTCTTTGGTCGATGTCATCTGAAAATTCATGAATCCTGCGAGGGAAACGGTTAAGTGCTTCAAAAATGATGTACAAGCAAAATGCATAACCACGCTGCCCTTTTATTGAAAAATAAAAAACAGAAAGAAAAGGATCACAACATTTGAATGTAAAAAACGCCGTCATTTATTGATCATGCAAACATACAGGTAAACAGTTAGGCCCTAAGACAAGATCAACGATGCCCCGGGCAAGGCATGTGATCATACAATGATTGAAAAAACAATGCATTACTGTTTGGTAACTTGGATGACGTCCTGGATGGACCAGTTGCATAGGCTTTGCCCCGGCGTGTTGGGTCGAATCCATGCGTCCATGTCGCAGTCGCTATCCACTTCCTCCGTATCAGACACGGCATTAATCCTTTCAAAGCTAACCCCTCCGGGCGTGAACACCACAGGTCCCTTGTACTTAGGCGTACTCTGTGAGGGAGATGGGCGGTACCCCAAGCCATACCTATCTTGCTTCACTGGGATGTCCAGAACCTGCCCCCACTTCTGAGTCTCTCCTGCTTGTACCAACGCCTTGGCTTCTTTATATGAGGAGACGACCACCTCTTGCCCTTCACTCTTCACCGGAGCTCCTTCTTTAACCTTCACCCCTTCGAACGCCTGACACAGCGATTCATGAATCTCTCCATCTACCTCCACGTACTTGAAGGAAGACAAATGACTGACTAAGATATCCTCTTCGCCACACACCATCACGATACTCCCCTCAACCATATACTTCAGCTTCTGATCGAGTGTAGAAGTTACTGCCCCAGCGGCATGAATCCAAGGTCTCCCGATCAAACAGCTATATGCAGGCTGGATGTCCATGATGTAAAACACTGTATCAAACACCTCCGGTCCTACCTGGATGGGTAACGTTAATGATCCGAATACCGACCTCCTTGTTCCGTCAAAGGCCCTCACCACCAAATCACTAGGTGTGCACAACAACCCACGGGTATCCAATTTCAACAAGGCTTTCTTTGGTAACACATTCAACGAGGACCCAGTGTCTACCAGCACATGGGATAAAATAGTGCCCCGACATTCAATAGAGATGTGCAAGGCATTATTATGATCCCGCCCTCTAGGCGTTAGGTCAAAATCCGTGAATCCCAAACCATGCCCAGCGTTGACATGTGCCATAACTCCCCCCAGCTGATTAACTGAAATCTCTTGCGGCACGAAGGATGTCTCAAGTACCTTCAACAGGGCATTTCTATGCACCTCAGAACACAACAACAACGATAATATGGAGATCTTTGACGGGGTCTGCTGCAGGTGCTCTACAATCTTGTAGTCACTTTTACGAATCAATCTCATGAATTCTTCCACATCTTTGGTTATCGGTTCTTTCTCCTTACTCCCCGAAGATTCCCCTTCAACAACTTTGTTCTTACCCCTGGCAAGCCTCTCTGCTTCAACCTCAGGTGAAGTGAAGATTCTCCCGCTCCGGGTTATACCACCCGTTCCCACTATGTTGTCTACGGATCCTGCTGGCGGATCATTCAAGTCAATCTTTTCCCCATTACAATACACCTCAGCACCATAGCACCACGGGACTGCCTTTGTGCTCTCATAAGGGACTGGTTTAGCCTTGGTAATAGTAATGGTCGGCCTTTTCGATGATGCCGAAATTGTCACTGATTTGAACGGAATGGTGATCGTAGCAACCTCACTGTGCTCTTTTCCAGATTTTGTCTCAACAGATTTCTCTCGCCCCACAGACCTGTCAAACTGCAAAATTCCTTCATCAATCAAACCTTGAACTCCCCTCTTCAACTTCTCACAGCCCCCAGGTTGAACCAAACAGTCATCACACTCTTCACTGCAACCGGGATAGACACCTCCTTTCAATAAACGCTGCTTTACGTAACTCAAAGGGGTTTTTAGCTCGCTCACTTCCGAAACCAAGTCCAACTCATCATCTATCAGGATTGCATTGGCCCCAGCCCCACCATGCTTGGGCATTGGCTGCTGCGTGATATTGGGACCGTCCTTCCCGAAGTTAATAGCCGTACTATCAAGCAAATCCTGTACTTTATGCTTGAAAGCTAGGCAATTTTCAATATTGTGCCCTGGTGCACCCGAATGGAAGTCACAGTGCTCATTAACATCATACCCGACTGGTGGCTGGCCGGTTGGTGGTGCTAAGGTCCTCTTCTCGACTAGCTGCAATTTCAACAAAGTTTGAAGGAGTTCTGCATATGATACCGGAGGTACCTCGAATACTCTCCTCGGTCGTGGGTTCTGAAGTCTGCGCTGATTATTATTTGGCTGCTGCTGAGCCTGCTGCTGTGGTTGTTGTCTCTGCTGTTGAGGAGGCCCTGGAATGGTTACACTTGCAACTTGTGACTGCTGATGCCAGTTCTGACTTCTATTTCTCCGTCGAGCATTGTATACAGCGTTGGTATCACCCTGCCTTTTACCACCAAACGTCTTCTTATTACCTCCTGCGGAGCTGGACTCACCCGTTTGAATTTTACCAATCTTTACCCCGTTTTCAATGCGCTCCCCCATCAAGATCAATTCAGAGAAAGTACTCATCGAAAAATTGAGCAACCGGTCATAGTACATTCCAGAAAAAGTTCCTATGAACATATCCATCATTTCGCGCTCCACCATCGGAGGGTGTACCCTAGCAGCCAGATCTCGCCATCTCTGGGCGTATTCCTTAAAGCTCTCGCTAGACTTTTGAGACATGCTCTGCAACTGGACTCGGTTAGGGGCGAGATCACTATTATATTGATAATGTCGAACAAAAGCCTCTGCCAGCTCTTTCCAACTCCTGATCTGAGTAGGCTCCAAGCTCATGTACCACTCCAGCGATGGCCCTGACAGGCTATCCTGGAAGAAGTGCATTAGCATCTTTTCATCCTCAGAATACGCAGACATACGCCTGTAAAACGCGCGCACATGCACCCTAGGGCATGTATCCCCTTTGTACTTATCAAATGACGGCGCTTTGAATTTCAGCGGGACCCTCAACCCTGGGACCAGCCCCATATTTGACATATCCAGCCCAAGAGCATTCTGGCTGGCTAATCCATTCACTTTCTCTTCTAGCAATCTCATCCGATGGTTGTCATCCCTAGCTCTTTCATAACCCTTGTTCTGCCTGTCGCTTGCGCGAAAATAAGGTGCCGGCATGACAGAAGAGTCGCCACCTTTCGTTATTTATCCCTCAGAGCGGGAAAGGAAACGATCGGAAAAAACTGACGAAAAAGGGTAAGACAAGGTCATCGCAACCATTGTCTGGGTTCGGGGGTTGGTTACGCAAGGGGAAGGTATTAGCACCCCTCACGTCCGTCGTACTCGACGGGATCCACGCTTGTTTGTTTACTTGGACGGGTTGGTTTTATTCTATCTACCTATCAAGGCTGGCTGAAAAAGAAAAGAAAAATGACTCGGCAAAGCGTCGCACTTTATGCCTACGTATTCTCATCAGAGAATGAGAAATCAGAGTCAACGTAGTTCGGCTAACTACGGGTTACGGGGACAGGTTGCTCGCTAGGATATCACATCCTATGCCTACGTACTTCCACACTGCATGGAAGATCAGAGCAAACGTAGTTCGGGAAACTACGGTTTATTTCTTGTCTTTACGAAAGAAGTGTTTTTTATTGTGTTTGCGATTTCAATCTCACTAGAGACTATGACCTGAGAGTGAATGCGTCGTATGTCACCCAAAGGGTACCATACTAAACATCCAGACTATGGAAAAGAAACTCTCCCACAATCCTTTCTTAGATAGCTTAAGGCTCGTAACGTACGAAAGAAATCATTCATGATTACCGTATCTTAAACTGTTTTGAGATGAGAAGAGAACAGGCCCAACTAGGAGGGAGACTATCAAGTCCTACTGTTATCATGCCATGGATTCATCCTATAGTTGAGGTTTGAACAGGGAACTCCTAGATGTTGTCATGCATAGGTTTCAACCTAAAAGTCTATCGTCAAATCCTTATCAAAGGAAATGAGAGTCCTAAGGGATCATGTCAATGATACACCAAAACAGACAAAGCATCAGCTTAACAGTAAAATGCATGCAATGCAAGTGAGGGAGGAAATGTGTGTGGGGCTTCAGCCTCCATAAGCTCGTCTCGACCTCAAGCCAGTCATGAAATAACAGTAATCATACTGAAAAATAAACAACATGCTATCAAGCAATAAACAGTAAACTGCAATCATACAGATAAAAGAAATGAAGTGCCATCAGGCAAACAAACCACATGCTTGAGAAAGAAATGATCCAGCCTCTAATCCTAACCTTAAACAGAACCCTAATCAGATCTAAGCAAAGCCCTAAAGCAAAACCTAAACCAGAGAAATCAATCCCAGTCTTCAAGCTTCAAAACAAGCTTACCAAAGAAAGGGAGCTAAGTAGGCAGACTCATAGTGTCTTCCTCAGGAAAGCACTAGGAGGCTTATACTCAGGAGTCATATCCTATGTGGCTCAACAACCGTGATCAGTTTACATTCCTCCTCAGGAGAAATTAAACTCACATGAAGGCTCCAACATCACTGGATATTTAGGAAATCCTACCTGAACTAGTGGAACTAAGTGAATAGATCCATAGGACCTTCCTCAGGAAAGTACTAGGAGGCTTCCACTTAGGAATTGTATCCCATGTGGCTCAACAACTGTGATCAGTTTACATTCCTCCTCAGGAGAAATTAAACTCACATGTTGGCTCCAACATCATTGGATATGAACTAGTGGAACTAAGTGAATAGACCCATAGGACCTTCCTCAGGAAAGTACTAGGAGGCTTCCACTTAGGAATTGTATCCCATGTGGCTCAACAACTGTGATCAGTTTACATTCCTCCTCAGGAGAAATTAAACTCACATGTTGGCTCCAACATCATTGGATACTTAAGAAAGAGGTGAGAAGAAAGGATGAAAGTCATTCATAGTGCCTTCCTCAGGAAAGTACCATAAATTTCCTTCAAACTTCAGGATCTCAAACCTCACAAACAAAGGACAAGCTCCAACCTCCGGGTCTCTGGGTCTTGATCTTCAATCTTCTCCTTCATCATGCTCCTCAACAAGATCTTCAAAACAAACTAAGCCCCACAACAAATTCCCAAAAATAAACCCCAGGGACAAACAAATAACCACAGAACAGTCAAAACCATCAGTCAACTTCAGAAAATACCTAAAAATACTAAAGCAAGAGGGAAAAATCTAACAATTATTCACAAGGGTCTATAACATCTACCCATAACATCCCTATATGCCCATCCCCAAAAATCAAGACAAAACTCTCCAAGGAAAATGAAGTATCTCACCTATGCATCCTTAAACCCTAATTTTGATACCCTAATGCTAACCTAATTAAACTAATCAAATTTTAATCTAAAAATCAAGAATTAAATCCTATAGGAAGCTATGATTCAATATCTAACTATGCCAAAAAGAATGAACTTAAAAGACTAAGGGAAGGTCCTAAAAGAAATTCTACAAAATGGAGTACAAACTAAAATCAATTAAAAAAGCTATTTAAATGGAAAATACTCTAAAAATATTAAAAGAAAATAAAGTGCCAATTTTATTTATTGATATTTTTCTAGACATGATCATGAACATATAGAAAAAACAAGAATTAAAAAATACTAATTTTTCATTTTTATATGATTTTTATAAAATGCAAGCAAATAAAAGAAATTAAAATAAGAAAAATTAAGAAAAATGGGATGGGGTGTGAGAACAGCAAACACGCTCAGTTGTTTTAATGGAATGGGCCAGGGAAGGGTGGTGCGCGTAGCAACTGAGTTTAGGCCCACACGCTTCAGAAAATCAATTTAAAAAATCAAAAGAAAATTGAGAAACGGACGGTGCAAATAGCATGTTTTTAACGTGTTAACTCAATTGGGCCTTCTGGGTGGGGTGCGAGCAGCAAGATTTTGCTGAGGCCCAGGTCTTCCACTTAATGAAACGGCGAAGTATTGCCTCAAGTATTCCCTCCGTTTTGAGTTTGAACAAGGACCGTTGGATGTGATTAAAAAGTCACGATTTGGATACGATCAGACGGCTGGGAGGTTGTCTTCAACCTCCAGCTAGGGTTTCCTCCCCAAACCAGTTTCCACGCGCCATACTTCATCTTCCTCGTTCTCCCTCGTATGGCCATGAAATAACACGATATAAAAATCAAACTTGCACCATTTCTTCCCCTCTACACGACCAGGCACGTGATTTTCTCTAAAACCCTCCCCAAAACCAAACCCGATCGCTAGAAGCCTTGGGTACCACTGAATTTCATCTGATATGCATGATCACCATCCTTGTTGAAACTAACCTGGGATACTCTACATGCTATGGGGATCATTCTAAACTAAAGAACTAAGATTGTAGTACACTAATACACGAGTTCTTGATCCTAAAACAGAAATGGCCATGGAACCAAACCTCAAGAACAACCCTCAAACTATTCATGATTCACCCCCTAATGGTCTCTAACATATATATCCTAACCACACGTTCTAATATTGGATAAATAAGGAGATTCGATTGAAATTGCATACCTATCACTTGATGATGGCAATGGTGGTTATCCTTCAATCCAGCTCTTGTCACTTACTTCAAAGGATCTCCAATGGATGTTGAGCCTTCTGTACGCACTAATTCTTGATAACACCCTTTGAATCACTCTAGCCACTTCTTCATGCAACTTGGAGGGAAGACTTGGATCACACGAAACAGCCACTAATTCCACTAGTTCTTGCTGGCTTCTTACTCCATGATGATGGTAGAAGATGATTGTAACAAGAAATTTGGTAGTTGATGAAGTTTAGATGAAGTTTGAAATCAAAATGCAATTTGGAGTGATGGAATCAAACTATGGTTTGCAAGCACAATGAATCACCAACCCTGCCATGGATCAACTTAGGGCATTTATAGAGAAGGATGGATGTGTGTAGAAGCTTGTAGAAGATTCCAAGAAGTTTCTAGAATGTATCATGCAATGAGATTTTGATTTTTCCATATTTAGTAATTCTCATGCAAACTCATGATAAGCCATGCATTTCCAATTAATATCTCCTTAAATGAGTAATTGGTATGAGAACAAGGCATTTCAAACCCTTATGTAGCATTTTCTCACTTTCTCTTTTGGTGCCTTAAAATGCAAGAAACAAATTTACAAAGCAACTCCAATTTTTAAGCCTAAACTCAAAAATGTGGATAAACCATTGTTTTTAAAATGATGCTTGGAGTCAAAATGACATATTGGATGACCCATTTTGGATTTGTAGATCTCTCAAACCAAAATTCCATTTCAACTTTTTTAACTTATAAGCCATTTACAAGCCATTTGCACCACTTTTAAAAATCCATGCTCTAAGCTTTTCCAAACTTTCACACCCTCTTTTATAGCCTTAAAATCACATTTTGAACAACTTTGATGTTTTGATTTTTTTCATTTGAGGCTTGGAAATAGGAGATATGGCCTTTGCTTAAAATGACCTATAACTTCCAAATGACCAAAATACCCCTGTCTTGTACAAACCATAAGTTGAGTTCTACAAATACTATCAAGGACTTCTAGTACTCTATAGAAAGCTAAGAAGATGCTCTTCAACATTCATGTTGACCAAGAAATCATAGGAATCCTCCTACTAGGGCAAACGTTGTCTGCAAGTTGGGTGACTTTCAGGGACCTAGATTCACACACCTCAGCTGACCTGTAATTTGTCAAAACCATAACTTGAGCTCTGCAACTCCTATCAAGGACTTCTACCACTCAAATTAAAGCTAAGAACAAGATCTACAACATTCATGTTGTGGGGAAGATGAGATGTCAATCACATCTTGAGCTAAAACTGCCTGGAAGATAGGGATCAAACTAGGGTTTTTTCACTAACAATCCTTAGAAACCCTAACTCAAAACTTCTCAAACTCCTCAATCATGATGAGTTGGTCTAGGAATCATCTTTATAAAATCTCCACACATCATTCCATGATCTCATGGCCCTTGGATTAGGTCTCAACCTGCTCCAAATCTTTAGCTGATCTAGGATTGACCCAGTCAAACCCTAATTCTACCATTCATGGTTGAATCTTCTGAATTCTTACACAATGACTTCTCTGGGCTTCATGATGACTTTCAAGACACCTCATAGGCTTTCTCAAATCTCCAAGTTCACTCTCAAAGTCTCAGAACCATCCGGGGAGCACCCACAACTCTCAAGCTATGAAGCACACAATCTTGGTTTCAAACAACTCCTCTGAGGATCTCTTGAACTTTCTGATGAAGGTATCAACTTTCAAACACTTGATGGATGAATAATTGTTGGTCAAATTTTGGGGTGCAACAGCTGCCCCTATTCAAACGGCTTGAACCTGACTGGGTGAGAAGCGAATGGCTCTCAGCCAATCCAGGTGCGAGACGGTTGAATACCGGTAAACCCGAAAATTTGCCAACTGCTCAACTCTTCGAATACTGCAATACTAGACGCATGGCAACTAGCTGGGGAAACATCGATCTGACACCCCCGTCATTTATCCATATTAAATTCTTCTGACATTGCCTTCAGACAACCACAACACCCAACATCGCCGCTGGAGAACTACATCTGACATCGCCGTCGAACAATCAAAATATTGCTCTGAGAGACACTCGACATCGCCGTCGTACAAACATCATCTCTGCTGGGGATTTAAAGAGTTTGACCTCGCCGTCAAACAAACATTCAACCTCGCCGCCGAACAAACATCATCTGACCTTGCCGTTCAAACAAACATGGTCTGACCTCGCCGTCCAAACGAACATTCAACCTCGCCGTCGAACAAACATCCAACCTCGCCGCCGGAAACAAACATAGTCTGACCTCGCCGTCAAGACGAACATTCAACCTCGCCGTCGAACAAACATCCAACCTCGCCGCCGGAGAAAATACAACACTGAACAACTCCGACCTGGGGTTCACCCCTGGTAAATGGAACAAAAAGGTACACTTGCGTATTTGAAACTACTCCGCTGGGAACGAGAGACTTAACCAAGCATACTCTGATCTTGGGTTCTCCCTCAGAACCATAACGAACATCCGAATACTACTGCATACTGAACCCACCATAGAACTTCAACATCAAAGCTATATGAAACCCTGGCCCCTGGCCACTTCCAGCTTCAGCTAGAAAAGATCTTCAAGAATTTCTGAAGATAAGCATCCTTGGCCTTCAAGGATGTAAATTTAGCCCGTAGGCAACTCTGCAGGGGTATCTTCGACTTCAGTCTGAAGAAAATGATCCTTGGCCTTCAAGGATGCATGGATCTGCCTTCAGGCAACTCCGCCTCTGCTGTAGAGTAATCGAGACTTCAGTCAGGGATATACTTCGGCCTTCAGTCCGAAAAATGAATCCTAGGTCATTCATGACCTTGGGGATAACCTTGCCTTCAGGCACCTTCGCTTCAGCTTGGGAAATCTGTGACTTCAGTCAGAGAAGTGGTATGCTGAGCCATTCATGACTCTACGGGGATTCAAACACTCTGCCTTCAGGCAAAACTCCGCTTCAGCTGGAGAAACATCTTCGACTTCAGTCAGAAGAAACACTATTCACTTGATCGCAATCAATCGTCACCTCAGGACAACTGACTTGGTCTTCAGGCCAACACGGATCACCTTGCATACAAAAGCTGGATCTACAAACTTTGGAACTTTGTCTTCGGACGAACGTTGATTCATCAACTAGGGAAATCCGAATCCACAGGAACATTCTGATATCGCCTTCAGGCGTTTACGAAGTCAATCTTCAGATTAGACATCACCGTTGGAGCAAACATATCACGCTGCTAGGGACTTCAAGAATCATCTTGAACAACAACTTCGTCGGGCACCTTCAAGAATCATCCTGAACCGATAACCTTTCTGGAGACTTTATTCTGCTGGGTATTCCAGGAATCTTCCTGGGCAATTCTTGCTAGGGCGCTACTGGTGAGCTCAAGAATCATCCTAAGCAACCAACTCGGGAAACTGCACTGAGGTCTTAAGAATCATCTTAAGCAAACGTCCCTGCTGAGGAATTCAAGAATCGTCTTGAACTGCAGACTTCGCTGGGGATCTCAAAAATCATCTTGAGCGAGCGACTGCGGGGATTACACCGGGGTCTTAAGAATCATCTTAAGAAAGCGACCTCGTTGGGGAGAATATCGGGAATCATCCTGAGCAACTGGTCCTTTGGTGGAACACCTGTAAAACAAGAATGATAATAACCTAGATCATGCTTATGGTGCATATGCTTCTGCGCCATGCCCCACACGGTGGAAATGCTATGCGTCTATGCTGCATGTTATTCATTTATGCTAAATGCTATGCTATCCCGTCAACAAAATAAATGCCAAAGGGGGATTCTCCTGTCAAGGAGAAGAGACTACTCATATAGAGGAATCATCCTGCTGAGGAGAGTGTGGACACGCCAATATCAATCGAACTCTGTCTGGGGAATTGATCTCCCGTTGACTGCTGCATGGAAAACAACTTCAGTTGATTATTGCAGGGGAGACAACTTCTACGAGAACCTGGACCTACTGATATCAATCGCGAGAATAAACTGCGCGGCCGTCTCGGCTACTCTTCTGGGGATGATAACTCTGTGGGGAGACAACTTCAACTGCTCAACACTCCACTGGGGAAAAACCAATCATGGTCTGATCAATTTCCAAGGACTCGGCTCTCCTGGACATCTGCAAACTCGGCTGAGGAAGGAGAAGTCATTCTGCTTCGCTGGAGAGAGTGCGACTCTGGGGAAATACAGCATCAGCTGTTCAATATCTGCTAGGGAACATCCACTCAAGGTCCCAACTGCTTCCAAGGATTCGGCTCTCCTGGGGGTTTTGCGGATTCGGCCGGGGAAGGAGAAATCATTCCACTTCACTGGAGAGTACAACTCTGATGAGGAATTCTAATTCCACTGGGGAAGAAGGAATCATCCGACTTTGGGGGAGAGTATAACTCTGCAGGGGAATACAGCATCAGTTGTTCCCACACTCTACTGGGGAAGAGGGACTCATCCAACTTCAGGAGAGAATACGACTCTGATGGGGAATCTCAATTCTGCCGGAGAATTCAATCTGGCACCATCAGTTACTGCATCCTTCGGCATACGAACAGCTTCCTACAAGACTTGCACTTGTGACCCGGTGCTAGGGGAAACACCTGCTTCGGCGACTTTACTGGGGAAACACGAGCTTCGGCACCCGAACATTTCTACGAAATCTGCACTTGTGACCCAGTGCTGGGGGAGAATACGAGCTGCTGCGCGCGACTCAGCTGATGAGGTGACGTTCCTTCAGGATGCGTCTGCTTGGGGAAGAGAATCATCTCTGCCTGGAGAGACATATCAATGCTCACTATTCTGCATTCAGATTCTGCGGAGGAGAGACTACTGAACACTGCTGGAGAAGGAGGACTCGCCCTGCTTCGGGGATGCACACGGCACATCTTCTGGGAGGTGCTACACCTGCAACAACACAAACAAACAGACAAGATACCCTCCTCAAAGGGCCTATTAAGGTTATTATCTCGTCACAATATTCAGGTAATTAATTGTTTCAACAATCAATGGGCCTAGGCCCGTAAGTTTATGTATGCGCATTTTATCAAAAACATCGGCGTTTTCATTCGCAAACAAAACAGATAAATGCTAAATAGGCAAACAGAATTGCTGAATAACATGTATTTTATTGATGATGAACCCCTGAATGGGCAAAAATGTTTTACAACAGAGGCAAGCTCCTGGAATGAGGAAGCCGCGCAAGAATAAAGCATAAATATACATCAGTATATACAAATGTCGGCAACGAGGCGTAGACGGACACCATGAGTTGATCCCTCTAAGACCCACTCGACTTCGATACTTCTCCGACGCTTCAGCTTCGGAAGAGATTGATTCAGATAAATGGCCCTCGGGTCCTCCAAACCACTAAACAATGAAAGTCCACACGCGGAACGCAGTCATTTGCTTATTCAAATCCCTAACTTTTGCGTGAACTGCCCTTTACGGGTTTTCAGTTCACCGGGATACCCTTTTTTGCCGAAGCCGCCCAGTGTAGGTTTTTGACTTCGCGGGTGTACATTTTTTTCAATATATCCCTAATTTTTTCCCGAACCTTTTATTCTGTTTTTGGTTCGCCGGGATGCCCCTTTTTTGCCTGGACTCTTTCTTTTTTGTCCAGCGGGTCTCTTTCAAGCAAAGTATTTTTTAACTGCGTCCGCGTTCACCGGGGATGCAAAATCTTCACCATCCATCGTGGATAACAACAAAGCTCCTCCCGAGAAGACCTTGCTGACGACATACGGCCCTTCGTAATTCGGAGTCCACTTGCCCCGGTGGCCGGAGTGCGGCGGAAGAATCTTCTTCAGGACGAGATCACCCGTCTGAAAGCTTCTAGGATGCACCTTCTTATCATAAGCTTTCTTCATTCGGCTTTGGTACAGGCGACCAAATGCAATCGATGCTAACCTCTTCTCGTCCATCAGGCTGAGTTGGTTCAAACGATTCGTAATCCATTCTGCCTCGTCGAGTTTCACATCAACCAAAACTCGCAAAGAAGGAATCTCCACTTCTAACGGTAGGACAACCTCCATACCGTACACCAAGGAGAAAGGAGTTGCCCCGGTCGACGTACGCACCGTTGTACGATAACCGTGCAAGGCAAACGGCAGCATCTCGTGCCAATCTTTGTATGTCACAACCATCTTCTGAACAATCTTCTTTATATTCTTGTTGGCGGCCTCGACGGCGCCATTCATCTTCGGCCGGTAAGGAGATGAGTTGTGGTGTTCAATCTTGAAGCTCTGACACAGCTCCTTCATCATCTTGTTATTCAAATTCGAACCATTATTAGTAATGATCTGCTCGGGAAACCCATAACGACAGATGATGTCCCTCTTTATGAATTTAGCTACCACCTGCTTGGTCACATTAGCGTACGAGGCTGCCTCCACCCATTTGGTGAAGTAGTCGATAGCTACCAGAATGAAACGATGACCATTGGATGCAGTGGGCTCGATCTTGCCTATCATGTCGATGCCCCACATGGAGAACGGCCAAGGGGAGGACATGACATTCAATGGGCATGGCGACACATGAACTTTATCAGCATAAATCTGGCATTTATGACATTTCTTCGCGAATTTGAAGCAATCTGACTCCATAGTCAGCCAGTAATATCCTGCTCTCAGGATCTTTCTCGTCATGGCATACCCGCCGGCGTGCGTACCAAATTTGCCCTCATGGACTTCTTCCATGAGCATACTCGCCTCTTTCTCATCTACACATCTGAGTAGCACGAGATCGTGGTTTCTCTTATACAACACTCCATCAGGATTGAGATAAAAGTTTCCAGATAGCCTCCTCAGAGTCTTCTTATCCTGGGTTGACGCACCCGCAGGATACTCCTTAGTCATAAGGAAGGTCTGGATGTCATGGAACCATGGCTTGCCGTCGGCGGCATCCTCGATTGCAAATACAAATGCCGGTCTGTCAAGACGCGAAAGCACAATTCTTGGAGCCTCATTCCAAAAATTGACTTTATACATTGAAGCCAACGTGGCTAAGGCATCAGCCATCTGATTTTCAGCCCTGGGTACATGATGAAGTTCCACTCGATCGAAGAACGGAAGCAGCCTCCTGGCATAATTCATGTACGGCACCAAATTCGCTTGACGAGTTTCCCACTCCCCTTTAATCTGATTGATTACAAGTGCTGAGTCACCATATACGTCTAGATTCTTGATTCTCAAATCAATTGCCTCTTCTAGACCCATAATACATGCTTCATACTCCGCCTCATTGTTGGTAACTGGAAACGTTAGTCTTGCAGTAAACGGGATGTGGGATCCGTGAGGAGTCGTGATGATAGCCCCGATACCACTTCCATAGGAATTAACCGCTCCGTCGAATATCAACTTCCACTGAGACTTCCTATCTGGCCCCTCACCGGGCAATGGCTCATCGCAATCCTTCGCTTTGAGAAACATAATATCCTCGTCAGGGAATTCGAACTTCATCGGCTGGTAGTCTTCGATCGGCTGTTCGGCAAGGTAATCAGACAATACGCTTCCCTTAATGGCCTTCTGGGAGACGTGCTGAATATCATATTCCGTTAACACCATCTGCCATCTGGCAATTCTGCCCGACAGAGCCTGCTTCTCGAAGACGTACTTGATCGGATCCATCTTTGAAATTAGCATAGTGGTGTGATTGAGCATATACTGTCGTAGACGTTTGGCAGCCCAAGCTAGTGCACAACACGTCTTCTCCAGCATCGAGTATCGAGATTCACACTCAGTGAACTTTTTACTCAAATAATAAATGGCATGCTATTTTCTGCCCGTCTCGTCGTGCTGACCGAGAACACACCCCATACTATTCTCCAGAACCGTCAGGTACATGATTAATGGCCGTCCAGCTACTGGGGGTATCAAGATTGGAGGTTCTTGAAGATACTGCTTTATTTTATCGAATGCCTTCTGGCAATCCTCATTCCAAGTAATCGCCTGATCTTTCTTTAAAAGCTTGAACATCGGTTCACAAGTGGCCGTGAGCTGAGAGATAAACCTTGCAATGTAGTTTATTCGGCCCAAGAAACCACGAACTTCTTTTTCTGTTTTCGGCGCTGGCATTTCTTGAATAGCTTTTATTTTTGCAGGATCAACTTCAATACCCCGTTCACTAACGATAAACCCCAATAACTTTCCGGACCGCACTCCGAAAGTGCACTTGTTAGGATTCAGCCTCATCCTGAACTTCCTAAGCCTCTCAAAAAGCTTCAATAAGTTGACCAGATGCTCTTCCTCCGTTTGGGACTTTGCAATCATGTCATCAACATAGACCTCGATCTCATGATGAATCATATCATGAAACAAAGTTACCATTGCTCGCTGGTAAGTGGCTCCTGCGTTCTTCAGACCGAAGGGCATTACCTTATAGCAAAATGTTCCCCAGGGGGTGATAAACGTCGTTTTCTCCATGTCCTCCAGTGCCATCTTAATCTGATTGTAACCGGAGAAGCCATCCATGAACGAAAACACGGAAAACTGGGCTGTGTTGTCGACCAACACATCGATATGAGGCAACGGGAAATCATCCTTAGGGCTAGCCCTATTCAAATCCCGATAATCGACGCACATGCGTACCTTACCGTCCTTCTTCGGTACAGGCACTATATTGGCGACCCACGGAGGGTAAGTGGTAACGGCTAGAAATCCTGCGTCCAACTGCTTCTGGACTTCTTCTTTGATTTTTACAGCCATATCTGGTCTTGTCCTCCTAAGCTTCTGCTTGACTGGAGGGCAATCTTCTCGCAACGGCAAGCGATGAACCACGATGTCTATGTCAAGTCCGGGCATATCTTCGTATGACCAAGCAAAGACGTCACTATACTCTCGAAGCATCTCGACCAATCCATGCTTGACATCATTCTGCAACGCAGCCCCTACTCTGACATTTCTGACGAGCTCTTCAGAACCCAAATTCACGATCTCAATATCCTCCTCGTGAGGCAGAATAACCTTTTCCTCTTGTCTCAACAAGCGGGCCAACTCTTCCGGAAGATCTTCGTCTTCATCAATCTCATCCTCGGCTTGATATATCGGGCAATCGAAGTCGTAGTGAGCCGTAGAGGGTCCAGAGTCGATGTCATCTGTTATGTGGATCCTGCAATAACAAGGGTTAAGTTTAAAGCAAGAATATGCAGGTTAGCACAAACCCCGTTGCCATTTTTCTGTTTTTCAAAATAAACATAAAACAGGAATAACAGAGAACACAATATTTGAGTACGAAGAAAACGCCTTTTATTTATTAACAAAATGCATGTACATAATCCAACAAGGCCCTGACAATAAAACCTCTATGCCCCGGGCAGGACATAGGGTTGTACAAAGATTGTAAAAAGAAAATCATTACTCTTCACTTGTCAGCTGGATAATATCCTTGATGGTCCAATTGTTGAGGCGCTCGTCCGGCTTGCTTGGCTGAATCCAGGCGTCAAGATCACAATCGGTATCGCCGCTGTCTGCAGACGCTGCGTTGATGCTTTCGAAAATCACTTCGCTCTTGGTAAATAGGATCGGCCCCTTCCCACGAGACGAGCTGCTAGACGAAGAAGATGAAGCTTCAGCTTCAGGAGAATACCCTAATCCAAACTTATCCTGCTTGATCGGTACCTCCAAAACATGCCCCCAGCCTGGGGTGGAACCGGCTTCGACGACGGCCCGAGCTTCTTTGAACGAGGAGAGATTCATCTCTTGCTTCTCTATAACGACAGGGGCTACCTCTTTCACCTTGACGGTTTCAAATGCCTGGCAGAGAGTTTCATGGATTTCGCCATCCATTTCAACATATTTAAAGGATGACAAGTGGCTCACCATGATGTCCTCCTCACCACAGACGGTTACTATGCTTCCCCCGACAGCATATTTGAGCTTTTGATGCAGCGTGGACGTCACGGCACCAGCAGCATGGATCCATGGCCGACCTAAGAGGCAACTGTAGGCAGGCATGATATCCATGATATAAAAAACCGTATCAAACGTCTCCGGACCAACTTGAATTGGTAGGGTCAACTCTCCGAAAACGTGGCGCTTAGTTCCGTCAAATGCTTTCACCACCAGATCACTGGGCGTGCAAAGCAATCCACGAGTGTCCAACTTCATTAATGCCTTCTTCGGAAGCTCATTAAGCGACGAACCCGTATCCACCAGGACATGCGACATGATTGTGCCTCTGCACTCTGTTGCACCCTAAAATTTGCTCAACCTTATTCACTTGGTTTATGTTTCAATATCATTAGCATTTGCATATAGAGTCATGTACATAGCCTAATCATCTGCATAGCATAAGCATAGCAAATCATCCAACAGGGACCAATCATTATTCTCATCTCTAGAGGCCTATCAAGAGGTTACTATTCTGATTCAATGTCATTCAAGTCATCAGAAAAGAATTTGAAAGCTATCAAGTCAATGGATCAAGCAAGTGCATCCATCTCCTATCTGAGGGTCTCTGAGGATCAACAAGTAAGTTGTGAGCTGTGGGCTGAGCATGGGGAGTATCTAGACATCTTGGAGGACTTAGAAAGTCATTTGGAGAAGGAGACAAGTCATTGGTATGGTCACAAGAATTGCAGTTGAAGACAGTCAACTAGGGTCAACTCTAGGTCAACTCTAGGTCAATTGATTGATTGAAAGGCATTGAGGTCTATTGGAGAGATGTGGGGTTCATCATTTGACATATAAAGAAGGATATGGTGATATGCTAAGAAGAAATCAAGAGAAATCAAGGAGAAGAGGAGTTTCTAAATTAGGGTTTCTGTGTAAAATCCCCTAATTTAGGTCAAATTTCCAAGCAAGATAAGTCAAAATTCAAGCTTCAAATGGATCCTTGGCCAACATGAAACTTGTAGAGGATCTCAAGACCTTTAATTTGAGTGGTGGAAGACATCAAGGAGATTTATAGAACTCAAGTTATGGTCCTTGCAAGTTACAGGTCATCTGAGGTATCTGAAATTTTGTCTGTGAAAGTGACTTGACTTCCAAGCAATTTTTACCCCTCAAGGAGATTTCAAATGAATTTCTGGTAAACATAAGAATTGTTCCTCATTGTCTTAGATTTCTAGAATGATATAGTATGCCTTCATATGATTTGTGGAACTCTACTTATGGTCTTGGCAAGCAAAGGGTATTTTGGTCATCTGAGGATTACAGGTCATTCTTAGCCTATGCCTAAAACTCATACAAGGGAGCTTCAAATGAAAAACTTCACAACATCAAACTTGTTCCAAATGACATTTTGAGTCTAGAAAAGTGACCATGAGAGTTTGGAAAGATTCATAGCACAAGGTTTCAAAATTGTTGGATTTAATGAATAAAAATGACCTAAAAAATGAAATTTTTCATATTTTGGCCAAATGAGGTGAAATTATAGGTCATTTTGAATGGAAATATCATTTTGAGAACATTGGCTAAAGTAGAATTTTGAGCTTGGTTCACATTTTGGGAGTTATCCATGGTTACTTGTAATGGAAGATACATAAACCAAATCCAAGGGAAATCACACATGGGAAGTTTCTCCAAGCTTCTAGGAGTTTCTAACCTCACCTATATATTGATATGAGAGGGTTCATGCCATGGTTGGTGATCTCATTTACTCAAAATCACAAGTTTCATACACTTTCTCCATTTTGCAAAAGCATCTCAAACTCTCTCAAATCTCCATCAATTCCCACATTTCTTGACTTGATCATCATCTAGATCATTCATAGGTCAGAATTCCATCAAAAAGTTGGTTGAATTGAGCAAGAATTGTGCTATCCATCTTCATCATCCAAGTTGCAAGAAGGTTTCAAGTACAAGATTCAAGGAGTTTGGACAAGATTCAGTGCATACAGAACTCATAATCAAGGTCACTGATCACTTTCCAATCACTGCAAGCATCAGATCCAAGGAGTTACATAGCTGTTTTCATCATTTTGCATCAGGTTAGTTTTCTGTTCGAATTGCTTAGTTTAGTCAGAATTATAGGGATTTGTTAGTATAGATTGGTTAGGATAAGTAAGATGATTGATTTTGGTAAGCTTGGATAAGTTTCATGGATGTTGATCATGGTGCACTAATTCTGTTAGAGAGCATAACATCAAGAATAATGCAAGATAATTTTAGGTTGATAGCTTAGATTAATCAGCATGGAATGTAAGTGAGTTTAGGGCAAGAATTGTTGAGCTTTGGATAAGTTGATAACAGGTGTTAATGGTGGTTTGCAACTGTTATTCATTTCGAGTTGGTCCTTTGAGTGAGTGTTAGGGAGAGTTATGGTTATGGCCGTGTAGAGGAGAGTTTATAGAGTATCTTTGCTCTTTGGATCGTGTGATTTCATGGATGGACAAGGGATAACAGAGGACTTGAACATGGCTGCATGGGGAAGGAATTCTGCAAAACCCTAATGTCATTGGGGACGACGACCAATAGCCGTTGGATTGCCTTTTATTTTTGACCTTTTAAGCTCATCGTATGGTCCAGATTTGAAGTTGAAAACGGAGGGAGAGACTCAATGTGAAACGATGCGTTTCACTTAAAACGCAGCCATGGGCCTTGGACTCAGATTTATATTCCCACCCCCCAGCGAAGCCCAGTGGAGAAATAAACTGTAAACCATTGCTATTTGCACCGTGGATCCAATTATTTTCCTTTGATTTTAATTCTTTTTTTCTGATGCGTATTGGGCCTAATGCAATTATTATTCACGCCCCCACTCCTCAAGCCCATCAGGATTATAACTGAGCGCCTTGCTATTCTCACCTCCTCCCTCTATTTCTTTATATTTCATTTTTAATTTCTTTTCATTTTCATGCATTTTCAAAAAATCATATCAAATTAAAAAAACATTATTTTTTAATGATTCTTTTTGCATTAATTCCTTCAAGATGTCTAGAAAATTATAAAAAATAAAAATTGAATTTTATTTTTTATTTGATATTTTTCCCATATTTTCCAAATAAATGCCTATTTTAGGTGTTTCATTTCATACATGAATTTGATAATTTTTGTTCTAATGGTTGCTATAATATTTTTTGTCCATTCTTTTTAGGTTGATTAATAGATATTGTTAGCTTGTATATACATTTTAGTTCATATTTTTAGGAATTAATTTTAGGTGTTTAGTTTAGGTGTGAATAACATGAACAACATTAGGGTTTAAGTGATGACTTAGGTGAATTAGTTCATTTCCCTTAGGACTTAGAGATTGAATATGTTAGATATGGGACTATAGGGACTATGGGTAGTTATTATATCCCTTAGAAATCACTAGGATTCCCCTACTGCTATTAGTATATACTGCTATATTTGATTGATTGGTGTGGTGTGCCCTCTGGGGATTATTGTTTGTCTGTGTGGGTATGGGGATTGTCTGGGGATTGGGGGAGCTGAAGACTTGTGATGATGAAGCCATTGGAGATCCAGAGCTTGAAGACCAACTTCCAGAGTTGATGAGGAGATTCCTGCTAGCAGCTGTTGAGGAGATTAGGGTTTAGGAGCTAGGCAGAGCTCTAGATTAGAAAGCTTGTTTCTCAAACATGGAATGCTTTGTCTGCATCCATCATTTCCCTATGATTCAAAGTCTCTATCAAATACCCACCTCCTTCCTTTGGAAGGATCAGTGAATGTATTTGAAAGATAGAACTTTTGAGGGAAAATTATTTGTTTAATGTTAACAGTTAATGAACCACCCTTGGTAGGTAATTGACTGTCTAACATTCATTCACTTCATCTTGTTGACTGATGCTCATCCTGGAGATTGTGTTGCACCCCAAAATTTGCCCTCACAATACAAGACTTTGTGTTCTAAGAAGGTTCACAAGGTTCACAAGCTTCACAATACCTCCCATGAGTATCACAAGATATCTTATGGAGATTCACAAGGTTCACAAAGTTCACAATTGGTCAGAAGAGTTGACAATTCCCTCAGACAATGCACCTCCTAAGCAGTGCATCCAAAACTAGGGTTTTGACTTTAATCAGGCTAAATGGACTTCCAAGACTTCAAGTGAGCTTCATAACATCTTATATGTGTATAAGAACCCCCATGTCAAGTTTCAAGACTTTTCTCAAAAGTTTGCTCAGTCAGATGATCAGATAAGTCAAAAGCAGTCAATGCAGTTAAAAAGTCAAACTGAGGTCAACTGTGGTCAAACCAAAGTCAAACTTCATGATTTTTTGCCAACATCAAGTATATGAAGTAAAATTCATCATTTTATCAAGGGTTGATCATGATTCATCAAGGAGATTCCAGATCATCAATAATCAGGAGTTTCTAAATTAGGGTTTCCTCAGTAAAAGTCAACTGAACTTTGACCAGGCATAACTTTCACATACTTCATCACCAAGTCTCCATCCAAAGATCATTTTGAAGGAAATTGAATTCTCTACAACTTTGATGTTGAAGGTTAAGCCCAAAAATGCTTTATTTGAAAGATATGATCTAAGACATTATGGGTCATTTCAAAAGTCAACAAAAAGTCAACAACTTCAAAAGGGCATAACTTGAGATTGGTAAATGATATGGACCTGAAACCAATGGGGTTGTTTAGAGGACTCTTCAAGCTTTCCAAAAAGTCCAAGAACACCATCATACCTTTAAAATTGAGAGAATGTGCCCTTGCAAAGTTGGGCAATTTTGTGATGGTTTATGTTGAAAATGGAGGCTTAGAAGTATTTCTTTCCAAATGGGCTGCCTAATTTATGACCCAATCCATCTCATAACATGGTGCACGACCCAATTGACCAAAATTCATCATTTTTATTATTTTTTATTTATTTATTATTGATTTAATTCATAAAAATCATTTTAAATAAATAAAAAAATATAAAAATCTATTTTTGGGTGAAGATTTTGTTTCTAGAAATTCATAATCATTGATTGAATTAGAATGAGAAGGAAATCATGTGATCTCTCCCAAATTATTATTTTTTATTTATTTATTATTGATTTAATTCATAAAAATCATTTTAAATAAATAAAAAATATAAAAATCTATTTTTGGGTGAAGATTTTGTTTCTAGAAATTCATAATCATTGATTGAATTAGAATGAGAAGGAAATCATGTGATCTCTCCCAAATTATTATTATTTTTTATTTATTTATTATTGATTTAATTCATAAAAATCATTTTAAATAAATAAAAAATATAAAAATCTATTTTTGGGTGAAGATTTTGTTTCTAGAAATTCATAACCATTGATTGAATTAGAATGAGAAGGAAATCATGTGATCTCTCCCAAATTATTATTATTTATTTATTTATTATTGATTTAATTCATAAAAATCATTTTAAATAAATAAAAAATATAAAAATCTATTTTTGGGTGAAGATTTTGTTTCTAGAAATTCATAATCATTGATTGAATTAGAATGAGAAGGAAATCATGTGATCTCTCCCAAAATAGCAAGCACTCATGATCAAATATTTGAAATTTATACAATGATCTTTTTGAATATTTTTTGGATCAAATATCCACACAACACATCAATGATTCTGACCTAAATCCATCACACATATATACTAAGCACAAACATAACCCTAGAGACGAATTTGCAGCAGCCTAAAGGTAAGATCAAAAGCACAAAAATCTTTCAAAAAGTCATATTCGGGTTCTCAAATTCAGAGCATTGCAAGGTATTTGGAAGACATAGCAAGCTTCCTTGGACTCTTCTGATCATAAATCATCATCCATATGCATCATATACACACCCAATTGCTCAACCCGAGTTCATCTTGACCTTGAATATTTTGTTTTCGAATCCATTGATTTATCATGTTTAAACTGTTTTTGATTGTTGTAGGATGTTTAGAATGAACTCTAGAACGATTCTGGGTGGTTCAATTGGATTTTCATTGCAGGAACAAGAATTCACCATGATTAGGGTTTTCGGCCCTCTTTAGGGTTTCACGATTTTCAAATGATAAATGGATTTGAAAAACATAGGACGATTGAAAAACTCAGTAGCAATACAATGGTGCAATCAATTTTGTGAAATTTTGCCGTTTGGATGAAGTTTGTGTTTCGCAGGGTGGAAGAACTCGTAACAATATTCGTAGGAGAAAACGTTGCAAAATCCGCAGCCTGATGGTTGTTGTGCTTCCTGGAAATCAAGCTGGCCTGGGTTCAAACCTCAGCCAGGTAAGTTTCCGCTTTTTTTTTCTTTCCTTTTATTTGATTTAAATATTATAATATTAAAAATTAAATATATTATGTATATTTCTCAATAATAAATAAATAATAATAAAATATGTCTGTTTTCTTTAATTTTAAAAAATATGTTTTTTTTTCACAAATTTTGTTTCTATATTTTATGTCTAAATTGTAATATGTATAAATTAGAAAATTTTTGTATATAACTAAATCCTATTTTTTTTATATAAACCCTAAAAATTTATTTCTCATATAAACCCTAATTTCATAAAACTCTAAAAATATTTTTTAATACAAATCTAATCCTATTTTTTTTTAATGTTATTTTCTAATATAATTATTATGTATGTATGTTTACTATAATTCTTACAAATTTTTGTAAATATACTTATAAATATTTTTTTACATAATTTTAGTTTATAAATAATTGTGCTTATAATAATTAGATTTTTTGTAGTAACTTCATGATTAAAATATAATTTAATAATTTGTAAATTAAAACAATTGTTTATTCATATTTGTTTTTTTTAGTTGATTACATTAAAAAATTGTTAATTTCTTATTATTATAATATTTGGATTAATTCTGTTTATTCTTATTTACTAACCCATTTATATTCTAATCATGCTTATTATTTTGTTAAATATTGCTTACTAACCCCCTTTATTATTTATTATTGCTTATTTATATTTTATTTATCTTTGCTATTTAATTATCTTGCTTATTATTTTGTAATTGTTTCTTGGATGTAAAGTTGTTTAATTATTTAATTATTATTATGGTTAGTAATAAGGGAGTGCAACAACATGTATGTAATATTAAAATAAATTTAGATCACTTTTAAATAAAGATAATTAAAATAAACACGTCACACACGTAAGTCGATTTTAATCGCCGTCTCACTTCCTAAGGATATCCCTCAAGTTGCCTACGAATAATGGTTAAGTGGGGTGTATAAAGCAAGTCCCTCAAATGAAAAAATCATCAAAGTCCCTTATGGTTGCCTTTACGAATCGAGTCCCTTTCGAAAAATGATGATGGTCCCTTATATGTGCTTATTACATCCCACAATGGCCTTCAAAGTCAAATTGTCCCTCACATATCCCTTAACATCCAAAGTAAGGACTACCTACTCCATTATAGTAGGGATAGTCTTACTAAAGGAAAGAATGAAGAATGAGAAAGACCTTTAAACATTAGGGTAGGTTACTCCTAGGTGCTTGCTCACTTCAAAACTGTTTCGCACTTAAACAAATTTTCAACAAGTTTTCAAACAAGTTCTTAACACATCCTTACATGGATTATTTATTAACTATTCTGAAAATTTTCTATTCACACACTACACTTTCAAAACAATTCAAAAGTGAGCTTAAGTACCTAAGAGCCCATGGATAACCATGGATGAAAAGGATGCTAATACCTTCCCTTTTCATAACCTACCCCCCGGACCCAAAATATTCTCTAAGGTCTTTCCTGTTCTTTTATAACCTTTCCTTATGGATAAAATAAAAGTCGGTGGCGACTCTTGCTATCCGCAACATTGTTTAAAGTCAGTTCTCCCACCGTGTTACAGAACTGGCGACTCTGCTGGGGACCTATTTAAGAGGGGTACCCTTAGGAATTAAGATCACTTTAAATTGTTTGCCTTGTTTGCTTTATTATTATATTGTTGGGGTGCTCTTATGTGTGAAAGGTCCTAACCCGGATCTAGTGTACCTTAGGTAAATGGCAATAGACCAAGGAAACTGTACGACGTATATCGATACGGTTGATCTGGTGGCCATAGTTAGTGCGACTTCTTGGTTGGTGCTTATATTCCTTAAGTCAAGTTGAGGATAATATTGAGGTTGCCATATGTTGTCAATGCACTAACTGACTTTTAGAACCCTAGTTAACTCATCTTGGCCTTTAGAAAGTAGTGAGGTAACCGGCTTTGGTGCAGACTGAAGTTGGTTGACACTCGATACTACGCTCATTGAGATCTTAAACTTGGAGGGTTTTGGTTGGCAAGTAAGTTGCCTTCTGAACAACCACCCTTGTGAAGGATCAATGATATTGAGATCCCTTAGAACCTGGTTACTTTTGTAGGACAGGATGAACCATCTAACTTCAGGGGAGGGTACTTGCCTTTGAACCTCATGCAAGCCTTTAAACCTAGGGCTATGGTGTGACTTGTTTGTGTGTGCCACATGTTTGTGATTGAGCATGACATCATGACATCATCATGCATCATAAGCATATCATTTTCCCTAACCATTTCAAGGACCAAAGGATTTATCTTTGTTCTTTGTTGCAGGTCATGGCCTCTGCTCGTAGAAACACCATCAGGATCAACTTTGTAGGGATACCCGCTAAGCTCAAGGAGTTGGTTTCCCTAGTGCCTGATCATTCCCAGTTCAACAAGAGACATGGTCACTTATTGGATCTAGTTACTTCAGGGTTCAGTGAAGACATGATGAGTGTGCTGTTTCAGTTCTTTGACCCTAAGCACCATTGCTTTACATTTCCTGATTATCAGCTGGTTCCAACCATGGAGGAGTTCTCTAAACTTCTGGGTATACCTGTTCTTGATCAGAAGCCATTCACAGGCTTAGAGAAGGAGCTTAAACCAGAAGTTATTGCTGCAGCTCTACATCTGAAGAAGTCTGACATTGTTCTAGAGACGAGAAGTGGAGTTAAAGGTATTCTTGCCAAGGTATTAGTGGATAAAGCTTAAATGTTCTTGAAGGCTATGAGCTACGATGCTTTTGAGGAGATCTTAGCCTTATTGATTTATGGCTTAGTGTTGTTCCCCAATCCTGATCAGTTCATAGACGTTCATGCCATCAACATATTCCTGAGTCACAATCCAGTGCCTACCTTACTTGGAGACATCCTACATTCTCTTCACACCCGTACTACAAGGGCAAGAGGAACTTTGATGTGCTGCATACCTTTACTTTCTAGGTGGTTTATTTCTCACCTTCCTCGCTCAGTAATGAAGAATGAGCAAGGGTTCAGATGGTCCAAAAGGATCATGTCACTTTCTCACTCAGACATCCATTGGTGCTCCAGATCTATGGAGAATGTCACCATCATTGACCGTTGTGGGGAGTTTCCTAATGTGCCACTTCTAGGCATAAGAGGAGGCATCACCTACAACCCATCTCTAGCTTTACGACAGTTTGGTTACGCCCGGAGCGATGGTCCACATGACATGTTGATTCAGGGCATTGTGTTTGACTACGACAACGATCTTCAGGGTTACCGTCAGAGATTCATACGAGCTTGGGGAAAGGTAAACAGGATTGACAGCAAGACACTGGAGCCTAAGTACACCATT
Source organism: Lathyrus sativus (assembly GCA_963859935.3). Taxonomy (NCBI): domain Eukaryota; kingdom Viridiplantae; phylum Streptophyta; class Magnoliopsida; order Fabales; family Fabaceae; genus Lathyrus; species Lathyrus sativus. The sequence goes on along the minus strand of OZ012740.1, from coordinate 186,220,124 downwards.
CCTATGGAGGCTTATCTCAGATGGGTACGATTTCGTGCTCAGACACTCATGATGCCATATCCTGCCGTCCTACCAGTTACCATGGAACCTGTTGCTGAAGGAGACACAGCTTATACCATCCTTCACCCAGACATGCCTACTGATATGGAAGACTTGCAGAGATCATGGATCCAACTGAAAGAGCAAAGGGATACTTTCGAGGCTCATTACAAAGCAAGCCAAGCAAGGATCCTAGAGCTAACAAAGCTACTTCATGAGGAACGAAACCTCAACTCATACCTCAACACAAAGAGGAAACGTCCATGGGAGACTTAAAACCCCATCTTTTGTACTTATTTCGTTTTCATTTTTTGTAAAGCCTAAAAGGCAAAACAAGTTATTACTAATAAAAAGTTACTTTCTTGTTTGTTTAAGCAAATTTGAATCCCGCGGTCCTTGAAAACATTGCATACGCATTCCCATATCATTGCATCACAGGTTTATAATTGTGCACAGGTTTCTCATCTTCTCGCTGTTTATTTCAGCAATGGCTCTTGAACAATCAGTTAAGGATCTCCAGGCACAGAATGCACAGTTCCAAGAGCTGATCCTGAACCTATCCAAGGGGCAGGATGAATTGAAGACACTGCTGGCCAAGAAGACTAAGAAGGCTAGAAGGTCTGCTGGGTTGCTCAACATGGGAAGAAGGTTCAAAGGTCCTGTCAAGACCAAGGAACATGTTGAAGACTATGAATCTGAAGAATCCGAGCAGGAGAGAGGCAGTCTCCACAACACTATGGGGGACTCTGATTCTGAGGCTAACTACTACCATGAGCCTAACGAAGACAAATTCAAGATGCTGGTGGATAGAATGGATGCTATGGAATTACAGAAATCATCTGGGCTGGATTTTGAGGATTTGAGCTTGATATCTGGGGTGGTCATACCCATTGGGTTCAAAGTTCCTACATTTGTTGTCTATGATGGGGTCTCTTGTCCCAAATTGCATCTGAGGTCTTATGTCAGAAGAATGCAACCCCACACTGCTGATAAAAAGTTGTGGATCCATTTCTTTCAAGAGAGTTTATCTGGAGCTCAGCTAGAGTGGTATTATCAGTTGGAGAGTGTCAACATCAGAGATTGGAATGACCTTGCTGAAGCTTTCTACAAGCAGTATCAATACAATGCTGACTTAGCCCCCACTCGCATGCAGCTTCAAAGCATGTCTATGGGTGCCAAGGAAAGCTTTAAGGAGTATGCTCAGAAGTGGAGAGACTTAGCTGGAAGAGTTCAACCTCCTTTGACTGATAGGGAGTTGGTTGATATGTTCATGTGTACGCTGAATGGTCCGTTTTACAGTCATCTCATTGGAAGCTCATCATCTAGCTTCACTGAGTTGATCATGACAGGAGAGCGAGTAGAGAATGGTATCAAGAGTGGTAAGATCCAAGTGGGCACTTCTTCATCAGGTGCTGCAAAGAAGCCTCCCACTGGGAAGAAAGAATCTAATGCTGTGTATGGTCAGCCTGATCGTAACAGAAGGCATCAGTCTGTTAGTGCAGTTCATATTTCAAATCCAACTCCTGCAACAACAGAGCAGCCTCAAGGCAACCAACAGAGGGCTAGAAGACAGTTCACGAAGATCAACATGTCAATGGCTCAGGCATTGCAACACTTGTTGAAAGCTGAACTTATTACCCTGAGGGAGGCCCCTCAGAATCCCAATGTTACCTCTCCCAAGTACAATCCCAATGCACGATGTGCATATCATTCAAACTGTCCAGGACATGATACTAATAACTGCTGGGTCTTGAAGAACAAAATTCAAGATATGATTGATGCTGGAGAAATTGAGTTTGATCCACCAGGTACTCCAAATGTGATTACAGCTCCAATGCCAAATCACGAGAAGACTGTCAACGCCATTGATGAAGATATTGATGAAGATCTGCATGTCTATTCAGTTATGGAGTTGAGCACACCATTGTCTGTTATCAAAAAGAGGTTAGTACAAGCTGGGATCTTTCCAGGTTGTCATGAAGATTGTCTATATTGTACCTATAAGCCGGATAGTTGCTTCATTTTGAGAGATGGGATTCAACGTCTCATGGATAAATATACTATAGTGTTTGAAAGAAGACCAGCATCTGTAGAAAGTATGGTGGATCATCTGACTCAGGGTAAGAAGATTGAAGAGGTTGACATGGTTGACAAAGTACCACTAAGAATCACTTCAAAGGGTCCCATTAAAATCACTCATCAGGGCCCAATCAAGATTACTGCTGAAGGTCCTGTGAAAGTTGTCGCTGAAGCCAGAGTAGCTCCTCTGATCATTACCACTCCTGGTCCTATTTCTTATACATCTGACAAAGCTGTGCCTTGGCACTATGGGTCTGATGTTTACATCCATGGTGTCAAGCAGGAGCCTTTACCTGATATGCCTGTTGACATTGATAATATTGCTGGATCTAGCAAGATCACTCGTAGTGGAAGAGTCTTCTCTCCTCCAGTTGCTTCTAAGAGTGCAGTTACTCCTGCTGTTACTTCCACCACTGATGCTCGGGGCAAGGGTCCTGTTATTGAGCCTGTATCTACTGATGTGCCAGCTGCTGATGACCTCTCTAAGCAGATGGAAGAAGTATTGAAAATCATTCGCAAGAGTGATTATGATATTGTTGATCAGCTGGGGCATACTCCCTCAAAGATTTCTATGCTCTCCCTGTTATTATGTTCTGAGGCTCATGCCAAGTCATTGATCAAGTTTCTAAAGATGGCTCATGTACCCAGTGCAATTTCTGTGGACCAGTTTGAGAATTGTGTTGCTCACATGACCTATGACAACGGGTTAGGATTTTCTGATGCTGACTTGACCCCTGCCAAGAGGGATCATAACAGGGCCTTGCATATTTCAATTGAATGCAGGGGCACTACCCTGTCTCATGTACTGATAGACAATGGTTCCTCTCTGAATGTGTTGCCTAAGGAAGTCCTGAACAAGCTGAGTCCTGAAGATACGGTATTGAAGCCCAGTAATATTGTGGTAAAGGCTTTTGATGGTTCTAGAAGAGTAGTGCATGGGGAAATTGATCTTCCAATCAAGGTTGGCTCTCAGGTGTTCACTGCTACATTCTATGTGATGGATATTCGTCCTTCGTACTCATGTCTGCTTGGTCGTCCCTGGATCCATGGGGCAGGTGCTGTGACCTCCACATTACATCAAAAGTTGAGATATCCGGTGAATGGAAAAGTTGTTACTGTCTTTGGAGAGGAAGAATACTTTGTCAGCCATGTAAACACTTTCAAGTATCTGGAAGTAGAAGGTGAATACATTGAAACTCCATGTCAGTCATTTGAAGTGGTTCCCTGGGCTGTTAAGGATTGTGTGACTCCTCCTGCTGTGAAGAAGGTTCCTGTGGTCATCGGAAACCCTCCAACAATGGCAATGGCCTCCCTCAATGATGCAAAAGCTGTGGTGGAAGAAGGTGGTTGTACTATTTGGGGTCAGCTTCCTGATATTCCATACAAGTCTGACAAGTTTGGTTTGGGTTTCACTGCAGGGTCCCAGAAGGCTGTCCGTCGTGCCCGTGCTGTTCGTATCACCAATCAAGGGGTTATCAATGCTGTGGGAGATCAAGATGAAGACTACAACTTGGAGGCATGGATTTTTCCTACTGTGGGTGCTGGACTCAATAATTGGACAGCTGAAGATGTTATCCCTATCTCCTTTAGTCAGGAGTAAATACTATTACTGTGTTATGTTTTTAAATTTATAATTTCTGGAACAATTAAAACTTTCAAGCCATGTGCCTTACCCGGGGCACAATGGTGTGCTTGTTACGGGTTGTCATTTCATTTGCATACTTCATTCAATAAAATCAGTGGACGTTTCGTTTTCGTAAATATTGTGTTCCTTGTCTTTCTTTTTCTTTTATTTTTGCTTTATCAGCTATGTGTTCTTACACACACCCACGTCACTAAAATGCAGATCCTCATCCACTCTGGATCCAGTTGATAACAGTTCTACTATTGCCAATTACAATTTCGAGAATCCGATCTATCAAACTGAAGACGGAAACGAGGACGATTGTGAAATACCTGTAGAGCTTGCTAGGTTGTTACAACAAGAAGAGAAAGCTATACAGCCACATGAAGAGCCAGTCGAAGTTGTGAATCTGGGAACTGAAGAAAACAGAAAAGAGGTCAAGATAGGGGCTGATTTAGAGGACAGTGTCAAGAGCAGGTTGATTCAGATGCTACGTGACTATGTGGAGATCTTTGCTTGGTCTTATGAAGATATGCCAGGGTTGGATACAGACATTGTGGTTCACCGTTTGCCAGTGAAAGAAGATTGTCGTCCAAAGAAGCAGAAGGTTCGTCGTATGCGTCCTGAAATGTCAGAAAAGATCAAAGCAGAGGTAATGAAACAGTTCGATGCAGGGTTCTTGGCCGTAACTTCTTATCCTCAGTGGGTTGCAAATGTGGTACCAGTTCCTAAGAAAGATGGTAAGGTACGTATGTGTGTAGACTACAGAGATCTGAACAAGGCTAGCCCTAAAGATGACTTTCCACTTCCTCATATTGATATTCTGGTAGACAACACTGCTCAGCATAAGGTATTCTCTTTTATGGATGGTTTCTCTGGTTACAATCAAATCAAGATGGCACCTGAAGATATGGAGAAGACTACATTTGTGACACAGTGGGGCACCTTTTGCTATAAGGTAATGCCATTTGGTTTGAAGAATGCAGGGGCAACATATCAGCGTGCTATGGTGGCTTTGTTTCATGATATGATTCATCATGAGATAGAGGTATATGTGGATGATATGATAGCCAGGTCTCAGAATGAAGAACAACATCTTGATCATCTGCACAAGTTGTTTGAGAGGTTGAAGAAATACAGGTTGAGATTAAATCCAAACAAGTGTACTTTTGGAGTTAGATCTGGAAAGCTCCTGGGTTTCATTGTCAGTGGAAAAGGTATTGAAGTGGATCCTGCAAAAGTGAAAGCTATACGAGAGATGCCAGCTCCCCGTACTGAGAAGGAGGTTAGAGGTTTCTTGGGACGATTGAACTACATTGCAAGATTTATTTCCCAATTAACTACCATCTGTGAGCCAATCTTCAAGTTGTTGAAGAAAGATCAGGTGATGGAATGGAATGATGAGTGCCAGACTGCCTTTGATGAAATCAAGAGATATTTGCTAGAACCTCCAATTTTAATGCCACCAGTTGATGGAAGACCCTTGATTATGTATTTAACAGTATTAGACAACTCAATGGGGTGTGTATTGGGGCAACATGACGAGTCTGGTCGAAAAGAGCAGGCAATATACTACCTTAGCAAAAAGTTTACCGACTGTGAAACAAGATACTCACTGCTCGAGAAAACTTGCTGCGCTTTGGCAGGGGCTGCTCGCCGACTAAGACAGTATATGTTGACCCATACTACCTTGTTGATTTCGAAGATGGATCCAATCAAGTACATATTTGAGAAACCTGCTCTCTCCGGAAGAATTGCAAGATGGCAAATGATCTTGACGGAATATGATATATAGTATACTACTCAGAAGGCCATTAAGGGGAGTGTTGTTGCTGATCATTTGGCTCATCAAGCAGTAGATGATTACCAGTCAATGAATTTTGAGTTCCCTGATGAAGACATTATGTCTGTTACCAAAGAACCTGGACAATATGACGGACCTGAACAAGGATCCCGATGGACTATGGTTTTTGATGGTGCCTCCAATGCACATGGTAATGGTGTTGGTGTTGTGATTAGTTCCCCTGAAGGTTGTCATACCCCGATTACTGCCAGACTTTGTTTCTATTGTACCAATAACATGGCTGAGTATGAGGCATGTATCATGGGTATGCAAGTTGCTATTGATATGAAGATTCAGTTCCTTGAGGTGTATGGAGATTCAGCTCTGGTAGTAAGTCAGATTAAAGGAGATTGGGATACAAAGCATGATAATCTCATTCCTTACAGAGAACATGTGTTGTCTTTGATCCCACATTTCAAAGAGATTACTTTTGGACATATTCCACGAAGAGAGAATCAGTTGGCAGACGCATTGGCCACCATGGCATCTATGTTTGAGATCAGCTGGGATGATGAAGCTCCCAAGATTACCATTGATAGATTTGAGAAGCCTGCATACTGCAATGAGATTGACACTGAAGGGGCAGAGGAGAAGCCTTGGTTCTATGAAGTGAAAAACTATCTTGAAGCTCAGGAGTTCCCTGAAGGGGCATCTGTCAAAGATAGGAAGTTCCTGAGAAGGTTTTCTGCTAAGTTCTTTCTGAGTAATGGCATTCTGTATAAGCGTAATCATGATTCAACTATGCTTCGTTGTGTGGATAAGAAGGAAGCTACAGAAATTATGGAAGAGATGCATGATGGGACCTTTGGCACTCATTCTAGTGGTCATACCATGGCAAAGAAGATTTTGAGAGCAGGTTACTATTGGTCTACCATGGAAGCTGATTGCTATCAACACTCCAGAACATGTCACAAATGTCAAATCTATGCTGATAAAATACATGTACCTCCATCTCCATTGAATGTGTTGACTGCTCCTTGGCCCTTTGCCATGTGGGGCATTGATATGATTTGTGAGATCAAGCCTACTGCTTCTAATGGGCATCGTTTCATCCTGGTTGCTATTGATTACTTCACGAAGTGGGTAGAGGCAGCTTCATTTGCATCTGTGACTAAGAATGTTGTGGCTCGGTTCATTAAGAATAATCTCATATGTAGGTATGGTATCCCTGAAAGGATTATCACTGACAATGGCTCTAATCTGAACAACACTATGATTACTGATCTCTGTACGCAGTTCAAAATTAAGCATCACAACTCTTCTCCGTATCGTCCAAAGATGAATGGGGCAGTTGAAGCTGCTAATAAGAACATTAAGAAGATTGTACAGTAGATGACTGTTACTTACAAGGATTGGCACGAGATGTTACCATTTGCTCTGCATGGTTATCGTACTACAATACGTACTTCAACAGGGGCAACCCCATTCTCCTTAGTCTATGGTATGGAAGCAGTTCTGCCTATTGAAGTTCAGATCCCCTCCTTGAGAATTATGAAGGATGCAGGCTTGGATGAAGATGAGTGGATTCAGACTCGACTTGACCAGATAAATTTGATTAATGAGAAAAGGTTAGCAGCAGTTTGTCATGGCCAGATGTACCAGAAACGGATGATCAAAGCTTTTAACAAGAAGGTTAGGCCAAAGGTATATCAGGCTGGTGACTTGGTAATCAAGCGTATCATATTACCACAGGGTGATCCTAGGGGCAAGTGGACTCCAACATATGAGGGACCATTTGTAGTCAAGACAGTGTTCTCAGGAGGTGCCATGATACTTGTTGCACCCTAAAATTTGCCCAACCTTATTCACTTGGTTTATGTTTCAATGTCATTAGCATTTGCATATAGAGTCATGTACATAGACTAATCATCTGCATAGCATAAGCATAGCAAGTCATACAACAGGGGGACCAATCATTATTCTCATCTCTAGGGGGGCCTATCAAGAGGATATTATCCTAATTCAATCTCATTCAAGTCATCAGGAAAGAATTTGAAAGCAAAGAGTGCAGCAGATCAAGCCTTGAGTCCATCTCCTAGCTGAGGGTATCTGAGGGTCAACAAGAGGGTTGTGAGCTGTGAGTTGAAGGCATGGAGAGTATCTAGACATTATGAGAGACTTAGAAAGTCATTTAAAGAAGGAGACAAGCCATTGATGAGAGCACAAGAGCTATAGCTGAAGGCAGTCAACTAGGGTTTCATCTGGGTCAACCCTAGGTCAACCCTAGGTCAATTGACTGATTTAAGGGGCATTCAAGTCTAGTGGAGAGATGTGGGGTTCATCATTGGACATATAAAGAAGGATATGGAGATATGCCAAGGAGAATTCAAGAGAAATCAAGGAGAAGAGGAGTTTCTAAATTAGGGTTTCTGTGTAAAATCCCCTAGTTTAGGTCAAATTTCCAAGCAAGATAAGTCAAAATGCTAGCTTCAAATGGCTTCTTGGCCAACATGAAACTTGTAGAGGATCTCAAGACCTTTAATTTGAGTGGTGGAAGACATCAAGGAGATTTATAGAACTCAAGTTATGGTCCTTGCAAGTTACAGGTCATCTGAGGTATCTGAAATTTTGTCTGTGAAAGTGACTTGACTTCCAAGCAATTTTTACCCCTCAAGGAGATTTCAAATGAATTTCTGGTCAACATAAGGATTGTTACTCATTGTCTTAGCTTTCTAGAATGGTATAGCATGCCCTCATATGATGTGTGGAACTCAACTTATGGTCTTGGCAAGCAAAGGGTATTTTGGGCATTTGTGAATTACAGGTCATTTTAACCTATGTCCAAAACGCATACAAGGAGGCCTCAAATGGAAAAACTTACAACATCAAACTTGCTCCAAATGACATTTTGAGTCTAGAAAGAAGGTCACAAATTGTTGGAAAAGCTCATAACATGAAGTTGCATGATTGGTCAAATTTGAACTAAAATGGCTTATAACTTGAATAAAGTCAAAGTGAAAAATGGTTTGAGAGATTTATAAGTCCAAATGGGGACTTCCAATATATGATTTTGGGTCCAAAAGACATTTTAGAGACAATGGTTCAAGCACTTTTTTGAGTTTAGAAGGAAAAAGAAAAGTTATTCATGGTTACTTGCATTTGAAGAAACATAACCAAAAATCAACCAAAGTTGGAAGGCAAGGGAAGTTGTAAGATGGATCTAGAAAGTTCATTTGAGCATTATATATTCATGAAATCAGAATTGAGCAAGGGTTGGATTCATTTTTCACCAAAATCTCATAAATTCTCTCCATTCTTTCTCATTGCATTTTCATCCCAATTTCTCAAATTCTTCACCAATCACCATCAAAATCAATTTCATCATACTGATTCATCATCATGCCATAGGATTCAGCCAAGAACATAGTGTAATTTGCTCAATTTCGTGTGCTTCCATCAACCATACACAATTTGCAATTTCCATTGGAACTCAAGATCCAAGGCCAAATTCATCAAGGTGTTGCATACAGAATCACTTGCTGCAAGAATAGATCCAGATTGAAGCATCAAGGCTCTCAGATCCACGAATCTCATCATCATCCACAAGCTTTTGCACCAGGTTCAATTTCTCTCCCATAGCTTGATACAGATAGATTTACATTAGTTTGTTAGTATAATAATGATGTAGGATGTTAGTAGAGCATTTCTGATTGATTAGGAGTAGTTTAGTGATGATTCATAGCAGGTGCTTGAAACTGTTAGGACTTAGAACTTGCAGTAGAGTGTGTGATAATCTTAGGTTGTTAGTGCAGAATGATCTGCGTGAAGTATAGAAGAGATTAGTGTAGGTTTGGTGGAGAATCTTGAGGATGAGTTGCAGAGTATTTTCATGGAGTCAGAACTTGTCTCGATCGGTTTGAGTGATTTGTTGAGTTTCAAAACAATCTATGACCATAGACGTATAGAGGGAGAAATTCTGAATGATTTTCATGTTTATATCGTGTTGATCCATGGACTGTGGAGAGAGAACAGATTGATGGAAGTATATTCGTGCATGGCTTCCATGGAAGTTGAAACCCTAAGTTCTCACAAGGAGGAAGAAGACGTAATCAGGAGCGTCCATTGCGTGTTGGACTTTTGACCTCAGAGCCCATCGTGTGGCTCTAGTTTAATTCTGAATTTGGAGGGAAGAGTGGTGCCCTAAACGCACCGTTTCATTTAATGAAACGGGCGGGCCTAAGTGTGTTTATGATATTCCCACCCCCCAGTTTTGAGCCCACTATGATCTGAACGTGAATAACCTGCTATTCTCACCCCCTGGCTATTTCTCTATTCTTCTTTTTATTATTTTCTTTTCATTTTTTTCATTCATTTTAAAAAATTCATAATAAATAGATAAAAAACCATTTTTAATTCATTCTTTTTACACTATTTTCTTTAGGATGTCTAGAAAATTATAAAAAAATAAAATATGCATTTTATTTTTATTTGATATTTTTTCCATATTTTCTAAATAAATGACATTTTAAATAGTTTCATTTCATGCATGATTTTATTAATTTTTGTTCTACTAGATGCTTTCATATTTTTTGTTCATTCTTTTTAGGTTGTTTAGATGAGATATTGAACTTGTAGAAACAATTTAGTTCCCATTTTTAGAAATTAATTTTGGGTGCTTAATGTAGGCTTGAACAACATGAACAAATTAGGGTTTTTAGGTGATGACTTAAGAAGTTTGATTCTTTCCCTTAGGACTTAGGGTTTGACTAGTTTAGTTATGGGACTATAGGGGCTATGGGTAGTTATTAGATCCCTTAGAAAAAGTCAGGATTCCCCTACTGCTATTAATACTCTGTGTATATCTGATTGTCTGGTGTGGTGTGCCCTCTGGGGATTATTGCTTGCTTGCTTGGGTATGGGGATTGTCTGGGGACTTGGGAGAGCTGAAGACTTGAGGAGATGAAGACCATTGGAGATCCAGAGATTGAAGATCAACTGCCAGAGTTGGAGAGGAGGTTCTTGCTAGCAGCTGCTGAGGAGACTAGGGTTTAGGAGCTAGGCAGAGCTCTAGATTAGAAAGCTTGTTTCTCAAACATGGAATGCCTTGTCTGCATCCATCCTTTCTCTATGATTCAAAGTCTCTTTCAAATATCCACCTCCTTCCTTTGGAAGGATCAGTGAATGTATTTGGGAAGATAGAACTTTTGAGAGGAAACTTTCTGTTTAATGTTAACAGTTGATGAACCACCCTTGGTAGGTAATTAACTGTATAACATTCATTCACTTCACTCTTGTGACTAATTCCTCATCCTGGAGGTTTGAACTTGAAGAAAAGCCATTGCAGATGGAAGACAGATGATCAAAGCCCTTGCCTGAAGGCCATGAAGATGGACATTGATGCTTGTTGAAGCCTGTAACTGATTGGAGATTACTTGAAGCCAGGTGTTGATTCAGAGCTGCTGAAGCTGTTTGTTTTATTGCTGTATTTCATTCTTGATGTATTGATTGGTTTTCTGGACTGTATTGTTTGCTGTTTACCCTGTAGGGTTGAAAGTGAAGCCTGTTCACTTTTGCCTATTGTTTTCTAGGTTCGAGGTTGAGTGGGACTCCCTTGCCTCGCTTGTACTGTTGCATCCATGCATTTTACCGCTATATTATATCTGGTATTGTTTCTGTTTCTGCCTATCCCGTAGGATATCTGTTTCTCTCTGTGCAAGAGAGGAGCATGATAGACACTAGGTCTTAACCCATGCATGATAACATTAGGTTAGTTTGATTCCCTTCGCAACCGTAGGTTAGAGTTCTGTCTCTTCTTTCTCAAAACAAACAGAAAAACATATAAAGATTTCAAGCACAATAAAAGACACTTCTTCCGTAAAAGAATGCGAACTCATCAAAGACGTCATTTTTGTCCGCTTGGACTATTAATCAGAAAAACCTTTTTTCAGAAGGAGTAAAATCAACCAAGACAGACTTGTGTCGTACGTGGCCCGAACTACGTTTGCTCTGATCTTTCATGCTGTATGAAAGTACGTAGGCATAGGATGCGATATCCTAGCGAGCAACCTTCCCCTCCTTTCCCGTAGGTAGGCGAACTACGTTGACTCTGATTTCTCGTTCCAGGCGAGAATACGTAGGCATAAAGTGCGATACTTTGCCGAGTCATTTTTATTTTCAGTTTTATTTTCTTTTTAACCCTTGACCTATAGTTTAGATAGAATAATAATCCATACCCGAAAACAAGCGTGGATCCCGTCGAGTACGACGGACGTGAGGGGTGCTAATACCTTCCCCTTGCGTAACCGACTCCCGAACCCAGGTTTTGGTTGCGACGACCATACCTTTCCCGTCTTTGCGAGGTTTACTCTGAGTGTTTCCTTTCCCTCCCGTGGGATAAATAACTCACGGTGGCGACTCTTCTGTTCAGCCGGCGCCGATTTTCGCAGTAGCGACAGCTGGCGACTCTGCTGGGGATCCAACGTCCCCTGGCTGCTAAGGACTGCGATAGTTCTTATGCATTTGGGATCCAACGTCCCTTAAGAGAGTCAATCCTAGCGCTTGTTTTCCCGTCGAGGATTTTGTATGGAGTTATTGTATATTTCTAACCTTGTATTTTCAGCTTTGTATATCGATTATTATTGCTGTATTTGGGGTGTGACGGGTGTTCTGATATTGAGAGATAAGCCGGACCTGGGCTTGAGTGCACCTAGAATTAGAGTAGAAAGTAGTGGGCGCGTGCCGGCTTTGCTTGCATTAGTGTCTCATGAAATCTACACTCGGACGAGGTTCTTTTGGTTGGCTTCTTTTTCTACCCTTTGGGTCGAAGGGGTTGTTGGTCAGCGGAATTGTCGACTCCGGGAACCGATCATTTGGAAGTTGGCTAAGTGAGGCCTCTTCAGGATTTGATGATGCCACTCCTTCTGGGAATCGCATCATCAACCCTGAAAGTCTGTGACGCCGACGACCGCATAGGATGCCGTACCTTGTGTCAGTTATAGGGCCACCCACCTGTGAGGGGATTTGGGGTTATGCAGGTAACCAGACCTCCAGATACCGGTTATTTCTTGATCAGAGATCCTGGTTATTTATGGAGAGTTATGAGGTCTGTCAGAGACCATTTGGAGATGTGTTCTGAGGTCATTCAGAGACCAATTAGAGATGTGTTTTGAGGTCTGTCAGAGACCAGTTGGAGTTATGGTTTGAGGTCTGTCAGAGACCATTGTTGAAGCTTCGTTTTAGGTCTATCTGAGACCAGGGTTTGAGGACTTCTGGATGGTCTATCTGAGACCTTTCTTGATTGGGTTCAGGCTATTCAGCTACAGCTTTGGTCCCTGTTGCATGTTACTTGCATTGCATTGCCTGCATATCCATTACCATTTGCATTTCACTAACGTGTGTCTGTGCTGCAGGTGCATTTGCATTTCCCTAGTTCTAGTGCCCGGACCTCTGAGTATTGATTATGGCTAGTTTGAGGAAGACAGTTGCGTACAAGCTGCCTTCACCTGATATTACTTCTTTGCTTGGTCTGATATCTCTCGCCGATGAGGAGGATAGGAGAAGCTTCAGAATGAGCCATGGGAGATTACTGAGATTAGTCTGCAAGCCCACTGCTGATGAGATGAACGGGCTATACACCTTGATGCAGTTCTATGACCCCGCATTGAGATGCTTTACTTTTGCTGACTTCATTCTAGGGCCTACCATTGAGGAGTATGTGGAGTTTACTGAGCTTCCCGTGCAGAACAAGGTTCCCTTTATTCACTCTGCTGCTGAGCCCAAGTTGGAGGACTTAGCCAAAGCCTTACATATGGACGCTGCAGAACTGTTATTGACTTCTTGGCTTGGGGTTTCAGGTTTCTCTCTTGATTTCTTAGTTGTCAAAGCTCGAGAGTACGCCAAGAACGGTTGTTGGGTGGTTTTCAATGCTATTTTGGCTTTATGCATCTATGGAATTGTGCTGTTTCCTAACTTGCCCAACTTTGTGGATTTGGATGCTTTCTATCTGTTCGCTGCAGGCAACCCAGTGCCAACGTTGATTGGAGACTTCTATCATTCATTGCACTATAAGAATGAGAACCGAAGAGGAAAGGTTGTGTACTGCTGTGCTCCTCTGTTGAATATGTGGTTCAAGAGTCACCTTCCCATGAAGGGACCATTTGTGGACAGTGCAACCTCAGCCAGTTGGTCAGAGCGCCTGATGAGGCTATACTCCGAAGACGTTGTATGGTTTGATCGAGATTTGTTGGGATCCGAGCTCATCTTCAGCTGTTCTGGGTACCCTAATGTGCCGCTGATAGGAAGAAAAGGGTGTATCAATTACAACCCTTCTCTATTCATTCGCCAGTTCGGATATGCACTGAAGAATCCACCTCAGGAGGAAGAAGTACAGGAATCTCTGTACTTCACTGGAGATGTGAAGGGGGAGTTATTAGCCAAGTTGCAACATGCCTGGACACGTATTAACCGCAAAGGGAAGCCACTGTTAGGTAAGAACGATTGCCAGGCTTATGAACCTTACAGGGTTTGGATCCAGGAACGAGCAAGTCAGTTATTAATGCCATTTCCAGCTGCACCCGTCATTGTTCCCGTCCCGGCAGAAGAGCCAACTACTGTTTCTAGGGAGGCCTACGAGCAAGTTGTGAAGGAAAAAGAAGCCTTGATGAAGGTCAACGAAGGGTTAGAGCAAGAGCTAGCTCAAGTACGCAGTGAGAAAAACAAGGCTGTATATGCTTTCCAACAACAGATCGAGCTGTTAAACAGGTTAGGGGCTGAGTTGACTGAGGAAAAGAAAAAGCGTGAACGTCTGGGGCAAGAGTTCAGAAGCTCCCATGACATGCTTGAATCCAAGAAGAAGGCGCTTGACATCGCTCACCGAGAGATATCTTCTTGCAATAAGACTTGGAATGCTACACTCACCAACAATAAGAAGAGGGAAGATAAGCTGAAGCAGCAAATTTCCGTCCTCGAAGAGAAGTTGAAGTCTAGCATCAAGAAGTGCGAGGAGGAAGTGATGACCCGGTATAGTGTCCAGCACGCGCTGAACAAGGCAATCAAATCCAGAGATGAAGCAGTGTCTCAGAAGCGAAAGTTAGAAGATTGCTTCGGAGAAGCAACATGGGAAGAAACTGCTGAAGACGTGCGCCGTGTTCTGAAGAAGAGAAACCAGCTTGTTGAAGGGCTGCTTGATCGACCAAGCCATCCGGAGACCAAGAAGTTGATAGAGGAGTGCCAGACTTTTGGGAGGATTTGATCATTTCATGTAGTAATCTGTATGCTTTATTTGCATAGTGCTGACCATCACCAGGATTGTTGGTTGAGGTCATGCCTTCTTTGTACTCTCAGTGACATTGTACCCTGGGCTTATTGATTCTCCCTGCAATATATGAGGCTTTCTATGATTCAGCTCCGATATTCCTATTGTCAGCACTGTCACCGCACCGGCACCTTCGCACTAGAACTGGGGGAATGAACTTCCCTAAGGCACAGACACATTGCATTGCATTCATATTCATATTGCATTACAGGTAATTTTTGGATGGTGTCTTATTTCCTGCTCTGTACCAGGTACTTAACAGGATTGCAGATCAGCATCCGCACCGCTATTCTACACGCTCCAATTGTCGAAAAATCATGGACCAAATGCAGAACGAGATGCAAGATGTGCGCGAGAAGCTCGCTCTCTTCATGCAGACCATGGAAGCTATAGCAAAAGGGCAAGAGAATTTGCAGGCCATGGTCCAGCCTCTGTTGGCCCGAAACGCTGGTCATGGTAATGAAGATCACCAGTCTGTACGGGTCGATACTGCTCATGGAGACGGTACTCCCACGCCAGTGGCTCCGCCTGTAATCAATACACCTGCTGCTAATGTCAACAACGCTACCGCTGCTGCAAATGGTAACGTCGGAGTGGGGAATGAGACTGCTGTCCATAATGTTGGGCTGGGTGATGTCAATTTGGGAGATAATCTAGGCGCCAATGGCTTTGTCAATACTGGGTTCGGATTCAACGATCAGGGATTCGATAACACTGGGAAGTATGGCTTTAATGCTCAAGGCTTTGGGCAAGATGGTTATGGTATGGTCAATCAGGGTTACGGAGGCTTTGGAAACGGAAACGGTACTGGATTTATGGCTTTTGGTCCTGTTGGAGGTGTTCAAGGGTACGGCAACAGAGGCCGAGGTCCGGGGATGAATCAGATCAGAGCTGGACGTAATAATGGATATGATGGGTACGGAGCTGGAAATGGTATGTGGCAAGAAGATCAGCAGGAGGACGCCTTCTCCGGAGGAGGTTTTGAAGGGCCGATGGATGATTCCCAAAAGATTAGAATGCTGGAAGAGCAGATGAAGGGAGTCTTAAATCAAAGTGCTGTGGGATTGGACATGGCAACCATGGGTCTGGTACCTGGCTTGAGGGTGCCAATTAAATTCAAAGCTCCTGCGTTCGACAAGTACAAAGGAGACACATGTCCGAAGGTGCATGTACGAGCTTATTACGGAAAGATGTCTGCATACTCCACTGATGAAAGAATGCTAATGCATTTCTTTCAGGATAGTCTGTCAGGCCCTTCCCTAGAGTGGTACATGGGGTTGGAGCCAACTGATATCAAGACATGGAAGCAATTGGCGGAGGCGTTCGTAGCTCACTACAAGTATAACAGCGACCTGGCGCCCAATCGGGTCCAGTTGGCCGGACTGTCGCAGAAGAAGGGGGAGAGTTTTAAAGAGTACGCGCAAAGGTGGCGCGATATGGCTACCAGGGTCCGTCCTCCTGTAGAAGATAAGGAAATGAATGACATGTTTGTCGGCACATTCACAGGGCTGTTTCATGATATGCTGTTTCATACGTCTCTGGCCAGTTTTTCAGACCTGATTCTGATGGGGGAAAAAGATTGAACGTAATATTAAGCAAGGAAAGTTCCAAGTCGAGGAATCAACTGCATCTGGCAGTAATAGGAAAGCTTATGGTGGACGCCGTCAGGGCGAGGCAAGCGCAGTATTTGGAGGCCGGGGCCGGGGCCGAGGCAGGGGACGAGGTCAATATCGTCAGCCGCAGCAGGTGTCGAGTGTTACTATTCCCTATCAGCAACAACCACTCCAGCAACAACAACCGGTTCAGCAACAGCCAATGCCACAGCAGCAGCAGCCTCAGCAGGGGGCACAGCAAGCTCAGCGAAGATTCCAGGGCAGTAAACCGAGAAGAGTGTTTGAGAAGCCTCCCTCAACATATGCCGATTTGTTGCAGACGTTGTTGGGATTAAACCTGGCAGAGAAAAGAACTCTGGCGCCGATAACGGGAGCTCCCCCGTTTGGTTATGATGCAAGCAGGCACTGTGAGTTTCATTCTGGAGCCCCGGGTCACGATATAGAAGGTTGCCATGCTTTTAAGCATGTTGTGCAAGATCTCTTAGACAACAAGACTATCAACTTCGGAACGGCAGGTCCGAACATAGTCCAGAAACCCATGCCTAATCATGGGGCAAACGCCGTTCTGACGGAGGAAGGTCTGAATCTTATTATGAATGTTGAAGATTTAAAGACGCCGCTGAGCGAGATAAAGAGCCGACTGTTGCAAGGAGGTGTTTACCCAGGATGTAACGAATATTGCTTAGACTGTTGGGCCCTAGCTGGGGGGTGTGAGGATTTGAAGAAAGGCATTCAGGCTTTAATTGATGAGGGCATATTGCAGTTTGATCGAGCGGCAACTGACGAGCCTGCAGGGGCAGTAGTGGATAATCGGAGTGATGTGGCCACGGTAACGATTCCTCGGAAGACGATCACTATTGCAGCACCAGCTCAGCGACCACCGATCACCATAACTAAGGCCGGGCCAATCCCGTACGAGAACACGAAAGCAGTCCCATGGTCATATGGGTTAGAGGTGTATTGTGATGGGATAAATATTGATGTTAACAAGCAGCCAGTGGAGATTGTGGATAATGTTGTTGGTTCAGGAGGCATGACGAGGAGTGGCAGGATCTTTATATCTCCTGAAGTGGAGGCTGAAAGACTAGCGAAAGGAAAAGGGAAAGTGGTTGAAAATGTTCCGGTACAAGCAGGTGAAAAAGAAGCAGCATCGAAGGATGTAGAAGAGTTCATGCGCTTAATTCGAAAAAGTGATTATAAGATTGTGGAGCATCTGCAGCAGACACCGTCCAAAATATCTATCCTGTCATTGCTGCTGTGTTCGGAAGCTCACAGAAACGCTTTGCTGAAAGTCCTGGACACTTCTTTTGTACCCCAAGACGTCTCCGTGAATCAGCTAGAAGGAGTGCTGGCACAATGTGAATGCAGGCCACAACTTGGGCTTTACCGATTTTGACTTGACTCCAAAAGGGAGAGATCATAATATGGCATTACACGTATCTGTTGAGTGTAGAGGATCAGTAATGTCGCACGTATTGGTTGACACCGGATCATCTTTGAATGTGCTGCCCAAGAAGGCGATGATGAAGTTGTATGTTCGAGGAATTTTGTGTACACCCAGTGATTTGGTAGTCAGAGCATTTGACGGTACGCGGAGAACAGTCTTCGGATCGATTACCTTGCCTCTGCAAGTGGGGCCGGAAGTGTTTGCAACGGAGTTTTATATCATGGATATACAGCCTGCGTACAGCTGCTTGCTTGGAAGACCCTGGATTCATGGGGCAGGGGCCGTCACGTCTACCCTGCATCAGAAGTTAAAATATATGGTCGGAGACAGCGTAGTCACCGTGTGCGGAGAAGAAGACATCCTGGTCAGCCATCTATCTTCGTTTAAATATGTGGAAGTCGACGGGGAGATCCACGAGACACCATGCCAGGCATTCGAAGGTTTGCGCATCAAGGACAAAGGTCCCGGGCCGAGCAAAGTGCCAGAGATAGCTGTCTCATCGTATAAGGAAGCTCAAGCTCTAGTAGAAGCAGGAGAAGCAAAGGGCTGGGGCAAAGTGCTGGACATTCCTGTGAAGATGGACCGGTTCGGACTGGGGTACCAACCGTCGTCATCAACTCCTTCCGTGGGGGCCCCCCGTTTCAGAAAGCCGATTATCATCTCTGCCAGTGGAGTATGTCATGAAACTGTCAATGCTGCTTCAGAACCCGATGAAGGAGACAGCGACTGTGATATGGATGCCTGGATTCAGCCAAGCACGCCAGGACAAGGACTGTGCAACTGGTCTATTCAGGAGCTTGTTCCTGTGACTTTTAAACAGTAATGCTTTGCTTTATTAATTGTTGAATGATCTGATGTCTTGCCCGGGGCATCAGGATTTGCTTAGGGCTGTGTTGTTATAAACATTGCGCGTTAATCATTAAATAAATGGCGTTTTTTCATGTGCAAATACCATAATCCCTGTCTTTCTTGTTTTATATTTTCAATAAAATGGCAACGTGGTTATTCGCTTTATACGCATTTTGAAGCACTTAACCATTCCTTTTGCAGGATAACATTCTCAGATGACATCCTTGAACCACCTATGACTCGTCCCGACTTTGAGCACCCGGTGTTTCAGGCTGAAGAAGAGGTTGTCGAAGATAGCGACATTCCTGAAGAGCTGTCTTGGTTAGTAAAGCAAGAGGAAAGAGCCATTCTGCCTCACGACGAGGTCATCGAAATTATCAACTTGGGGTCGGAAGGGGTTGAGAGGAATATTCGTATCGGAGCCGCACTGCAGGGTGATATCAAGCGAAGATTGGTTGAAATGCTCCAAGAGTATAGTGATGTATTCGCTTGGTCGTATGAGGATATGCCGGGGCTCGATACAGATATGGTCGTGCATCGCCTGCCACTGAAAGAAGATTGCCCGCCAGTCAAGCAAAAGCTTCGCAGAACACGACCAGATATGGCAATGAAGATCAAAGAGGAGGTGCAGAAACAGTGGGACGCTGGGTTCCTGGCTGTGACGAAGTATCCTTCATGGGTTGCCAACATCGTACCAGTGCCAAAGAAAGATGGCAAGGTTCGAATGTGCGTGGATTATAAAGATTTGAACAAAGCAAGCCCAAAAGACGATTTTCCACTTCCTCACATTGACGTGTTAGTTGATAATACTGCTCAATACTCCGTATTCTCCTTCATGGATGGCTTTTCAGGCTATAATCAAATTAAAATGGCGCCAGAGGATATGGAGAAGACTACTTTCATAACACCTTGGGGAACATTTTGTTACAAAGTGATGCCCTTTGGTTTGAAGAATGCTGGGGCAACATATCAGCGTGCGATGACGACTCTTTTCCATGACATGATGCATAAAGAGATCGAAGTTTATGTTGACGATATGATTGCCAAATCCCAGACGGAGGAAGAGCATCTGGTGAATCTGCTGAAGTTGTTTAAAAGACTTAGGAAGTTCAGGCTGAGGCTGAACCCTAATAAATGCACCTTCGGGGTGAGATCGGGTAAACTGCTGGGGTTTATCGTAAGCGAAAGAGGAATAGAGGTCGATCCTGCTAAAATAAAAGCAATACAAGAAATGCCGACGCCTAAAACAGAGAAAGAGGTGCGCGGGTTTTTAGGGAGGTTGAACTACATCGCTCGGTTCATATCTCACCTAACGGCCACGTGTGAACCATTATTCAAGTTGCTAAAGAAAGATCAAGCTGTAACGTGGAACGAAAATTGTCAAAAGGCGTTCGATAAAATAAAGAAGTATCTGCAGGAGCCTCCTATCTTGATACCCCCAGTGGCAGGGAGACCCTTGATCATGTATTTGACGGTTCTTGAGGGAAGCATGGGTTGTGTTCTCGGTCAACACGACGAGACGGGGAGAAAAGAGCATGCGATCTATTACTTGAGTAAGAAATTTACAGACTGTGAATCTCGATACTCAATGCTGGAGAAAACTTGTTGCGCGCTAGCCTGGGCCGCCAAGCGTTTGAGGCAGTACATGCTGAATCATACAACCATGCTCATCTCGAAGATGGATCCTATCAAATATGTATTCGAAAAGCAGGCGTTGTCAGGTAGAATTGCCCGTTGGCAGATGGTCTTGACTGAATATGATATTCAATACGTCTCGCAAAAGGCTATAAAGGGGAGTGTGTTGTCTGAGTATCTGGCGGAGCAGCCTATTGAAGAGTACCAATCGATGAGGTTTGATTTTCCTGACGAGGATATCATGTACCTAAAGATGAAAGATTGTGAAGAGTCGTTGCCAGACGAGGGACCAGAGTTGGGGTCCAAATGGAAGATGATATTTGACGGAGCTGTGAATGCTTACGGTAGCGGGATAGGGGCAATCATCACGACGCCACACGGGTCGCATATCCCGTTTACTGCCCGATTGACCTTTGCCGTTACCAACAATGAGGCCGAATACGAAGCTTGTATAATGGGGCTTGAAGAAGCCATTGATTTGCGAATCAAACATCTAGACGTATACGGAGACTCAGCTCTGGTAGTGAATCAGATAAAAGGGGAATGGGAGACACGGCAGCCTAATTTGATACATTACATGAATTATGCAAGGAGATTGTTGCCTTTCTTTGACAAAGTTGAATTGCATCACGTACCGCGGGCAGAAAATCAAATGGCTGACGCCCTTGCCACTTTGTCTTCCATGTACAAGGTCAACTTCTGGAACGAAGCTCCCCAAATCACTATCTCTCGGTTGGACAGGCCAGCTTATGTATTTGCTATTGATGAAGCATCTGACGACAAACCATGGTATTTTGATATCCTTAATTTCCTGAAGAATAAAGAGTATCCGGCTGGGGCATCCAGTCAAGATCAGAAGACTCTCAGGAGATTAGCGGGTAATTTCTACTTGAATCCGGATGGCGTCTTGTACAGAAGAAACCACGATTTGGTGTTGTTGCGTTGTGTAGACGAGAAAGAGGCAAAGCTTCTCATGGAGGAAATTCACGAAGGTGCCTTTGGTACGCATGCTGGTGGGCATGCTATGACGAGAAAGCTGCTGAGGGGAGGTTACTTTTGGCTGACGATGGAAACTGATTGTTTCAAGTTCGCGAGGAAGTGCCACAAGTGCCAAATCTATGCTGACAAGATACACGTGCCTCCGAGTCCTCTAAATGTGATGTCATCTCCATGGCCATTCTCGATGTGGGGAATCGATATGATTGGAAAGATCGAGCCGACGGCTTCTAACGGGCATCGGTTCATCCTAGTAGCAATCGATTATTTCACCAAGTGGGTGGAAGCGGCGTCTTACGCGAATGTAACGAAGCAAGTGGTGGCTAGATTCATCAAGAGAGATATCATTTGCCGATATGGGATTCCCGAGCGGATAATCACGGATAATGGTTCAAATCTGAACAACAAAATGATGAAGGAGCTCTGTCAGAATTTCAAGATCGAACATCACAACTCCTCTCCTTACCGACCCAAGATGAATGGCGCTGTCGAGGCGGCCAATAAGAATATCAAGAAAATTGTTCAGAAAATGGTGGTGACCTATAAGGATTGGCATGAAATGCTCCCTTTTGCTTTGCACGGTTATCGTACGACGGTACGCACATCAACCGGGGCAACTCCGTTTTCGTTGGTATACGGAATGGAAGCGGTATTACCATTGGAAGTTGAGATCCCTTCTCTGAGGGTATTGCGAGACGTTCAGCTGGACGAGGCAGAATGGGTAACGAATAGATTGAACCAACTGAGCTTAATGGACGAGAAGAGGCTAGCTTCTCTAGCATACGGTCGTTTGTACCAGAGCCGAATGAAGAAAGCGTACGACAAGAAGATACTTCCGCGAAGCTTTCAGACGGGCGACCTTGTGCTGAAAAGGATTCTCCCGCCGCAAGCAGATCACAGGGGCAAGTGGACCCCCAACTACGAAGGGCCATACGTTGTCAGAAAAGTCTTTTCAGGAGGAGCGTTGTTGTTGTCCACCATGGACGGAGAAGACTTTGCGTCACCTGTGAATTCGGACGCAGTTAAAAAATACTTTGCTTAAAATAGACCCGCTGGACAGAAAAAGAGAGTCCAGGCAAAAATGGGGCATCCTGGCGAACCAAAAACAGAATGAAAGGTTCGGGCAAAAGTTAGGGATAAAATGAAAAAATGTACACCCGCGAAGTTGAAAACCTACACTGGGCGGCTTCGGCAAAAAAGGGTATCCCGGTGAACTGAAAACCCGTAAAGGGCGGTTCACGCAAAAGTTAGGGATTTGAAAAGCAAATGACTGCGGCCCGAATACAATGAGCATCAATGCGGGAGAATACGTTTGAGGAGCCAGTTATCGGATACAATCTCTTCAGAAGTGGGGATGCCGGGAAAGCATTAGAGTCGGATGAGTCATAGGAGGATCATTTCGTGGTGTTCATCTGCATCCCGTTGCCGACATGGGTACAAATTTAAGTTGTCAATATTCATGCTTCTTGTGCATACTTATGTATTTGCTTTGCGTAGCTTCCTCTTTTCAGGAGTTACATCCCGTGTACAAAAATTCCGCCCATTCAGGGGCCCAATCAATGAAAATACGTTATTCAGTACTTGACACTGTTCTTTACTGTTTTGTGCATGATAAATCGCCTAAGTTTACTGAAACTGGCACGTGTATAACATCACTGGCCCTTGCCAACAATCATTAAAGCTTTGAATTAACTGAAAATAACGTCACTAACCTGAATTGATTTGATTGCATAGGCTTGTCGTGTCTTGTTTGTGTTGTTACAGGTTTCATAACCATACGAGGAAGATGATCAAAAGATTGCGATAACGAAAGACTTAATCCCCACGGAGGTCATGCATGTTCTTCCTGAAGAAGGATAGAATTCCCCAGCTAGCCGTAGCTTACCCAAAGGGAGCAGAAAAGTTATTCACCCTCAATAGGGAATTGACGATTCCAAGATCGTAAGGCTGTATTCAGGCAGGTTCATCTTTCCCCGCAGGGTCATGCACTCTCCCCCAGTGGAGTCAGTTAATTTTCCCCAAGAGAATCATCCCATCCCCAGCGGAATTCTCTTTGCAAGTGTTTTCATTCCTCCCCGCGGAACTCGAAGATCAAGACTCTCCAAAGCAGAGTTGATGGTGGGTCCTGTCATTTGTTTTGTCAGGGATACTGTGTAATATCAGTTCACTCTCCAGCAGAAATCCGATCGTACTGTCCACATCTGCTATTTCCCAGCAGAGTTATATTCCCTAGCAGGATGCTACTTCAACAAGGTGTTTGGTTTAAGTTCCTAATTTCCCAGCAGGGTTGAATTCATCCTTCCAGCATTTATTTTGCTGGAATAATTCTGTAGCATCTGGCTATTCCCGGCGGAGTTAGCATTGTCTTCAGCACTTGTTTTGCCGAAGCAGTTTCTGTACTCTAGCAGTTCAGGTGGAGAGAACTCTTGCTCAAATGAATTACCAAACATTCAAGATCTCGGCATGAGACATCCAATGATAATGTCAGTTTCGGCAGTATTCCCCACAGAGTTATCAGGATAAGTTTCTCTTTTGTCATCAAGGGTTCCATGAGTCAGAATTTCAGAGGCCACCGCCGGTTATCAGAGCAGGCGTCCGATAGTTTGGTTTCCAGACATCCCCAGTAGAGTCCGCCTCGAAGTCGCTGTCACGTCGGTGCTGAGGAGTTTGTGGGTGAGGATCATTGGAGAACTAAGTCCTGACGTGGACAATTTATTCCTAGATTGACGGGATTTCTTCAGAAGTGGGCGTCCTAACGTGGACAGGTTTATTTCCCCGGATTGGTGAGGTGTGTTAGTCCTAACATGGACAGATTCGGGTTCCCGGAATTGGTGGAATGGTAGGTCATGACGTTGACAAAAGTGATTACTCTTTGTGTTGGTGCCCTGACGTGGACAGATCAGACCAGCGTGTGAGTCCTTACGTGGACAAGTCTTATTTCCTCAGTAGGTCGAAGACGACTGTGTCCTAACGTGGACAAATCAAGACGAGATCAGTGTCCTGACGTGGACAAATCGAAGAGATTATTACTCCTAACGTGGAGAAGTGGGTCCTAACGTGGACGATGTAGTCCTTACGCGGACATATCAAGTTGGATTCCTTACGTGGAAAGAGATGATTCCTTACGTGAAAAAAGATAGTTTCCTTACGTGGAAATGACAGCATTCTTGACGTGGAAAGAGTGGAGTCCTTACGTGGACAGATTAAGATGGCATTCCTTACGTGGAAAAATGTAGTCCTGACGCGGACAAATCGGAAGGAGTTGGTTGCCTTATGTGGAAAAGTTATGTTCCTTGCGTGGAAAACGGATAGCATTCCTTACGTGGAAAGAAGTTTGTATTCCTGACGTGGAAAGAAAGAGTGTATTCCCGACGTGGAAGGGGTTTAGTTCTGATGTGGACAGACTCAAAAGAAGATCTATTCCTTACGTGGAAAAATTGGGGTCCTTACGTGGACAGATTCAAGAAAAGTTGATTCCTGACGTGGAAGAATGATGTACTCCTTACGTGGAAAGTTGAGTCCTGACGTGGACAGGTTCAGAACCAAAGTTGAGTTCTCCTTACGTGGAAAGATTGGAGTCCTGACGCGGACATGTCAAGTGGTATTGGAGTCCTTACGTGGACAGATTGATATAGTTCTCCTTATGTGGAAAGAAGATTGCTTCCTGACGTGGAAAGATGAAAGGGTTAGTCCTGACGTGGACAGATACAGAAGAAATGATTCCTAACGTGGACGGTGTTATTCCTTACGTGGACGGTTTTACTCCTAGCGTGGAAGAATTTTATTCCTAACGTGGACGATTCAGTTTACGGAAATACAGACGAATTATCCCCAGCGGCGTTGCCGAGACTTTTCTGGGTTAACAGCAAGTGGAGTCCTAACGTGGACCGGTTTTAGTTGAGATTTCTTCGTATTGATGACAGACAGAGTCCTAACGTGGACAAACAAGCAATCTGTTATGACAGAATCCTCTTCAGAACGATGAAGACAATCCCCAGCACGGTCGCACGAGATCAGTGGGTTGCCGTAACAGTTAAATTCAGCTGATGAATGTCGTTTCCCAAGCAGTGGCGCAGTTTATTTCTGCGATTGGCAAATTTCTGGTTTCACTAGTATTCAACCGTCTCGTACCGCGAATGTCTGAAGGCTCCGGGCTCTTCACCCAATCGAGTCCAAGCCACTTGAATAGGGGCAGCTGTTGCACCCTAAAATTTGCCCAACCTTATTCACTTGGTTTATGTTTCAATGTCATTAGCATTTGCATATAGAGTCATGTACATAGACTAATCATCTGCATAGCATAAGCATAGCAAGTCATACAACAGGGGGACCAATCATTATTCTCATCTCTAGGGGGGCCTATCAAGAGGATATTATCCTAATTCAATCTCATTCAAGTCATCAGGAAAGAATTTGAAAGCAAAGAGTGCAGCAGATCAAGCCTTGAGTCCATCTCCTAGCTGAGGGTATCTGAGGGTCAACAAGAGGGTTGTGAGCTGTGAGTTGAAGGCATGGAGAGTATCTAGACATTATGAGAGACTTAGAAAGTCATTTAAAGAAGGAGACAAGCCATTGATGAGAGCACAAGAGCTATAGCTGAAGGCAGTCAACTAGGGTTTCATCTGGGTCAACCCTAGGTCAACCCTAGGTCAATTGACTGATTTAAGGGGCATTCAAGTCTAGTGGAGAGATGTGGGGTTCATCATTGGACATATAAAGAAGGATATGGAGATATGCCAAGGATAATTCAAGAGAAATCAAGGAGAAGAGGAGTTTCTAAATTAGGGTTTCTGTGTAAAATCCCCTAGTTTAGGTCAAATTTCCAAGCAAGATAAGTCAAAATGCTAGCTTCAAATGGCTTCTTGGCCAACATGAAACTTGTAGAGGATCTCAAGACCTTTAATTTGAGTGGTGGAAGACATCAAGGAGATTTATAGAACTCAAGTTATGGTCCTTGCAAGTTACAGGTCATCTGAGGTATCTGAAATTTTGTCTGTGAAAGTGACTTGACTTCCAAGCAATTTTTACCCCTCAAGGAGATTTCAAATGAATTTCTGGTCAACATAAGGATTGTTCCTCATTGTCTTAGCTTTCTAGAATGGTATAGCATGCCCTCATATGATGTGTGGAACTCAACTTATGGTCTTGGCAAGCAAAGGGTATTTTGGGCATTTGTGAATTACAGGTCATTTTAACCTATGTCCAAAACTCATACAAGGAGGCCTCAAATGGAAAAACTTACAACATCAAACTTGCTCCAAATGACATTTTGAGTCTAGAAAGAAGGTCACAAATTGTTGGAAAAGCTCATAACATGAAGTTGCATGATTGGTCAAATTTGAACTAAAATGGCTTATAACTTGAATAAAGTCAAAGTGAAAAATGGTTTGAGAGATTTATAAGTCCAAATGGGGACTTCCAATATATGATTTTGGGTCCAAAAGACATTTTAGAGACAATGGTTCAAGCACTTTTTTGAGTTTAGAAGGAAAAAGAAAAGTTATTCATGGTTACTTGCATTTGAAGAAACATAACCAAAAATCAACCAAAGTTGGAAGGCAAGGGAAGTTGTAAGATGGATCTAGAAAGTTCATTTGAGCATTATATATTCATGAAATCAGAATTGAGCAAGGGTTGGATTCATTTTTCACCAAAATCTCATAAATTCTCTCCATTCTTTCTCATTGCATTTTCATCCCAATTTCTCAAATTCTTCACCAATCACCATCAAAATCAATTTCATCATACTGATTCATCATCATGCCATAGGATTCAGCCAAGAACATAGTGTAATTTGCTCAATTTCGTGTGCTTCCATCAACCATACACAATTTGCAATTTCCATTGG
Organism: Lathyrus sativus; assembly: GCA_963859935.3. Taxonomy (NCBI): domain Eukaryota; kingdom Viridiplantae; phylum Streptophyta; class Magnoliopsida; order Fabales; family Fabaceae; genus Lathyrus; species Lathyrus sativus. Next base: position 186,192,898 of record OZ012740.1, on the reverse strand, counting down.
AACTCAAGATCCAAGGCCAAATTCATCAAGGTGTTGCATACAGAATCACTTGCTGCAAGAATAGATCCAGATTGAAGCATCAAGGCTCTCAGATCCACGAATCTCATCATCATCCACAAGCTTTTGCACCAGGTTCAATTTCTCTCCCATAGCTTGATACAGATAGATTTACATTAGTTTGTTAGTATAATAATGATGTAGGATGTTAGTAGAGCATTTCTGATTGATTAGGAGTAGTTTAGTGATGATTCATAGCAGGTGCTTGAAACTGTTAGGACTTAGAACTTGCAGTAGAGTGTGTGATAATCTTAGGTTGTTAGTGCAGAATGATCTGCGTGAAGTATAGAAGAGATTAGTGTAGGTTTGGTGGAGAATCTTGAGGATGAGTTGCAGAGTATTTTCATGGAGTCAGAACTTGTCTCGATCGGTTTGAGTGATTTGTTGAGTTTCAAAACAATCTATGACCATAGACGTATAGAGGGAGAAATTCTGAATGATTTTCATGTTTATATCGTGTTGATCCATGGACTGTGGAGAGAGAACAGATTGATGGAAGTATATTCGTGCATGGCTTCCATGGAAGTTGAAACCCTAAGTTCTCACAAGGAGGAAGAAGACGTAATCAGGAGCGTCCATTGCGTGTTGGACTTTTGACCTCAGAGCCCATCGTGTGGCTCTAGTTTAATTCTGAATTTGGAGGGAAGAGTGGTGCCCTAAACGCACCGTTTCATTTAATGAAACGGGCGGGCCTAAGTGTGTTTATGATATTCCCACCCCCCAGTTTTGAGCCCACTATGATCTGAACGTGAATAACCTGCTATTCTCACCCCCTGGCTATTTCTCTATTCTTCTTTTTATTATTTTCTTTTCATTTTTTTCATTCATTTTAAAAAATTCATAATAAATAGATAAAAAACCATTTTTAATTCATTCTTTTTACACTATTTTCTTTAGGATGTCTAGAAAATTATAAAAAAATAAAAAATGCATTTTGTTTTTATTTGATATTTTTTCCATATTTTCTAAATAAATGACATTTTAAATAGTTTCATTTCATGCATGATTTTATTAATTTTTGTTCTACTAGATGCTTTCATATTTTTTGTTCATTCTTTTTAGGTTGTTTAGATGAGATATTGAACTTGTAGAAACAATTTAGTTCCCATTTTTAGAAATTAATTTTGGGTGCTTAATGTAGGCTTGAACAACATGAACAAATTAGGGTTTTTAGGTGATGACTTAAGAAGTTTGATTCTTTCCCTTAGGACTTAGGGTTTGACTAGTTTAGTTATGGGACTATAGGGGCTATGGGTAGTTATTAGATCCCTTAGAAAAAGTCAGGATTCCCCTACTGCTATTAATACTCTGTGTATATCTGATTGTCTGGTGTGGTGTGCCCTCTGGGGATTATTGCTTGCTTGCTTGGGTATGGGGATTGTCTGGGGACTTGGGAGAGCTGAAGACTTGAGGAGATGAAGACCATTGGAGATCCAGAGATTGAAGATCAACTGCCAGAGTTGGAGAGGAGGTTCTTGCTAGCAGCTGCTGAGGAGACTAGGGTTTAGGAGCTAGGCAGAGCTCTAGATTAGAAAGCTTGTTTCTCAAACATGGAATGCCTTGTCTGCATCCATCCTTTCTCTATGATTCAAAGTCTCTTTCAAATATCCACCTCCTTCCTTTGGAAGGATCAGTGAATGTATTTGGGAAGATAGAACTTTTGAGAGGAAACTTTCTGTTTAATGTTAACAGTTGATGAACCACCCTTGGTAGGTAATTAACTGTATAACATTCATTCACTTCACTCTTGTGACTAATTCCTCATCCTGGAGGTTTGAACTTGAAGAAAAGCCATTGCAGATGGAAGACAGATGATCAAAGCCCTTGCCTGAAGGCCATGAAGATGGAGATTGATGCTTGTTGAAGCCTGTAACTGATTGGAGATTACTTGAAGCCAGGTGTTGATTCAGAGCTGCTGAAGCTGTTTGTTTTATTGCTGTATTTCATTCTTGATGTATTGATTGGTTTTCTGGACTGTATTGTTTGCTGTTTACCCTGTAGGGTTGAAAGTGAAGCCTGTTCACTTTTGCCTATTGTTTTCTAGGTTCGAGGTTGAGTGGGACTCCCTTGCCTCGCTTGTACTGTTGCATCCATGCATTTTACCGCTTTATTATATCTGGTATTGTTTCTGTTTCTGCCTATCCCGTAGGATCTCTGTTTCTCTCTGTGCAAGAGAGGAGCATGATAGACACTAGGTCTTAACCCATGCATGATAACATTAGGTTAGTTTGATTCCCTTCGCAACCGTAGGTTAGAGTTCTGTCTCTTCTTTCTCAAAACAAACAGAAAAACATATAAAGATTTCAAGCACAATAAAAGACACTTCTTCCGTAAAAGAATGCGAACTCATCAAAGACGTCATTTTTGTCCGCTTGGACTATTAATCAGAAAAACCTTTTTTCAGAAGGAGTAAAATCAACCAAGACAGACTTGTGTCGTACGTGGCCCGAACTACGTTTGCTCTGATCTTTCATGCTGTATGAAAGTACGTAGGCATAGGATGCGATATCCTAGCGAGCAACCTTCCCCTCCTTTCCCGTAGGTAGGCGAACTACGTTGACTCTGATTTCTCGTTCCAGGCGAGAATACGTAGGCATAAAGTGCGATACTTTGCCGAGTCATTTTTATTTTCAGTTTTATTTTCTTTTTAACCCTTGACCTATAGTTTAGATAGAATAACAATCCATACCCGAAAACAAGCGTGGATCCCGTCGAGTACGACGGACGTGAGGGGTGCTAATACCTTCCCCTTGCGTAACCGACTCCCGAACCCAGGTTTTGGTTGCGACGACCATACCTTTCCCGTCTTTGCGAGGTTTACTCTGAGCGTTTCCTTTCCCTCCCATGGGATAAATAACGCACGGTGGCGACTCTTCTGTTCAGCCGGCGCCGATTTTCGCAGTAGCGACAATACTGACTACAATGGATGGTGAAGACTTCCCACAACCTGTAAACGCAGACATAGTTAAAAAATACTACGCATAAAAAGAGACCCGCTAGGTTGACAGGCCTAGGCAAAAATAAGGGCATCCCGGCAAACCAAAAGGGTTTGGGCAAAAATTAGGGATATATATATAAAAAGATGTACACCCGGCAAGTCGAAAACCTGAAAAGGCGGCTTGGGCAAAAAAGGGTATCCCGGTGGATTGAAAACCTGAAAGGGCAATCCAGGCAAAAGTTAGGGATTAAAGCGTATGACTATGTCTCTTTTGGATCACTCATGAAACTGCAACCAGTTGTACTACTTACTCAAGCTCAAACAGATAAAGCTCAATCCAATCGTTTCCGTCTCAACAGCAAGAAGATGAGATACTTGAGTGGCAATAGTAGAATTGAAACTCAATAGGATTATTTCCCACATAGCTGATTCTTTTTGTAAAACTTCATGACAAAATTCTCTTACTAGGGTTTATGTCTCCTTGTACAAACTTACCCGTGTATGGGTCACTTTTGATATAAATAAATTCCATCTTTTGAATCCAGATTTACTTTTACCCTATTTACATAAGCGAAACGTCCATTGGTTGTGTTTGAATGTATGTATGCCTTTGAATATGATTGATGTTTACCAGAAATGCATGAAAATGCAGTAATAGTATTTACTAAGGACGAACGAGGGAAAGATTTCAACGAAGCTTCGCCGGTTCATCTTTACAAGACAGTTACAAACCATCAGTAGGACTAATCCATTTTCACAAAGTCTAATCTCCCCTGGAATTTATATCCATCTCTTTTATCCTCATACGGATATACGGGAAATTACTTTCCAATAAGGGCACGATGAACGAAGACGGGATGTTATACTTATCCTACTATCAAACGAAAACGAAGGTTATCTATACCCTACTATCCCCAACAACGGGAGGTTATCTATACCTTGTTATCCCCAACAACGGGAGGTTATCTATACCTTGTTATTCCCAGCAGACGGAGGGTTATATATTCTTCAACAACGAATCGGGATTTATTTTCCTTGGTCAGCAGTTGTTATACAAGGATATCCAGACACTTCCAGCAGTGTCATATCATACATACATCATTTACATCATACCATAACATATATATCTATAGTACATTACCTAAGTGCATCATGTCATACATGCATACATAAAGCATAAACTAATGTTGTTATACAGAATGCTACCTTGTTTTCAGGTTAATTATCCAACAAACAAGCTTATGATCTTTGGGACTGCTTTATTGTAACCTCAGGGTTACTTTATCCTCCTGATGAGCTTCTTATTACTTTGGGACTGCTTTATTGTAACCTCAGGGTTATTTTATCCTCCTGATAGCCTCTCATGACTTCAAGACTGCTTTAGAGCTACTGATTGCTCTATCTTCCTGAAATCATCCTATTACTTCAAGACTGCTTTAGAGCTATTCATTGCTCTATCCTCATGAGGTCATATTACTACTTCAAGACTGCTTTAGAGCTATTCATTGCTCTATCCTCCTGAAGCCATCTAATTATTTCAAGACTGCTTTAGAGCTATCCATTGCTCTATCCTCCTGAAATCATTACTTCAAGACTGCTTTAGAGCTATTGATTGCTCTATCCTCCTGAAGACATATCACATTATTATTTCAAGACTGCTTTAGAGCCATTCATTGTTCTATCCTCCTGAAATCATATCATTGCTTCAAGACTGCTTTAGGGTTATCACTATTGATTGCTCTATCCTCATGAAGACATGCTGCTACATCATTATTATTCCAGACTCCTGACAGCTTTCATCATACACCCATATTTTGAACTGCTCCCCCCTAGTGGCATCTTTAAGCCCACTCAATCATATTCAACTAGCCATCTGTACCACTCTAGTGCACTGGTGAGTGCAAATTTTTGGGCTTTTGTGTTCAATCCCCTTCAACCTTCCAGGTTACGACTGGCAAATATACCAATCTAACCCCTCAGGTTTCAGAAAATTGAACAGGGGCAGCTGTTGCACCCCAAAATTTGCCCTCACAATACAAGACTTTGTGTTCTAAGAAGGTTCACAAGGTTCACAAGCTTCACAATACCTCCCATGAGTATCACAAGATATCTTATGGAGATTCACAAGGTTCACAAAGTTCACAATTGGTCAGAAGAGTTGACAATTCCCTCAGACAATGCACCTCCTAAGCAGTGCATCCAAAACTAGGGTTTTGACTTTAATCAGGCTAAATGGACTTCCAAGACTTCAAGTGAGCTTCATAACATCTTATATGTGTATAAGAACCCCCATGTCAAGTTTCAAGACTTTTCTCAAAAGTTTGCTCAGTCAGATGATCAGATAAGTCAAAAGCAGTCAATGTAGTTAAAAAGTCAAACTGAGGTCAACTGTGGTCAAACCAAAGTCAAACTTCATGATTTTTTGCCAACATCAAGTATATGAAGTAAAATTCATCATTTTATCAAGGGTTGATCATGATTCATCAAGGAGATTCCAGATCATCAATAATCAGGAGTTTCTAAATTAGGGTTTCCTCAGTAAAAGTCAACTGAACTTTGACCAGGCATAACTTTCACATACTTCATCACCAAGTCTCCATCCAAAGCTCATTTTGAAGGAAATTGAATTATCTACAACTTTGATGTTGAAGGTTAAGCCCAAAAATGCTTTATTTGAAAGATATGATCTAAGACATTATGGGTCATTTCAAAAGTCAACAAAAAGTCAACAACTTCAAAAGGGCATAACTTGAGATTGGTAAATGATATGGACCTGAAACCAATGGGGTTGTTTAGAGGACTCTTCAAGCTTTCCAAAAAGTCCAAGAACACCATCATACCTTTAAAATTGAGAGAAATGTGCCCTTGCAAAGTTGGGCAATTTTGTGATGGTTTATGTTGAAAATGGAGGCTTAGAAGTATTTCTTTCCAAATGGGCTGCCTAATTTATGACCCAATCCATCTCATAACATGGTGCACGACCCAATTGACCAAAATTCATCATTTTTATTATTTTTTATTTATTTATTATTGATTTAATTCATAAAAATCATTTTAAATAAATAAAAAAATATAAAAATCTATTTTTGGGTGAAGATTTTGTTTCTAGAAATTCATAATCATTGATTGAATTAGAATGAGAAGGAAATCATGTGATCTCTCCCAAATTATTATTTTTTATTTATTTATTATTGATTTAATTCATAAAAATCATTTTAAATAAATAAAAAATATAAAAATCTATTTTTGGGTGAAGATTTTGTTTCTAGAAATTCATAATCATTGATTGAATTAGAATGAGAAGGAAATCATGTGATCTCTCCCAAATTATTATTTTTTTTTATTTATTTATTATTGATTTAATTCATAAAAATCATTTTAAATAAATAAAAAATATAAAAATCTATTTTTGGGTGAAGATTTTGTTTCTAGAAATTCATAACCATTGATTGAATTAGAATGAGAAGGAAATCATGTGATCTCTCCCAAATTATTATTTTTTATTTATTTATTATTGATTTAATTCATAAAAATCATTTTAAATAAATAAAAAATATAAAAATCTATTTTTGGGTGAAGATTTTGTTTCTAGAAATTCATAATCATTGATTGAATTAGAATGAGAAGGAAATCATGTGATCTCTCCCAAAATAGCAAGCACTCATGATCAAATATTTGAAATTTATACAATGATCTTTTTGAATATTTTTTGGATCAAATATCCACACAACACATCAATGATTCTGACCTAAATCCATCACACATATATACTAAGCACAAACATAACCCTAGAGACGAATTTGCAGCAGCCTAAAGGTAAGATCAAAAGCACAAAAATCTTTCAAAAAGTCATATTCGGGTTCTCAAATTCAGAGCATTGCAAGGTATTTGGAAGACATAGCAAGCTTCCTTGGACTCTTCTGATCATAAATCATCATCCATATGCATCATATACACACCCAATTGCTCAACCCGAGTTCATCTTGACCTTGAATATTTTGTTTTCGAATCCATTGATTTATCATGTTTAAACTGTTTTTGATTGTTGTAGGATGTTTAGAATGAACTCTAGAACGATTCTGGGTGGTTCAATTGGATTTTCATTGCAGGAACAAGAATTCACCATGATTAGGGTTTTCGGCCCTCTTTAGGGTTTCACGATTTTCAAATGATAAATGGATTTGAAAAACATAGGACGATTGAAAAACTCAGTAGCAATACAATGGTGCAATCAATTTTGTGAAATTTTGCCGTTTGGATGAAGTTTGTGTTTCGCAGGGTGGAAGAACTCGTAACAATATTCGTAGGAGAAAACGTTGCAAAATCCGCAGCCTGATGGTTGTTGTGCTTCCTGGAAATCAAGCTGGCCTGGGTTCAAACCTCAGCCAGGTAAGTTTCCGCTTTTTTTTTCTTTCCTTTTATTTGATTTAAATATTATAATATTAAAAATTAAATATATTATGTATATTTCTCAATAATAAATAAATAATAATAAAATATGTCTGTTTTCTTTAATTTTAAAAAATATGTTTTTTTTTCACAAATTTTGTTTCTATATTTTATGTCTAAATTGTAATATGTATAAATTAGAAAATTTTTGTATATAACTAAATCCTATTTTTTTTATATAAACCCTAAAAATTTATTTCTCATATAAACCCTAATTTCATAAAACTCTAAAAATATTTTTTAATACAAATCTAATCCTATTTTTTTTTAATGTTATTTTCTAATATAATTATTATGTATGTATGTTTACTATAATTCTTACAAATTTTTGTAAATATACTTATAAATATTTTTTTACATAATTTTAGTTTATAAATAATTGTGCTTATAATAATTAGATTTTTTGTAGTAACTTCATGATTAAAATATAATTTAATAATTTGTAAATTAAAACAATTGTTTATTCATATTTGTTTTTTTTAGTTGATTACATTAAAAAATTGTTAATTTCTTATTATTATAATATTTGGATTAATTCTGTTTATTCTTATTTACTAACCCATTTATATTCTAATCATGCTTATTATTTTGTTAAATATTGCTTACTAACCCCCTTTATTATTTATTATTGCTTATTTATATTTTATTTATCTTTGCTATTTAATTATCTTGCTTATTATTTTGTAATTGTTTCTTGGATGTAAAGTTGTTTAATTATTTAATTATTATTATGGTTAGTAATAAGGGAGTGCAACAACATGTATGTAATATTAAAATAAATTTAGATCACTTTTAAATAAAGATAATTAAAATAAACACGTCACACACGTAAGTCGATTTTAATCGCCGTCTCACTTCCTAAGGATATCCCTCAAGTTGCCTACGAATAATGGTTAAATGGGGTGTATAAAGCAAGTCCCTCAAATGGAAAAATCATCAAAGTCCCTTATGGTTGCCTTTACGAATCGAGTCCCTTTCGAAAAATGATGATGGTCCCTTATATGTGCTTATTACATCCCACAATGGCCTTCAAAGTCAAATTGTCCCTCACATATCCCTTAACATCCAAAGTAAGGACTACCTACTCCATTATAGTAGGGATAGTCTTACTAAAGGAAAGAATGAAGAATGGGAAGGACCTTTAAACATTAGGGTAGGTTACTCCTAGGTGCTTGCTCACTTCAAAACTGTTTCGCACTTAAACAAATTTTCAACAAGTTTTCAAACAAGTTCTTAACACATCCTTACATGGATTATTTATTAACTATTCTGAAAATTTTCTATTCACACACTACACTTTCAAAACAATTCAAAAGTGAGCTTAAGTACCTAAGAGCCCATGGATAACCATGGATGAAAAGGATGCTAATACCTTCCCTTTTCATAACCTACCCCCCGGACCCAAAATATTCTCTAAGGTCTTTCCTGTTCTTTTATAACCTTTCCTTATGGATAAAATAAAAGTCGGTGGCGACTCTTGCTATCCGCAACATTGTTTAAAGTCAGTTCTCCCACCGTGTTACAGATTGACTTGAAGAAAAGCCATTGCAGAGGGAAGATTGATGATCAAGACCTTGCTGAAAAGCTGTGGAGATGGAGATTGATGCTTGCTGAAGCTTGTATCTGATTGGAGATGACTTGAAGATAGGTATGGATGCAGAGCTGCTGTGGCTGTTTATTTTTGTTGTTATTCATTCTTGATGTATTGATTGGTTTTCTGGACTGTATTGTTTGCTGTTTACCCTGTTGGGTTGAAAGTGAAGCCTGTTCACTTTTGCCTATTGTTTTCTAGGTTCGAGGTTGAGTGGGACTCCCTTGCCTCGCTTGTATTGCTGCATCCATGCATTTTACCGCTTTACTGTATATATCTGATATTGTTTCTGTTTCCGTCTATTCCCTTAGGATCTCTGTTTCTCTCTGCGCAAGAGAGGAGCATGATAGACACTAGGTCTTAACCCATGCATGATAACATTAGGTTAGTTTGATTCCCTTCGCAGCCGTAGGTTAGAGTTCTGTCTCTTCTTTCTCAAAACAAACAGAAAAACACAATAAATATTTCAAACACAATAAAAGACACTTCTTCCGTAAAAGAATGTGAACTCATCAAAACGTCATTTTTGTCCGCTGGGACTGTTAATCAGAAAAACCTTTTTCAGAAGGAATAAAATCAATCAAGACAGACTTGTGTCGTACGTGGCCCGAACTACGTTTGCTCTGATCTTCCATGCAGTGTGGAAGTACGTAGGCACAGGATGCGATGTCCTGGCGAGCAACCTCCCCCTCCTTTCCCGTAGGTAGGCGAACTACGTTGACTCTGATTTCTCGTTCCAGACGGGAATACGTAGGCATAAAGTGCGATACTTTGCCGAGTCATTTTATTTTCTTTTAACCCCTGGACCTGTAGAGTAGATAGAATAACAATCCATACCCGAAAACAAGCGTGGATCCCGTCGAGTACGACGGACGTGAGGGGTGCTAATACCTTCCCCTTGCGTAACCGACTCCCGAATCCAGGATTTGGTTGCGATGACCATTCCTTTCCCCGTTTTGCGGTAGGTTTACCTCGAGCGTTTCCTTTCCCTCCGTTGGGATAAATAACGCACGGTGGCGACTCTTCTGTTCAGCCGGCGCCGATTTTCGCAGTAGCGACAGCTGGCGACTCTGCTGGGGATCCAACGTCCCCTGGCTGCTAAGGACTGCGATAGTTCTTATGCATTTGGGATCCAACGTCCCTTAAGAGAGTCAATCCTAACGCTTGTTTTCCCGTCGAGGATTTTGTATGGATTTATATTTCTGACCTTTATTTTTCAGCATTATGTATATTGATTATTATTGCTGTATGGGGGTGTGACGGGTGTTCTATGATTGAGAGAGAAGCCGGACCTAGGCTTGAGTGCACCCTAGAGTTAGAGTAGAAAGTAGTGGGCGCGTGCCGGCTTTGCTTGCATTAGTGTCTCATGAAATCTACACTCGGACGAGGTTCTTCTGGTTGGCTTCTTTTTCTACCCTTTGGGTCGAAGGGTTTGTTGGTCAGCTGAATTGTCGACTCCAGGAACCGATCATTTGGAAGTTGGCTAAGTGAGGCCTCTTCAGGATTTGATGATGCCACTCCTTCTGGGAATCGTATCATCAACCCTGAAAGTCTGTGACGCCGACGACCGCATAGGATGCCATACCTTTGTCAGTCACTAGGACATCCACCTGTGAGAGGGTTTGGGGTTATGCAGGCAACTAGACCTTCAGACTACCGGTTTGTTTCTTGATCGGAGATCCTGGGTATTTATGGAGAGTCATGAGGTCTGTCAGAGACCATTTGGAGATGTGTTATGAGGTCTGTCAGAGACCAGTTGGATAGTTCTGGGGTCTGTCAGAGACCAGTTGGAGATGTGATTTGAGGTCTACCAGAGACCAGTTGGAGTTATGGTTGGAGGTCTGTCAGAGACCATTGTTGGAGCTTTGTTTTAGGTCTATCTGGGACCAGGGCTTGAGGACTTCTAAAGAGTCTGTTTGAGACCTCTTGATATGGTTCAGGCTATTCAGCTACGGCAGTTGGTCCCTGTTGCATGTTACTTGCATTGCATCTTTTACATACCCATTATCATTGCATCCCATTAACGTGTGTCTGTGCTGCAGGTGCATTTGCATATCCTCCGATTCTAGTGCCCAGACTTCTGAGTATGGATTATGGCTGGTCTGAGGAAAACAGTTGCGTATAAGCTGCCTACACCTGATATTACTTCTCTGCTTGGTCTGATATCTCTTGCTGATGAGGAGGTTAGGAGAAGCTTCAGAATGAGTCATGGGAGATTACTGAGATTAGTCTGCAAGCCCACTACTGATGAGATGAATGGGCTGTACACCTTGATGCAGTTCTATGACCCTGCATTGAGATGTTTTACGTTTGCTGACTTCATTCTAGGGCCCACCATTGAGGAGTATGTGGAGTTTACTGAGCTACCGGTGCAAAACAAGGTTCCCTTTATTCACTCTGCTGCTGAGCCCAAGTTGGAGGACTTAGCCAAAGCCTTGCATATGGACGCTGCAGAACTATTAGTGACTTCTTGGCTTGGGGTTTCAGGTTTCTCCCTTGATTTCCTGGTTGGCAAAGCTCAGGAGTATGCCAAGAGCGGATGTTGGGTGGTTTTCAATGCTATTTTGGCTCTATGCATTTATGGGATTGTGCTATTCCCTAACTTGCCCAATTTCGTAGACTTGTACGCTTTCCATCTATTTGCTGCCGGCAATCCAGTGCCAACGCTGATTGGAGACTTCTACCACTCCTTGCACTACAAGAACGAAAACAGAAGGGGGAAGGTTGTCTACTGCTATGCTCCTTTGTTGAATATGTGGTTCAAAAGCCACCTTCCCATGAAGGGATCTTTTGTGAAGAGTGCAACCACCGCTAGCTGGTCAGAGCGCCTGATGAGGCTATCCTCTGAAGACGTTGAGTGGTTTGATCGAGACCTGCTAGGGGCTGAGCTTATATTCAGTTGTTCTGGGTACCCTAATGTCCCGCTGATAGGAAGAAAAGGGTGTATCAACTACAACCCATCCCTGTTGGTCCGTCAGTTCGGATATGCGCTGAGGAACCCACCAAAGGAGGAAGAAGTACAGGAATCTCTGTACTTCACCGGTGATTTGAAGGGGGAGTTACTAGCCAAGCTGCAGCATGCCTGGACGCGTATTAACCGAAGAGGGAAGCCGTTGTTAGGGAAGAGTGACTGTCAGGCCTATGCACCTTACAGGGTTTGGATCCAGGAGAGAGCAAGTCAGTTGCGGATGCCATTTCCAGATGCACCAGTTCTTGTTCCCATTCCGGTAGCAGAGCCAACTACTGTTTCTAGGGAGGCCTACGAGCAAGTTGTGAAAGAAAAAGAAGCCTTGATGAAGATCAACGAAGGGTTAGAGCAGGAGCTAGTCCAGATACGCAGTGAGAAAAACAAGGCCGTCCATGCTTTCCAACAGCAGATTGAGCTAATGAACAGGTTAGGGGCTGAGTTGACTGAGGAGAGGAAGAAGCGCGAACGTCTGGGGCAAGAGTTCAGAAGCTCCCATGACATGCTGGAATACAAGAAGAAAGCGCTTGACATTGCTCACCGAGAGATCTCTTCTTGCAATAAGACCTGGAATGCCACGCTCACCAACAATAAGAAGAGGGAAGATAAGTTGAAGCAGCAAATTTCCGACCTCGAAGAGCAGTTGAAGTCCAGCATCAAGAAGTGTGAAGAAGAGGTGATGACCCGGTATAGTCTCCAGAATGCACTAAACAAGGCCATCAAAGGCAGAGATGAAGCTGTGTCTCAGAAGCGTAAACTAGAGGATCGCTTCGGAGAAGGGGCATGGGAGGAAACTGCTGAAGACGTGCGACGTGTTCTTAAGAAAAGAAACCAACTTGTTGAAGGGCTGCTTGCCCGACCAAGTCATCCGGAGACCAAGAAGCTGCTAGAAGAGTACCAGACTTATGGGAGTGTTTGATCATTTCATGTAGTAACTTGTATGCTTTATTTGCATAGTGCTGACCATCACCAGGAGTGTTGGTTGAGGTCATGCCTTCTTATTGTACTCTCAGTGACATTGTATTCTTGGCTTATTGGTTTCTCTGCAATATATGAGGCTTTATGTGATTCAACTCCGATCTTTGTATTGCTTGCACTGGCACCTTCACACTAGAATCGGGGAATGAATTTCCCTAACGCACAGACACACATTGCATTGCATTCATATTCATATTGCATTACAGGTAATCTTTGGATGGTGTCTTATTTCCTGCTTTGAACCAGGTATTTTCAGGATTGCAGATCAACGCCCGCACAGATACTCCACTCGCACCAACTGTCGAAGAATCATGGATCAAATGCAGAACGAGATGCAAGATGTGCGCGAGAAGCTAGCTCTCTTTATGCAGACCATGGAAGCTATTGCAAAAGGTCAGGAGAATTTGCAAGCCATGGTCTAACCTCTGTTGGCCCGAAATGCTGGTCACGGTAATGAGGATCATCAGTCTGTGCGAGTCGATACCGTTCATGGAGATGGCACTCCCACGCCAGTGGCTCCACCTGTAGTCAATATACCTACTGCTAATGTCAACAACGCTACCGTTGCTGGGAACGGTAACGTCGGAGTGGGGAACGAGACTGCTGTCCATAACGTTGGGCTTGGTGATGTCAACTTGGGTGATAATATGGGAGGCAACGGCTTTGGCAATGCTGGATTCGAGTTCAACGATCAGGGATTCGATAACGCTGGGAAATATGGTTTCAATGCTCAAGGCTTTGGGCAAGATGGTTATGGTGTGGCCAATCAGGGTTACGGAGGTTTTGGAAATGGAAACGGCGCTGGGTTAATGACTTTTGGGCCTGCTGGAGGTGTTCAGGGATACGGCAACAGAGGCCGAGGCCCAGTGATGAATCAGATTAGAGCTGACCGTAATAATGAATATGATGGGTATGGAGCTGGGAATGGTATGTGGCAAGAAGATCAGCAGGAGGACGCTTTCTCCGGCGGAGGCTTTGAAGGGCCGATGGATAACTCCCAGAAGATCAGAATGCTAGAAGAGCAGATGAGGGGGGTCCTGAACCAAAGTGCTGTGGGCTTGGACATGGCAACAATGGGTCTGGTACCTGGCTTGAGGGTGCCAATCAAATTCAAAGCTCCTACGTTTGATAAGTATAAAGGGGACACCTGTCCGAAAGTGCACGTGCGGGCTTATTACAGAAAGATGTCTGCATACTCAACTGATGAGAGAATGCTAATGCACTTCTTTCAAGATAGTTTGTCAGGCCCTTCCCTAGAGTGGTACATGGGGTTGGAGCCAACTAATATCAAGACATGGAAGCAATTAGCAGAGGCATATGTGGCTCACTACAAGTATAACAACGACTTGGCACCCAACCGGGTCCAATTGGCAGGGCTGTCTCAGAAAAAGGGTGAGAGCTTTAAAGAGTACGCGCAAAGGTGGCGCGATATGGCTGCCAGGGTCCGCCCTCCTTTAGAAGACAAGGAAATGAATGACATGTTCGTCGGCACATTCACAGGCTTGTTTCATGACATGTTGTTTCATACATCTCTGGCCAGTTTCTCAGATTTGATTCTGATGGGAGAAAAGATTGAGCGTAACATTAAGCAGGGAAAATTCCAGGCTGAGGATTCAACTGCATCTGGCAGTAATAGGAAGGCTTTTGGTGGGCGCCGTCAGGGCGAGGCAAGCGCAGTGTTTGGAGGCCGAGGCCGAGGCCGAGGCAGAGGTCGGAACCAATATCATCAGCCGCAGCAGGTGGCGAGTGTTACTATTCCATATCAACAACAACCACTTCAACAACAACCGTTTCAGCAGCAGCCAATGCAGCAGCAGCAGCCACAGCAGGGTGCGCAGCAGGCTCAGCGAAGATTCCAGGGTGGTAAACCAAGAAGAGTGTTTGAGAAGCCTCCCTCAACCTATGCAGATTTGTTGCAGACATTGTTGGGTTTGAACCTGGTAGAGAAGAGAACTCTGGCACCAATAACAGGAACGCCTCCGTATGGTTATGATGCAAGCAGGCACTGTGAGTTTCATTCTGGGGCTCCGGGCCACGATGTAGAGGGTTGCCATGCCTTTAAGCACGTTGTGCAGGATCTTTTGGACAATAAGACTATCAATTTCGGAACGGCAGGTCCGAATATAGTGCAGAAACCCATGCCTAATCATGGGGCAAACGCCATTCTGACTGAGGAAGGGTTGAATCTGATTATGAATGTCGATGATTTAAAGACGCCGCTGAACGAGATAAAAAGCAGATTGTTGCAAGGAGGTGTTTATCCAGGATGTGACGAGTATTGCTTAGAATGCTGGACCCTAGCCGAGGGGTGTGATGATTTGAAGAAAGGCATTCAGGCTTTAATTGATGGAGGCACATTGCAGTTTGACCGAGCAGCAACTGAAGAGCCTGCAGGGGCGGTAGCAGATGATCAGAGTGATGTGGCCACTATAACGATTCCTCGAAAGACAATCACTATTGCAGCACCGGTTCAGCGACCGCCGATCACCATAACTAAGGCCGGACCGATCCCGTACGAGAACACAAAAGCAGTCCCCTGGTCATATGGGTTGGAGGTGTATTGTGATGGGATAAAGATTGATGTTAACAAGCAGCCAGCCGAGACTGTGGACAACGTTGTTGGTTCAGGAGGTATGACAAGGAGTGGTAGGATCTTTATATCACCTGAAGTGGAGGCCGAAAGACTAGCGAAAGGAAAAGGGAAGATGGTTGAGAATGGCCCAGTGCAAGCAAGCGATAAAGAAGCAGCATCGAAAGATGTAGAAGAGTTCATGCGCTTGATTCGAAAAAGTGATTATAAGATTGTGGAGCATCTGCAACAGACGCCATCCAAAATATCCATCTTGTCATTGCTCTTGTGTTCGGAAGCTCACCGAAATGCTTTGTTGAAAGTCCTGGATACTTCTTTTGTACCCCAAGACGTCTCCGTGAATCAGCTGGAAGGAGTGTTGGCACATGTGAATGCAGGCCACAGCTTGGGCTTTACTGACTTTGATTTGACCCCTAAGGGGAGAGATCATAATATGGCGCTGCACATATCTGTTGAGTGTAGAGGATCAGTAATGTCGCATGTATTGGTCGACACCGGATCGTCTCTGAATGTGCTGCCCAAGAAAGCGATGATGAAGCTAGATGTCAGGGGAATCCTGTGCACGCCCAGTGACTTGGTAGTCAAAGCGTTTGATGGCACGCGAAGAACAGTCTTTGGATCGATAACATTGCCTCTGCAGGTGGGGCCGGAGGTGTTTGTAACGGAATTTTATATCATGGATATACAGCCTGCGTATAGCTGCCTGCTCGGAAGACCCTGGATTCATGGGGCTGGGGCAGTCACGTCTACCCTGCATCAAAATTTGAAATATATGGTCGGAGACAGCGTAGTCACCGTTTGCGGAGAAGAAGACATCCTGGTCAGCCATCTGTCGTCATTTAAATATGTGGAGGTCGACGGAGAGATCCACGAAACACCCTATCATGCATTTGAAGGTTTGCGTATCAAGGACAAAGGTCCCGGGCCAAGCAAAGTGTCAGAGATAGCCGTCTCGTCGTATAAAGAAGCTCAAGCTCTGGTGGAGGCAGGAGAAGCAAAGGGCTGGGGAAAAATGCTGGATATCCCTGTGAAGATGGACCGGTTCGGGCTGGGGTACCAACCGTCGTCGTCAACACCTGCTGTGGGGCCACCCCGTTTCAGAGGGCCAATAACCATCTCTGCCGGTGCAGTATGTCATGAAACCATCAACGCTGCTTCGGAGTCTGACGAAGGAGACAGCGACTGTGATGTGGATGCCTGGATTCAGCCAAGCACGCCAGGACAGGGACTGTGCAACTGGTCTATTCAGGAGCTTGTTCCTGTGACTCTTAAACAATAATGCTTTGCTTTATTAATTGTTGAATAATCTGATGTCTTGCCCGGGGCATCAGGATTTGCTTAGGGCTGTGTTGTTATGAACATTGCGTGTTAATCATTAAATAAATGGCGTTTTTTTCATGTGCAAATACTGTAATCTCTGTCTTTCTTGTTTTGTTTTTTTCAATAAAATGGCAACGTGGTTATTCGCTTTATACGCATTTTGAAGCACTTAACCATTCCTTTTGCAGGATAACATTTTCAGATGACATCCTTGAACCACCCATGACTCGTCCCGACTTTGAGCACCCGGTATTTCAGGCCGAAGAAGAGGTTGTCGAAGATAGTGACGTTCCTGAAGAACTGTCTTGGTTGGTGAAGCAAGAGGAAAGAGCCATTCTGCCTCACGACGAGATCATCGAAATTATCAACTTGGGGCCGGAAGGGGTTGATAAGAATATTCATATCGGAGCCGCGCTGCAGAGCGATATCAAGCGAAGACTGGTTGAAATGCTCCGAGAGTATAGTGATGTATTCGCTTGGTCGTATGAAGATATGCCAGGGCTCGATACAGATATGGTTGTGCATCGTCTGCCACTGAAAGAAGAATGCCCGCCGGTCAAACAAAAGCTTTGCAGAACTCGACCAGATATGGCAGTGAAGATCAAAGAGGAAGTTCAAAAACAGTGGGACGCTGGTTTCCTGGCTGTGACAAAATATCCCTCATGGGTTGCTAACATCGTACCAGTGCCAAAGAAAGATGGCAAGGTTCGAATGTGCGTGGATTATAGAGACTTGAATAAGGCGAGCCCAAAAGACGATTTTCCACTTCCTCATATTGACGTGCTAGTTGATAATACCGCTCAATACTCTGTATTCTCCTTCATGGATGGTTTTTCAGGCTATAATCAGATTAAAATGGCGCCAGAGGATATGGAGAAGACCACTTTCATAACGCCTTGGGGAACATTTTGCAACAAAGTGATGCCCTTCGGTTTGAAAAATGCTGGGGCAACATATCAGCGTGCGATGACGACTCTTTTCCATGATATGATGCATAAAGAGATCGAAGTTTATGTTGACGATATGATTGCCAAATCCTAGACGGAGGAAGAGCATCTGGTGAATCTGCTGAAGTTATTTAAAAGGCTTAGGAAGTTCAGGCTGAGACTGAACCCTAACAAATGCACCTTCGGGGTGAGATCGGGTAAACTGCTGGGGTTTATCGTAAGCGAAAGAGGAATAGAGGTCGATCCTGCTAAAATAAAAGCGATTCAAGAAATGCCGACGCCTAAAACAGAGAAAGAGGTGCGCGGGTTTTTAGGGAGGTTGAACTACATCGCTCGGTTCATATCTCACCTAACTGCTACGTGCGAACCATTATTCAAGCTGTTGAAGAAAGATCAAGCTGTAACATGGAACGAAAATTGTCAAAAGGCGTTCGATAAAATAAAGCAGTATTTGCAGGAGCCTCCTATTTTGATACCCCCAGTGGCAGGGAGACCCTTGATCATGTATTTGACGGTTCTTGAGGGAAGCATGGGTTGTGTTCTCGGTCAACACGACGAGACAGGAAGAAAAGAGCATGCGATCTACTACTTGAGTAAGAAATTTACAGATTGTGAATCTCGATACTCAATGCTTGAGAAAACTTGTTGCGCGCTAGCCTGGGCCGCCAAGCGTTTGAGGCAATACATGCTGAATCATACAACCATGCTCATCTCGAAGATGGATCCGATCAAATATGTGTTCGAAAAGCAGGCGTTGTCAGGGAGAATTTCCCGTTGGCAGATGGTCTTGACTGAATATGACATTCAATATGTCTCGCAAAAGGCTATAAAGGGGAGTGTGCTGTCTGAGTATCTGGCGGAGCAGCCTATTGAAGATTACCAATCGATGAGGTTTGATTTTCCTGACGAGGATATCATGTACCTAAAGATGAAAGATTGTGAAGAGCCGTTGCCAGACGAAGGGCCAGAGTTGGGTTCCAAATGGAAGATGATATTTGATGGAGCTGTAAACGCTTACGGTAGCGGAATAGGGGCAATCATCACTACGCCACACGGGTCGCACATCCCGTTTACTGCCCGATTGACCTTTGTTGTTACCAATAATGAGGCCGAATACGAAGCTTGTATAATGGGGATTGAAGAAGCCATTGATTTGCGAATCAAGAATTTAGACGTCTACGGAGACTCAACTCTGGTGGTGAATCAGATAAAAGGGGAATGGGAGACACGTCAGCCTAATTTGATACATTACATGAATTATGCAAGAAGACTGTTGCCTTTCTTTGACAAGGTTGAATTGCATCACGTACCGCGGGCAGAGAATCAAATGGCTGACGCCCTGGCCACTTTGTCTTCCATGTACAAAGTCAACTTCTGGAACGAGGCTCCCAGAATCATTATCTCTCGGCTTGACAGACCAGCTTACGTATTTGCTGTTGACGAGGCATCCGATGACAAACCGTGGTATTTTGACATCCTTAATTTCCTGAAGAATAAAGAGTATCCGGCTGGGGCATCCAGTCAAGATCAGAAGACTCTCAGGAGATTAGCGGGTAATTTCTATTTGAATCCGGATGGTGTCTTGTACAGAAGGAACCACGACCTGGTGCTGTTGCGTTGTGTAGACGAAAGAGAGGCAAAGCTGCTCATGGAGGAAATACACGAAGGTACCTTTGGTACGCATGCTGGTGGGCATGCTATGACGAGGAAGCTGCTGCGGGCAGGTTATTTTTGGCTGACTATGGAAACTGATTGTTTCAAGTTTGCGAGGAAGTGCCACAAGTGCCAAATCTATGCTGATAAGATCCATGTGCCTCCGAGTCCTCTAAATGTGATGTCATCACCTTGGCCATTCTCGATGTGGGGGATCGATATGATTGGAAAGATCGAGCCGACAGCTTCTAACGGGCATCGGTTCATCCTAGTAGCAATCGATTATTTCACCAAGTGGGTAGAAGCGGCGTCTTACGCAAATGTAACAAAGCAAGTGGTGGCCAGATTCATCAAGAGAGATATCATTTGCCGATATGGGATCCCCGAGCGGATAATCACAGACAACAGTTCAAACCTAAACAACAAAATGATGAAGGAGCTCTGTCAGAATTTCAAGATCGAACACCACAACTCATCCCCTTACCGACCCAAGATGAATGGCGCTGTCGAAGCGGCCAATAAGAATATCAAGAAGATCGTTCAGAAAATGATGGTGACCTATAAGGATTGGCATGAGATGCTACCTTTCGCTTTGCACGGTTATCGTACGACGGTGTGCACATCAACCGGGGCAACCCCGTTCTCGTTAGTATACGGAATGGAAGCGGTATTACCATTGGAGGTTGAGATCCCTTCTCTGAGGGTATTGCGAGACGTTCAGCTGGATGAGGCAGAATGGGTGAAAGACAGGTTGAACCAATTGAGTTTGATGGATGAGAAGAGGCTAGCTTCTCTAGCATATGGTCGTTTGTACCAGAGCCGAATGAAGAAAGCATATGATAAGAAGGTACATCCGCAGAGCTTTCAGACGGGCGACCTTGTGCTGAAAAAGATTTTCCTGCCGCAAGCAGATCACAGGGGCAAGTGGACCCCCAATTACGAAGGGCCATACGTTGTCAGGAAAGTCTTTTCAGGAGGGGCGTTATTGTTATCCACCATGGACGGTGAAGACTTTACGTCGCCTGTGAATTCGGACGCAGTTAAAAAATACTTTGCTTAAAATTGACCCGCTGGACAAAAAAAAGAGAGTCCAGGCAAAAATGGGGCATCCTGGCGAACCAAAAACAGAATGAAAGGTTCGGGCAAAAGTTAGGGATAAAATCCGAAAAATGTACACCCGCGAAGTTGAAAACCTACACTGGGCGGCTTCGGCAAAAAAGGGTATCCCGGTGAACTGAAAACCCGTAAAGGGCGGTTCACACAAAAGTTAGGGATTTGAAAAGCAAATGACTGCGGTCCGAATTTGATACTACGTTGAGCATTGGTGCGGGAGAATATACTCAAGGGGTCGATTATCGGATACAATCTCTTCGGAAGTGTGAATACCGGGAAAGCATTAGAGTCGGACGAGTCATAGGAGGATTAGTTCGTGGTGTTCGTCTGCATCCCGTTGCCGACATGTGTACAAATTTAGTTTGTCAGTATATTCATGCTTCCTGTGCACACTTGTATATCTGCTTTGCGTAGCTTCCTCTTTTCAGGAGTTACATCTCGTGTACAAAAACTCCGCCCATTCAGGGGCCCAATCAATAAAATGTGTTATTCAGTGTTTGATGCTGGTTCTTTACTGTTTTGTACATGATAAAACGCCTAGGTTTATTGAAACTAGCATGTGTATAACATCACTAGCCCTTGCCAACAATTGCTAAAGCTTTGAATTAACTGAAAATAACGTCACTAACCTGAATCAAGATGGTTGCATAGGCTTGTCTTGTCTTGTTTGTGTTGTTGCAGGTCTCACGGCCGGACGAGGAAGACGATCAAAGGATTGCAATACCGAAAGACTCGACCCCACGCAGGTCATGCATGTGCCTCCTGAAGAAGGATCGAATTCCCTATCTAGTCGTAGCCTATCCAGAAGGCATGCTCCAACAAAGCCATTTATTCTCAACAGAGTTGGCGATTCCATGATTGTAGGCTGAGTTCAGACAGTGTGGTGTCCCCCGAAGGATTCCTTATCTCAAACGGAGTTGATTTAGCCTCAGAAGATTAATAATCTGTGAGCTGTATTCAGACAAGTTCATCTTTCCCCGCAGGGTCATTTACTCTCCCCTAGCGGAATCAGCGGATTTTCCCCAAGAGAATCGCCTCATCCCCAAGGGAGTTCTCTTTTCAGCAAGTGTTTTCATTCCTCCCAGTGGAACTCGAAGATTAAGACTCTCCCCGGCAGAGTTGGTTGCGGGTCCTGGCATTTGTTTTGTCCGAATACCGTGTGATATCCGTTCACTCTCCAGCAGAAGTCCAATCATACCAGGCACATCTGCCATTCTCCAACAGAGTTATATTCCCAGCAGGGTGTTACTTCAGTGAGGTGTTTGGTTCGAGTTCCCAATTTCCCAGCTGAGTCGACTTCCCTCTTCAGGCATTTATTTTGTTGGAACAATTTTTGTAGCATCTGGCTATCCCCAGCGGAATCAGCAGTGTCTTCAGCATTTATTTTGCTGGAGCAGTTCCTGTATCCCAGCAGTTATAGTCTGCATTGGCATCGGCATATAGTGTCATACTTACATTCACCAAATGAAAAGCGTAGCATTTCCATGTCAAATAGAGCAGTGCATTATTGTCAAGCGCATGCATGTCGAAACATAAACCAGGATGGCTAACCTCTTGTTTCAAGTAATGTTTCTTTTGCACGTAGAGAGAGCCCTCGCTCAGGTGAATCAATAAACGTTCGAAGTTTCGGCACGAGGCATTCAACGAAGTGTCAGCTTTGGCACTACTCCCCACAGAGTCAGCAGGATAAGTTTCTCTTTGTCCCCAAGCAGAGTTACTTATTTCCCCGCCAGGGTTTCTTGTTAAAGTTTCTCTAGTCCGACCAACGGATTTGTTTCTTTCAAAGTTGTTGTTACGTCAAAGGTTTCATGAACCAGAATTTCAGAGGCTATCGCCGGTTATCAGAACAGGCGTCCGGAAGTTTGGTTTCCGAATATCCCCAGTAGAGTCAGCCTCAAAGTTGTTGTAACGTCAATGATAAGAAGTTGGCGGACCCATGGAAGGATGAGTCCTAATGTGGACGGGTTTATTGACAGGTTCTTTGCGCTAAGATGAGTGGGGGTCCTGACGTGGACATTTCCTCAGTTTGACGACATGTGTTAGTCCTAACGTGGACAGATTCGATTTCTCCGTATCGATTGAGTGTGAAGTCCTGACGTGGACGACATTGATTACTCTTCAGGTTGGTGTCCTGACGTGGACCATTTATTTCCAGCAGATAGCTTTATTCGTAATAGTGAAATGTGCGTCCTGACGTGGACAAAGTTTGTAGTTCTTTGGGATGACAAGATGCGAGAGTCCTGACGTGGACAAATTTATCCTTCTTCGTGTTGTTGGCAAAGTGGGAGTCCTGGCGTGGACAAGTTATTTCCCCAGCGGGTCGAAGGTGCATGAGTCCTGACGTGGACAATTCTTCAGCAAGTCGACATGTGAGTCTTTACGTGAACAAATCGAAAGAGAAATGATTCCTTACGTGGAAAGAAAGTTGCATTCCTAACGTGGAAAAGAGGTGTTCCTTACGTGGAAAGATGACATTCCTAACATGGAAAGAAAGATTGATATAGTATTCCTCACGTGGAAAGATTAGAGTCCTTACGTGGACATATCAAGAGCATTCCTTACGTGGAAGAAAAATGGTTTCCTTACGTGGAAAGATGAGTTTATTCCTTACGTGGAAAGATGGAGTCCTTACGTGGACATATCGAGTTTATTCCTTACGTGGAAAGATTGAGTCCTTACGCGGACAGATCAAAGATGAGATCCCTAACGTGGAAAAAAAGAAGTTGATTCCTTACGTGGAAAGAGAAATTGTTTCCTTACGCGGAGAAGTTAGTCCTGACGTGGACATATCAAGATGAGTTGCATTCCTTACGTGGAAAGGTTTAGTCCTAACGTGGACAGGTTTCCTTACGTGGAAAGAAGATGGTTTCCTAACGTGGAAAGAATGAGATTCCTTATGTGGAAAAAGGTGAGTCCTAACGTGGACGGTATTATTCCTAACGTGGAACGGTTATTCCTTATGTGGAAGGGTGAGTCCTAACGGGGACAATGTTATGCCTAACGTGGACAAGAATTTACTCCTAACGTGGACGATTTATTCTTGATGAAAAAGACAAATAATCCCCAGCACGGTCGCTACGAGATCAGTGGGTTGCCGTAACAGTCAGATTCGGCTGATGAATGTCGTTCCCCAAGCAGTGGCGCAGTTTATTTCTGCGGTTGGCAAATTTCTGGGTTCTTAGTATTCAACCGTCTCGTACCGCGAATGTCTGAAGGCTCCGGGCTCTTCACCCAATCGGGTCCAAGTCGCTTGAATAGGGGCAGCTGTTGCACCCTAAAATTTGCTCAACCTTATTCACTTGGTTTATGTTTCAATATCATTAGCATTTGCATATAGAGTCATGTACATAGCCTAATCATCTGCATAGCATAAGCATAGCAAATCATCCAACAGGGACCAATAAGTATTCTCATATCTAGAGGCCTATCAAGAGGTTACTATTCTGATTCAATGTCATTCAAGTCATCAGAAAAGAATTTGAAAGCTATCAAGTCAATGGATCAAGCAAGTGCATCCATCTCCTATCTGAGGGTCTCTGAGGATCAACAAGTAAGTTGTGAGTTGTGGGCTGAGCATGGGGAGTATCTAGACATCTTGGAGGACTTAGAAAGTCATTTGGAGAAGGAGACAAGTCATTGGTATGGTCACAAGAATTGCAGTTGAAGACAGTCAACTAGGGTCAACTCTAGGTCAACTCTAGGTCAATTGATTGATTAAAAGGCATTGAGGTCTATTGGAGAGATGTGGGGTTCATCATTTGACATATAAAGAAGGATATGGTGATATGCTAAGAAGAAATCAAGAGAAATCAAGGAGAAGAGGAGTTTCTAAATTAGGGTTTCTGTGTAAAATCCCCTAATTTAGGTCAAATTTCCAAGCAAGATAAGTCAAAATGCAAGCTTCAAATGGATCCTTGGCCAACATGAAACTTGTAGAGGATCTCAAGACCTTTAATTTGAGTGGTTGAAGACATCAAGGAGTTTTATAAAACTCAAGTTATGGTCCTTGCAAGTTACAGGTCATCTGAGGTATCTGAAATTTTGTCTGTGAAAGTGACTTGACTTCCAAGCAATTTTTACCCCTCAAGGAGATTTCAAATGAATTTCTGGTCAACACAAGAATTGTTCCTCATTGTCTTAGCTTTCTAGAATGATATAGTATGACTTCATATAATTTGTGGAACTCTACTTATGGTCTTGGCAAGAAAAGGGTATTTTGGTCATCTGAGGATTACAGGTCATTCTTAGCCTATGCCTAAAACTCATACAAGGGAGCTTCAAATGAAAAACTTCACAACATCAAACTTGTTCCAAATGACATTTTGAGTCTAAAAAAGTGACCATGAGAGTTTGGAAAGATTCATAGCACAAGGTTTCAAAATTGTTGGATTTAATGAATAAAAATGACCTAAAAAATGAGATTTTTCATATTTTGGCCAAATGAGGTGAAATTATAGGTCATTTTGAATGGAAAGATCATTTTGAGAACATTGGCTAAAGTAGAATTTTGAGCTTGGTTCACATTTTGGGAGTTATCCATGGTTACTTGTAATGGAAGATACATAAACCAAATCCAAGGGAAATCACACATGGGAAGTTTCTCCAAGCTTCTAGGAGTTTCTAACCTCACCTATATATTGATATGAGAGGGTTCATGCCATGGTTGGTGATCTCATTTACTCAAAATCACAAGTTTCATACACTTTCTCCATTTTGCAAAAGCATCTCAAACTCTCTCAAATCTCCATCAATTCCCACATTTCTTGACTTGATCATCATCTAGATCATTCATAGGTCAGAATTCAATCAAAAAGTTGGTTAAATTGAGCAAGAATTGTGCTATCCATCTTCATCATCCAAGTTGCAAGAAGGTTTCAAGTACAAGATTCAAGGAGTTTGGACAAGATTCAGTGCATACAGAACTCATAATCAAGGTCACTGATCACTTTCCAATCACTGCAAGCATCAGATCCAAGGAGTTACATAGCTGTTTTCATCATTTTGCATCAGGTTAGTTTTCTGTTCGAATTGCTTAGTTTAGTCAGAATTATAGGGATTTGTTAGTATAGATTGGTTAGGATAAGTAAGATGATTGATTTTGGTAAGCTTGGATAAGTTTCATGGATGTTGATCATGGTGCACTAATTCTGTTAGAGAGCATAACATCAAGAATAATGCAAGATAATTTTAGGTTGATAGCTCAGATTAATCAGCATGGAATGTAAGTGAGTTTAGGGCAAGAATTGTTGAGCTTTGGATAAGTTGATAACAGGTGTTAATGGTGGTTTGCAACTGTTATTCATTTCGAGTTGGTCCTTTGAGTGAGTGTTAGGGAGAGTTATGGTTATGGCCGTGTAGAGGAGAGTTTATAGAGTATCTTTGCTCTTTGGATCGTGTGATTTCATGGACGGACAAGGGAGAACAGAGGACTTGAACATGGCTGCATGGGGAAGGAATTCTGCAAAACCCTAATGTCATTGGGGACGACGACCAATAGCCGTTGGATTGCCTTTTATTTTTGACCTTTTAAGCTCATCGTATGGTCCAGATTTGAAGTTGAAAACGGAGGAGACTCAATGTGAAACGATGCGTTTCACTTAAAACGCAGCCATGGGCCTTGGACTCAGATTTATATTCCCACCCCCCAGCGAAGCCCAGTGGAGAAATAAACTGTAAACCATTGCTATTTGCACCGTGGATCCAATTATTTTCCTTTGATTTTAATTCTTTTTTTTCTGATGCGTATTGGGCCTAATGCAATTATTATTCACACCCCCACTCCTCAAGCCCATCAGGATTATAACTGAGCACCTTGCTATTCTCACCTCCTCCCTCTATTTCTTTATATTTCATTTTTAATTTCTTTTCATTTTCATGCATTTTCAAAAAATCATATCAAATTAAAAAAACATTATTTTTTAATGATTCTTTTTGCATTAATTCCTTCAAGATGTCTAGAAAATTATAAAAAATAAAAATTGCATTTTATTTTTTATTTGATATTTTTCCCATATTTTCCAAATAAATGCCTATTTTAGGTGTTTCATTTCATACATGAATTTGATAATTTTTGTTCTAATAGTTGCTATAATATTTTTTGTCCATTCTTTTTAGGTTGATTAATAGACATTGTTAGCTTGTATATACATTTTAGTTCATATTTTTAGGAATTAATTTTAGGTGTTTAGTTTAGGTGTGAATAACATGAACAACATTAGGGTTTAAGTGATGACTTAGGTGAATTAGTTCATTTCCCTTAGGACTTAGAGATTGAATATGTTAGATATGGGACTATAGGGACTATGGGTAGTTATTATATCCCTTAGAAATCACTAGGATTCCCCTACTGCTATTAGTATATACTGCTATATTTGATTGATTGGTGTGGTGTGCCCTCTGGGGATTATTGTTTGTCTGTGTGGGTATGGGGATTGTCTGGGGATTGGGGGAGCTGAAGACTTGTGATGATGAAGCCATTGGAGATCCAGAGCTTGAAGACCAACTTCCAGAGTTGATGAGGAGATTCCTGCTAGCAGCTGTTGAGGAGATTAGGGTTTAGGAGCTAGGCAGAGCTCTATATTAGAAAGCTTGTTTCTCAAACATGGAATGCTTTGTCTGCATCCATCCTTTCCCTATGATTCAAAGTCTCTATCAAATACCCACCTCCTTCCTTTGGAAGGATCAGTGAATGTATTTGAAAGATAGAACTTTTAAGGGAAAATTATTTGTTTAATGTTAACAGTTAATGAACCACCCTTGGTAGGTAATTGACTGTCTAACATTCATTCACTTCATCTTGTTGACTGATGCTCATCCTGGAGATTGACTTGAAGAAAAGCCATTGCATAGGGAAGATTGATGATCAAGACCTTGCTGAAAAGCTGTGGAGATGGAGATTGATGCTTGCTGAAGCTTGTAGCTGATTGGAGATGACTTGAAGATAGGTATGGATGCAGAGCTGCTGTGGCTGTTTATTTTTGCTGTTATTCATTCTTGATGTATTGATTGGTTTTCTGGACTGTATTGTTTGCTGTTTACCCTGTTGGGTTGAAAGTGAAGCCTGTTCACTTTTGCCTATTGTTTTCTAGGTTCGAGGTTGAGTGGGACTCCCTTGCCGAGCTTGTATTGCTGCATCCAGGCATTTTACCGCTTTACTGTATATATCTGATATTGTTTCTGTTTCCGTCTATTCCCTTAGGATCTCTGTTTCTCTCTGCGCAAGAGAGGAGCATGATAGACACTAGGTCTTAACCCATGCATGATAACATTAGGTTAGTTTGATTCCCTTTGCAACCGTAGGTTAGAGTTCTGTCTCTTCTTTCTCAAAACAAACAGAAAAACACAATAAATATTTCAAACACAATAAAAGACACTTCTTCCGTAAAAGAATGTGAACTCATCAAAACGTCATTTTTGTCCGCTGGGACTGTTAATCAGAAAAACCTTTTTCAGAAGGAATAAAATCAATCAAGACAGACTTGTGTCGTACGTGGCCCGAACTACGTTTGCTCTGATCTTCCATGCAGTGTGGAAGTACGTAGGCACAGGATGCGATGTCCTGGCAAGCAACCTCCCCCTCCTTTCCCGTAGGTAGGCGAACTACGTTGACTCTGATTTCTCGTTCCAGACGGGAATACGTAGGCATAAAGTGCGATACTTTGCCGAGTCATTTTATTTTCTTTTAACCCCTGGACCTGTAGAGTAGATAGAATAACAATCCATACCCGAAAACAAGCGTGGATCCCGTCGAGTACGACGGACGTGAGGGGTGCTAATACCTTCCTCTTGCGTAACCGACTCCCGAATCCAGGATTTGGTTGCGATGACCATTCCTTTCCCCGTTTTGCGGTAGGTTTACCTCGAGCGTTTCCTTTCCCTCCGTTGGGATAAATAACACACGGTGGCGACTCTTCTGTTCAGCCGGCGCCGATTTTCGCAGTAGCGACACACTCTATTGAGACGTGCAAGGCGCTGTTGTGATCTCTCCCTTTAGGAGTCAGCTCTAAATCTGTGAATCCCAGCCCGTTGCCAGCATTAACATGGGCTACCACCTCTTCTAGCTGATTTACAGATGTCTCCTGCGGCACATAGGCAGCGTTCAATACCTTCAGTAATGCGTCGCGGTGCGCTTCAGAACACAGCAACAAGTTGAGAATAGAGATCTTTGACGAAGTCTGGTGAAGATGATCTACAATCTTGTAGTCGCTCTTCTTGATTAATCGCATGAACTCTTCAGTATCTTTAACTAGCAAATCCTTCTCTGCCCCACAAGGGACCTCTTCAACGGCTTTGCTTTTACCCTTATCAGCGGCCTCAGCCCTGACCACCTTCTCTGCCGCAACCTCTGTCGGTGCAGACACTCTACCGCTTCGAGTAATACCACTGACCCTGGCGAGATTCTGCACAGTCGACCCGTACGGCTCCAGCTCTAACTTCTGACCATTGCAATAGACCTCGGCGCCGTAATGCCATGGAACGGCGTTAGTGCTTTCGAATGGGATTGGCCCGGCTCTAGTAATAGTAATTGTAGGCGGTCGGGGTGCAGAAATTGTAATAGGGTGACGAGGAATAGTGATGGTGGCAACTTCATCTGCCTGCTTCAGCACGACTTCCCCTGATATACTCTCAACGCTCCGGCTGAACTGCAAAATACCCTCAGACATCAGACTTTGGATACCTTCTACCAGCTGCTCACACCCATCAGTAAGTGTAGCACAAGCCATACATAACTCTCCGCATCCAAGAAAGAAGCCCTTCTTCAGCAGCTTAGCCTTGACAAAACTAAGCGGCGTCTTCAAGTCTTTGACATCAGTCAGCAAGTCTGCACTCTCCTCAGTGATAACGGCGTTCACTCCGCCTCCCCTATGATGAGGCATAGGGTTCTTGGTAACGTTGGGCACACTATCAGAAAAGTTAATGACCTTGGCGTCTACCAGGTCCTGCACTTTGTGCTTAAAAGCTTTACAGTTCTCAATCGTATGGCCTGGTGCCCCAGTATGGAAATCGCAAGTGGCACTTGCGTCATACCCCGGTGGTGGTGCCCCTGTCAAGGGAGCCAACGTCCTCTTTTGAACTAGCTGAAGCTGCAGCAAAGTTTGCAGAAGCTGCGCATATGACATAGGTGGAGCTTCAAAATGACGATTTGCCAAAGGAGCCCGATTCTAATATTTCCTATACCCCTGCGGATTCTGCTGCTGCGGTTGCTGCTGCTGCTGCTGCGGCGGAGCTGCCGGGATATTTATGCTAGCAATCTGCTGCTGGGGGCCCTTGCCCTTTCTCCGAGCATTAGTGACAGCACTTGCATCTCCTTCTCGACGCTTGCCAGCGTAGGGTTTCTTACCACCTCCTCCAGCTGAGGATGATTCGCCTTGAATTTTTCCAATCTTTATACCGTTCTCAACATGCTCGCCCATAGTGATGAGAGCTGAGAATGTCCCAGACATGCCACTGACCAGCTTTTCGTAGTAGATTCCAGGAAGGGTAGCCACGAACATTTGCACTAGCTCGCGCTCAACCATCGGCGGTTGAACCCGAGCAGCCAATTCACGCCACCGCTGGGCGTACTCTTTAAAGCTTTCATTGTTCCGCTGTGAGAGATTCTGAAGCTGGACTCGGTTGGGGGCCAAGTCGCTGTTGTACTGATAGTGGAGGACGAACGCTTCAGTGAGATCTTTCCACGTGCGCACTGTAGCGGGTTCCAAGCCCATGTACCATTCGAGGGATGGACCAGAAAGACTATCTTGGAAGAAGTGCATCAGCAACTTCTCATCGTCAGAATAGGCGGACATCTTTCTATAGTAAGAGCGAAGGTGAACACGGGGGCAAGTAGTACCCTTATACTTCTCAAAGACAGGCACCTTGAATTTATGAGGTACCTTGAAATCAGCAATCAACCCGAGCTTGGACATATCAACGCCCAATGTATTCTGATTTTCAATGTCTCTCATCTTGTCTTCCAATGCCTTGAACCTGAGTCGAGCTTCAGCATTCAACTCTGCTTTCACACCTCTCTGAGAGAATACGTCATCTTGATGATCCTCCAGCCACGGTTGAGGCACCAACAGATTTCCGACACCAGCGTTGCCGTTGACCGGCCCTATGTTAACATTGGCTCCCAGACTACCATTGCCGACGCCTGCCGCATTGAGTCCGATATTAGTCATCAGATTGTCGTTAGCACTGCCGTTGCCCCCGGCAACAGGAACAACATTCTGTGGAGCATCCACTGGAGGAGGAGTAGGCACAGCCCCGCCGTGCAGTATGCCATTACTATCAACCCTGGAGATCAGAGGTTGAACCAAAGTACGAAGCTGGTCCTGACCATTAGCGACCACTTGCATCAGTTCCATAAAACGATCCATCCGTTCACGAAGCTCTTGAACATCTGACTGCACCTGATCCATGATCCTAGTCTGATTAGCGCGAGTTGAGTAACGGTGAATGAGCCTTTGATCAATCCTGGAGACCGGAAGCAGCTCGGAACCTGTGAACCTGAAAAACCTAAAAACATTAAAAGTTAGGAAAAGCAACAAAATGTACGCCATGCAAATGCTTCATGCAGATGCATGCGTGTGTCTGTGTGCTTGGGAGGTTTTCCCCGATCCTAGTGCCTTAGTGCCAGTGCTGACAATAATAAGGAGGGGAATCTGGGCCCAATCATGGAAACAGCAATCTCACATATACACAGGAAGCCTATAGCATCAGTGATAGTCAACTTCGACACATCAAGGACCGAGAACTCGTACGCAACAGTCTTCTTGAGAGAGGCTACAATAATACCATAGGAGGCGAGGAATCCTGGATCGGGGAAACGGTACCTGTCACAGACACACGTTAATGGAATGCAAATGATCATGCAAACTAGTGCAAAATGCAGGCATGCAACAATATATCCAGGTAACTGCTGTGGAGATCCAGTATCAACAGTCACTGATGAGAAGGAAACCCCAGTGTAAGACCACTGATCTGATCTGCTGAGAATAACCATCTGATAGGACCAAGATCAAAATTCTGCTCTGTCAAGAGTAAGTGCCTGATAATAAGGACCCCGAATGTCTGATCAAGAAATATCTGCTGATGAAGTCTTCAGACCCCAAATCAAAAATCTGCCCTATCAAGAACAAACATACAGCTGCTGATGAGATCTTCAGACCCCACTCAAAATCTTCCCTATCAAGAACAAACAACATCTGCTGATGAGATCTTCAGATCTCACTCAAAATCTGCCCTATCAAGAACAAACCTCATTTGCTGATGAGATCTTCAGATCCCACTCAAAATATGCCCTATCAAGAACAAACAACATCTGCTGATGAGATCTTCAGATCCCACTCAAAATCTGCCCTATCAAGAACAAACAACATCTGCTGATGAGATCTTCAGATCCCACTCAAAATCTGCCCTATCAAGAACAAACAACATCTGCTGATGAGATCTTCAGACCCCACTCGAAATCTGCTCCATCCAGAACAAACCTCTGATGACAATACTCTGATCAAAACCTGCTCTATCAAGAACAGACATAGCCCTGATGATAAGATCCTCTGATCGAAAATTTGCTCTATCAAGAACAGACAAATCCACAACTGAGAACCCTGTACCAACATAACTGATTCACTGTCAAGAAAACCAGGTAGTCTGAAGGTCAAAGTTTCCTGCAATATCCCAATCCCACTCACAGGTATGGACCTAATCCACGGACAAAGGTACGATATCCTATGCGGTCATCAGCGTCACAGACTTTCATGAGTGATGATACGATTCCCAGAAGGAGTGGAATCATCAAGTCATGAAGAGGCCTCACTTAGCTGACTTCCAAATGATCGGTCCCCAGAGTCGACAATCCTCACGTCTGGACTCCCCTCAGATCCTCAGGACCAGAAAGGAGCACCTCTGCAAGAATCTCGTCTGAGCGCAGATTTTCGTAGGGAACTGTGCCTGCTCAGCAGACAGGTTCGTCTACTACTTCTCCGCAACTATGTCTAGGTGTATACTCAAGCCCAGGTCCGGCTTCTCACTCATAGTAACATCCCTCTCCCACAGCAGCACAGATAATCATATCAAACTGGAAAATAACATGCGGGAAATAAAATGCGAGAAGTAAAAATGCGATAAATAAATGCAACCCAATAAGCAAACATACAAGCGCTAGGATTGACTCTCATAGGGAACCGAAGAACCAGAGACTCTGGGTTTCTCTCCCCAGCAGAGTCGCCAGCTGTCGCTTGCGCGAAAATAAGGTGCCGGCATGACAGAAGAGTCGCCACCTTTCGTTATTTATCCCTTAGAGCGGGAAAGGAAACGATCGGAAAAACCTGACGAAAAAGGGTAAGACAAGGTCATCGCAACCATTGTCTGGGTTCGGGGGTCGGTTACGTAAGGGGAAGGTATTAGCACCCCTCACGTCCGTCGTACTCGACGGGATCCACGCTTGTTTGTTTACTTGGACGGGTTGGTTTTATTCTATCTACCTATCAAGGCTGGCTGAAAAAGAAAATAAAAATGACTCGGCAAAGCGTCGCACTTTATGCCTACGTATTCTCATCAGAGAATGAGAAATCAGAGTCAACGTAGTTCGGCTAACTACGGGTTACGGGGACAGGTTGCTCTCTAGGATATCGCATCCTATGCCTACGTACTTCCACACTGTATGGAAGATCAGAGCAAACGTAGTTCGGGAAACTACGGTTTATTTCCTGTCTTTACGAAAGAAGTGTTTTTTATTGTGTTTGCGATTTCAATCGCACTAGAGACTATGACCTGAGAGTGAATGCGTCGTATGTCACCCAAAGGGTACCATACTAAACATCCAGACTATGGAAAAGAAACTCTCCCACAATCCTTTCTCAGATAGCTTAAGGCTCGTAACATACGAAAGAAATCATTCATGATTACCGTATCTTAAACTGTTTTGAGATGAGAAGAGAACAGGCCCAACTAGGAGGGAGACTATCAAGTCCTACTGTTATCATGCCATGGATTCATCCTATGGTTGAGGTTTGAACAGGGAACTCCTAGATGTTGTCATGCATAGGTTTCAACCTAAAAGTCTATCGTCAAATCCTTATCAAAGGAAATGAGAGTCCTAAGGGATCATGTCAATGATACACCAAAACAGACAAAGCATCAGCTTAACAGTAAAATGCATGCAATGCAAGTGAGGGAGGAAATGTGTGTGGGGCTTCAGCCTCCACAAGCTCGTCTCGACCTCAAGCCAGTCATGAAATAACAGTAATCATACTGAAAAATAAACAACATGCTATCAAGCAATAAACAGTAAACTGCAATCATACAGATAAAAGAAATGAAGTGCCATCAGGCAAACAAACCACATGCTTGAGAAAGAAATGATTCAGCCTCTAATCCTAACCTTAAACAGAACCCTAATTAGATCTAAGCAAAGCCCTAAAGCAAAACCTAAACCAGAGAAATCAATCCCAGCCTTCAAGCTTCAAAACAAGCTTACCAAAGAAAGGGAGCTAAGTAGGCAGACTCATAGTGTCTTCCTCTGGAAAGCACTAGGAGGCTTATACTCAGGAGTCATATCCTATGTGGCTCAACAACCGTGATCAGTTTACATTCCTCCTCAAGAGAAATTAAACTCACATGAAGGCTCCAACATCACTGGATATTTAGGAAATCCTACCTGAACAAGTGGAACTAAGTGAATAGATCCATAGGACCTTCCTCAGGAAAGTACTAGGAGGCTTCCACTTAGGAATTGTATCCCATGTGGCTCAACAACTGTGATCAGTTTACATTCCTCCTCAGGAGAAATTAAACTCACATGTTGGCTCCAACATCATTGGATACTTAAGAAATCCTAGATGAACTAGTGGAACTAAGTGAATAGACCCATAGGACCTTCCTCAGGAAAGTACTAGGAGGCTTCCACTTAGGAATTGTATCCCATGTGGCTCAACAACTGTGATCAGTTTACATTTCTCCTCAGGAGAAATTAAACTCACATGTTGGCTCCAACATCATTGGATACTTAAGAAAGAGGTGAGAAGAAAGGATGAAAGTCATTCATAGTGCCTTCCTCAGGAAAGTACCATAAATTTCCTTCAAACTTCAGGATCTCAAACCTCACAAACAAAGGACAAGCTCCAACCTCCGGGTCTCTGGGTCTTGATATTCAATCTTCTCCTTCATCATGCTCCTCAACAAGATCTTCAAAACAAACTAAGCCCCACAACAAATTCCCAAAAATAAACCCCACGGACAAACAAATAACCACAGAACAGTCAAAACCATCAGTCAACTTCAGAAAATACCTAAAAATACTAAAGCAAGAGGGAAAAATCTAACAATTATTCACAAGGGTCTATAACATCTACCCATAACATCCCTATATGCCCATCCCCAAAAATCAAGACAAAACTCTCCAAGGAAAATGAAGTATCTCACCTATGCATCCTTAAACCCTAATTTTGATACCCTAATGCTAACCTAATTAAACTAATCAAATTTTAATCTAAAAATCAAGAATTAAATCCTATAGGAAGCTATGATTCAATATCTAACTATTCCAAAAATAATGAACTTAAAAGACTAAGGGAAGGTCCTAAAAGAAATTCTACAAAATGGAGTACAAACTAAAATCAATTAAAAAAGCTATTTACATGGAAAATACTCTAAAAATATTAAAAGAAAATAAAGTGCCAATTTTATTTATTGATATTTTTCTAGACATGATCATGAACATATAGAAAAAACAAGAATTAAAAAATACTAATTTTTCATTTTTATATGATTTTTATAAAATGCAAGCAAATAAAAGAAATTAAAATAAGAAAAATTAAGAAAAATGGGATGGGGGGTGAGAACAGCAAACACGCTCAGTTGTTTTAATGGAATGGGCCAGGGAAGGGTGGTGCGCGTAGCAACTGAGTTTAGGCCCACACGCTTCAGAAAATCAATATAAAAAATCAAAAGAAAATTGAGAAACGGACGGTGCAAATAGCATGTTTTTAACGTGTTAACTCAATTGGGCCTTCTGGGTGGGGTGCGAGCAGCAAGATTTTGCTGAGGCCCAGGTCTTCCACTTAATGAAACGGCGACGTATTGCCTCAAGTCTTCCCTCCGTTTTGAGTTTGAACAAGGACCGTTGGATGTGATTAAAAAGTCACGATTTGGATACGATCGGACGGCTGGGAGGTTGTCTTCAACCTCCAGCTAGGGTTTCCTCCCCAAACCAGTTTCCACGCGCCATACTTCATCTTCCTCGTTCTCCCTCGTATGGCCATGAAATAACACGATATAAAAACCAAACTTGCACCATTTCTTCCCCTCTACACGACCAGGCACGTGATTTTCTCTAAAACCCTCCCCAAAACCAAACCCGATCGCTGGAAGCCTTGGGTACCACTGAATTTCATCTGATATGCATGATTACCATCCTTGTTGAAACTAACCTGGGATACTCTACATGCTATGGGGATCATTCTAAACTAAAGAACTAAGATTTTAGTACACTAATACACGAGTTCTTGATCCTAAAACAGAAATGGCCATGGAACCAAACCTCAAGAACAGCCCTCAAACTATTCATGATTCACCCCCTAATGGTCTCTAACATATATATCCTAACCACACGTTCTAATATTGGATAAATAAGGAGATTCGATTGAAATTGCATACCTATCACTTGATGATGGCAATGGTGGTTATCCTTCAATCCAGCTCTTGTCACTTACTTCAAAGGATCTCCAATGGATGTTGAGCCTTCTGTACGCACTAATTCTTGATAACACCCTTTGAATCACTCTAGCCACTTCTTCATGCAACTTGGAGGGAAGACTTGGATCACACGAAACAGCCACTAATTCCACTAGTTCTTGCCGGCTTCTTACTCCATGATGATGGTAGAAGATGATTGTAACAAGAAATTTGGTAGTTGATGAAGTTTAGATGAAGTTTGAAATCAAAATGCAATTTGGAGTGATGGAATCAAACTATGGTTTGCAAGCACAATGAATCACCAACCCTGCCATGGATCAACTCTAGGGCATTTATAGAGAAGGATGGAAGTGTGTAGAAGCTTGTAGAAGATTCCAAGAAGTTTCTAGAATGTATCATGCAATGAGATTTTGATTTTTCCATATTTAGTAATTCTCATGCAAACTCATGATAAGCCATGCATTTCCACTTAATATCTCCTTAAATGAGTAATTGGTATGAGAACAAGGCATTTCAAACCCTTATGTAGCATTTTCTCACTTTCTCTTTTGGTGCCTTAAATTGCAAGAAACAAATTTACAAAGCAACTCCAATTTTTAAGCCTAAACTCAAAAATGTGGATAAACCATTGTTTTTAAAATGATGCTTGGAGTCAAAATGACATATTGGATGACCCATTTTGGATTTGTAGATCTCTCAAACCAAAATTCCATTTCAACTTTTTTAACTTATAAGCCATTTACAAGCCATTTGCACCACTTTTAAAAATCCATGCTCTAAGCTTTTCCAAACTTTCACACCCTCTTTTCTAGCCTTAAAATCCCATTTTGAACAACTTTGATGTTTTGAGTTTTTTCATTTGAGGCTTGGAAATAGGAGATATGGCCTTTGCTTAAAATGACCTATAACTTCCAAATGACCAAAATACCCCTGTCTTGTACAAACCATAAGTTGAGTTCTACAAATCCTATCAAGGACTTCTAGTACTCTCTAGAAATCTAAGAAGATGCTCTTCAACATTCATGTTGACCAAGAAATCATAGGAATCCTCCTACTAGGGCAAACGTTGTCTGCAAGTTGGGTGACTTTCAGGGACCCAGATTCACACACCTCAGCTGACCTGTAATTTGTCAAAACCATAACTTGAGCTCTGCAACTCCTATCAAGGACTTCTACCACTCAAATTAAAGCTAAGAACAAGCTCTACAACATTCATGTTGTGGGTAAGATTATATGTCAATCACATATTGATCTAAAACTGCCTGGAAGATAGGGATCAAACTAGGGTTTTTTCATTGACAATCCTTAGAAACCTTAACTCAAAACTTCTCAAACTCCTCAATCATGATGAGTTGGTCTAGGAATCATATTTATAACATCTCCACACATCATTCCATGATCTCATGGCCCTTGGATTAGGTCTCAACCTGCTCCAAATCTTTAGTTGATCTAGGATTGACCCAGTCAAACCCTAATTCTACCATTCATGGTTGAATCTTCTGAATTCTTGCACAATGACTTCTCTGGGCTTCATGATGACTTTCAAGACACCTCATAGGCTTTCTAAAATCTCCAAGTTCACTCTCAAAGTCTCAGAACCATCCGGGGAGCACCCACAACTCTCAAGCTATGAAGCACACAATCTTGGTTTCAAACAACTCCTCTGAGGATCTCTTGAACTTTCTGATGAAGGTATCAACTTTCAAACACTTGATGGATGAATAATTGTTGGTCAAATTTTGGGGTGCAACACTTCCCAGAGAACACATCCTCCTGACGATCCTCCCAGCGAGGTACTGCATCGTATCCAACATAATCTGCATCACGGCCCGAACCCGTTTGGAAGTACCTGGGATCATACCTCAGATTGCCCATCTCCTGAGCGTTGTATGCACCAGTTCCATATCCAAGATTACCATAACCATAGCCACCAAACCCAGCCTTGGCGCCAGCATTGCTGCCGTACCCCATGTTCACACCATTGAAGCTCGGGTTACCATTATTACCATTCATTCTGACATTCTCAACGCCCCCATTGAAGCCCTGGTTGACATTACCCACAAATACCCCAGCAGTATCTGTATTAGCATTCATATTACCAGCGTTCCCACCTCCACCTACAGGACCAGTTTCTCCAGCATTCAAACCGGTTACGGGAATAGCATCAGCACTTTGACGATTCTCAATTCGGGGAGAAGCAGCAATATTTTCACCATGCGGTGTCCCGTTGTTTTCAGCCCGTGCGATTATCGGTTGAACCAGATTCTGCAGCTGCTCTTGTCCTTTGGCGATGGTCTCCATGGTTTGCATGAGCATGGCCATCCTGTCACGCATTTCTTGCATTTCACTCTGCACGTTGTCCATGATCTTCTTGTGATTAGTTCTGGTAGAGTAACGGTGGACCCGCTTTTCTGCAATCCTAAAAATACCTGGATATATGGATGAAGAATGATAAGGAACATGGATCACAAACCTGTAATGCAATGTGATTTATGCAAACAACAATGCGAAAATGCTAACGTGTATGTGTGTGTTGGGGACATTTCCCCTCCAATTCCAGTGTCAAGGTGGCAAGACAAGAGAAACCATAAAGACAATATTTAGAAAAACCCTCATATATTGGAAAAACAGTCTCGTCAAGGCGTCACACAACTATGTTCCATACAACTGATATGATAAAGGAGGATCCCAACCAACATGCCTGGTGGTGATCTCAACACATAGAATACAAGAGAGAAACAAGTGCGGGTACGGTCGCAAAAATCCTCGAACAGCTTCTTCGTCTCTGGGTGATCCGGTCGATAAATCAAGCCTTCTATCAACTGATCCCTTTTCCTGACCGTTCCATGGATATCTCTGACAAAATCTTCCCAAGCCTTATCTTGGGCACCATCCTCAGGTTTGGGCCTCTTGATGTCTGCTCTGCGCTGACAATCTTCCAGATTCTTCATGGCATCAATCAGTTTGCGTTCGGCCTCGTATCGACGGCATGCTTCTTCTTCAAGCTCTTCAGTCTTCACTTTAACCTGTTCTCCCAACTGAGCAACCTGTGTCTTTAACTCTTCTTCCCGTTCTTTGCGTTTGGCCATAGTGAAGTCCCAATGCTCTCTGAACTTAGCTAACTTCGTGTAGGCCCTTTCCAGCTCTTGTTTCTTAGTAGCCAATACACTGCTAACTGAGTCTACATCTAACTCTAGACGCTTCTTGGTTTCAATCAACTCCAATAAAGTAGTCTTCAGATGTTTCAAAGTTTCGGCCTGTTGCTTGGAAAAATATCCTGTTTCAATCTTTTCATGACGAAGCTGGGCATTCTCTTTCTCTAAAGCTTCTTTAACCTTTGCTAATTCTTCTTTCTCCGCCATCAGTTGCTTGTATACCTGCATGTCTATAGTGGTGGGCTCCTCCACCGGAGAAGGATACAGTGGCTGAACTGCAGGATAAGGCATAAGGAATTTCGTAGCTCGTTCACGAATCCATTCCACATACGGACCAAGAACTCGAGTACCCCCTTTGCTACATGAAGGCTTCCCTCTCTTATGCAGGTTCTTCCATGCTTTCTCAAGCTTGATCAACATCTCTTCCTCTATTGCCCCAGTGAGATACATAGATTCCTGTATCTCCTCGGGCTTCGGCGCTTCCTGAGGTGCATACCCAAACTGCCTGATTAATAAGGAAGGGTTGTAATTGACATACCCTTTCCTTCCTATCAAAGTAACATTAGGGAATCCTTCGCATCTGTATATGGCCTCAACTCCGAACACCTCCTCATTAACCCACACCACATTCTCAGAAGTCAACCCCATCAAGCGCTCAGGCCATCCTAAAGAATCAATAGAAGTGACAAAAGGCCCTGACTTCGGCATATGACTAGTAAACCACCTGCATAGTAGAGGTACACAGCAAGAGACATTCCTTCCTCGCCGCTTTTCATTTTGGTAGTGAGTGGAATGGTGGATATCTCCCAGCAAGGTAGGAACTGGGTTCTTTGCAGCCAAAATATAGAAAGCATCTGCATCAACAAAATCAGGAAAGTTTGGGAACAATACAATGCCATAAACACACACAGCAAGGATGGCGTCAAAAACAACCCAGCCACCTTTCTTGGCATACTCCCGAGCCTTCTCCACCAAAACATCCAACGGAAATCCCCACGCATCTCCTCTTCTGATCATCTTCCCTGTCAGCTCAAACTCTCCTAAGTACAGAATAGCAGAAAGCTCAGCCAGATCAGGCTTAGCGTCCGTGTGATAGAAAGGCATCTGCTTGCGAATCGGTATATCCAAGAGTGCAGAATACTCCTCCAGGGTAGGAGCCAAGACAAAGTCAGGAAATACGAAACACCTGAGCTCAGCATCATAAAACTGCAACAGGGTGTAAATGCCGCTGATCTCATAAGCCGAGGGCTGGTAAACATAAGTCAGGATCCTCCCATATGTCTTCCTGAAATCTCCCATCACCTTCTTCCTAGAAATAGTAATTAACTCTGACAACAGACTGATATCTGGAGACGGGAATTTGTAGGGTAACACTCTCTTCATGGCTTCCATGTCTTGCTAGGGAACAAACACCGGAACTGGGAGGGAAAATATGTACCTGCAATACACACATGTTAATTGGATGCAAATGGTGATGCAATAATGCAATATGATAAATGATGCAATCAGTGAACACAGGGGCCATGCTGTAGCCCGAAGAGTAACATCTCTATGATGTCAAGAACAGAAAACCACCACAGTCACCAGAACCTCATGACACTGACTATCATCTGACACCCAAAATACCAATCCCCTGGTAAGAAATCCATCTGAACCTCTGTAACTGACGAGAAGACCATCTGATAATAGTATCAACCTCAAACAAGAAATCCATCTGATCCAAACAACACACCTGCTAACGAGCCAAGAAAACTATCTGATAAATACTGAATCATGGTTTCTGAAGGCCAGTTTTCCTGCAATAACCCAATCCCCCTCACAGGTATGGACCTAATCCACAGACAAAGGTACGACATCCTATGCGGTCATCAGCGTCACAGACTTTCATGAGTGACGATACGATTCCCAGAAGGAGTGGCATCATCAATTCATGAAGAGGCCTCACTTAACTGACTTCCAAATGATCGGTCCCCAGAGTCGACAATCCTCACGTCTGGACTCCCCTCAGATCCTCAGGACCGGAAAGGAGCACATCAGAGAGAACCTCGTCTGAGCGCAGATTTCGTAGGGAACTGTGCCTGCTCAGCAGACAGGTTCGTCTACTACTCTCCGCAACTATGTCTAGGTGCATACTCAAGCCCAGGTCCGGCTTCTCACTCATGGTAACCTCCCTTTCCCACAACAATAATCATAATAATATAGTGCTGAAAGTAAATGCGGAAAGGTAAAGGTGCGGGAAAGTAAAGTGCGGAAAGATAAAACACATATGCACAACACCCAACAGATAAACACCCAAGCGCTAGGATTGACTCGCGTAGGGGATGGGAAACGGTCCCAGCATAAGGGATGGGAAAAGTCCCTAGATGCTATAAGTCCCCAGCAGAGTCGCCAGCTGTCGCTACTGCAAAAATTGGCGCCGGCTGACAGAAGAGTCGCCACCGTGCGTTATTTATCCCAACGGAGGGAAAGGAAACGCTCGAAGTAAACCTCGCAAAAAATGGGAAAGGTATGGTCATCGCAACCAAAACCTGGATTCGGGAGTCGGTTACGCAAGGGGAAGGTATTAGCACCCCTCACGTCCGTCGTACTCGACGGGATCCACGCTTGGTGTTTATAAGGAAAAGGGTGTGTTTATCTATCTACGCTAATGGTCAGTCTGAAAAGAAAAGAAAAGGACAGGACTCGACAGAACATACGCTGTTTTGGGCCTACGTACTCCCTCGTGCAATGGGAAAGTCAGAGTCAACGTAGTTCGACTACCTACGTCTAGACAGGGGGAAAGGTTGCTCGCCAGGACATTGCGTCCTGTGCCTACGTACTTCCACACGGCGTGGAAGATCAGAGCAAACGTAGTTCGACTACGCACGACACAAGCTGTTCAAGTGTTTTTTTATGGGAAAATGCACCTTAACCAAGGGTTTTCACAGTCCAAGAGGACAAAATGTTTTGATGTTTGTTCAAATCTTTTAACGGAAGAAATGAATTCATTGTTGTTTTACCCTTTATTAAGTGTTTTTCTGTTGTTTTGAGAAAGGAAAGAGACACCCTAAAACTATGGTTAAAAAGGGGAATCTACCTAATGTTATCATGCCTGGTTAACCAACCTAATGTATATCATAACTCCTCCACAGTAGAGAAGTTAGAGCTCCTAAGGGATCATGGCAACAGAACTAAACAGCAAACAGGAATCACTGCAAAGTAAAGAAATACTGGAAATATGCATGAATGCAACAACCAAACAAGCAAGGCACAAAGGCCACACACTACAGAGGTAAGGGAGCTCAGCTCTACCAAATACCAGCAAGCAAGGCCACTCAATAACAATCAAGCAGAAGGAGGACCACCTCAACTTCTCATGCACACAACTCCTATTTCTAAGATGCACCTATCTCAGAAATATCTAGATGAACCCCTAAGTCTAATGCAGCACAGCACCACACAAGTCAATCAACACAAAGAGAAGGCTAACCAGCCTGGCAAACTCCTATCCAAAAGCAAGAAACTACCCCTGAGCAAGACCCTAAACAACCCTTAAAACAAACCCCTGATCTACCTCTAAGCAAAGCCCTATGCAAAACCCGAATCAAATCTCTAAGCAAAGCCCTAAAGCAAAACCCCTACACAAGAGAAAACAATCCCAGTCTTCAAGCTTCAAGACAAGCTTACCAAAGAAAGAGAGCTAAGTAGGCAGACCCATAGTGCCTTCCTCGGGAAAGTACTAGGGGGCTTCTACTTAGGAATCATATCACATGCGGCTCAACAACTGTGATCGGTTTACATTCCTCCTCAGGAGAAACTAAACTCACATGAAGGCTCCGACATCATTGGATACTTGAGAAATCCTACATGAACTAAGGGAACTAAGTGAATAGACCCATAGTGCCTTCCTCAAGAAAGTACTAGGGGGCTTCCACTTAGGAATCATATCCCATGTGGCTCAACAACTGTGATCAGTTTACATTCCTCCTCAGGAGAAACTAAACTCACATGAAGGCTCCAACATCATTGGATACTTGAGAAATCCTACAAGAACTAGGGGAACTAAGTGAGCAGACCCATAGTGCCTTCCTCAGGAAAGTACTAGGGGCTTCCACTTAGGAATCATATCCCATGTGGCTCAACAACTGTGATCGGTTTACATTCCTCCTCAGGAGAAACTAAACTCACATGAAGGCTCCAACATCATTGGATACTTGGGAAAGAGGTGAGAAGAAAGAATGAAAGACATTCATAGTGCCTTCCTCAGGAAAGTACCATAAATTTCCCTCAAACTTCAGGATCTCAAACCTCACAAACAGAGAGCAAGCTCCTAGACTAGGACCTCAATCCATGCATCCTTGCAAGCTCCACCAAGACTTCATCCAGCCTCCATCTCCAAGAAGAAACCACAGGCCCTCAAACCCAAAGAAACTATCTCTGAAGTTCAACCACAGTTGAACTTCAAAGTCAGAAGCCCTCAAGACTTCTCCTATTCTCAGGCTCAAACAAAAATAACAGAACACCCTATAAAAATCTACCAAAAATCTAGGGGAAACCTACATGCCTCTATGATCCCAAGATCAGATCTCAAAGCCTAAGTCAACTTCTAAGGCTACTAAACAATCCCTAACATATGAATGGTCAAGGGTTACCAGCAAGTTGTGAGGTCTCTATTCTCTAACCCTAAAACAACATCAATCAATCTCTAAAAAATACA
Organism: Lathyrus sativus; assembly: GCA_963859935.3. NCBI lineage: Eukaryota > Viridiplantae > Streptophyta > Magnoliopsida > Fabales > Fabaceae > Lathyrus > Lathyrus sativus. Next base: position 186,148,765 of record OZ012740.1, on the reverse strand, counting down.
CAAAAATCCTATGGGGAGCATGCATTAGTCTAGTATAACATACTAAAAAACTAAAGCAAAAATCAATACCAAATGAGAGAACTAAAATCAGCAAGGCAGACACATCACAAACCAATTATTCAGGACCAATTAAAATACAAAAATGCAAACAAAAATGAAAATGCATGATCAAATTAATATTTTTGCATCGTAAAATCCTAAATTGAATTAGGAGCCTACAAAAAAAAGAAGGGAATTAATTGAGCACTCCTACTATTTTTTATGAATTTTTTCTAACATGAATGAAAACAAAGAAATATAAAAGAAAATAAAACAGGGGGGGCAAATAGCAAACGATCCAGTTGTTTACAGACTGGGCCCAAACTGAGGGGGGTGCGCCTAGCAATGGGGCTTAAGCCCACACCTAAATCTATTCAGCATTTCCAAACAGGGGGGGGATAGCGAGTAAATGGAGGGTAGCACTTAGCAATCAGACTTGGGCTTTGACCCAATCCAACCCTAACCCAAACGAATGACTAACAAAACCATTCTTCATCTCTAACCTCTCGTTCACTATTCACTACACAAACCCTAACACGCCGCTACCAACCTCTCAAACTCCCCTCTGAACCTCCTCTCAAGAACCTTCTCAAACTCTCACAAATCTCAAACAAACCACCATTCCCACACTCAAATCCATTCAACCCTAATCTAGACTCTAATCGAATCAAAACGAAACCAGAAAATCTCAGCAATCAGAAGGGAAAATGCAACCAAGATCGCATGAACATGTACCTGGATATGGAATACGAACAGCTCGTGGAGTTTTTGATGCTCAATGAAGAACCTGACGAATTCAAGATCTCGCGCGTAGATTTGCTCGCTAAAAGGTCGTTGAAGACGATGAACAAGATGTAGGGGGCTTGGCGATGCTTGGAGGCGATTCTGGGGCTTCGAGGATCCACGATGAAGAAGACTTTGAGCTAGAATCTTGAAAGGAAATCTGGAAAAATGAAGCAAGAACAGATGAAGATACTTGAAGATTGTATGAATCTTGAAGACCCAACGAGATCTGGAAAATAAACTGTTGGTTGAGCTTCTTGATAACTCCGATAAAGGTCCTTGAATGTTGCTGGGAAACGTGAAGAACAATGAAGTTCTTGAAGATTTTTCTGGAAAATTGATGAAGGTCTATGAAGGTTCTGAAAGTTTTCTAGAATTTCTTTGAAGTTTCCGGCAACGGATGAAGTTTCTGGTGAGTAGTATGAGTTTTCCAGCTAATAGTATATGAAGAGGGACGGAGACGATTGGAGGAGATTGGATGAATCTCTGGAGAAAACGGAAAATTCGCAGTTTCCGGCGAGATTACCAGCTTCCGGTGACCGTTGCGGTGGAGGAGGGTGGTCCGGTGGGCGGCTGCATGGCCGGCGATGGGGTGCTCCGGTGAGAAGGTGGTGAAGACAAGTGGCAGGAGGAAAGCTGGAAGGGGGACGCGTGTATGGCTGTGCTGGCAGAGAGAGGGAGATGGATTGAAACGTGGCAAGAGCTGGGGAAGTTTGGAGTTATGAGGTGGGGTCCTTGGGTTTACACGCGTGGCTGAATATATACTTGACATGTGTCACTTTCAATTTTTCTGGACTGAAGAAAAATGGACAAAAATGATTGAGATGAACTGGGCCTCCAACCTGCACTGGGCCCAACGAATTTGGCCTGATAAAATCTGAATTAATCTAATTAATGAAAATGATTAATACCTAATTAGAAACTAATTAAAGACTAAACCTAATTAACTAGTTAGCTAAACCTAACTCACTCTAATTAATCCTAAATGACTCAATTAACTAAATGAAAACTCAATTAACTCTAATTAAAATCTAAACAAAAGATTAAATCCTAATTAAATCTAAAAGATGATTAAAATCTAATTAAACCTATATTAAACTAAAACCAATATCTATTAATATCTATATAAAAAAAACTACTAACCTATATTAAACCTAATAAAAGAAATTAATATCTAACAAAAGATTAAATCTATATTAAAAATAAACTCTATTAAATCTATATCTACAAACTATTAAATCCTATAATATCTATTAACTATTATTAATTCCTATATCTAGATTAAAATTCTATCTAAAATTAATAAAAGAAAAATCTATTAAAAAATCTATAAAATTCCGAAAATGATTTAAAACTATTAAAAATATTAAAAAAATCCATTTAAATCCTAAAAAATCTATAAAGCCTATTTAAAATATGAAAAATCTATTAAATCCTTAAAAAAAATGCAAACAGAGGCAAATAACCAACATAAAAGAGCGTGCGACCAGATTAAAGCAAACAGTAAACCCCTGGCATCAGAATATCCCAAAAAACCACCATGTAAGCTGAAAACACCGAGAAGTGCACAATTTCCCGAAAATGAAACCCTGATTATCTAGACTGGATCTGAAATATCCGGTAGATGAAAACCAAGCTGTAACCCTGACATCCTCTGTCTGTGTACAAATGTCATGCATCGGATATGCGAATACGAATTGAACCATGAACCAGATAGGAGAACCGGTTGGTCAAATTTTAGGGTGCAACACGAACCACTTACAACCTCAGCCTCAAGGGTATATAAGCCTTGTTTCTTCACGCCTCTCAAGACTTCCTTCAACCCCTTCATGACTCTTAGGATACTTTTCTCTCCTTGAAAAACATATCCTTTTCTGTCGAATTCACCAAGAGAAATCAAATTTCTCTTCAAGTCAGGTACGTACCTGACTTCAGTCAATAACCTTATTGACTCATCATGGAGCTTGAATCTCACAAATCCAATACCTGCAATTTTGCAAGATTTTTTGTTTCCTAGCAGCACAGATCCACCATCTTGATCACATAGCTCCTCGAACAATTCTCTGTTTGGAGTCATGTGCCAAGTGCAACCTGAATCCATAATCCACTCTTTCCTCGAGTCGCCACTTGAAACCACAAGAACATCAGATGAGTCGAAGTCATCTTGAACAATGGCTGCATTTCCATTACCTCCATGATCTTTCAGGCGTTCAGGGCACACCTTTCTTATGTGACCCTCCTTCTTACAGTGATAACATCGAATACTAGATGTTTCACCACTATAAGACTTCTGTTGACTTTTACCTTTCTTCTTGTCGAACTTACCATCCTTTCGCAAGAATTTTCCCTTAACGGCCAAACCTTCGCCCACCGTCGAAGGTTTATGCTCCTTTCGTTCGTTCAAGTCCTTAGAATACAAGGCTGATTGAACTTCTTCAAAGGTCAGGGACTCCCTTCCATACAAGAGAGTTTCTTTGAAGTGAGCATGTGTTCTGGGCAAAGCACACAGTAGCAACAGTGCTTGATCTTCATCATCGATCTTCACATCAATATTTTCAAGATCAAGAATCAGCTTGTTGAACATATCCAACTGCTCAACCAACACTTTGTCTTCACTCATCTTGAATAAATATAAAGCTTGCTTCAGGTATAGTTGATTCACCAGAGATTTGGTCATGTACAAACTTTCAAGTTTCACCCATAATCCCGATGTTGTAGTCTCCTTTGATACCTGTCGAAGAAACTTATCACCAAGGCTCAACAATATTGCGCTGTAGGCTTTCTCGATCATGCCCGTCTTTTCTTTTGCCGTTAACGCAGCGTCCATGGCAGCCTCACCCTTCAACGCTTCCAAACAACCCTGCTGAACCAATAGGGCTTTCATCTTCAAGAGCCAAAGACCGAAGTCGTTCACTCCGGTGAACTTTTCAATCTCATACTTTGTTGAAGGCATCTTCTCCATGCCCACCGCACCAATTTGTTGTGAATCGGATACCGTTAAACAAAGTATAAACGGTTTCTTATCAAGAAACACACAAGGGTTAGGGTTAATAAAGAAGAAAAGTAACAGGGAACAACAATGATTGGTTATTAAACTACTATTCTTTCCTTTCTCTTAGAACAAGATTACAAGTATACAAGAATAACAAAATAACTGCTCTCCCTTGAAATTAGGATTTTATCTTCCTATTTTTCCTTATGCCAAGATTGAGAAACTAGCATCCTATTTATAATAAAATAGAACACTAACCTAATGGGCTTTTTAACAATTACCCATTACAAGCTAACTTAGGGTACAAGCTAACTTAAACAATTGGGCTTACAAGCAAGACCCAATTCAACATGCCAACAACCCTAGCAATATTTACTAATGCATGTTAGAACAAACTTCGACTACAACACGCATTACTCGCGAACAGACTTCGACTATACTAGAGTTCGATCCAATATCTCACATATATAATTTTAGAGTATGGTATATTATGCAGGATATTTTCATGGCAGAACAGACACATCTGCTATAACAATTGAATGGGCTATGGTTGAGTTAATAAACAACCCTGATGTAATGCAAAAAGCAAGACAAGAGATTGATTCAATAGCACAAAAAAGTAGATTAATACAAGAATCAGATCTTCCCAAGCTTCCATACTTGCAAGCAATAGTAAAAGAAACACTAAGAATTCACCCTACAACACCAATTATAGTGAGACAAACATCTGGAAGTTGTGTTGCTTATGGTTATGAGGTTCCAGCAGAAACCATTTTAATTCTTAATTTATGGTCAATGGGTAGGGACCCTAAATTGTGGGAAAAACCACTTGAGTTCAAACCAGAGAGGTTTATGAGTGAAGATGTTAAGTTTGATGTGAGAGGACAAAATTTTCAGTTTATGCCTTTTGGAAGTGGAAGAAGGGCTTGCTCTGGGACTTCATTAGCACTTCAAGTTGTTCCAACAAATCCTGCTGCTATGATTCAATGTTTTGAATGGAAGGTTGGTGGTGATGGAAAAGTTAACATGGAAGAGAAACCTGCTATGACACTTCCAAGGGCTCATCCTTTGATGTGTGTCCCTATTCCTCGTTATAATTGCTTTTCTTTTGGTGAGTAGACAGACTATGGATAAAATGGTGTATCATGTTTATGTGTGTTCTTCTAGCAAATGGTACTTCTAAACGTAAACCTGCTAACATTTTAGGTTCAAATTCGTATACTGTTTAAGATGTGTTGTTTTCTATTATAGTATTTGATCACATCAATACTCTTTTATATGTATGACAACTACAATTATAATTAAAATAAATAGTTTCAAACAAAGCAAATCAATCTATTAAATAACATAAGCAAATCTAAACGAGCAACAATAAGATAAAAAGGGAGTACATAGAAAAATTATACCGATCAAATAGATTTACTACAAGGAGAGAGCAGCTCTCCCGTTTATAATATTTCAAAAGTTGTTATAATAGATTATAAACGAGTTACAATAAAATAGCGTTCAAATTTTTTAAGGTCAAAACATATTTTTTATTCAAGTATTTTTCAATTTAACTGCCTCTTAATATATGAATCACGCAATATTTAAATATGTTTTCTTTCTCTTTATAATTGGAGATTTTAAGGCGTCACTACTACAAAAATGTAAATTTCGTAATGAACGTTCACCTTGGTTAAAGTATTTACCGCCGTAAAATCTATTGAATTAGGTATTTTTCTCTATTCTTAACTTTCAAGACACATTTCACTCCAGTTAGAGATAACAACCGTGGTGAAATGTATCATGTTTTCTTAAATTAAAATTAAATATAATTTCACCATGGTGAAGTTTTCGAACCACGGAGAAATGTCCCCAAAAACACGTTTCGAATCCCCGCACATACAATTTAGTTTTTTCATAAATTTTTTACTATATTGAAAATTTGGCATAGATGGTTAAGGTTCAAGTATACCGTTTACTTGATAAAATGAAACTTGACATTAATCTTCAAATCAAGGTTTTCAATATACTATTTTAGTATCTTCAAAGTTAAAACCTTCAAAGTCAGCGATACAAAAACACAACAAGAAATGGTGTTTTCTAGTTTGTGAACGTGTAGAAATTATGTGATGGGAAAAGAAGAAGGAATATGTATAGTTCGTGAATGAAAGATGAAAAGTTTGGAGGCGGAATGCGTTAGGTTTCTGAAAAAAGGTGAATGAATGTGTAGAGTTTTTATAAACAAATTTGTATAACTTTTTTCTATTGTTGGAAAATGTAACAGTGGTTAAAAAGGTATAAGATATACCTGTAGTTGATAATAGTAATTATGGTGAAAAATGTTCCTTTTACATTAAAACATACCAAGTTGTAGTTTATTTTTCCTTAAGAATAGAACAACGCCTTAGCTAGCGAAAAACCCTTCATAGCAGAAACCACCCTAGCAAAAATTCTCCATAAATGTACGAAGTTCCATTTCTTCACTAATCTTCATTATGTATTTTCCAATTCATATGGAGCAAGGAAAGGGAACACAAAACTCGCAAGAAGCTAGGGTACCCAAAACTCATTTCTTTGACGTCACTACTATGAAAAATACCTTTTTACCTCGGTTGAAAAAAAGGTTTTATCTCGGTTTCATATGCGACATAACGAAGGGCGTCATGAAAACTTGTCACTCTTCCTTTGGGTTATAGATCCACTAAGGGGAAAATTGTGTTGGTCGTGGGTTCGATCTCCAACACATCATTTTAAAATTTTTAAATGGCAAAAAACGCACTTCCCTTGGTTGTGGATATTGACAAGATATATATTAAATTGAGTTTATTATATCTAATGTGAATTTCTTATTTCACCAAACCCTAACTAAACATATAACCTTTCAAATTGATTTAGAAAATAATTATATGAAAAATTATGTTATATTTGAATAACAACTTACACTAATAAATCATTTTCAAGCATTATGTAACTCATTATTCATCTCTCATTCTCAGACGGTTAAAATTTCGCTCAATGTTTTAAGTTCTTCATTCAACACTTCCTTCTCTACTAATTCATTCTTTAAAGCATAAAGTTTGATGTTTAACAAAATGTACAAGTATAAAATAAAGAGTTGAATGAGTACATAGAAAATTTGAACTCAGTTCTATCAAACTAATCTACCGTGGGAAGAAAACACCTACCCAATTTATTATATTTCAAAATTTGTTAGAATGGATTACAAATGAGTTACAATAAAATAATGTTCGAGTTTTCTAAGAACAAAACATACTTTTTACCCAAGTTTTTTCCAATCTAGCATACTCTCAATATATGAATCACGCAATCTCAAAACATGTTTTACCCAAGTTTGTAACAAACATTCACCTCAGTCAATGTATTTACCGTGGTAAACTCTACTGAATTAGGCGCTTATCTTTATTATCAACTTTCTAGACACATTTCACTTCGGTTAAAGATAACAACTATGGTGAAATGAGGCGTGTTTCTTTTTTATATTTTTAAAATTAAAATTAAATAACATTTCACTATGCTGAGGTTTTCAAACCGTGGAGAAATGTCCCTCAGCTTCAAATCTCAACACATACAGTTTAGTTTATCATTCATTTTTAAGCCACTTTTGTGTGTCAATATCTTCTCAAATTTTTACTATCTTGAAATTTTTGGCATTGAAAACCAATGTCAAGGTTCAAGCATAAATTTACTTGATAAAGTGAAACTTGACATTAATCTTCAAACCAAGATTTTCAATATACCGTTTTAGAATTTTCAAGCATAAATCTTCAAAGTCAGTGATACAACAACAAAACAATAAATAGTTTTTTCTAGTTTGTGAACGTGTAACAATTATGTGCTAGAAAAATGTGAATGAATATGTAGATTTTTTGAATTGAAGATGAAGTTTGGAGGCATAATGACTTAGATTTAGGAAAAAGGTGAATGAACATATAGGTCTTTTATAAACAAATATGTATAACTTTTTCCCACTGTCGGAAAATATAAATATGGTTAAAAGGTATAAACATCGCCACAGTTAATAATAGTAACTGTGGTGAAAAGTGTTCCTTTTAAATTTAAACAAACTAAGTTATTATTCATTTTTCTTCAGAATATAACAATGCCTTAGCTAGCGAAAACCCTTCAGAACATAAACCGACCTAGCCAAAACCCTCTATGAATGTAAAATTACCTATTTTTCACTAACATTCATCATATCTTGTCCAATTCGTAACAAGCAAGTAAAGAAAACACGAAACTCGCAAGATGCTAAGGTACACAAAACTAATTTCTTTGACCTCTTCTTTATTTTTCTAATACGTGAAATATTAAATTAATATTCATGTTACAATAATATTGTTGTTGTTGTTGAGACCATATGTAACACCCCGAATGTAATTAAATTATTTAATTGAATTTAGTTTTATTCTATTTGATTATTTAAAATAATTTATATACTTTTATTTAGATAATTGGTAAATATATGTGTCTTGGTGGATATTGGAGAGACTTGAGGGAATTGTAGAAATTAATTGGTTAAATTTAACTAATTCAAGTTAAGTGCGATGATAAAAATAAGATAGTTGTAGAAAAATAAGAGAAAGAGTAGAATTTAGTGGAAAATTGAGTTATTAGAATTAAAATTAAAATAAAAGAAGTTAGAGTTAGTAAGAGGAGTATGTGCAAGATAAGAAATATGTGAATAAGTTAAAGGTAATTAGAGAATAACCTAATTAAGTGGAATTAACTTTTCGTTTAAATAGAAAATGTGGGAGTTGAAACTTTATGTAGTACGTAAAACAATTTGGAATTGAGAGGCGGGAGACATGTGAGACAGAGCAAGAACTAGGGTTTTGGAAAGGAAATCACCGTTGCCAAAACATTGAGATTGCTGGAAAATCAGGTAAGGGGGAAATTACTCTACTATAGATGTATATTGTATGAAGGGTAGAGGGGGATCCTCACCCTCCACTAGGTTTTCCTTTAGTTTCTCCATTGATGATGATTATGTGTTTTTGATAGGAAATTGTGATTTATCTATTATTAATGGTGACATTATGGTGAACTTTGTGTACTATGGGGTGCTGCATTATATTCATGATAATTTGTTATGGAATCTAATTGTTGATGTTGCAATTGATGAGTTTTTTACTCTATGAACATAAACTTGAGTTTATGATTAAAAGGTGAATTAAGGTGTTGATCTGTGTGAAATTAACATGTTTGATGTAATATAAGTGTTGTATGATGAATTCTATGTGTTTGGGTATTTTGGTGAGTTAAATTCCATTAATAGGCTATATGGGTACTAGAATTTGTGAAATTTAACTGTTTTACTTATTACGTAATGGTTGACGGCAGAGGACGAAAATGAATGAATTAATGATGAAGGATGATAAGATGAATTGATATGATTGAAAGTTGTGTGGAGGTTTATGTGATGCGTGAAAATATGTTGTGAAGTGCAAGTATAATTATGTGAAGTGTTGTAAATACTTGTTGATAATTATGGAGATGTGTAGTTTGAAGTGAGAACTAATGTTGATGCGTTTAAATGCATGCTTGTTTACAGTTAGATGTGGGGATGTAATCATTCTTGTGTTGTTTTCGTTGCATTATCGTATACCATGCATCATATGTTGTCGTTGTTGTGAAAGAGGCAAGTCACAAGTTCAGATAAGGGGGCTCGGGGTTTAGATTTTAGATTTTAGGATCCGGTTCATATGAAGAACCATTGTTGAGTTGATACCACATGCATATAGAGTGGAGGTGTTGTCACATTGCATACTGTGAGGGCAAGTTGTCTCAATCCTTATTTTAATGATTTTAAAACGTGTCTAGTTAGTACTTTGTATTTTGGACGGTATCATCGAGTCTCATCTGCATTCGTAGTTCTCTCATGCACAAAAATATTTCAAAAACATGAGTTTTTTCATATAGAAGAGCATCATATGTGTCTTGTGTGTGTTTGATCCTTTTGAGAGACTTAGGTGTGCATAAATATTGTTTAGGTAGACCAAACCATGCTCAAAAAGTAATTTTTAGGAGTTTTTAAAGGCTTGAGTCGACTCAAAGCCCTTCTTAGGTCGACTCATGTAATGTGGATTTTGAGCTTGTGCTCTCAGATGTGCTCACGTTGGCCTTTCAGTCAAGTCATACTGTTAGTGTTTGAAATTATTATTTCTGGGTAAGTTTATATCGACATATGGACCTGTTTTGGTCGATGCATATAGTCAAATTTTGCATAATTCTGAAATCGTGTGTGCTCAGGTCGACCCCCTCTTTTCTTAGGTCGACCGTTCACTCGAATCACTCTAATTTTCTAATATGTTTGATTTTCAAATTACTGTTATGGTTGTTATTTGCTTTTAGCTTCATATATATTATTTTTGGCTCTTTCTTTTAACCAACAACAAGAAAAGTAAAATATTGACACTGATTTTCTCTCATCATCTTCGTCCTCTTTCTTGCATTTTCTCAACAACTACACATAACAATTTTTAGTGATCATTCTGCATCATTGAGGTGATAACATCCAAACGTAGGGTATTGTATCGGGTTTGGGTTGAGAGATCGATGGGTGTTTCTTGAATAAAACTGTTAGGGTTTTGTCCTCCAAGAAACTTGAGGTTTTGGGGGTTTTTGCACCAATCATTTCTTCACAGATTTATCCGAGCGAAGGTGATTGAAGAACAGATGGTTCGTTCAATCTAGTAGCGGTAACTGGAGGATTGTGGAAGAAAGATTTAGGTTCGAATTATTTCAGACGAGTAGCTGGAATCAGAGGTTTATTCAACATATTCGAGGCACTTGATTCGACTTGAATCAAGGGGAGAGAAGACATAGTTTCAACATCAGCAACTATGCTTGAGTGTGTGATTACTATTGCTTCTCTTGTACAAACTTTTGCAACACGTCAATATATATCTCACTTCTATTTCTAGAATTGAGGGCAGACGTACCCCAAGCAAGGACGAAGGGGGAACTGCCTCAACAAATTTGGTGTTGTTCTCTCTTTCTCTATTCTTCCATTTCTAAATTATTAATGTTTGTCTACAATAAAATTTCTCGCTAAAAAATTTTGGTATAGTGTAGTGCTAAAAAGTATTTTAAAAACTATTTACAATAATTTTGATTGTAATTGGAAAAATTCTGCACTACCATTACTTAAAGATTTTCACTTGGGGTGTTTTGCATACCAAGTGTTCGACAAATTGATCGTACACAAACCATTTGTGTTGTTGTCAATTTGAGTTTAATTTTCACAAGCCATTGGAAATTGCACAACCTTAAGGGAATCTAATTTTATTGATTGGTGTTCAAATATTGATTCTTTTTCTCATTGGATTTGATATTCCATCTTGGCTTATTGCATATCCGATCTTTTTAGTAACAGTTTGTTTAGACGACCTTAGTTCCTCGGCCGCTTCCGCGTAAATTTATAAATAAAAAAACCAAATTTATTTTATGCGCCAACTCTATTTTGGAGTTATTGATCTATTCAACCCCCCTTCTAGATCATTGTCGTCGTCTAACAAGTGCTATCAAGAGCACCGGCTCTTTCCGTGCTTCGCATATAAATTTTTAGAATATGACAAACGAACCAAAAGGGGCTTACAATAGAGCACCCATTTTTAATGGTGAGAACTATAGTTATTGGAAAGATTGTATGCGCGTACATATCAATTCCATTGATATAAAGGTATGGAACGTTATAAAAAATGGCCCCATGGAAATTACCATGACCGATGCAAATAACTTTGTTGTGCCTAAGCCGGAAGCACAATGGAATGAAGAATATGAGAAAAAGTATAACTACAATTGGAAAGCTAGAAATATTTTGATCTCCTCTTTGGGAGTTGATGAGTATTATAGAGTTTCACATTGCACGACTGCTAAAGCTATGTGGGACGCATTGCAAGTTGCCCATGAGGGAACTAGTAGCGTCAAACTAGCTCGAATCAACACTTTGACTCAAGAGTTTGATCTCTTTCACATGAAGCAAAGGGAAACCATTGTCGACACACAAAAGAGATTTACTCATTAAACTCACTTGGTAGACCAATTTCCAATGACGTTGCTACTAACAAAGTTTTAAGATGTCTTACTAGGGAGTGATAACCAAAGGTCACAACCATTAAGGAAGCAAATGATCTCATGACTTTGGATATTACAACTCTATTTAGAAAGCTCTAAGAACATGAGTAAGTGCTCATTAGTCTTGATCAATTTGAGAAGAAGGAAAAGAAAGAAAGGACCAAAGATACGAAAAAGAAGTCAATATCTCTAAAGGCTTCATGTTCAAAGTCCTCCGTAAAAGAGCTAAGTGATAATGAATCGAGTGACGACGATGATGAAGATATGAGGCTGTTCGTAAGGCGATACAATCGCTATGTAAAGAAAAATGGTATTCAACATTCGGAAAAGAATCTCGTCAATTTTAGAAGACAAACAAGGTCTTCCAAGAATGAAGGAAACAAGAGTAGTAAAGCAAAAGGGTCTTGATAGAACTATGGAAAAGTCGGGCACTATAAGCTGGATTGTCCATTGATGAAGAAGGATAAAGGGAATGAAATGAATCGTTCACAAACAAAACAGGTAAGCCTAGAAGAGCTTACACCGCTTGGGAAAACAATAGTGAGTCATCTGGGGATGATAGTTCAAGTGACGAAGAAGATTCTGTTAACCTTTGCTTCTCTGCTCATCAAAAGAAGAAGAATAAAAAGGTACGACATGCTAAATACGATAACTCTAGTAAATTTTCTCATTCTGAATTACACCATGCTTTTGACACCTTACACCATGAGGCTAAGGAAGCCTTTAAATGGTTGGCCTCGAACAAATAAATTTTTACACACTTGGAGAAAAAGATCTCCGATTTCGAAAGGGAATTAGAGGCTCTCAAGGCGTCCATGGTGGAAGCAACAAAGGTAGATGTTAAGGAAGACACGAGTAGATGGTTAAATTAGGAATGTGATAATTATCATATTTGGAAAAAATAGGTTAGAACTCTTAAAGCAAAACTTGACAAGGCTCTAGAACCAAAGATCACTTTTGCTATTGATACATTACACTTTAGAAAAAGCATGATTAATCCTTATAAAAAATATATGTATGTGATCAAAGATCAATTTAACAAAAGTGATACCAATGTTAACTTCACTTGCTTGTATTGTTGCAAAAGGGGTCATACCATTGCTAAATGTCGCTTTAGGAGGTTTTTAGTTCCTAAAGGGGTTTATCAATGGTTGCCCAAATGCAACCAAGATTTCACTCACAACCAAGGACCCAATAAAAATTGGGTACCTATTTCCCTTGATTGATTGTGTAGGTACAAAGTCTTGAGTCTACAGAGAGAAGATGGGTTCTCGATAGTGGATGCTGAAGACATATGACAGGAGACATTTCTCTATTCATTGACTTTGTGGCAAAGAAGAAGGGATTTGTAAACTACGGAGACAAAAATAAAAGGGCAATACTCGAAAAAGGTAGTGTAGGTAATCCCTCTTCTACTACTATCTCTAATGTGTTGTTAGTTGAGGGTCTTAAACACAACCTTATAAGCATTACTAAATTATGTGATAAAGGATATAAAGTATCATTTTTAAAAGATTGCTGCATAATTGAAAATAATGATAAAAAGGGGGATGTGTTTAAATGCATGAGGGTTAATAACGTGTATATGCTTGAATTGAATATGGTATCATTGAGTAGCGACAAATGTCTCGTCACCATGAGTGAAGGCTCATGGTTGTGGCATAGGAATTTGGCGCATGTCAATTTTAATTTTCTAAATAAGATAGTTTCTAAGAACCTAGTAATTGGCTTACCCAAAATCAAGTTTTCAAAGGATCACTTATGTGATGCATGCCAAGTGGGGGAGGAAACAAGGGTCTCGTTCAAATCTAAAAACATTGTTTCAACCACGAGACCCCTTGAACTCCTCCATATGGACCTCTTTGGACCATCTAAAACTAAGAGCCTAGGTGTTAACTAATATGATTTTGTGATTGTCGATGATTACTCTAGGTTTTGCTGGACTATCTTCTTAGCAAGCAAGAGCGATACTTTTTCAGCTTTTGAAAAATTTGTCAAGCTCTCTCAAAACAAGTTAAACACAAACATTATAACAATTCAAAGTGATCATGGATGTGAGTTTGAAAATCATCTCTTTGAAAAATATTGTGGTAGGCATGGAATTGATCATAATTTTTCCGCGCCGCGTACCCCTCAACAAAACGGGGTTGTGGAACGTAAAAATTGAATTTTGGAAGAATTAAGAAGAACTATGGTCAACGAAAGTGGCCTTCCTTAATATTTTTAGGCCGATGCCATTAGTATGGCTTGTTATGTTTTGAATAGGGTGCTCATCTGTCCTATTCTTAACAAAACTCTGTATGAGCTTTTGAAAGGGAGGAAGCCCATTGTATCATACCTTCATGTATTCGGTTGTAAATATTTTGTTTTGAACAATCGTAAGAAGAGCCTTGGTAAGTTTGACTCTATGGTCGACGAAGGTATCTTTCTTGGATACTCTCATACAAGTAAAGCATATAGAGTATATAATGAGGTTACTTATTGTTGAGGAATCTGTTCATGTTACTTTTGATGAAACTTATCCGAAAAATGTCGGAAAAGGTATTTCTTTTCATGGTGCAGGTGTATCTTCAGAAGACATACTCAAGGACACTGAAAAGGGGATTGATCAACCTGAAACAATGAAAGTTGAGGAGGAAAAAGATCAACATCATGAGGAGATTGAGGAGGATCATTCAACTAACAATGATGACCTTCTTCTAGCTTGGAGTCCTCTAAAGACCATCCTATCGATAACATTCTCGTTGACATTTTAAAGGGAGTGACTACGAGATCCAAGCTAAGCAACTTCTATTATCACTTTGCTTTCGTCTCTTATGTTAAGCCTAAAAACCCGAAAGAGGCGTTACTCATTGAACATTGGTTCTTATCAATGCAAGAGGAATTAAATCAATTTAAAAGGAATGAGGTTTGAGACCTTGTCCCTCCTCCGCGAGGCCATCGAGTAATTGGCACCCGATAGATGTTTAGGAACAAGCTTGACGAAAATGTAGTTATAACACCGAACAAAGCGCACTAGTGGCGCAAGGGTATAACCAAGAGGAGGGCATAGACTATGAGAAAACTTATGCTCCTATTGCTCGACTCGAGGCTATACGCCTTTTGATTGCTTACGCATGTGATAAGAATTTCAAATTATTTCAAATGGATGTAAAAAGTGCTTTCCTAAACAGATACATCAATGAAGAGGTTTATGTAGCCTAACATCCTAGTTTTGAATCCCATGAGTATCCTAATCATGTTTATAAGCTTAAACGTGCTTTGTACAAACTCAAGCAAGCCCTTAGGGCTTGGTATGAACGTCTTTACAAATTTCTACTAGATCAAGGTTACTCAAGCGGGAAGGTTTACACAACCCTCTTCATTAAAAGTCAAGGAAAATACTCAATTTTTATATAAATTTATGTAGATGATATCATATTAGGATCTACTAACATGAATCTGGTCAAGGAGTTTTCTAAATTCATGCAGGGAGAGTTCGAGATCAGCATGATGAGGGAGCTAAACTATTTCCTCGGATTGCAAATCAAGCAGCTCGAAGAAGGAACGTTTGTGAGCCAGACAAAATATTTCCTCGAGTTTCTCAAGCATTTCGACATGGCCGACTCCAAAGTGATTGACACACCCATGCCTATTTGCACAAACTTAAGTCGTGATGAGAATGGTAAGGATGTGGAGGTAAAGAAGTATAGAGGTATGATAAGTTCTCTCCTCAATCTTACCGCATATCGACCGTATATAATGTTTTCTGTTTGTATGTGTGCGAGGTACCAATCATGTCCCAAGGAATCTCACTTGAAAGCCGTAAAGCATATACTTAGATACCTCTCTGGTACTCTAAAGTATGGGCTTTGGTATTCCAAGGGAAGTGATTTATCTTTGGTTGACTATTCCGATTCTGACTTTGCCGGTTGAAAATCGGATAGGAAAAACACAAGTGGAACTTGCCATTTTTTCTCAAATTCCTTAGTGAGTTGGCACAATAAAAAGCAAGTTTCCGTTGCTTTGTCAACAATCGAGGCAGAATACATTGCGGCCGATAGTTGTTACGCTCAAGTCTTGTGGCTTAAGAAACAATTACTCGATTTCAATGTTAAACTCGAGCATATTCCTATTTTGTATGATAATACAAGTGCCATCAACCTAACCAAAAACCCCGTATTGCATTCACGTACCAAACATATCAAAATTCGCCATCATTTCCTTAGGGATCATGTAGAGAAACTTGATGTGGTGTTCGAGCATGTTGATATTAAGAATCTACTTGCAAATATTTTTACAAAACCACACGCGCCATAGCCTTTCCTTAACATCCGTAGGGAACTGGGTGTTCTCGATATCTCGGATCGTGTTTAAGGTTTCATGATTTCTTGCTCTATACATTTGCTTGTCTATATTTTTGTCTAACAATATTGAGAAGATCAAGCCATATGTGAGGACATCCATCATAGATCATCATTGTGGTAATATCGTTCCTCTCTAGCAAAATATTCTTGATCATATATATGTGTAAGATAGTATGCCATTTTGTGTGTTAGATTGATGTTTATTCGATGATTGACATGTTTTTATCCATTTGTGAGTTTGAAATATGTGTGATCTCTTTATCTGTTAATGTTTGATGCATAAATGATTTAAAAAGTGTGTTCTTACTTATTTTAACTGTGTGAGTCGACCAAAACAAGTCATAGGTCGTCATTGAAATGCCATTTTTACAGATTTTGGATCGGGTATGGACAGGTCGACCCTTGGGTCGACTCAAACTGTGTGCATTTCACATTGTCAAAATTTCGTTAGTATGTGTCGATACATAAACTCTTTAGGTCGACACGACACTGAATTTTTCTGAAACATCTTGAAAATAGAAGCGCCCTTCCATGTTCATTGAGCCATTTATTGCTTTTCTTCATTCAATGCATTCAAACATTATCATTTGCATCTAGATCATTGCATCTATACATCTCTCTTCCACTTCTCCTCTTCCCAAAATCTCTACAAAACCTAAAAATCCTATCTCACTGAACCTCTTCAAGATCACAAGGTTTCAATTGAGTTCTTCATTAACAATTCAAATTTAACCTACTATTCATCCTCTTCATCAGTTCAACTTCATGGCTACCAGAAGAGTCACTGGGAAAAGAACCACAAGAGCTCCGACATCACAAGCTGGTACTTCCCAACCTAGGAAAAGTGTTCCGGTAACTACTCTTTATCTACTCCCCACTGAATTTGCTGAATCATATGAAAAGAACTTTAGCAAAAGATCTACTGTGAAACAATTTGTCTACTATCACAAAATTTCCGAAAGAATGCACATTCAGGAAGTTCTCGAACTTCTGGATTTTCAAGACTTTAATCTATTTTTGGAATGTGAGACGAAGTATAATGAAAATCTCGTTCGATTATTCTATACGAGTCTTCAGGGAAAATTTGAGGGTTATGAGTACAGTTGTAAAATAGGCGATAAAAGAGTTTCGGTAAATGATAGAGTTTGGAAAGATTTGTTTAACATGTGTCCACTCTCTACTCCACTTCCTAAGGTCACTGACACTAGAACTGCTGATGCTTATGAGTTTAAAAAAGCCTTGAACTCAATTTTGAATAAACCCTTTACTAATCAGATTGTAGCTAGTGATTTATTTCCTAAGTCGGTAACTACTGGTCGGTTGAAGCCATTTGATTGAATCCTGCAGTGGATAATATCTCACATACTCCGGCCTAAGAAGGGAGGCTACTCTAGGGTCAACCAGGTTGAGGTCCACTTGGTTTACATTTTGAAAAAGAAAATAAAAATCAGTTGGCCTCATTATATTGCAAGCAGTATTTATGCTTTGAGGGATTCTGGAAGAGGCACTACTTTATCCTATGACTCATTCATTCAAAGTGTGCTTAGCCGTGCTGATGTGGTTGTCCAGTGGATTTCGTATATGTCTTTGACATTTGATCAAGAATTCTGTCAAAAAACCTTGACAATGATGGGTTACTTGTGGGATAAAGAACATAAACACTATAGGTTTATATAAAAGGCCTCTAGCTCACGGCTTTAAAAGTCAGATGAAGATGAAGAAGAAGAGGAAGAAGAAGAAGAAGTCAATCATGCAATGGAAACTGATTTCAATGATACTGAACAAGACAACATTGGCTGGTTAGATCAATCACCTCGTATGGATCCGTATGCAGATCAGAGATGGGGTGAATGACAACAAACCAGATGGACTACTCTTCGTTCGGACTATATGCCTTCAACAAAAAACTGGAACCACCAAGAGTCCTATTACATGCCTCCCTCTCCTTCGCATCCTCAACAAGCAATGATGAAGTTCTTGAGATGTTGAGAAATATGCAGCCCTAACAGCAGAATTTTGCTATCGCTCAAGATGAACGGTACACAACGTTGCAAAACCAGATTTAGGCTCAAATAGACAACTTTAATTTGTTCGCCACCACCTTCATGGGACATTTTGATAATATAGATGAAACCGCTGTAGGACACAATCGATCTAGGTTAGGATTTTGGCTTGATCAGAACTAGGCTTGGAGTTTGCATCATTGGACAAATTTAAACAAAAATGGCAAAGATGTACCACATATGCTAAGGCTTGGTTTCAACTTGTATGAACACATCTAGCTCTCATTTTAGGTTAAGCAAGTTTGATTTTGGCATCAGAAGTCAGTTGTATTAGAGCTACAACTTCTATATCAAGTTTTGACTCAAAATCACTTTTTCACAAAAAGCCAAAAATGTTGATCAGAGGGGCCATTTTGGACATGTTTTTGTCCTATTTGCAGAGGTCAACCTTGCATAAATTTGGTATCTTTGCAAAGTAATCACATAAAGGAACAATTTTTTTATTCATGACAAGTTGAGGAAAGGCTTGGAAAGTGTCCAAATGTGGCTCCAAAATCGTGCCAAGTAAACTGACTTCAATACTTAGAAAAATCTAGTTCATCTTGCCATTGATCATCAACATAAAACCTCAACTTTGGCCTCCCATGTCTCTCAATTGGCAAGAGCTTTTTGGATAAAATTTTCCATCATAATAAATTAGGAAGTATGCTATTTAAGTGTAGCCCTCAAGCTTCAATAATGGTTGCTTAGATTGTTCAAAAATTGACCATAAAGTCATGCACTTGGAAATGTTAAAAACTCAAAAAGTTTTCAAAGTGTTTTGAATATTGCAACAACTTGAAACCTCAACTTTCACAATCAATTTTGAAATTTTGGCACTTTAACACATATTAATATTGATGTCATCACATCAGAACATAATGTCAAGATAGATGTTACGACATCTTCCTTCTGACAGAACAAATAAATCAGACTGAAAATAAATTGCATAAAGATAAATAACACAGCCAATTGGTGACCCAGTTTGGTGCAATGTCACCTACATTTGGGGGCATCCAAGCCAGGAAGGAAATTCACTATGATATCATTAGTTCAAAGCTAAACTCCCCCGCTTACAACTTCTCTCCTGATCACTACCTTGTGCAACTTCTACCTAGAAACCCTCTAGATATGAGCTCCCTCTCTCACTTCCTAATCAGTCACAGTCCCACTGACATTACCTCAAGAAACCAAAAAGAAGAAGAACAGTTTTACAACTACAATACTTAGTTTTTCTTACAAGCTTCAACTAAGAACAATACACTGTTGCTTAAAAGCTTTAGAATGGACAATTGACAACATATAATCAATCTACTTCATTGTATCAAAAGATACATGGATGACTTAGAAAGTCATACAAAAAAGACTCTTAAACCTCCCGTTATTTTTACAAAAATGAATGTCGTGAAATACATTAGGTTTAGATCTTCTTTAGATAGTCTTTAGACCTCGTGGTCTTGGGCTCTTGAAGCGCAATTCATCAGGAATCAGCTTGAAATCATAAGCATAATATCCTGCACAAAAATAGGAACACAATACAAAGTTTCCTAAAAAGGCTCAAGGATCCTTTTTACGAGAACCAACACAATTTGTCAAAAAAGAAGTTCCCACAATATCGTCCCTTGGATTACGCAAACGTGTGATATAAAACACACACAAAAAAATCATACTAAAAATACTAAAACAGGCGTGCCCTAACTTTTTGGTATAACATGTCTTGGAACATTTCACAACATCATACGGAACATGATGTCTGATTGTCATAGTAGAACATCTGGCTTAACGTCTTGCTAACAACTTGTTTTACCAAAATGTTGTTAATCAAGAAACCACAGAACTTACAGTCTCCCCCTTTGGAAAATTTTGGCTAAAATATCCTTTGCTGGAGAGAGGAATAAAACCAAAAAAGTAAGACACAAGCTACATGTAAATTTTGCACAACCTGTAAACATTAGGATATCTGAGATAAAGTGCAGTTACATATCGTTAGAGATTACAACTCCTTCAAACTCCAAAAATCTATATCAGATGTTAGGACATGAGGTCTGACATCACATCAACACAACTTCAACACAACATCCACCTCAGACAGGTCCATTACTCCCCCTGTCACACATAACCAATACTCCCCCTAAAAGGGAAAATGGGATGAAGGGGAAATGGGAAAAACCCAAATGATCAGAAATCCAAACCTCAATTGTCTTAGTTCAAATATCCATCTTAAGAGGAAAACCCAAATCACAAAACAGACAAACATGAACTATCCAAGTTCACACTAGAAACACATATATCAGAAGCCACATATATTACTCAGGACATCAGAGTAATAGATTACCATAGAGCATCCAAGGTTCTTGATAACCACAACATGTCAAAACATGTTGCACATCATTGCACACATACAACAACATAAGCAGGAACAACAACAAGCTTGACAGACTATCATGCTCATTATAAGTAGTTGCATACAATAAGAAACCACAAATCACACTAAAGTATAACATGATGTCATGTCATCTGATCTAACATCAGAAACAACAAACATATTAACACTTTACTCCCCCTTTTAAACCAAAAATTTGACAAAAATAGAGTAAATGTAAACAAGTATAAATTTAAACACACAGTAGTAAAAGCTATAAACAATTCTAATGGAAGAAAACAACAGATGGAAGAAAATACCGTTAGGAATATGATTATAACACAAGAAAAAAACAAAGAAGCAACAAAAACTTCATGTATGAAGCTAGCTATCAACTCCAACCACCTGAGTTAATGAAATTAACCCAGTCTTCATCACCATCCTCGTCAGAGTCATGCAATTGAGCATGGATTTTCTTCAAGGACTTCATATTTGTCACAAATGTTTTCCCTATCCTAGATGATCCAACAGATGTCCCCACTTCATATTCCACTTTCTTTGAATCGGCATTCTTGTCCTTCTTGGCGTCCAGCACAAGAGCATTTTTAGCATCATTATTTTTGGAATTCTGACTCATGTTTTCCGTAACCCGAAATTTGACCTCCTTTTTTTTGCCTTTTGCATAAGCATGTGTATTTGCATCGCTTGTGTCATACCCTAAATTTTGACCCCTATATTCCATTATCATTCTAGGTGCATCAAGCATATGTTATCCAACCCTAACCTCTTTCAAGTTAGTCTTTGTCAAGATGGAGATGAATTAGGGTTTCACATTAATTCCCTTGAGTGAATGCATATGTGTTTAGGCTTTGTTAAGTTTCCCCATGTAATGTGGCTTGTCAGCTCTCATCCAGTTGCCCTGTTATCCCTTATTCCAAAGGAAAGTATCTCTATTGACTTCACTGTAATAGATAGCTCATTACCCCTCCCCTTGACTTGGTTAAGTCATTAGGTCCTTTAAATTAGTTAAGTTAGAACCTATATCCATTAGACTTTTCTTTAAGTCTAAAAGACCTACCCCTTTTTAGGAGTGTCATTCAGTTAGAACTTTAAGATAGAGTTTGTTAACTCTATGTAAGGATCATTGTCATGATTACTTACTCCCCTCTTGGCTTTTGTCAAAGTCAATCCCCTTGAGTATTAAACTTAGATCTAGAGATTTTTGTCAAACTCTATATAAACATTGTTATGTTTGTTCCCCCTTGGAGTCTTGACCATAGTCAAGTATGAAGGTGAGAAAAACACTTAGAAGGGGGGTTGAATAAGGGTTTTGAAATAAATATGGCAATAAAAATAACACAAGATTTTTATCCTAGTTCGTTGAACTCAACTAATCCAGTCCACCCTACCAAGGTGATTTTCCTTTCTCAACAAGGACTTAATCCACTATATTCAAACAGATTACAGTGTCAACCACTAAGAACAACTGTCTTAGTCTTCTCAAGAAATTCTGACCGCAACTTGGTCTTCTTAAGGAATCTTTTACAAATAAATGTAAACTAACAAGTGTTTAAGTTGCTTCTAAAAAGCTATATCACAAACTGTGATTTTTACACTTAGTTTAAGAACGAATAAAACTATTCAGCTTATGAAATAATTTGTAAGAGAGCTTGAGAGAAGTTTTCAGTTTGATTTCTCAATTGATTCGTCAACTTTGAAATGTTTTTGAAGACGTCCTTTTATAGGCTAGAAAGTCCAATGCTTGAAGACTGTGCATTGCTCTATAGCTGTAGCCTTTTGTCTTCTATTGACTCTAGCTTTCCCAAAAGAGGAATGTTCAGACAAATCCATTTTGTCTGATTTCCTGTGCCACACATGAATAAGGAAAAAGTCGTTTGGAATATGCCAAAGGATATATCTTTGAATAATATTTTCTTCAACAAGCTTTTGTCTCAAAGTTATCAACATCAAAGTCTTGATGTTATCAGAGTCTTGCAGCCAAAGTGCTTCAGCGTGAATATCAATCAGAGCAGAGTTTGAATAACAAATCCTCTGTACTTGCAGCGTAAAGTACATTCAGAGTCTTCTTGAAACAATGCTTGAAACTCTTCGTACAAATACTTCAACTACGCTTCAGAGTCTTCTGCAGCTTCTGCTTCAGAGTCTCCTCTGGCAGCGCTCAGAGTCTTCTGATGACTTGCTTCTGATGCTTCAGAGCTTTGCGTAGAGTACTGTTCATATGCATTTTTGCTTCCATAAGAGTATTTAATTTAATATCTAAAACAAAAACACTTGAAAAAAATTAGAGTATATATTTTCTTAATACAAAATTTCATTAGAGTTATCATCAAAATATAGAGATATAATACACACCAATCTATGTTCTAACAATCTCCCCCTTTTTGATGATGACAAAAACATAGGAAATTTTGTTCAATAAAAAGGATAAATATATAACTCCCCCTGAGATAAAGAATCTCCCCCTGAAATGAATACTCTAATAGAAGAAAATACTTCCCTTTTTTGCATGAGTATACTTTTCAGATTAAGAGCCTGGTTAGAATCCTGGTTAGAATATACTTTCCAAAATCAGAGCTTGATTTGCTTTCCAGATTCAGAGCCTGGTAATAGCTTGATTTACTTTCCAGAATCAGAGCCTGGTTTACTTTTACTGATTTTCTTTCCAAAATCAGAGCCTGGTTTACTTTTAGGATCAGAGCCTGGTAATCAGAACCTGATTTGAATTAAGATCTGGTTTGAGGATTCTCAGGGTAACTTCAATGAATTTTGTCAGATGATACGTTATAGTTCTGAAAGACTAAAATTCAATGTTAGTTATAATTTGTTATATCAGAATTCCATTTTAGTAACTGTTTATTTTTGAACACACATAATTTCTTTTTCTCCCCCTTTTTGTCATAATCAAAAAGAAAAAAATTTTAAGACAGAAAAGAGTAACAGAGAAAAGCAATATAAGAACAGATAAGGAAACAATCAACTTCATTGATAAACAGAATCCAAAGAACAGTCAGATTAACACAAAAGAACATCAACAACAAGAAAACATCAAACATGTGCACAAACATAACAGAAAGGAAACTAAGATTGGCGAGAGGCTATCAACTTCAGAAGATCTGTAATCTGTGAATTAGATTCCTCTTGTTTAGACATCCAAGTATTAATCTCATATGTGGTTTGTTCTTGCTTGACCATCCATGTTCTGATCTCTTTGTTACTGGCTTCTAGCAGAGCAAACTTTTCTTCTAAATCTGGTCTTTCAGTCTTGATTTCAGAAGAGGAAGGTGCAGATGCAGATTCAGGAGCTGGAGCACTATCAGTGACCATAGCAGATGCAGATTCTTGAATTATAGAAGTAGAAACTTGTTCCACAATCATCAGAGCTGACTGATTAGGCATAACAGTTTCTTCAACAACAGCTGCTTCTGGAGGAGTATCTTCAGACATAGGTTCATCAGCAGGTGCATTTTCCAGAGGCAGAATTGGAGGTCTACTCATATTCAGAAGAATTTGTCTTATAACTTCAGCAAATTTCACCTTTGCATCATCAGAGCAAATGGTGCGAAGATTTGAAGCAACAGTGTTGAACCTCGAGATAAATCTGTTCCAAGAGGCTTTAGAAGCATCTGGATTCACACTAGACAAACATTCCTTCTTCACAGAAGATATCCACATGTTTATTTCCTTCTTTAAGCCATCAAACAGCGTACTAACATCCATTCTAGGTTTTGTTTTCAGAAATTGTTCTAGAGATGGTGTTTTGGGTTGTTCTGGTGGGAATGGTATTATAAAGGTTATGATAATGAACAGAGGGCGAGGATATGGTGTAGAAGATGTTTGTCCAGATGATTCAGGAATATCTTGATGTTTTCGGATAAAAGTGTTTAAGTTTAAGTCCAGAGGGAAGGTTATCAGATGGTAAAGGTTTGAATGAAGCAAAGGAAACAAAATCAGATGATCTTGGTTCATAGCCACAGAGTGAGGGGGTGAGTTTACTTCTGGGGGTACATCAGATTCAGAAGAATCAAATGATGCAGAAGAATGACAAGATGTGGAAGAGACATCAAACAACATCTTCAACGGTTGTACATCAAGAATCTCATAATCAGATATGAATGATTTAGAAGGTTGATGTTGTTCTGGTTGAGGAACAGAGGGGATGGGTTGTTCTGGTTGTGGTTCAGGTTGTTGTAGAGTACATTCTTCTGGTAGTGATTTAGAAGTTTGTGGTTCTGGTGTGGGAGTATCAGCTGGTTGTTTTTCAGATGGAGTTGGTTGCGGTTGGGGTACAGAAGGAGTTGTTTCAGAAGTTTTCTTTGGTTTAGAAATACGAGGAAGAGAAGGTGAAGGAGAGGGTATAGGTTCATGGATAGGGGTATCAGATGTTAGTACCTCTTTGACAGTTTGCAAGATAGAACCTAAACATGCCTCAGGAGGATTTTCCTTTTTCTTCTTGGCCCTTTTGGGTTTAACAGAAGCAGCTTCACCATTAGCCTTCTGTCGCAACTGCAAAAATAAGGTGCCGACGAAACAGAAGAGTCGCCACCTTTCGTTATTTATCCCTCAGAACGGGAAAGGAAACGATCGGAAAAACCTGACGAAAAGGTATAAGACAAGGTCATCGCAACCATGTATGGGTTCGGGAGTCGGTTACGCAAGGGAAAGGTATTAGCACCCCTCACGTCCGTCGTACTCGACGGGATCCGCGCTTGTTGTGTTTATCTGACGGGTTGATTGATCTATCTACACTAAAGGTCTGGTCTGAAAAGAAAACAAAATAACTCGGCAAAGCGTCGCGCTTTATGCCTACGTATTCCCGTCTAGAAGGTTTCTCGCCGAGATATCGCATCTCGTGCCTACGTACTTTCACACAGCGTGAAAGATCAGAGCAAACGTAGTTCGGGAAACAAGAGACACAGGTTTGTCTTTTTTATCCGAGTAGGGTTAACAGACGATTCCAATAGTTTGGTGTATGCAGCTCGCTCGACAGAGACTTAGGCGTTTACCGTTTGCGGTAGAACCGGGAGTTAACAGAACTCTCCTTCTGGAAAGGTTTTCCAGGGATTAAAAGTCCAAGAGGACAAAAAGATTTTGATCTTTGTTTTCTGTTTTTTTAGAAGAAGTGTCTTTTATGGATGTTTGCAACTAATATCGCGCTAGAGACTATGACCTGAGAGTGAATGCGTCGCATGTCACCCAAAGGGTGCCATACTAAACATCCGAGCTGTTGGAAAGAAACTCTCCAACAACCCTTTCTCAAGTAGCTTAAGGCTCGTAGCGTACAATGTCAATTAACCTTTATTATTGTATTTTGATTTGTTTAGAGATGAGAAGAGAAAGGACGCACTAAAGGGGAACTGATCCAATCCTAAAGTTGTCATGCAAAGTTGATCCTATGGTGGAGGTTACGAGGGAACTACCTAATGTTATCATGCATGGTTAGAACCCTAATGTCTGTCATAACTTCTCTTGAACAAGAGAAGTCAGAGTTCCTAGGGGAACATGGCAAAGGAAAACAACAGCAAAAGAAATAAACTGTAAAGGAACAACAATAAATAAAATGCATGCAATGCAATAAACAAGCAGAAGGAGCCAAGCTCAACTTCTAGAGCAAGCAAGCCAAAAGGCAACACACAAAGCACAGGCAAGGGAGATAGACTCAACCTTAAGCCAGCAAGCAAAGCCAGATAATAACAGTCAAGCAGAGGGAGACAGACTCAACCTCTAGATGCAGACAAGCAAGGGGAGGAAAGCTCACCCTTTAGGATGATATCAGGCCTAGAAACATCTATATGAGACCTAGTCTAATGCAACACATCAACCAGTCACACAAGCAACAGTCAAGCCATCAGAGAAAACAGCAGACAACAACAACAGACAAACAGCTCAACAGGAAAGCAGATAAACAGCAAAAAACAACAGACAACCTGCAAACAACTCCAAGCCCCAAGCCATCCCCAAGAGAAGTCTTCATCTTAATGCTTCAACAAGCTCTAACAAAAGGGATGAGAATTAACATCAAGATTATTGATTGATGATGGGAAGCAGGATGGAAACCAAAGGAATCCAACATGGCACTCAACCATGCATCTCAGAAAGGCATCCTCAAAGGTTCTACCTCTTGTGAAATGCCACACATCCTTCCAAAGGAAAGATGAGGCTTCCACATAGGGACCTTGAATCATAGGATGGGACTGGAAAGCAATCAAAGCAATCCATGTTTATTTGAAGAAAGAGAAATCAAATTAAACAAGCTACAATAAAGCTACTAAAAGAAGGTCTAAACACCAAAACCAAACACCACAATCAAGCAAACAGAAGCCTATACATGTCTAAAGCATCATCAATGAAGATTAGCAAACCTATTATGAACTCAAGGCCACCATTGAGGTCCTTCTAAAGCAAGTGTTATGTTAGAACCACATTAAAACTAGCCTAAGTACTAAATAAAATTAAAATACCAAAACTACTTCTAAACTCCTATAAGATTTTATAGGGGAACCTAAGAAGGTTAAGGACCTATAGCAGAAAGTTCAGGGATTAAATCAAATGGGAGGGTCACCTAAAAAATCCTAGATCACAAGGTATCAAATGAAAACCCTAAAATGGAAGGTCTAATGATCCTAATCCAAAACAGAACCTAATAATATCTAAAAAATTATGAGATAATTCCTAAGGGATCATGCATCTCTAATCTACCAGCTAGCTAAAAATCTCAACAAGAATCCATACCAACTGAATGAACAAAAATCAGAAAGAAGATGGATCAAAAATGCAAAATTAAAGAATATAGCAAAAATGAGAAAATGCCAAATAAATTGAAAATCAGGCAACAATCAAATGTAAAAGCACAGAAAAATCACAAATAAAATCTAGAGCATGGACATATTTTTATTTTATTTTTCTGACCAGAAATGGATTTATTATGAATTTTGAAAGAACAAGGCAATTAAAATAAAAGAAAATGAATTAAAAAACAATTAAGAAAATAAAAAGCCAAGATTAAATGAGGAGCGCATGATCTGTGGATTGAGTCTCCTAATCTAAGGGCTTTGGTGTTGCCAACACATAAATGAAATGATGCGTTTCATTCAGTCCAAGGCCAATTCTCAAGTTAAAACGTGATCGTTGGATTGGGATACCAAGTCAAGTTTTCCATCAGATCCAAGGGTCAGAGATCATTTTCTCCATTTGAATTTCCAGTTGGTGGGAAGATTGCAGCGGTGGCCGGAGAACGACGCCGGTCGTCTTCTCCGGCGAGACATCTTGTACAGGTCATCAAACCTCAACCAAATTTACATAGTTCCACTCCATTTTTCACGTAGATCTCAAATCTCACCTTCAATTATCATAATTCCTCATGGATTTTAAAATTCGAACACAAACAGAAAATGCTCCATAGTTCTGATCATCACCAAACCTCAATCCAAAGCCACAGATCTACTCCTCATGTTACATAGATCATTATGAACTATCTAGATCGTGCTAAAACCTCATGATCAAGTCAAATCGCATCCAAACAGAAATCACATAACATCTTAGTTTGTCTCTAATCCTTCAATTTTTGGTCCAGAATCCATCTAAACATCTCCCTAAAGCCTAACCACATGTCAATTCTACTTAGATCATGCTAAAATTAGTGCAATTGTGAATTATTCAAACCTGGTTTGTAGCTTCAAATTGAGGCAGTTATGGTGCTCCTCTTGCTCTAATCTTTTGCAGATACACTCACTGAAGTATGCTGAAGATGCTTGAAGCTTTGAATTGCCTTGAATTGCTCTGAATCAGAAATCACGATTTCCAGTTTTTCTCTTGAAACTCAATCTTCAATCTCTGGCTATGGCACGAACTGAACACCAAAATTGATCTGAATCCATCATGGAACTTATATAGAAGATGTTTGTGGGCTTTGGAGGTCCATTGAAGGCCCAAATCAGAATATCCACATTTCAATTTTCCTTCAAAAACTCAACAATGGAATGCACGAATTCTGGATGTTTCAACCTTCTAGAAACTTCAATTAGCTTGCCTATGGTCTGGTGAGAGTGTAGGAATCAAAAGGAAAGCTTGTTTGCACCTTATGAGCAATCTTTGATGTGTTGCTTATTCATGAAGTAACAAATCAAACCACCATGAAATAAGCCCCAAATGACAATTCTAATAATGCCAAAGTGCTTAGAATGATTTTTCTGATTAAAATGAGTACTCACTTGGCCTTGTTTGAACACCCATGAATTAATCTTGAAATTTTCACTTAAATGCCTTTAAATTCTCCTTTTGTCAATTTCTTACAAACCAAGTCTCACCCTAAGCCAAATCAATTCATCATGAGTACATGGTTGACCTAAAAATGCCATTATGAGCAAGTTTTGTGTTGTAAAAAACTTCATTTGAAGCTTGCAAGATAGTGAAAATGACCTATAATGCCAAATGACCTATAATCTTACTTTCCCAAAATACCCCTAACTTGTAAACCTCATAACTTGAGTTCTACAATTCAGATGGAAGACTTCTAGTATAATTTGGAAAGCTAAGATCAAGACCTACAACTTTCATGTTGGCCAAAAGTTGAGTAGAAACACCCTTCTAGGTCAAAAGTTTCATAGAAGTTGGTTGACTTTTGCAAACAAATTTCACAATCATCTGATGACCTATAACTTGTCTGGACCATAACTTGAGTTCTATAAATCCAATGGAGGACTTCTAGTACTCCAATTAAAGCTAAGAGCATGCTATACAAGTTTCATGTTGACCAAAAGTGGAGATGAAACTTTCTTCTTGAGATAAGTGGTCTTGAAGTTAGGCACTAAATAGGGGATTTTACCCTGAGAACCCTAGTTTAGCAACTCCTCGCACTTGGGATTCTTCTTGAATTGATCTTGGAATATCACCTCATGTATCTCAACACAACTATCCATGATTACAAAGACTTAGAATTGAGCTTTGATGCTCTTCAATTGCACAGTTGACTTAGGGTTACTCAGGTGAAAACCCTAATTGCAACACCCTTAACTGTAGCTCTTCACACTTGGCATAATGACTTGTCTGAGCTCTCTCATGACCCTCAAGGAACTCCACGAGCTCTATCCATGTACCCTATCCATGATCAAGGCTCCACAACCCATTGATGGTCTTCAATTGGTCCTCAGGTTAAGAGATTAACCCCATACAAGCAACTGAACTTCTCAAAGGCACCACCCACTTCCTGATGACTTTGGTGACTTCTCAAGCTTGAATAAGACCTCTAGATAGGCTCCTCTTGATATAAACTATACTTGATCCCCTGCTAAATGAGCAATGCTATGCTATGAAAATGCTAGGACAATGCAATGAAACATAAACCAAGTGAGAAAAAGGTTAGGCAAATTTTGGGGTGCAACAGCTGCCCCTATTCAAGAGGCTTGGACCCGACTGGATGAAAAGCGAATGGCTTTTTAACAATCGAGGTAAAAGACGGTTGAATACCAAAGAACTCGTAAATTTGCCAACCAAAGAAAAATAATCCGCACAAACTGCTTGGGGAACAAAAATCCAGAGAATTGAATCTGGTTATCACGGCAACAAACTGATCAATCATCTGATGCAAAACCTGATTTTAACATCAACCACCTGTGTGACACCACAGGCGTTGAATCAACAATCAATCTTCAAACATACGCTACAATAAGCGGGCGCTACGTAAAGCGTGTCATCCACGTACTATCCTGGATCTTCCATTTTCGCAGAAATGGGCGAAGCACTAAATAAAAGTGTTAATCTGGCATCCGAAGACT
Source organism: Lathyrus sativus (assembly GCA_963859935.3). Classification (NCBI taxonomy): domain Eukaryota; kingdom Viridiplantae; phylum Streptophyta; class Magnoliopsida; order Fabales; family Fabaceae; genus Lathyrus; species Lathyrus sativus. The sequence goes on along the minus strand of OZ012740.1, from coordinate 186,118,328 downwards.
TGAACGAACAACTCTGCGGGGAACAACTCCGTCAACACGGGTAAAATCTCTGTCAAGACAGGTAACAAACTCTGTCAAGACAGGTAACTTCTCCGTCCATCACAGGCAACAATCTCCGTCAACACGGGTGAACTCTCCGTCAACACGGGTAAACTCTCCGTCAACACGAGTCAAAATAGGTAAAATCTTCGTCAACACGGGTAAACATCTTTAAAATCTCCGTCAACACGGGTAAGAATAGGTAAACTCTCCGTTAACACGGGTAACAGTCTCTGTCAAAACAGGTAACAATCTCCGTCAACACGGGTACACATCTCCGTCAACACGGGTCACAATAGATAAAATCTACGTCAACACGGGTAAGAATCTGTAAAATCTCCGTCAACACGGGTTAACCGATGGGTAGGATCTCCGTCAACACGGGTAACAACTCTGTCAGCACAGGTAACATCTCTGTCAACACAGGTAAACATCTCCGTCAACACGGGTGAAAATCTGCCAAAACAGATAAAATCTCCGTCAACACGGGAAAGGATCTCCGTCAACACGGGTGAAAATCTGTCAAAACAGATAAAATCTCCATCAACGCGGGTAAGGATCTCCGTCAACACGGGTGAAAATCTGTCAAAATAGATAAAATCTCCGTCAACACGGGTAAGGATCTCCGTCAACACTGGTGAAAATCTGTCAAAGCAGATAGAATCTCTGTCCATCATAGGTACAATCTCTGTCAACACAGGTAAAACTCTCCGTCTATCACGGGTAAAATCTTTGTCAACACAAGTAACATCTCCGTCCATCACGGGTAAAATCTCCGTCTATCACGAGTAAAATCTCTGTCAATCACAGGTACCATCTCCGTCCATCACGGGTAAACTCTCTGTCTATCACGGGTAAAATCTATGTCAATCAAAGGTACCATCTCCGTCCATCACGGGTAAACTCTCCGTCTATCACGGGTAAAATCTCTGTCAATCACAGGTACCATCTCCGTCCATCACGGGTAAAATCTCTGTCTATCACGGGTAAAATCTCTGTCAATCACAGGTACCATCTCCATCCATCATGGGTAAAATCTCCGTCTATCACGGGTAAAATCTCTGTCAATCACAGGTACCATCTCCGTTCATCACAGGTAAACTCTCCATCTATCACAGGTAAAATCTCTGTCAATCACAGGTACAATCTTCGAAGGTTTCATTCACAAGATTTTAACGCTGACGTACCAGCAATCCGAGGAAACCCTACTGGGGAAACTCTGACGTCAACTGCCAGGTACTTACTTTGACAACAAGTAACGACCTCAAAGGTGTAATCTTTGAAATCTTTTAACACTGACGTAACAGCCATCCGAGAACAACACTACTAGGGAAGAATGAATCATCCGACTTGGGAAAACATGCCATGAAATGAACTCGAAATGGCTTGTCCCAAAATTTATAATAACTTTTGACAAACTCTGCGGATACGGAGAGAAACAGCTCTTTCGCTTTCAGCTTTTGCCCCGGCCTGCGGGGTCTTCGTCATATCCTTTCAAAAGGAAGCCTGAGATCTCTGCACTCTGGCGGTTTTATACGAGCGGCTTCAGCAATTCGAACCTCACGGAGGCGCCTCAAGTTGATCGCCTTCAAAATAAGAGTAGCTTCGACGCTCTCGGGGTGACCTGCCCCAGTCTCGTCATGACTTTGCCCCTCATGGACTGATCTGTGGGGGGTAATACCCTTGGCTACGAGAGATTCATCAAATCTCGACCTGATTGCCCTTGATTACCTGATTTATGGATGGCTGACTCCCATGCCGTGATCATTCGACGTAGGTTGCCCCAGTTCACCGAAATGTTCTGGCATCCTGCATTTTGTCCTGATCAAATCTTTCCATCATGGAAACCTTCCCGCTGTCAAGCACTTACTCGTTTGTAAAACAAGTTGTTCTGCATACAAGATATATCAAATGCAATGCATATGGCAGCTTTCAAAATCCATTCCTGTTCTCTGGAAAAATTTGTGACATAAAGTGTGTGAAACCATTCATCAACATGTTAATACATCCATACAACGCGGTAATGGGAATCCTTTCAGGAGTCAGTTCCGATGCGATCTTTACCGAAGTATGCTCTCGAAACAAACTGATTTCAATTAGGACTTTTAAAGGTTGTAACATGGTCAGGTTCATGATTTAAGAAGGAAAGGATAAAGGCTCAAAATTTGTTTTAACCCACCCATTCTCCTTGATGTTCTCCGATCCTACGTTCAGCTAATTCGACCTTAGCATTCTCTTTTCAAAGGTTGAGTGACAGTTCAAGAAATTACACTTTTCAAAGTAACAGTCGCTCCCTTTTCGTCTTTTGGCGTCCGGAGCCACACGATTTCGTTCTTGTTTGAGGATTTTTCTTTCGCAATCCCTTTTCGCTTTTCGTCTTTCGTTTTTTCGCTTTCCCCTAAATTTTTCCTGGACTAACTCTTTAGAGTTTCTTCAATTTTGAAGTCCAGCGGGGTACCCTAATTTTTTGCCTAAGTCGCTTGTTTTCAAGATTCGACTTAACGGGCCTTTCTTTTCGGCTTTTTTCTTTCTCTCTCTTTTTTTTTGGAACAAATCGTATGACAACGGCTCGTATGACTTGTTTGAAAAGAGATTGTGACCGTTTCACTCCTGATCGACCAGGCTTAACCATTGTGGTTTTTTAGGTACGACTTATATAGGTGTAACCTATCCTCGAACGGACACTCCTTTTGTAATTTGAACGCTTGGTCAAGTTAACTGACACCTACCCTGCCCCGGGTTAAGATTTAGGGTTTTTTCGTTTTCAGTAAGAAACTCCTACAACTAAGCTCAAAGGGGTTAACAAGGGATTATCTTCCTTATATCTCCGGTGTTTGTGAATTGCAATAATGCATGTACATCATCAACAGGTTTTTATTCAAAAGCATAGCATCGGAAGCTTGCGCTTCATTGGATTTCGTCATCCTCCCCGGATTCCACTTAAACAAGCATTTGCAATAAAAGAAAACAATAGAGTGAACACGAATGGATTAATTAAAAACATGCATATTTATTTCATTATCCATATCAGTTGAAAAACAACATGCTTTACAAATGAAACTTGCAATTCTAACAGGAAAGAAACTACAAATGTAAAGAAATGACATGAAAAATGCAGATTGCCAACTTCCGGGAACTGGGCTTTCGCACTTATTTGCTGCTGAACTAGCCATCTTCAAAGTTGCTTACTGAAACCACCCTGCTCAAAACAGGCAACCGGGCAAACTGCTTCTCTGATAACGGTAATGCTGCTGATTCTGGAGAGGAGCTGATGGCTATTGCAAAGACTGGACGAATTGTTGACCTTTAACAGTTGAACCATTTGGAAGTCGAGTCTGAATTAACAAGGACTCCTTCTGTTCAGGTGTTTTCATCCTCAGGCTTGGTTTGGGCACAGGCAACAACTGAGGACAAGGGGATTCTGACACTCTTGATTGCAGGGTATACTCCTGACCTACTGCAGCTTCGGGAACGCCCACCCTCTTGGCACCAGCTGGAATAGGACCATCAGGTACAGTTATGCCGCTCGGCGTGAATTCAATAGCTTTTGAATCAATAAGATCTTGAACCTTGTGCTTAAGAGCATGACAGTTCTCAATGCTATGCCCCAGTGCCCCTGAGTGGAAGTCGCAACGGACATTCATATCAAAACCTGATGGTATCTTACCCTTAGGTGGATCCAAAGTCCAAAGTTCGAACAACCGAAGACGAAGCAAAACTGGCAACAACTGAGCGTATGTCATTGGGATTTGGTCGTAAACGATGCTAGTTGATTTTACCTTCCGAGCGTACCCCCCATAGTCACATGGTTATCCCGAGAAGCAATGCGTTGGAGAGCAAAATTCAAGGCTCTTTGTCGTCCATGAGACATATGCGGCTTATCAACCCTTGGCACAGGTTCCACAGGCACGGGTGGAACAAACATCTTTGTTATGGCTTCAGGTAGCTGATTATCTTCTTTCCTGAGCACATTCTTTAACACCTCCATGATCAGGCCCACCTGGGTCTTTAGCTGATTGTTTTCCTCTTTGATTACCTGCTGGTTCGAACGTAACTCTTGCATGTTCTCCATAACCTGTCTCATCTGGCCTCGCACCTCACTCAGCTCTGCTCGTACCTGTTCCATAGCCTTGTGGGAATTTCTGTAATCTTCCTGATAGGGTATCCTGAAATAATCTGCACCAACAAAAGGGTTAGGAAAGCAGCTCAATGTACTTGTTATGCAAATGATTTATGCAAATGCAAACGTGTGTCTGTGCATTAGGGTGATTTCTCCCCCGATTCTAGTGCCAGAGTGCTAGTGTTGATGAAAAGAAGTCCAGATCCAGTCCCTGAAATAACACCTCATATATATATATATATATGTAGCCCAACAAGGCAGCAATACAATGTCAATGAGTACATGGAGAATCAATAGCATGACCTCGACCAACAAGCCTGGTGATGGTCAGCCTACAGCAAAGATCAGAAAATACAAAGGGTTACAAAGACAGTCAAGTGCGACAACGGGCACGAAACTCTTCTAGCAACTCTTTTGTTCTGGGATGATCAGGCCGAGTGAGTAACCCTTCAACAAGCAAATCTCTCTGCATAATAGTGCATTGGAGACCTTCGACAGAATCTTCCCACGCGCCTTGGCCAAAACAGTCCTCTAACCTTCGCTTCTTAGACTCGAACATCTGCTTGCGATCTTTCAGGTTAGCGATAGCTTTGTTTAGCTTGTCTTCAGTGGCATATCTGCGAGCAGTTTCCTCATCAAACATCTTCTCGCTGGCCTTCACCTGAGCTTTCAATTTGGAGATCTGTTGTTTCAGTTTATCCTCCCTCTCTTTGTTGCTGGCTATAGTGGCATTCCACTGCTGATTGAATTTGGAAATTCTCCGATAGGCTTCATCCAAATTCTGCTTCTTGGTGGCCAGTACATCATTGACAGATTTGAAGTCCAGACCCAAACGTTCCTGATCAGCTATCTGCTTAGTCAAGTCCGTGCCCATCCTATTCACCAACTCTGTCTGCTTCTTGAAGGAGTGGACGGCTTCGTTTCTCTCGCTTCTGAGCTGCACCATCTCTTTTTCTAACTCTTCATTGGCCTTTTTCAGCTCTTCCTTCTCAGCCAACACCTGATTGTACTGCTGAATAGACACGGTAGTAGGCTCTTCAACCACTGGAGGACACTCTGGCTTGGCAGGTGGAAACGGCATCCCTATAGTCTTTGCTCTGGTCTTGATCTAGGTCACATAAGGAGCGTAAGCCTGGCTATTGCTTTTGCTCAATAGTGATCTCACTCGTCTACTGATATCATTCCAGGCCTGCTGAAGCTTAGCTAACACATCCCCCTCTAAAAGACCGGTGAGGTACAGAGATTCCTGCACCTCTTCATCTTTGGGCGGACCTCTCAAAGCATAGTCAAACTGTCTGACAAGTAGAGATGGATTATAATTGATGCAGCCCTTTCTTCCAATCAGAGGCACATTCGGAAAATCACTGCAGCTGAATATGATTTCAGTACCCAACATGTCCCTATCAAACCACACCACACTCTCTGCTGATAAACTCATCAAGCGCTCAGACGACTCAGTTGTGGTTGCAGATGAAGCAAAGATACCCTTCTTGGGCAGGTGACTATCAAACCATCTGTAGAGTAAGGGCACACATCATGATACATTCTTACCCCTTCTATTTTCGTTCTTGTAATAGACGGAATGATACACATCGCCAATCAAGGTAGGAACTGGATTCCCTGATGTAAAGATATGAAAAGCATCCAAGTCTACAAAATCAGGCATGTTGGGAAACAAAATGATGCCATATATGCAGAGGGCGAGAATGGCGTTGAATGCGATCCAACAACTGTCTTTGGCACACTGTTGTGCTTTCCCAACTAGAAACTGCAGAGAAAATCCAGGAACCCCATTCCAACTGGACAGAATCAACTCAGAGGCCTCCAGATGAAGAGAAAGAGCTAGATTAGCCAGATTAGGCTTAGCATCCATATGAACAAACGACATCTGACTCTTGATAGGTACACCCAACAACTCAGCATACTCTTCTAATGTAGGTGCCAGAATGAAGTCCGGGAAAGTGAAGCATCTCAATGGAGGGTCATAGAACTGCAGCAAGGCATACAACCCATTCAACTCATATACCGAAGGTTTACGAACCAAATTGAGCAGCTTCCCATAAGATTTTCTGAATTCCCCTCTCACTGTATCATCTGCCAAGGAAATCAAACTGGACAACAAAGCAACATCTGGGGTAGGGAGCTTATAAGCCACATTCTTCTTCGTAGAACCCATGCTAGCATAACAGAAGGCAAGAAAACCGGAACCGGGGGGTAATATGCACCTGCAACACAGACACACGTTAATGATATGCAAATGAGTATGCAAAATGCAAAATGCAAACATGCAACAGGGGATCAAGATTATGCTGCTGAGGAGACCGAGGCTCTGCTTCAACACAAACACAACTGCTCTGATAATACAACCCTGAAGAGGACCGATAAATATGCACTGTCGAGAACAACCACATCTCTGATGATAAGAACCCTCTGAACCCAACAACACTGATTCACTGTCAAGAAAACTAGGTAGTCTGAAGGTTAAGGTTTCCTACAATAACCCGACCCCGCTCACAGGTATGGACCTAATCACAGACAAGGTATGGCATCCTATGCGTTTCCTAGCGTCACAGACTTTCAAGATCGATGATACGATACCCAGAAGGTGTGGCATCATCATCTCTTGTAGTGGCCTCACTCAGATGAGTCACAAATGATCGGTCCCCAAAGTCGATAATCCTCCAAACCCACAACCCCTCAGGCCCAAAGGGCCGAAAAAGAAGTCAACCGGGAGAACCTCGTCTGAGCGTGGATTTCATGAGACACTAGTGCCTGCAAAGCAAGCACATGCCTACTAATTTCCACAACTAATGCTAGGTACACTCAAGCCTGGGTCTGGTTTCTCACTCATCAAAGCCCCTTCCCACAACAACACAATAATAATATCATACTGAAAATAAAATGCGGAAAGTAAAAGGCGATAAATAAATCCCAACAGGTAAATACACAAGCGCTAGGATTGACTCGCATAGGGAACCAGAGTCCCCAACAGAGTCCCCAGCTGTCGCAACTGCGAAAATAAGGTGCCGGTAAAACAGAAGAGTCGCCACCTTTCGTTATTTATCCCTCAGAACGGGAAAGGAAACGATCAGAAAAACCTGACAAAATGGTATAAGACAAGGTCATCGCAACCATGTATGGGTTCGGGAGTCGGTTACGCAAGGGGAAGGTATTAGCACTGTCGCACCCTATTTTTGGACCTTAATATCCCACCTTTGTTTTTCTTGCACTTTATCCTTTTACTTTTGTATACATATTTTGTTAAGACTAACTAACTTGTGCAGGTGCAGTAATGTCGAACCTAGATCTTTACAGTCGAGTACTTCAAGGAATTAAATGTATCATTTACTTAAAAGAATTCGTTTGATCTACAAATTTGGGGATTTAGAAATTCAAGACTCACAAGTTCAAGTTCTGTTCCAAATTTAATACAAATCAAGGAGGTACAAGTGGAGACCATAGGTTCATGGATTAAGATCTTGGGTGCATTAAGTAAGTTATGATGGCAAGGCTTGTGACGTAACGAGTTTTAGAAACTAATGTTCAGTTCATTTGCACTACGTGCTATTTATGGATCAAGTTCACTTTTCTTCCTTTCACCCAATTAAAAGATAAGGCATGGATGACATCTGATGATATTCGTTTCCATTTTAATTTCAAACTTATCCACCAACTTTAAGAGTTAAATTCAAGTACAGTAACCAAATTGGTGATGTATTAACATACAAACCCAAGAGTACACAAACAGGATTTCAAGATCCATGGTTCGAGACAAGTTACAAGTCGGAAGCTATTACATTTGAGAGGACAACTTATATTATATGCATTTCTATTACACTTCTATTTTCAATACCAAGTTGCACTAGTTCGAGGTTCTATCCATCTCAATCAACTGGAAGGCATGACCTCGTCCTGAGGAGCATCTTGGGGTCGGCGGTTGCGAACCGGATTATGACAGGATGCCCACCCACGTTATTTCTCCAAGTATTTCTGTCCTTTGCGCCAGCTCTCATGATCAGGCTCCCCCCCTGCAATGATACATTTCATGGAGTCAGAGCCAAAAGCACATACATTAAATATTACGGTTTACCATCTGGAACATGTTTCTTCACAAACATCCATCAGAACAACAGGTGTGTCAACACCAATTTGGGCAACAGCATCATAAACTACAAGCAAATGAAACAAGCAGAATGATTATATTATGAACGTGATTGGTTCGGAAGCGATCAAACAAAACACGAAAAGAGAAAACCGCGGCAGCCCCGGCTTGACAGGTTCTCGTAAAGTCATAGTTTGCAACGTCCTTGTGCTTTACAATCCAAATAGAGGGGATGTTGAGCTTGGCCAGAGCAAGGGTGGATCTATCTAGAATAGATAAGAGCAGAATATCAGGGCAAGTTTCTGCTCTAATTCGCGCACCATAGACTTACAGTCCAATTTCTAAGGAAATATTTGCTAAATGGTTCAGTTCAGACTGCATCCGCTGAAGATGACAAGGGAGTTACATTTGAACCAATTAATTCTTCGTCGAACTTGCAGAATCCAACCATAGGGAGAGTATTGCACTGTGGAGGAAAAGATACTCAGGGGGCTATTGACCACAATACGGTTATTGGTGAGGTTGACGACATAAAAGAAGTGCCAAATCATTCTAACAATATCATTAGAATCCCTACTGACCAGGGAAACGATGATGAAATCTCTGACGCCTTCACCTCTCAAACCAGCACTCTAACACAATCCAGGCCTCGAATTTTCCCCAACCACCTGACAAAAACAGTTTCTATTCCTCAATAGCAGCAAACACCATTGACTCAATAGTCAATCCCACCTACATATCCCCAAACATTTTCCTGTTTAAATTAACCTCAGAGTTGATTCGTAACAGAATCCCACAGGAGTTACAAGACCAAGCTCACCCTTGATCACCAAAGCAGAGCCTTCTCCCTATCATCCCGCATTTTCGCACCTGCATCAAGAAGAACAGAATAACGTGTTTAAGAGCTAAATCAAACTCGTTAAGTTGAAAAAGGGAAAGAATAGAGAGGCAGTGAGAGAGAACGAGAACGTTTCAAAAGAGATCAGTGTCCATGAATTAGGAGACAAGGGTCACGGTTCTTTTCCATACAAATTCAAGCACATCCCGAACACAATCAAAAACACATTCAGGTTCTCTCCAAGACAAGCTTTAAACCTAATCCAGAAAGCTCTGAAACTACAAGACGCAAGCAAGATGTGAATGGAAGGTGTTCATCACAATGTTACTACACAATCACGAACAATTCAACAACCTGCCTTGATATTACTCCTATTACTCCTTGACCTGGCGACCGTCTCACACATCCTTGTACCAAAGTGTATGAATTGCAATAGAACATTCAAGGGTGTGACCACCTGGTTAACAAGACTAATTATCGACAGTTTCAAACCAAAATCTTCTCAAACCATTCCAAAGCCACATCCCTCGCTGCTGTTAGTGAACTAACTGTTTTGCACCACAATCTACCATGGGCTGCATATTCCCCCCCCCCCCCCCCCCCGGCCCAAAATATTTGTTTTCCACACCTGTCAAAAACACAAGTATTGAATTAGCAAAAGTATAACCATTAGAGAATATTCCACAAAAGGATTTGAAGAATATCCCAATCTGAAACTGTGAGCATTTAACAAGATGGATACGCCCAAAATCAGAGAGGAGATTTCGTCGAAGCGAGAAAGGAAAGTTTCTAAATGTATCCAAACCAAAACAGAAGGTCCAATCGGGTTTTAAAACGCTTTAAATCAGATTTCCAAGATTCGTTCTCAAAAAAGTCTATAAATTGAGGAAAAAAAACCTAGCGTACAAGATCGAAGAAACCCTAAAGGCTCGAGAGATCGAGAAAGCACTTATCTTCTCCATTGATGAAGCTGATTCCGGCGCGCGAGTCCAGCTCCCACGAATTCACTCCGCCGACGCTACACACAAACTTCGGTACACTCTAATCTCCATCCACATTCTTGTTTTGTTGATGTTTTCATTTTGATTTCAGGTTCGGAGGTGAAGAGAGAGAACCAGGCGCAATTAGGAAGAGAGGAGAGGATCTAAGGAGAGCGATGAGAGAGTGAGGCCGGGAAGTGATAGCGGCGGAGAGGGAGGGGTGATTTGGGCGTCTAGGGTTCTTTCTCCTTTCATATTTTGTTATTTGTCTGTAATATGATTATCACCGCTAATCCGCCACACACACACCTGATACACACTAATCATGCGTACAATCAACCTATTAAGCTTTTATTATTTAATTAAGCATAACTATAGTAATCCTTTTAAAATAAACTAATCAACTTTATCTTTTTTAATTAATTTAATTTCTTAAACAACCCACCCTAATTAAACCCTTAACCATTTTTTAAATCAACAACTTAAAAATACACATATAGTAATTAACTCTTTTTCTTTTATTAATTAAAACAGGAAACCCTTTTCTTAATTAACTAATTCAATCTTAATTTAATTTTTTATAAAAATTAAACTAAATTGATGACATTTTTTTCTTAAGTTAATTATTAATCGACCACTTAATTAGTTTTTTATTTAAGGTAAACTTAATAACTTTTTTTTAAATAAATATCAAACACTCCCTTTTTCAATTTAAATTAATCCTTTAAAAATAATAAATAAAAACATTTTATAACACCTTAAGTAAGAGAAAATAATTTTATATAATAAGGTCGTTTCTATAATTTAAATAACAATATTTTCGTAAAAACAATCTCACCAAATTAATTCAACCATTTCCCTAATTCAACTTCTCTCTTTAAATCAATCAATCGCCATTAAAATCAACTCACATCGTAAAATATATTCATTCAATCGTGCACTTCACGACACTTGCACCTACACCTCAGCGCTTTTATGCGTATGTGTATGGTTTACATTTCCGCAACTTATTCATTGCAATTTACATTACCGCATTTACATTATCGCATCACATTTCGTCCAAAGGAAAAACCTACACATGAGTCAACACTTGTGTGTAGTGCACGTCATTTGCATCATTTCCCCACGATCCTTGATTCCATTCAAGTTGATCGCTTAAGATAGATCCTACCCCATAGGAAGGACCATTATCTCTACAACTTAGACAAACAAACAACACTATACAACTTTTTCAAACACAATAGAGAATAGATGTTAATCATCTTAAGTGAGATATAATCTCCACCCCCACAATAATACAATCAAACATGTAGGAACTTTGCCTTAAGAGTGATAAAGGCATACTCGTCAAACAATCCGAGTACTTAAGCCCTTTTCTTAAGTGATGCAAAGACTATTTTCCTACAACCCCCTTTACACTTGTGGTGGTTACATCTCCCTTAACATGAAGACTCATCTCTTCTCCTAAACCCAATCAAAACAACTACCCTAAACCCGTAGGAACTTTGACCACAGTCAAAGAGCTCATCTAACCCTTTAGGGAAACTACAAGTACTCTGATTCCACTCCCGTAAGGATATATAGGCATAAGATGCGACATCTTATCGAGTATACTTAGAAATAAACCACTAGGGTCTCTAATCCTTTAAGCAGATAACACTTAGCAGTAAACAGCATAAAACAAGAGGTTCCTGTAGAGTACTACAGAAACTTAGGATGCTAGTACCTTCCCTAAGTTTAACCAACCCCCGAACCTAAACAATCTAAACCTTGCATTTGCATTGCATTGTGGGAATTTCGATATTTATCCCTTCCTTTGGACAAATCAAAGATCGGTTGCAAATTGAATTAACGATTCAAACTAATCAATAGTTTGGTATCAAAATTTCACCGCGACAGAAATGGCGACTTCACTGGGGATACCTCTGGTGGGTTTCTCTATCTTATTTGTTTACTGCTTTATATATCTGCCTACTTGATTAATTGTTTATATGCTTTCTCTTATATTTCTTTTGGGATTATTGTCTTTGAGTGGTGAGATAAAGTTCTACACCCGAACTTGAGAGAAATTAAGATAGGATGGTGATATAGTCGAGGAGGCTTATAGGGAGTTGAATCCCGACTAAGTTGAATCGAGAATCCCGCTCAATTGAGGCCCTGTCGAGGTAGTACTGTTGAACGAGTAATCGTGAAGACACTCACTATTTTCGACCTTGGAGCCTATGATATTGAGGACCGTAGTTATCTTAACCCAACCTTGGCCTTTATTAGGACGTAGTGCGGGACTATGAGGGAGTAATCCCGAAGTAGTGCTACGCAAAGCTACACTCAAAAGAAGTTCTCTTGAGAATATTATTAATCCTCGAGTAATTGGGAAATTGATAATATCCGAAAGATGGGCTGATGATTTTGAGTCCCTTTAGAACCTTGTTTCGCAGGTACAATCCACCTTTAGTCTGCGACCTTTGGGAATGGGTATACCTTATGCTCCATGCTCGTTGCAAACCTAGGGTACCCCTTTGTTTGTTTATCTTTGTGTCCTTATGTGAATACTTGTATTTGCTGCATTCATATAACATCATTCTGCATTGGACTTCATGGGATTTACCTTCGTTTATGAACATTGTAGGTCACTATGACTTCAAATGAAAGACGTACTGTGAAATATACTTTTAAGAGTCCGGAATTGGATGACCTAAAGAAGTTGTGGGGTTTCATCAAAGATCAAGAAGAATTCAAGAACAAATATGGGAAGTTGATATTTTTGTTGGGTTGCTCAATGAATGAAGGACTTCTTGCCACTCTACTATAGTTCTATGATCCTCTCTACCATTGTTTCACCTTTCCAGACTTTCAGCTGTTACCTACATTGGAAGAGTATTCCTTTTTGGTTGGTCTACCTGTCCTAGAAGAATCTCCTTTTCCCTTCTTGGAAAAAGACCTCGATGAGAAAGATATTGCTAAAGCCCTCCGTTTGAAGGTATCTGACGTCAAAGCTAACCCAGTTACTAAGGATGGAGTTCTTGGTTTAAAGACAGGTTTCCTAATCGAGAAGGCTTCGTTCTATGCTGATTATTCTAATAAGGCTCCGTTTGAGGCAATTTTTGCTTTGCTGGTTTATGGGTTGTTTTTATTTCCGAGTTTTGAAGGTTTCATCGATCTCAAAGCATTCAAGATCTTTATGAAGAAAAACCCAGTGCCAACTCTGTTGGGAAATGCATATCACTCTATACATCTCCGAAGCCTTCGTGGTGGAGGGATGATTACTTGCTGTGTACCTTTACTCTACAAGTGGTTTATTTCACACTTTCCGAAGTCTAGCTCTTTTACAAATATTGGCAAAGAGCTTTGGTCTCCAAGAGTTATGGCGTTGACCCATTCTGACATTGATTGGTACAACCGAGTGTATGATGGAGTATTAATCATTGATAGTTGTGGTGACTTTGCTAACGTACCATTGCTCAGCTTTGATGGAGGAATCAACTACAATCCTGTTTTAGCTCGTCGACAGTTGGGATACCTGTTGAAGGAACCTCCCAAGAGTGTTCAAGTAGAGGGTATATTCTTCAAAAATGATATGGAACTCCGAGGAAAGATTCTAGATGCATGGCGTAGTGTACACAAGAAGGGGAAGAGAAGTCTAGGAAAGCCTAATTGTGTATCGCTAAAACCGTATCTCCAGTGGGTAAGAGACAGGGCGACCAAGTTAAGGATGCCTTACTCTCGTCAAGACCCTATGCCTCCAAGAAGGGAGCCCACCTATGTCTTTATGCCTGAAACTGAGAAGTCAAAGGTTGCTATGAAGAAGTTACGACAAGAGTTAGAGTCATGGAAGAACAAGTATCTAGCCTCTGTTGCAGAGATCGACAAACTCCAAAAAGAGAAAGAGGAACTCCAGAAGCAGCTACAATTAAAGGATGAGGAGTTACTCCCCTGCAAGAAGAGGAAGGTCATGGAGGATTTATTTTTCTCCGACCCACAATGCACTATTTGGAAATTGATTGTGGACAACCTTATCCGTGAGAAGACGCAACTAGAGGAGCAGCTCAAGCAGCAGAACTAGAAACTTCTTTAGTGTCTTTATTGGCTTTTATTTAGTTTTTATTTGGGACTCTTAAAAGCAATTATTTGTATTCTGGTCCGAAGTTAATAAAAAAAAATGTTTTCTTTTGCTACAATGTTTATAAACAGCTAGGATCCCATGAAGTCCTACTCATATTGCATTACATTCCTCTCTTTACTCAAGAAACTCAAATTTATTTCTCAGGTATTGTAACCATGGATTTTAAAAGAGAAGTATTGGAGTACACTTTCCAGAGTCCTAACATTGAAAGCTTGAGAGAGCTAGCAGACCTCATCAAGAATCGTTACGCCTTCGCAACAGAATACGGAGAAGTCTTCCGTTTCCTCGAACTCGAGATGAAGGAAGGGTTGTTAGAGACCCTCGTTCAATTTTACGATCCGTTGTACCATTGCTTCACTTTTCCAGATTACCAGCTGATGCTGACATTGGAAGAGTATTCTGATTTCCTGAGGATGCCTGTAACGGCCCGTCCCATATTCACCGGCCAGGAAGACACACCCAGTCATCAAGAAATTGCCAATGCCACTCATCTCAGTTTGGCAGATGTGCAAGCGCACCTAACCACCAAGGAAGGAGTCCTTGGATTCCCTGCTGACTTTTTGATTGAAAAAGTTCGCTACCATGCTGAAAGAAAGGATGTCCTTATCATGGAAGCCACCTTTTCCCTGTTGGTTTATGGGATTTTCTGGTTCCCAAAGATCGATGATTTTGTTGACATGGATGCAATTAAACTGTTCATACTTAAGAATCCCGTTCCCACCTTGCTCGCTGACACATACTTTTCGATCCACTCGAAGAATGCCGAAGGAGAAGGACATGTCACCTGTTGCACCGCTCTGTTGTATTCATGGTTCATCGCCCGTCTGACTCGGCACCCGTCTATTTGGGAAGAGGAGGAATCACCCCGTTGGTCTGAGATAGTTATGGCCCTTACTCACTCTGACATTGTGTGGTATGACCCCACCTATGGAGGTGTATGTATGATCCATAACATCGGAGGATTTACTAACATACCACTCATTGCGAGAGAAGGATGCATAAGTTACAATCCCGCTCTGGCCCGTCTTCAATTTGGGCATCCCATGATTGAAGTACCCGACCAGACTCTGTTAGAAGGAATCTTTCTCAAAGAAGGAGAAGACCCAGACCTGAAGACCGTCATAATTTACTCGTGGGAATACATCAATAAAGAAGGAAAAGCTGCTTTAGGATACCCCAATTGCACTGTCTCTGAAGAATACCTACATTGGGTGCGAGCAAGAGCTCTCGACCTCAAGATGTCGTTCCCTTTCCACGAACCTATGGTATTGACCTTCCATGACCCAGATTGGTTTGACGTGAGTGAAGTAGATCAATTGAAAGCTACTTTGGATGAAGCTCGAAAATTGAAAGCCGCCTGGAGGAACAAGTTTTTCATACTCAAGGTAGAGAAAGAGAAGTCCTAGAGGCTGTCAGAGGTTGAACTCGCAAGGAAAAGAAAGGCACGAGAGGATTTATTTTCCTATCACACCTCTTCAAGTGCTGTCACCAATGATGATCTTCCCCCAGATACTGTAGCTTGGAAAGGGTGTGTCGACCGCCTCATCGGAGAGAAGGCCGAGTTGCAAGAGCGCATCAGTCATCTAGAGGGAGAACTTCGCGCACAGAAGGAGCATAAGGAGTAGATCTCCGAGCTTCTCTTTTGCTTTTGATTCAATGTAATAAACTCTTAAAAGAGTACTCCATTTTGTAATGCTTCGATCGTCAAAATAAAATAAGTTTTTTTCTCCAACATTACAATACCGAAATAATTTGAGTTTCTTGAAAGTTTCATACTCATTTGCATTTGCATAAGCATAGCATCGTTTGCATTCCAGGGTCTCACTCTTGCTTCATCTCCACAGAACAAACTGAATCACCGGTACTACACTTGAGCTAGTCAACGCCAGAAGATGGATCAACTAGAGCAAGAGAACAGAGTGCTCCGTGATGAAGTTGCAAGTATGAAAGAAAGTTTGGAGAAGTTGAATGGCCTAGTGGAAGCTTTGTCCAGTCAAATCTCGATCAATAACCAAGAAGTTCCAAGGACTGTCATATCCGAGGTGACACCAACACCGATCCCAGTGGTGTCTTCTGTTGCTGAAGTGTCTTACACTATGCCTCAAGGTTTCCCGTGGGGATTGTCTCCTAATTTCTTCTCGACCGGTTACCGTCCGTCTAAGTCTGAGATCCCCGTTGTGACCACTGTTCAAGCTGCTCCTGTAGTTTCTGCTGTGATGACTACCGCATCCCCGCATGTGAACGCTGTCCCATATATTCTAGATGAACCAATTTTACATGGGTCGCCAACTGAGACAGTGGGTCTAGAAGAGAAGATGGACGGATTTCAAGACCATTTTTCTGAAATACAAAAGGAATTGAAAGCCCTTCATGGAAAGGACTTATTTGGTAAGAGTGCTTCTGAGCTGTGCTTGGTTCCAAACGTTAAGGTCCCACCGAAGTTCAAAGTCCCTGATTTTGAAAAGTACAAGGGGAATACCTGCCCTCAGAGTCATCTCATTATGTACGCCAGGAAGATGTCTGCCCAAACAGATAATGATCAATTACTCATTCACTACTTTCAAGACAGTTTGACAGGCGCCGCACTCAAGTGGTATATGGGGTTGGATAGCACGAAGATTCGAACTTTCAATGATCTGGGAGGGGCCTTTGTCAAGCAGTACAAGTACAATGTGGACATGGCGCCCAACCGGGATCAGTTGAGAGCAATGGCACAAAAAGATAAGGAGAATTTCAAAGAATATGCTCAGCGTTGGCGCGATTTGGCCGCGCAAGTCACACCACCATTAGAAGAAAAAGAGATGACCAAGATTTTTCTGAAGACCCTTGGTCCTTTCTTTTACAAGAAGATGGTAGCCAGCGCACCCAGTGACTTTACTGAAATGGTCAATATGGGAATACGTTTAGAAGAAGGTGTTCGCGAGGGAAGATTGACCAAAGAAGAGAGCGCTCCTAAGAGGTATGAGAGCAGTTTTGTGAAGAAAAAGGAACAAGGTGTAAATGCTATTCAAAAGCGACAATTCAGAAAGAGGTACATGCCCCCACACCAAGTTGCAGCGGTATCGCCAGTGTTTAATGCTCCGGCTTATCAGCTACAGTCCCCACAACCCTATCAGCAACCTCAGTCTCCCGTTGCTCAACAACCCCAACTTCAGCAAAGCCCACAGTATCCTCAGCAGAATCGGCCACCTAGCAATCAGGGCCGTGTGTATAGAAAGATAAACTTTGATCTGATCCCAATGACATATGCTGATCTGTTTCCCGCTTTGATTAAAAAGGGTCATATCCAGACGAGAGCTCCACCTCCGGCTCTCACAAATCCTCCCCCTTCTTATAGAGCTGATAAGTTTTGTCCTTACCATCAGGGTGCTCCAGGACATGATATTGAGAGTTGTTTCGGTTTGAAGATGGATGTCCAGAGGCTCATCAAAAATGGAATCTTGTCTTTTAGGGATTCCGACCCTAATGTACAAAAGAATCCATTACCACCACATGGTTCGCCCTCTGTCAATATGATTGAAGATTGTCTGGAAAGTGATGGTCAAGAAGTTTCAAATGAAGAGGCTGAAGAAGTTTGTGTCATAGTACCCCACTTTAAGGAAGTGGAGCGAATAGAGATTGTTTACAATAGCAGGAAGCCAACCGTTACTCCTTTAGTGATCAATGTGCCTAGACCTGTCCCTTATACCTCTAGTAAGGCCATCCCTTACAAATACAATGCTACTATGTTGGAGGATGGGAAAGAGGTACCTTTGCCCACTGTACCCTCAGTAGTCAATATTGCAGATGTCAGTAGAGTGACAAGAAGCGGTCGAGTCTACCCGACTGTGCCACCGAAAGAAAAAGAAGTTTTGTTTGAACCATCAAGCTCAAGAGACCCAATTGTGGGGCAATCTGGTGGGTCTAATTTATCCAACTCTGATGAATGTCTGAAAATAATCAAGAGAAGCGAGTATAAGGTTGCAGATCAGCTTTTGCAAACTCCGTCGAAGATTTTTGTGCTACAATTGCTGATGAGTTCTGAGGCTCATAGAGAAGCGCTTCAGAAGATTTTGGAACAAGCCTATGTCGAGCAAGATGTGACTATGGAACAATTTGACAACATCATTGGTAGTATTACTTCAAGTGATAATCTGGGTTTCAATGAAGACGATCTCCCAGAAGAAGGAAGGAAACATAACATGGCTCTACACATTTCTGTGAACTGTGGAAATGACTCTCTGTCCAGTGTACTGGTTGATACTGGATCATCTCTAAATGTAATGCCTAGAACTACTCTATCTAAGCTATCATATCAGGGACCTCCGATGAGGCCAAGTCGCATTATTGTCAAAGCTTTCGATGGGTCAAGGAAAACGGTAATTGGTGAGGTTAATTTGCCCATGACTATTGGATTACAGACTTTTATGATCCCATTTCAGGTCATGGACATTCGTGCCGCCTATAGCTGTTTGCTAGGGAGGCCATGGATACATGAAGCTGGAGCAGTCACTTCTACCCTGCATCAGAAGTTGAAATATGTTTTTGAAGGGAAGATAGTTACAGTTTATGGAGAGAGAGCTTTGGTGGTAAGTCACTTGTCATCATTCTCATATGTCGAAGCTGAGGAAGAGGTTGGCACGCAATTTCAAGCTCTGTCTATTGTGGGTGAGGGTGCCCAGAAGTCTCAAGCATCCATGTCATCATTCAAAGACGCACAGCGAGTAGTGAACATTGGTCACCAAACAATGTGGGGGAAAGGTGTTGTCTTTGCCAGAGAACAAAAATAAGGAGGGTCTCGGTTTCACCAGCAGTTTTGCTCAACAAGGCACCAAGAATCAAGGGTTTCCGCTGATCAATGAAGTGTTCCGTAGTGGAGGGGTCATCCATCCTCCTCAGATTAATGTTGTGTTAGAAGATGAACTCGAGGGCTACATATCAGATGGTTCTACAAGGTCCTCCATTCCTTACGAAGACTATGAGCCCTATATGGAAGATCCAGGCTATGTTTCTAATGAATTTGACTATACCTTTGGAGTTTATGCCGTCACCGAGGAAGATCCAGATGTGGACATCCCGGACTTTGTGACCCCAGGCGTTGTAGTCAAGAATTGGAGTGCGGTTGAAGCCCCTACTGCCATTCATATATCTAAGTAAAGCATTTGTTTTAAAATTTTTCGCTCTCCCCAAGGCGAGATTGCATTTGTTAGGGTTTATTTTCAATAATTCCTTTTGCTCTGCCCAAGGCAAAGGTGACTTTGTTGGGCGTGTCTTTTCGGTTTTTGCTATCATCAATAAACTACTTTCATTTACATGTGTGTTTCATATTTATTCACGATGTTGGAAAATAATAAGTAGCATCTCGCGTACACACACTTTCCACTTTACAAAACAAAAACTTATTAAAGTCACATCGCTTGCGCAGATTGCCGCATAAATTACAACCTGGGAATAATGATCCACTACCTTCTCCGAATTTTGAGTTTCCTGTGTACGAAGCTGAGGACGAAGAGAATGATATCCCAGAAGAAATTTCCAGATTGCTTGAGAAAGAGGAAAAAGCTATCCAACCTCATCAAGAGCCGATGGAAGTAATCAAATTGGGATCAGAAGAAATCCGTAGAGAAGTGAAAGTTGGAGCTTTGCTCAAACCTGATGTGAAGAAACAGCTGATTGATTTGCTTGGAGAATTTGTCGATGTGTTTGCTTGGTCGTATCAAGACATGCCTGGATTGGACACAGCTATAGTTGAACACCGCCTGCCTTTGAAGCCAGAATGCCCACCGATAAAATAGAAGCTCAGAAGGACTCGACCTGACATGGCTCTAAAGATTAAGGAAGAGGTACAGAAACAGATTGATGCAAGTTTCCTTGTCACTGCCGAGTACCCACTGTGGTTAGCCAACATTGTACCCGTTCCGAAGAAGGATGGTAAGGTTCGCATGTGTGTAGACTACAGGGATTTGAATAAAGCCAGCCCAAAAGATGATTTCCCATTACCTCACATTGACATCTTGGTGGACAGTACTGCAAGATATGAGGTTTTCTCCTTCATGGATGGTTTTTCAGGTTATAACCAGATTAGAATGGCTCCCGAGGACAGAGAGAAGACGTCATTCATCTCACCCTGGGGCACCTTTTGTTACAAAGTTATGCCATTTGGATTAAAGAATGCAGGGGCAACATATCAGAGAGCTATGACTACTTTGTTCCACGATATGATGCACAGAGAGATCGAGGTATATGTGGATGATATGATAGTTAAGTCGAAGACCAAAGATGATCATGTTAAACACCTGGCTAAGCTGTTTTTGGTCGTTTCAGGGAATACAAGCTTCGTCTGAACCCCAACAAGTGCACATTTGGAGTATGATCAGGGAAACTATTGGGATTTATTGTCAGCCAAAGAGGGATTGAAGTGGACCCTGACAAAGTGAAAGCTATCCGGGAAATGCCAGCTCCCGCCACTGAGAAACAAGTCAGAGGATTTTTAGGACGTTTGAATTACATCTCCAGGTTTATATCCAACATGACTGCTACATGTAAACCTATTTTCAAGCTCCTGAGGAAAGAACAAGGCTACGTTTGGACTGAAGATTGTCAAAAGGCTTTTGATAGTATCAAAGAGTATTTGCTCGAACCGCCTATCCTGATACCGCCAGTTGAAGGACGACCTTTGATTATGTATTTGACCGTTTTAGAAGATTCAATGGGTTGTGTACTCGGTCAGCAAGATGAAACAGGAAAGCAAGATCATGTCACTTATTACTTGAGCAAGAAGTTTACTGATTGTGAAACAAGGTACACTATGTTAGAGAAGACTCGTTGCGCTTTGGCGTGGGCCGCCAAGCGTTTGCGCCGGTATATGTTGAATCACACTACTTGGTTAGTCTCAAAGATGGATCCTATCAAGTATATTTTCGAGAAGCCCGCTTTGACTGGGAGAATTGCTAGATGGCAAATGTTATTGTTCGAGTATGATATCGAGTACCATACTCAGAAAGCTGTTAGAGGAAGTGTTTTGGCTGATCATCTGGCTCACCAGCCCATTTTGGATCATCAACCCTCAAACGACGACTTTCCTGATGAAGATGTTATGTTCTTAAAGATGAAAGATTGTGAAGAACCCGTACATGGTGAAGGACCAGAGCCAGGTTCTCAATGGGGTTTAATCTTTGATGGAGCTGTCAACGCTCATGGAAAAGGGATAGGTGCCGTTATTGTGACTCCTCAAGGGACCCATTTCCTATTTACCTCCAGATTAGCATTCCAGTGTACTAATAATGAAGCTGAGTACGAGGCATGTATTATGGGTCTCGAGGAAGCAATTGACTTGAGAATTAAGAATTTAGATGTGTTCGGTGATTCTGCAGTACTAATCAACCAAATTACTGGAGAATGGATAACTCGACATGATAATTTGGTCCCATACAGGGATTATGCTAGAAGACTGTTACCGTTCTTTGACAGGGTTGAGTTTCATCATATCCCTCGAGATGACAGCAGAATGGCAGACGCGTTGGCAACTTTGGCCTCGATGATTGTGGTAAACTTTTGGAACGAGTGTCCTCAGATTGAAGTAAAACGTCTTGACAGACCCGCCTACATCTTCGCTGTCGAAGAAGTTGAAGATGGAAAACCCTGGTACCATGACATCGAAGTGTTTCTTAGAACTCAAGAATATCCTTTGGGAGCTTCCAACAAGGATAAGAAAACTTTGAGAAGGTTGGCTGGAAATTTTCTCCTGAGTAACAATGTGTTGTACAAACGGAATTTTGACATGGTCTTGCTGAGATGTGTTGACAAACGAGAAGCGGATATGTTAATGTCGGAAATTCACGAAGGATCTTTTGGCACTCATGCCAACGGACATGCCATGGCTAAGAAGCTTTTAAGGGCTGGATATTATTGGATCACTATGGAATCAGATTGTTACAAGTTTGCTAGAAAATGTCACAAGTGCCAGATTTACGCAGATAAAATTCACGTGCCTCCGACTTTGTTGAATGTTATCTCATCCCCGTGGTCGTTCTCTATGTGGGGAATTGATATGATTGGAATGATAGAGCCGAAAGCATCTAATGGACACCGATTCATCTTGGTAGCCATTGATTATTTTACCAAGTGGGTCGAGGCGGCTTCCTATGCTAATGTAACCCGACATGTAGTTGTCAAATTTATCAAGAATCAGCTCATTTGCCGATATGGTGTGCCAAGCAGAATTATTAAAGACAACGGTTCCAATTTGAATAACAAGATGATGAAAGAGTTGTGCGAAGAATTCAAGATCGAGCATCACAATTCTTCTCCTTAATGACCAAAGATGAATGGGGCTGTTGAAGCCACCAACAAAAACATTAAGAAGATCATTCAGAAGATGGTCGTTACTTACAAAGATTGGCACGAAATGCTCCCATTTGCCTTACATGGATATCGTACGATGGTACGCACATCGACTGGGGCAACTCCATTTTCACTTGTCTACGGTATGGAAGCAGTGCTCCCAATAGAAGTTGAGATCCCTTCTATGAGTATCCTGGTGGAGGCAAAGTTATCAGAAGCTGAATGGTGCCAGAACAGATATGATCAGTTGAATTTAATCGAAGAAAAGAGGATGTCCGCGCTATGCCATGGGCAGTTGTATCAGCAGAAGATGAAGAAAGCATTCGACAAGAAGGTTCGACCCCGGGTATTCAAGGAAGGTGACCTTGTACTCAAAAAGATTCAATTTTTCCTCACTGACGTCAGAGGAAAATGGGCCCCGAATTATGATGGACCATACGTAGTAAGAAGGGTTTTGACAGGAGGCGCTTTGATGTTAGCAATAATGGATGGAGAGGAGATCACTCGCCCCGTGAATACAGACGCTGTCAAGAAGTACTTTGTTTAGGAGAAGCAGGACATTATTCCCTTTATGTAATCGCTATTATTTTCCAACACTGTAACATCGGGTCACGCTTGTTCCGCTGACCACCGTTCAATAAAAAGTTTTTCATTTACCATAAATATGTGTTCTTGATAGCAAAATCTGAATTGATTTAAACCTTTTCAAAAATTTGCTCTACTTGATATATGAATAACAAAAGGACGACTGGGGACGTTTATTTCGTCCGAGAAAAAACAACGTGTTATGTACTTCTCCAGGGCAAGAGAATTTATCTTATCCAAACACGAAGGTTGCCTCTATTCGAAGACTTTCTTCGCGGGCGATAAGGGATCTGTGGGGATTTTTCTTGAGTACCCTTTCATTTGAGGCGTTTATTTCGTTTCTCCCAATTCGTCAGCATACGCATACCATATAAGTAGACAGCATGGCATGTGCATTGTTCGCATTCTTTATATGTGTTTTATTGTACCGCTTTGACTATAGTTATCCCTAAGTGTATGGGTGTGTCACATCCCTCCAATTAGAGTTGTCAACCCTAGGCAGAAAGAGCATGATGTTCATTTTCCCCATGAAGGTCAACCCTCATGGAAGATGGTTATTTCAGTACAATTCCATTTGAGTTTATATCTCAATGGTCGAGTCTTGCTTGACAGATTCTTTTCGGCTACTTCCTGAATTGAACTTCGGTCTTTGGCAATCACATCATGGACATCTCCAACCTTTAAGAGTGGATTAAGTGTGCATTTATTTTGCACCCTATTCCCCAGGAAGAATACTCATAAAGACAAACATCTTTTCAACAATAGCATCACAAGATTTTATCGAACGTCAATCTCTTTATTTGAGCAACTCGTTTTGATTAGGATCTTACTCAAAATGACAAAACGACAATTGTCACAAGGCAGATCATTTACCATCAATGGATCCTTCAACATTAGACAGTTACAGACATTTCCCTCAGGAATGACTTCCCCAGTAAGTTCATCACACAAGTTTACTTCCGTCAAGTGACATCTCCCCAGAGAAGTCAAAGAAGTTTACCACAATAGTTTCCGTACTTGAGAAGACATACGTTACAATTCAACCGGGTCACATCTCTTCCGAAGATCCCCGGTGAAGCAACATCTACATTTACAATCACATTTACAAATTTACAACTACAGCTACAGGTTACGTCAAATTACATCTACAGGGTCCTACAACGAACTATATTCACAGTCTACAATGACATCTACAATCTACAAAATTACAACCCCCTATGAAGGTGCTCTCACGAGTTTTCATCATTTCGGGAAGGGACCGAGACCAGCTCATGGTTCCCATACCATGATGCTCGGGGAAGTTCTACATCAGAGACTGAGACCAGTTCGTGGTTCCCATACCATGATGCTCGGGGAAGTTCTACATCAGAGACTGAGACCAGTTCGTGGTTCCCATACCATGATGCTCGGGGAAGTTCTACATCAGAGACTGAGACCAGCTCATGGTTCCCATACCATGATGCTCGGGGAATTCCTACAAATACAACATCTACAATGACATTTACATCTACATCTACAAACTACAGTGATTCTATCACCTACAAGATTTTGACATTTCAAGCAGAGACCGAGACCAGCTCATGGTACCTTTATCATGATGTTCGGGAAGTTATACATTTACTATTTCAAGTTGAGTTCCAAAAAAAAAAGATATACACAAAAACGAGAAAAGAAAGAAAAAACTGAACCATTGACTCAATTCACTTGGATCATTACCAACGACTATATTATGATAATAAGCTTCTCACCTATCGTCTAAGTCACCATATCCTGGGCGTCCGAGTTGCTGTTGTACTTTCAGAGATTTCTCTTTGGCAGTCGTTTCCTGTTCCCGTGGAGTCTCCTTCTGTCGATCTTGTTCTCCCTGTATGTTATGTCTAGTTGTTTCCCCTGTGACATCATGTCCTCACAGGACCCGTCTGTCTTGCATTTCCATATCATATGCATTCGGTGGTATCTTAGGGCCAAAAATTCGTGCAATGTTTTTATTTAAGTCCCTCCAATCTCGTCGAGAAGAAGATTTCTATCTCCATATTTTCGGATAGAGGTAACTTAAATAGGGGCATCTGTCGCACCCTATTTTTGGACCTTAATATCCCACCTTTGTTTTTCTTGCACTTTATCCTTTTACTTTTGTATACATATTTTGTTACGACTAACTAACTTGTGCAGGTGCAGTAATGTCGAACCTAGATCTTTACAGTCGAGTACTTCAAGGAATTAAATGTATCATTTACTTAAAAGAATTCGTGTGATCTACAAATTCGGGGATTTAGAAATTCAAGACTCACAAGTTCAAGTTCTGTTCCAAATTTAATACAAATCAAGGAGGTACAAGTGGAGACCATAGGTTCATGGATTAAGATCTTGGGTGCATTAAGTAAGTTATGATGGCAAGGCTTGTGACGTAACGAGTTTTAGAAACTAATGTTCAGTTCATTTGCACTACGTGCTGTTTATGGATCAAGTTCACTTTTCTTCCTTTCACCCAATTAAGAGATAAGGCATGGATGACATCTGATGATATTCTTTGCCATTTTAATTTCAAACTTATCCACCAACTTTAAGAGTTAAATTCAAGTACAGTAACCAAATTGGTGATGTATTAACATACAAACCCAAGAGTACACAAACAGGATTTCAAGATCCATGGTTCGAGACAAGTTACAAGTCGGAAGCTATTACATTTGAGAGGACAGCTTATATTATATGCATTTCTATTACACTTCTATTTTCAATACCAGGTTGCACTAGTTCGAGGTTCTATCCATCTCAATCAACTGGAAGGCATGACCTCGTCCTGAGGAGCATCTTGGGGTCGGCGGTTGCGAACCGGATTATGACAGGATGCCCACCCACGTTATTTCTCCAAGTATTTCTGTCCCTTGCGCCAGCTCTCATGATCAGGCTCCCCCCTGCAATGATACATTTCATGGAGTTAGAGCCAAAAGCACATACATTAAATATTACGGTTTACCATCTGGAACATGTTTCTTCGCAAACATCCATCAGAACAACAGGTGTGTCAACACCAATTTGGGCAACAGCATCATAAACTACAAGCAAATGAAACAAGCAGAATGATTAGATTATGAACGTGATTGGTTCGGAAGCGATCAAACAAAACACGAAAAGAGAAAACCGCGGCAGCCCCGGCTTGACAGGTTCTCGTAAAGTCATAGTTTGCAACGTCCTTGTGCTTTACAATCCAAATAGAGGGGATGTTGAGCTTGGCCAGAGCAAGGGTGGATCTATCTGGAATAGATAAGAGCGGAATATCAGCGCAAGTTTCTGCTGTAATTCACGCACCATAGACTTACAGTCCAATTTCTAAGGAAATATTTGCTAAATGGTTCAGTTCAGACTGCATTCGCTGAAGATGACAAGGGAGTTACATTTGAACCAATTAATTCTTCGTCGAACTTGCAGAATCCAACCATAGGGAGAGTATTGTGCTGTGGAGGAAAAGATACTCAGGGGGCTATTGACCACAATACGGTTATTGGTGAGGTTGACGACATAAAATAAGTGCCAAATCATTCTAACAATATCATTAGAATCCCTATTGACCAGGGAAACAATGATGAAATCTCTGACGCCTTCACCTCTCAAACCAGCACTCTAACACAATCCAGGCCTCAAATTTTCCCCAACCACCTAACAAAAACAGTTTCTATTCCTCAATAGCAGCAAACACCATTGACTCAATAGTCAATCCCACCTGCACATCCCCAAACATTTTCCTGTTTAAATTAACCTCAGAGTTGATTCGTAACAGAATCCCACAGGAGTTACAAGACCAAGCTCACCCTTGATCACCAAAGCAGAGCCTTCTCCCTATCATCCCGCATTTTTGCACCTGCATCAAGAAGAACAGAATAACGTGTTTAAGGGCTAAATCAAACTCGTTAAGTTGAAAAAGGGAAAGAATAGAGAGGCAGTGAGAGAGAACGAGAACGTTTCAAAAGAGATCAGTGTCCATGAATTAGGAGACAAGGGTCACGGTTCTTTTCCATACAAATTCAAGCACATCCCGAACACAATCAAAAACACATTCAGGTTCTCTCCAAGACAAGCTTTAAACCCAATCCAGAAAGCTCTGAAACTACAAGACGCAAGCAAGATGTGAATGGAAGGTGTTCATCACAATGTTACTACACAATCACGAACAATTCAACAACCTGCCTTGATATTACTCCTACTACTCCTTGACCTGGCGACCGTCTCACACATCCTTGTACCAAAGTGTATGAATTGCAATCGAACATTCAAGGGTGTGACCACCTGGTTAACAAGACTAATTATCGACAGTTTCAAACCAAAATCTTCTCAAACCATTCCAAAGCCACATCCCTTGCTGCTGTTAGTGAACTAACTGTTTTGCACCACAATCTACCATGGGCTGCGTATTCCCCCCCTGGCCCAAAATATTTATTTTCCACACCCGCCAAAAACACAAGTATTGAATTAGCAGAAGTATAACCATTAGAGAATATTCCACAAAAGGATTTGAAGAATATCCCAATCCAAAACTGTGAGCATTTAACAAGATGGAAACGCCCAAAATCAGAGAGGAGATTTCGTCGAAGCGAGAAAGGAAAGTTTCTAAATGTATCCACACCAAAACAGAAGGTCCAATCGGGTTTTAAAACGCTTTAAATCAGATTTCCAAGATTCGTTCTCAAAAAAGTTTATAAATTGAGGAAAAAAAACCTAGCGTACAAGATCGAAGAAACCCTAAAGGCTCGAGAGATCGAGAAAGCACTTATCTTCTCCATTGACGAAGCTAATTCCGGCCGCCGCGAGTCCAGCTCCCACGAATTCACTCCGCCGGCACTACACACAAACTTCGGTACACTCTAATCTCCATCCACATTCTTGTTTTGTTGATGTTTTCATTTTGATTTCAGGTTCGGAGGTGAAGAGAGAGAACCAGGCGCAATTAGGAAGAGAGGAGAGGATCGAAGGAGAGCGATGAGAGAGTGAGGCCGGGAAGTGATAGCGGCGGAGAGGGAGGGGTGATTTGGGCGTCTAGGGTTCTTTCTCCTTTCATATTTTGTTATTTGTCTGTAATATGATTATCACCGCTAATCCGCCACACACACACCTGATACACACTAATCATGCGTACAATCAACCTATTAAGCTTTTATTATTTAATTAAGCATAACTATAGTAATCCTTTTAAAATAAACTAAACAACTTTATCTTTTTTAATTAATTTAATTGCTTAAACAACCCACCCTAATTAAACCCTTAACCTTTTTTTAAATCAACAACTTAAAAATACACATATAGTAATTAACTCTTTTTCTTTTATCAATTAAAACAGGAAACCCTTTTCTTAATTAACTAATTCAATCTTAATTTAATTTTTTATAAAAATTAAACTAAATTGATGACATTTTTTTCTTAAGTTAATTATTAATCAACCACTTAATTAGTTTTTTATTTAAGGTAAACTTAATAACTTTTTTTATAAATAAATATCAAACACTCCCTTGTTCAATTTAAATTAATCCTTTAAAAATAATAAATAAAAATATTTTATAACACCTTAAGTAAGAGAAAATAATTTTATATAATAAGGTCGTTTCTATAATTTAAATAATAATATTTTCGTAAAAACAATCTCACCAAATTAATTCAACCATTTCCCTAATTCAACTTCTCCCTTTAAATCAATCAATCGCCATTAAAATCAACTCACATCGCAAAATATATTCATTCAATCGTGCACTTCACGACACTTGCACCTACACCTCAGCGCTTTCATGCGTATATGTATGGTTTACATTTCCGCAACTTATTCATTGCAATTTACATTACCGCATTTACATTATTGCATCACATTTCGTCCAAAGGAAAAACCTACACATGAGTCAACACTTGTGTGTAGTGCACGTCATTTGCATTATTTCCCCACGATCCTTGATTCCATTCAAGTTGATCGCTTAAGATAGATCCTACCCCATAGGAAGGACCATTATCTCTACAACTTAGACAAACAAACAACACTATACAACTTTTTCAAACACAATAAAGAATAGATGTTAATCATCTTAAGTGAGATATAATCTCCACCCCCACAATAATACAATCAAACATGTAGGAACTTTGCCTTAAGAGTGATAAAGGCATACTCGTCAAACAATCCGAGTACTTAAGCCCTTTTCTTAAGACGATGCAAAGACTATTTTCCTACAACCCCCTTTACACTTGTGGTGGTTACATCTCCCTTAACATGAAGACTCATCTCTTCTCCTAAACCCAATCAAAACAACTACCCTAAACCCGTAGGAACTTTGACCACAGTCAAAGAGCTCCTCTAACCCATTAGGGGAACTACAAGTACTCTGATTCCACTCCCGTAAGGATATGTAGGCATAAGATGCGACATCTTATCGAGTATACTTAGAAATAAACCACTAGGGTCTCTAATCCTTTAAGCAGATAACACTTAGCAGTAAACAACATAAAACAAGAGGTTCCTGTAGAGTACTATAGAAACTTAGGATGCTAGTACCTTCCCTAAGTTTAACCAACCCCCGAACCTAAACAATCTAAACCTTGCATTTTCATTGCATTGTGGGAATTTCGATATTTATTCCTTCCTTTGGACAAATCAAAGATCGGTTGCAAATTGAATTAACGATTCAAACTAATCAATAGTTTGGTATCAAAATTTCACCGCGACAAGCACCCCTCACGTCCTTCGTACTTGACGGGTTGATTAATCTATCTACACTAAAGGTTTGGTCTGAAAAGCAAAGAAAATGACTCGGCAAAGCATCACGCTTTATGCCTACGTATTCCCGTCTGGAACGAGAAATCAGAGTCAACGTAGTTCGCCTAACTACGGGTTACGGGGGAAGGTTTCTCGCCGAGATATCGCATCTCGTGCCTACATACTTTCACACAGCGCGAAAGATCAGAGTAAACGTAGTTCGTGAAACAAGAGACACAGGTTTGTCTTTTTTATCCGAGTAGGGTTAACAGACGGTTCCAGCAGTTTGGTGTATGCAGCTCGCTCGACGGAGACTTAGGCGTTTACCGTTTGCGGTAGAACCGGGAGTTAACAAAACTCTCCTTCTAAAAAGGGTTTCCAGGGATTAAAAGTCCAAGAGGACAAAAAGAGTTTGATATTTATTTTCTGTTTTTTAGAAGAAGTGTCTTTTATGGATGTTTGCAACTGATATCGCACTAGAGACTATGACCTGAGAGTGAATGCGTCGCATGTCACCCAAAGGGTGCCATACTAAACATCCAAGTTGTTGGAAAGAAACTCTCCAACAACCCTTTCTCAAGTAGCTTAAGGCTCGTAGCGTACGACGTCAATTACCCTTTATTACTGTATTTTGATTTGTTTGGAGATGAGAAGAGAAAGGACGCACTAAAGAGGAACTGATCCAATCCTAAAGTTGTCATGCAAAGTTGATCCTATGGTGGAGGTTAGGAGGGAACTACCTAATGTTATCATGCATGGTTAGAACCCTAACGTCTGTCATAACTTCTCTTGAACAAAAGAAGTCAGAGTTCCTAGGGGAACATGGCAAAGGAAAACAACAGCAAAAGAAATAAACTGTAAAGGAACAACTGTAAATAAAATGCATGCAATGCAACAAACAAGCAGAAGGAGCCAAGCTCAGCTTCTAGAGCAAGCAAGCCCAAAGGCAACACATAAAGCACAGGCAAGGGAGACGGCTCAACCTTAAGCCAGCAAGCAAAGCCAGATAATAACAGTCAAGCAGAGGGAGACAGACTCAACCTCTAGATGCAGACAAGCAAGGGGAGGAAAGCTCACCCTTTAGGATGCTCTCAGGCCTAGAAACATCTATATGAGACCTAGTCTAAGGCAACACATCAACCAGTCACACAAGCAACAGTCAAGCCATCAGAGAAAACAGCAGACAACAACAGCAGACAAACAGCTCAACAGCAAAGCAGATAAACAGCAAAAAACAACAGACAACCTGCAAACAACTCCAAGCCCCAAGCCATCCCCAAGAGAAGTCTTCATCTTCATGCTTCAACAAGCTCCAACAAAAGAGATGAGAATTAACATCAAGATTATTGATTGATGATGGGAAGCAGGATGGAAACCAAAGGAATCCAACCTGGCACTCAACCATGCATCTCAGAAAGGCATCCTCAAAGGTTCTACTTCTTGTGAAATGCCACACATCCTTCCAAAGGAAAGATGAGGCTTCCACATAGGGACCTTGAATCATAGAATGGGAATGGAAAGCAATCAAAGCAATCCATGTTTATTTGAAGAAAGAGAAATCAAACTAAGCTCTTCCTAAACCCTAATTAAACAAGCTACAAGAAAGCTACTAAAAGAAGGTCTAAACACCAAAACCAAACACCACAATCAAGGAAACAGAAGCCTATACATGTCTAAAGCATCATCAAAGAAGATTAGCAAACCTATTATGAACTAAAGGCCACCATTGAGGTCCTTCTAAAGCAAGTGTTATGTTAGAAGCACATTAAAACTAGCCTAAGTACTAAATCAAATTAAAATACCAAAACTACTTCTAAAACCCTATAAGATTTTATAGGGGAACCTAAGAAGGTTAAGGACCTATAGCAGAAAGGTCAGGGATAATGATCCTAATCCAAAATAGAACATAATGTTATCTAAAAAATTATGAAATAATTCATAAGGGATCATGCATCTCTAATCTACCAGCTAGCCGAAAATCTCAACAAGAATCCATACCAACTGAAAGAACAAAAATCAGAAAGAAGATGGATCAAAAATGCAAAGTTAAAGAATATAGCAAAAATGAGAAAATGCCAAATAAATTGAAAATCAGGCAACAATCAAATGTAAAAGCAAAGAAAAATCACAAATAAAATCTAGAGCATGGACACATTTTTATTTTATTTTTCTGACCAGAAATGGATTTATTATGAATTTTGAAAGAACAAAGCAATTAAAATAAAAGAAAATGAATTAAAAAACAATTAAGAAAACAAAAAGCCAAGATTAAATGAGGAGCGCAGGATCTGTGGACTGAGTCTCCTAATCTAAGGGCTCTGGTGTTGCCAACACATAAATGAAACGATGCGTTTCATTCAGTCCAAGGCCAATTCTCAAGTTAAAACGTGATCGTTGGATTGGGATACCAAGTCAAGTTTTCCATCAGATCCAAGGGTCAGGAGATTATCTTCTCTATTTGAATTTCCAGTTGGTGGGAAGATTGCAGCGGTGGCCGGAGAACGACGTCGATCGTCTTCTCCGGCGAGACATCTTGTACAGGTCATCAAACCTCAACCAAATTTACACAGTTCCACTCCATTTTTCACGTAGATCTCAAATCTCACCTTCAATTATCATAATTCCTCATGGATTTTAAAATTTAAACACAAACAAAAAATGCTCCATAGTTCTGATCATCACCAAACCTCAATCCAAAGCCACATATCTACTCCTCATGTTACATAGATCATTATGAACTATCTATATCGTGCTAAAACCTCATGATCAAGTCAAATGCATCCAAACAGAAATCACATAGCATCTTAGTGTGTCTCTAATCCTTCAATTTTTGGTCCAGAATCCATCTAAACATCTCCCTAAAGCCTAACCACATGTCAATGCTACTTAGATCATGCTAAAACTAGTGCAATCGTGAATTATTCAAACCTGGTTTGTAGCTTCTAATTGAGGCAGTTATGGTGCTCCTCTTACTACAATCTTGTGCAGATACACTCACTGAAGTATGCTGAAGATGCTTGAAGCTTTGAATTGCCTTGAATTGCTCTGAATTAGAAATCACGATTTCCACTTTTGCTCTTGAAACTCAATCTTCAATCTCTGGCTATGGCACGAAATGAACACCAAAATTGATCTGAATCCGTCATGGAACTTATATAGAAGATGTTTGTGGGCTTTGGAGGTCCATTGAAGGCCCAAATCAGAATATCCACATTTCAATTTTCCTTCAAAAACTCAACAATGGAATGCACGAATTCTGGCTGTTTCGACCTTCTAGAAACTTCAATTAGCTTGCCTATGGTCTGGTGAGAGTGTAGGAATCAAAAGGAAAGCTTGTTTGCACCTTATGAGCAATCTTTGATGTGTTGCTTATTCATGAAGTAACAAATCAAACCACCATGAAATAAGCCCCAAATGAAAATTCTAATAATGCCAAAGTGCTTAGAATGATTCTTCTGATTAAAATCAGTACTCACTTGGCCTTGTTTGAACACCCATGAATTAATCTTGAATTTTTCACTTAAATGCCTTTAAATTCTCCTTTTGTCAATTTCTTTCAAACCAAGTCTCACCCTAAGCCAAATCAATTCATCATGAGTACATGGTTGACCTAAAAATTCAATTTTGAGCAAGTTTTGTTTTGGACAAAACTTCATATGAGGCTTGCAAGATAGTGAAAATGACCTATAATGCCAAATGACCTATAATCTTACTTTCCCAAAATACCCCTAACTTGTAAACCTCATAACTTGAGTTATACAAATCAGATGCAAGACTTATAGTACAATTTGCAAAGCTAAGATCAAGACCTACAACTTTCATTTTGGCCAAAAGTTGAGGAGAAACACCCTTCTAGGTCAAAAGTTTCTTGGAAGTTGGTTGACTTTTGCAGACAAATTTCATAATCATCTGATGATCTGTAACTTGTCTGGACCATAACTTGAGTTCTATATATCCAATGGAGGACTTCTAGTACTCAAATTAAAGCTACGAGCATTCTCTACAAGTTTCTTGAGATAAGTGGTCTTGAAGTTCGGCACTAAATAAGGGATTTTACCCTGAGAACCCTAGTTTAGCAACTCCTCACACTTGGGATTCTTCTTGAATTGATCTTGGAATATCACCTCATGTATTTCAACACAACTCTCCATGATTACAAAGACTTATAATTGAGCTTTGATCCTCTTCAATTGCACAGTTGACTTAGGGTTACTCATGTGAAAACCCTAATTGCAACACCCTCAACTGTGGCTCTTCACACTTGGCATAATGACTTGTCTGAGCTCTCTCATGACCCTCAAGGAACTGCATGAGCTCCATCCATGTACCCTATCCATGATCAAGGCTCCACTACCCATTGATGGTCTTCAATTGGTCCTCAGGTTAGGAGATTAACTCCATACAAGCAACTGAACTTCTCAAAGGCACAACCCACTTCCTGATGACTTTGGTGACTTATCAAGCTTGAATAAGACCTCTAGATAGGCTCCTCTTGATATAAACCATATTTGATCCCCTGCTAAATGAGCAATGTTATGCTATGCAAATGCTAGGACAATGCAATGCTAATGCAATGAAACATAAACCAAGTGAGAAAAAGGTTAGGCAAATTTTGGGGTGCAACACCTTCCTCTTGGGTTTTGAAGATCCTTCTTCAGAAACCTTCCTTTTCTTCTTGTGTCTTTCACTGTAAAGATCTGGTGCAGGTTCTCCTGCTTTCTAAACCAGATTTGCTGGTAGAGGAGTTCGATCTTTCAGACACGTTGCAATGTACTTCAAAATAATTTCCCTTGGTTCATCAGCGTAGAACATAGGAAAATCATCCACTGGTATCCTTCTTTTACTGACCTCTTTAGAGGTTATCTGTCTTGGTGCAGAAGTGATTTCTTCTAAAACTTTCATCCTCTGAAGACTCTTCCCATTCTGAGGTTTCCCTACCATAGAAGCTAACTCTTTCTTTAATCCAGCTTCTACCAGATGTCCAACTAGACCATTCTCAGTCAGAATGCCTGAAAGGAGTATTCCTATTGGAATCCAATTCCTCATCTTCTGATGTTTGGTTCTGACTTCTTCCCTTGATTGTTTTACATGTGTCTACAGATGATTGAAAAGTAGATAAAGCAGATCCACTTTTGTGCTCTGATTCAGACAGCACATGAAGTACATCTGATCAGAATTTACATAATCAGGAGAGTTTGAAGACTTCCTGTGATGAATGCAATCCATAAAGATCTTAGCCCAAATCCTGTAGTTTGGCTTGAGATCTTTCACTTTGTTAGAAGCTTCTCCAGAAGAGCAAACTTCCTTATACACATCAATCATATCAACACGCCTAGCTGGCAGATTTGTAACACCATCAATTTCTTCATAACCTATGAGCTTCCTTATCAGATCCTCAGTTATGATGATTTCTTTACCCAGAACATATGAGACAATGAACTTAGGGTATGTGATAGCATGGATCCAAAATTCCTTTACCAGACAAGGATAAACTGGTCCCATCAGCCTATCAAAGAACCTTGTCCAGCATTGAGCATCAACAATGGGACGAAGATCAAACCCATTTTTAGCAATCGATTCAAAGTTCACAATGGATTCACACAATACTTCCAGTTTGTCAACAGGTGTGAGTAAAGTTCTAACCGGTTCTTTGAAGGCAACATCTCCCATGTTGGAGGATGAGACAGCAACTATGGTTGATTGAAACTGAGCAAAAGTTGATGAAGAAGTAGCCATTGTTGTTCTTGAGTGGGTTTGGGAGAGAGATGAAAATAGTGAAACAAGCAGAAATGCATACAAGAGTGTGAGAGAGTGAAAAGTGTGAAAAGTGAAGTGTTGTGGTATTTATAGAAGAAATTAGGGCACACAAGAGTCACACGTACAACACGTTTCCACTTAGCATTTAATAAAAAGAATATAATCATTTCAAGCAATTAATGATTCTGACAATTTGGGGGGAAAATGAGAAACTCAATATTCAAAAACAGTACCTCAAACGTCATTTCAGTAATGTGCACTCCATCTTTTCAGATTCAGAGTTACATGTGTTTGCTTGCATGTGCTTCTGAAACTTCTTTGAGAAATGAAACGTTAGCCAACGTTCAGATCCTTTAAGGCTTGTTAGTTAAGATTTGCACACAATAAATAAAATATTGAAAAATAAATAAATAGATGTAATACTTCAGAGTTAAAACATTTTCATCTGAGAAAATTTTCTTCTGATAAACATTTTATTCTGGACATAAATCCATACTTATATTTTTCAGAATAAATTTGAATCTATCTTCAGCAAGGGGTTTTGTAAAGATATCAGCCTATTGATGGTCTGTATCAACAAAGTTTAAACTGATAATTCCCTTCTGAACATAGTCTCTGATGAAATGATGTTTTATCTCTATATGCTTAGCCTTAGAGTGTAAAATAGGATTTTTAGACAAGCATATAGCAGAAGTATTATTACAAGATTGAAATGTTACTCTCATGGATCTGATAGTCTTCTAGTTGACTCTTCATCCAGAGCATCTGAGTGTTATAACCAGCCGCAACAATGTATTCTGCTTCTGTTGTTGAAAGCGCAATTGTGGGTTGCTTCTTGCTGAACCAAGAGATTAGATGACTTCCAAGAAACTGGCAGCTTCCAGAAGCATTTTTCCTTTCAACTCTGCCTCCAGCATAGTCAGCATCACAAAATCCAACTAATTTATAGTAATCATATCTTCTATAACACAAACCCATGTTAGTAGTACCTATCAGATACCTTAGAATCCTCTTAACAGCTGTTAAGTGAGATTCTCTAGGATCTGATTAGAATCTGGCACACAGACAAATACTGAATAGAATATCAGGTCTAGAAGCAGTCAAATATAGAAGAGATCCAATCATACCTCTGTAAAGCTTTTGATCTACCTTCTTACTCACCTCTTCCTTACCAAGAGTGCTTGTAGGATGCATTGGAGTCTTTGCTGATTTGCTTTCAGTCATGTTAAACTTCTTCAGAAGCTCCTTCACATACTTAGTCTGATGTATGTAAGTGCATTCTGGAGTTTGATTGACTTGGATTCTTAGAAAGAATCTGAGTTCTCCCATCATGCTCATCTCAAATTCAACCTGCATATATAGAACAAACTCCTTTCCCAGCGTAATATTGGTAGATCCAAATATAATATCATCTACGTAAATTTGAAAAATTAACAAGTCTTTCTTAAATGATTTACAGAAGAGAGTTGTATCCACTTTGCCTCTGATAAAAATTTTCCAGAAGAAAATTACTTAATATCTCATACCAAGCTCTAGGAGCTTGTTTTAAACCAGAGTGATTTCTTAAGTTTGAAAACATGTTCTGGAAATTTATCATTTTCAAAGCCAGGAGGTTGATGAACATAAACTTCCTCTTCTATAATACCATTTAAGAAGGCACTCTTAACATCCATCTGATATAGAGTGATGTTATTTTGTGCAGCAAAAGAAATGAGTAGACGTATAGACTCTAACCTGACCAAATGAGCATAAGTCTATGTGTAGTCAATTCCTTCTTGCTGACTGTATCCTTGAGCAACTAGCCTTGCTTTGTTTCTTACAACTTCTCCTTGCTCATTCAATTTGTTTCTGAAGACCCATTTAGTTCCAATGATGTCGAAACCTTTTGGTCTTGGAACCAGATCCCAGACGTCATTTCTAGTGAATTGATTTAGTTCTTCTTGCATAGCAAGTATCTAATCATTATCGCTTAGAACCTCATCAATAGAAGTTGGTTCAATGATAGACACCAACCCAAAAAGTGACGTTCCAGATGATCTGAGAAATGACCTTGTTTTGATAGGGTCATCCTTCTTTCCAATAATCATTTCTTCTGGATGAGAAGATTTGGTTTTGGATGATCCTTTAACATTTGGTCCTTCAGAAATATTCAAATTGTTCATCTGAGCAGCCAATGGATTTGCATCTGGCATTGCTTCTGGTGCTTCTGCTTGAGCTTTATCTGCCTCTGAGTCTTCAGAGTCTGTGAGAATGACTTCTCTATCTGCAGAATTTTCAAGCTGCTTTGGCTTTTGATTGCCAAGCTTATCATCAAATTTAACATGTATTAATTCCTCCACAATCTGTGTCTCAGTATTGTATACTATGTAGCCTTTAGAGCATTCAGAATACCCAATCATGAAACACTTATGTGCTTTAGAATCAAACTTGTTCAGATTCTCTTTAGTATTCAACATAAAACATACACATCCAAAAGGATTGAAATAAGAAATGTTGGGCTTTCTATTCCTCCACAGTTCATAAGGAGTCTTCTCCAGAAGAGATCTAACTGACACTCTGTTCTAAATATAACAAGTTGTATTCACTGCTTCTGCCCAAAAATGTTTTGCCAGATTAGTCTCGTTGATCATGGTTCTTGCCATTTCTTGTAATGTTCTATTTTTCCTCTCTACAACTCCATTCTATTGAGGAGTTCTAGGGCAGTAGAAATCATGTGCAATGCCATTTTCTTTAAAATATTTTTCAAAATATTTGTTTTCAAATTCACCACCATGATCACTTCTGACTTTAACAATCTTAAAATCTTTTTCATTCTGGACTTGTTTGCAGAAGTTAATGAATTCAGAATGAGACTCATCCTTGTGTTTCAGGAATTTTACCCATGTCCATCTACTGTAGTCATCAACAATGACTAATCCATACTTCTTGCCTCTGATGGATGTAGTTTTCACTGGTCCAAACAGATCAATATGAAGCAGCTCTAATGGTCTTGAGGTTGAAACAACATTTTTTGTTTTGAAAGAAGATTTTGAAAATTTTCCTTTCTGACATGCTTCACAAAAGGCATCTGAGTTGAACTTCAACTGAGGAAGTCCTCTGACCAGATTGATTTTATTAACCTGAGATATACGTCTCATACTAATATTCCCCAATCTTCTATGCCAGACCCATTGCTCTTCATTAACAGACAGAAGGCATTTTACATTCTGAACCTTAAGTTCTGAAAGATTGATTTTATAAATGTTGTTCTTCCTTTTTCCATTAAAGAGGATTGAGCCTTCCTTTTGACTAACAGCTTTGCAACATTTTTGATTGAAGATTATGTCATAACCATTGTCACTTAATTGACTTATGGATAATAGATTATGTGCTAATCCTTCAACAAGTAACACATTAGAAATGGAAGGAAGGTTACCATTACCTATGGTTCCAGAGCCAATCATCTTGCCCTTCTGGTTCCCTCCAAACTTCACATCGCCTCCAGATCTAAGCTCCAGGCTTTGGAACATAGACCTTCTTTCCGTCATATGACGCGAGCAGCCAGAGTCCAGGTACCAGGACTGGTGTTTCAATTTTGCTGTTAAGGATGTCTGCAACAAAAATAATTTTGTCTTTAGGTACCCATATTTTCTTGGGTCCTCTGGGGTTAGTAGGTTTGAAATTCTTTCTAAATTTCTTTCCCTTATAAGCATCCTTGTTCTTCTGAGGTTTTGATTTAAACACAGGTTTGTTCAGATCAGAACTTGTGTGTTTAATATCATTCAAATGACCAAATTTGAAATGAGTATATAGAGGAGAATACTTTATGATCATTTTATCAATAGGTTTTGGATTTAAATCCTTCCAAGAAGAAGATTCATATCCAACACCCTTCCTGTTGTTTCTGCTAACGCCATAAATCATTGATGCCATCTTGCTTCTATCTAGGCCTCTAGCCAGAAACTTCTGAAAGCTATAGTCATACTCTTCTAAAATATTTTTTGAGCATGATATAGGTTCTGAGTCAGATTTCGGAGCATTTTCTAAATCATTTTTTATTTAAAGATTTTCTGCTTTAAGCTCAGCAACCTCATACCTCAGCTGATCATTCTCAGATGCAAGACAACTTTGAAGCTTCTTGTATTTGAGTTTGATTTGGCTATAGCTTTCCAGAATTTCTGATAAACTTTCAGAAAGTTCTTGTCTAGTGAGTTCAGAAAATACCTCCTCAGAATCTGATTCTGATTCTGATCCAGAAGTTTCTGCATGGTCTTCTACGTCAGCCATGAGTGCCATGTTTGCACATTCTTATTCTGACTCTGATGAAGAATCAGATGCATCTGAATCATCCCAGGTTGACATCAGAACTTTATTTTTATGATCAGACTTCCTTTTTGGCTTCTCCTTCTGAAGTTTTGGGCATTCATTCTTATAGTGCCCAGGTTCCTTGCATTCATAGCAGACAACCTCTTCCTTTCCAGATCTTCTGTGTCCAGAAGACTCTTTACGTTGATCTGGTTTCTTGAAGTTCTTGAACTTCCTATGTTTATGCTTCTAGAGTTTGTTGATCCTTCTGGACAGCAGGGACAATTCATCTTCTTCTTCAGAACATTCTTCTATAACCTACAATACTTAAACAGATTTGTTAGACTTTAAAGCAACAGACTTACCTTTTTTCTGAGGCTCGTCTTCCTCTAGTTCTATCTCATAACTCCTTAGAGAGCTGATCAGTTCCTCCAGCGTGATCTTGTTCAGATCCTTCGTAAGCTTCAGAGTTGTGACCATTGGTCTCCATCTGGTTGGCAAACTTCTGATGATCTTCTTGACATGGTCAGAAGTAGAGTAGCCTTTATCCAGAACCTTCAACCCAGCAGTTAGGATCTGAAATCTAGAAAACATAGTTTCTACAGATTCAGACTCCTCCATTTTGAAGGCTTCATACTTCTGGATGAGTTCCAGAGCCTTGGTCTCCTTTACTTGTGAATTCGCTTCATGAGTCATCTTCAAAGTTTCAAACATATCAAATGTAGTATCTCTGTTTGTTATTTTCTCATACTCTGTATGAGATATTGCATTTAATAAGATGGTTCTTGCTTTGTGGTGGTTTCTAAACTCCTTCTTCTGTTGATCAGACATAGCTTTTCTGTTAATCTTTTTCCCTTCATCATTGGTAGGATGAGTGTAACCATCAGTTACTAAATCCCACAAATCAGCATCATAACCTAGAAAGAAGCTTTCTATTCTGTCTTTCCAGTAGTCAAACTTCGCACCATCAAACATGGAAGTTTTGGTGCTGATTCTATATTTATCATCGTATCTGTTGTTGTATGAAGTTGAAGTAGAAGCTTCAGCAGCCATGATGAATAAAGAACAAAATAAATGTATTTTTTCTCAACTGGATCTTTTTTGTTCACGGTGAAGTGAGAGCACTAACAGAACCGGAACTCTGATGCCAACTGAAGGTGAGAAAAACACTTAGAAGGGGGGTTGAATAAGGGTTTTGAAATAAATATGGCAATAAAAAAACAAAGATTTTTATCCTGGTTCGTTGAACTCAACTAATCCAGTCCACCCTACCAAGGTGATTTTCATTTCTCAACAAGGACTTAATCCACTATATTCAAACAGATTACAGTGTCAACCACTAAGAACAACTGTCTTAGTCTTCTCAAGAAATTCTGACCACAACTTGGTCTTCTTAAGGAACCTTTTACAAATAAATGTAAACTAACAAGTGTTTAAGTTACTTTTAAAAAGCTATATCACAAACTGTGATTTTTACACTTAGTTTAAGAACGAATAAAACTATTCAGCTTATGAAATAATTTGTAAGAGAGCTTGAGAGTAGTTTTCAGTTTGATTTCTCAGTTGATTCGTCAACTTAGAAATGTTGTTGAAGACGTCCTTTTATAGGCTAGAAAGTCCAATGCTTGAAGACTGTGCGTTGCTGTGTAGCTGTAGTCTTTTGTCTTCTATTGACTCTAGCTTTCCTAGAAGAGGAATGTTCAGACAAACCCCTTTTGTCTGATTTCTTGTGCCATACATGAATAAGGAAAGAGTCATTTGGAATATGCCAACGCATATATCTTTGAATAATATTTTCTTCAACAAGCTTCTGTCTCAAAGTTATAAACATCAGAGTCTTGATGTTATCAGAGTCTTGGAGCCAAAGTGCTTCAGCGTGAGTATCAATAAGAGCAGAGTTTGAATAAAAAATCCTTTATACTTGCAACGTAAAGTACATTCAGAGTCTTCTTGAAACAATGCTTGAAACTCTTTATACAAATACTTCAACTACACTTCAGAGTCTTCTGCAGCTTCTGCTTCAGAGTCTCTTCTGGCAGCGCTCAGAGTCTTTTGATGACTTGCTTCTGATGCTTCAGAGCTTTGCGTAGAGTACTGTTCAGATGCATTTTTGATTCCATAAGAGTATTTAATTTAATATCTGAAACAAAAACACTTGAACAAAATTAGAGTATATATTTTCTTAATACAAAATTTCATTAGAGTTATCATCAAAACATAGAGATATAATAAACACCAATTTGTGTTCTAACAAAGTATTCCTCAACCTTAGTGAGGTGAACTACGGTTGATCTGATTCCATCCTAGTAAGGATACGTAGGCATAAGATGTGATATCTTTGCAAGAAAACTTAGAACTATCCTTAGGTCTTTACCTCAAACTTTACCTTAACCTGGATCCCATGACCCTTGCAAACAACAACTTAGATAACTTAGCATACATATACACAGCAGGTTCCTGTAGAGTATTACAAATGTTTGGGATGTGAATAACGGCCCTAGGAATAACCAACCCTGACCCCCGAAACTCTAGCGTTGTTGTTACATCGCACAAAAGGTTTTTCTTTGTTTAAACTTTCCTTTGGATAAATCAAAGCTCAGTAGTGAATTTCAATGAATTAAGATTCAAGTTAATCAATAGCTTGATATCTGATTCTCACTGCAACAGCTTGCATACGCATTCACACTTTTTCTCTGTGATTTTTGTTGCAGGAATATTTAGGTTTTCCAAGACTGATTAATCACATCCTCACAAAGATATCACATCACCAAAAAAAGCATAAAATTAAGGTTTCTATGTCTATTCATCAAAGAAAAAGGTCAAAAATCGGAACCGTGTCCACATCACCATTTTGCAAGCAAATATGCAAGTTTTTCCTGTGGTAACCGGTTACCACTTTTCTAGGAAAAGTTGGGTAATTAGTTACCCTGTGTAAAAATGAAGTTTTTGCTGCATTTTATGTGACAACCACTTTCACTGTACATTTTGAGGGTCTACTTGGTTCTAGCATTGTATGGAACATTATAGACATCTCTAGACATTTCAAGACCTTTTTAAACACTTCAAGGCATTTGCTCCAATACATCAATTTGGATTGAGACCACCATGTTGCTTCATTCTCAAGCATGTGAGCCCTTAGGTTAGAGTTTTCATTGGGATGGTTACTGAGTCAACTACCTAACTAACTGAGT
Source organism: Lathyrus sativus (assembly GCA_963859935.3). NCBI lineage: Eukaryota > Viridiplantae > Streptophyta > Magnoliopsida > Fabales > Fabaceae > Lathyrus > Lathyrus sativus. Next base: position 186,075,260 of record OZ012740.1, on the reverse strand, counting down.
TAACCTCCAACTCAGTGAGTTGAGGATAACTAACTCCAAGGCTAGTTCCAAGGCTTCATCCAAAGCTCACTCCAAACCTATCAACTCCGAAGCAAAACTCTATGTAAGAAAATCACCACCATTTCACAAGGGGGATCCATTCTAAATCATATTCTCAATCTCCATATTCTTCATTCTCAACTCTCTCACATTCTCTATGTTTTTTCTGCAAGTTTCTCTCACATTCATCTCCATCATCTTCCCAAAACCTCACAAAAACTCAATTTCTACCATTAGAGTGTAACAATCTTCACATCGAAATTGTTATTCTCTTGAGCTAAACCTCATTCCACCATATTCCTACTTGGATTTCTGGCATCACAGTAGCTTCTTCTCCAACTCAAGTAATCATCTCAAGCTTCTTTGGTGCAAATCGGTATTCAGAGCATTTATCGTGTTTTTATCGATTTCGCTACGATTTGATCTCAAGCTTGGAATTATTTGGTTTTCTTTGATTATTCTCATCACATATCAATAGCAACGATCACCAAGGCAATCCTCCGCCTTGTAGGTTGGTAATTTGCACTTGATTTACTATTTTGATCACTCTCGCGTGTTTTTGATGTAGTTCGATCATTTTCTGGTGTTGATTGATCACGAGGTTGTTTGATCTTTATTCTTCATGTTTAATGCTTTCAAGTGATGTTTAATTGATGCCTAAGTGATTTTGAACTTCATTTTTCATGCTCAAAGGTTAATCATAGCATGTGGATGATTGGATAAGTTTTTAGGTTGCTGAAAGTGATTTTTTAAAAGTTGTTTTTGCCACTGTTACAATGGTAATCAGTTACCTATATGTGGTAATTGGTTACCCTGCACAATTTTCACGTTTTGTTTTCACTTTTTAAGCAGGTAACCGATTACCTACATGTGGTACCCGGATACCACAGTGACAAAATGCCATTTTTGCATATTTTAAAGCTTGTTTGTGGATGTTTTATGAGCTGTTCACCTTTTGTTTAAGGCATACATGCAAACTTTCTATGTGCAATTTTTCGGTTCTCGATTATTTGCATTTTTGACATTGTATGATCATGATCATTCTTGCGCATCCTTTGATCACATGCTACATGATTTGTGATGCATACTAAATCAAATTTGGTATTGTTATACACTTATATTCATATTTGCATTAAGTTTATTCCTCATTGGAATGAACTTAATCTTGTATAATCAATAAATCATCCTTTGCTACAACGATTTTTTCATCCCTTGGGAAAATTGTTAGCATCGTCCCCTTTTGATAAATCGAAACTTCGTTTCGACTAGTCAATTCTTCCATTTTTCTTCTTCTCAGGATCTTCTAGAGCTTTGTCCTCCCTTTTCCCTCGTGGAGTTGAAGATTCACAACACATTGGAGCACTGTGGAAATTTTGCACCGTTGTGTTGTTCGTTTATTTCTTGCACCACACTTTGGTGTTAGAGAAGGAATGAGAGTGGGGAATTCCTACACTCATTCTGACTATTTTTGGCAGGGGACGAATGACCCTGTGCCTGGAATAGCCGCCGCGATCTCCTTATTATGGTATCCATTGTTTCTCCAGTCGATTCAATCCTTGATCACTTACACCCTTATCTCTTCCTTGGAAGTAACTCTCACCTTTCAATTTAACACTCTTTTCTCGTGAGGCCAATCCAATCTTGTAGTCAATTCTTTCCTTGGTTGATCAATTATTCTTTGGTTAAAACCAAATTCTTTTCTTATTCAGCAAAGTCAGTCTTTTTTCTTCGATTAACACAGGCTTCCTGTTAAAACCTAATCCCCATCAGAGTTCTCAACCTTCTCTTGGTTCTCTCTCCTTCTTGTTTCGTTAATCACTGCTTGTTAGTTAAACACCAGTCATCTTTTCCGCAGTGGATCACAATCCGTTTGTTAATACTGAACTTTCTTTGGGTTAATCGCTTTTTTCTGGCTAGTCACCCGATCATTGGTTGATCACGGTCTGCCCGTTAAAACCAGCTTTTCTTTGGGTTAATCACCTTCTCTTGGTTAATCACCCACCTTTTGGGTCAATCACAGTCCGCCTGTTTAAACCAATCACAATTTTTCTCAGTTAACCATAGTCTGTCTGTTAAGGTACAAAGTTTCTTTTGAGTTAATCACCTTCTTTTGGTTAATCACTCATTCTTTTCAGTTAATCATAGTCCGTCTGTTAAATAGCAAATCCCCTGTAGTTAGCAACCTTTCTTGGGTTCAAATACTGCCAGCTTTGGGTTAGTAACCTTTGTTCGGTTCGAATACCCTTTCCTTTGGTCAAGTGCTATTTGTTCAGTCAATATACCATTCTTTAGGTCACAACCGTCACTTGGTTCCACGCCCTTTCTTTAGGTCACAATCTTTGCTTGGTTCCACACCCCTCTGTTGGTTGATCACTGTTTATCGGTTAAAATCAGCTCCTTTCTCCTTTTGGTTAACCACTGTTTATCAGTTAATATACCAATTTCCCCTCAGAGTCAAACACCTCCCTTTGGTTCAGTACTCTCTTTCTCTTGGTTCGTGACAGTCTGTCTATTGACACCAACCTTTTTTTCCTCTCCCCACAAAGTTTTACTCTTATTTTTCTTTGGTTAATCACTGCTTACCAGTTAACGCACTGAATTCCCCGTGGATCTTACCTTTACTTTGATTCTTTTCCTTTTCTTATTTATTCTCTTGGATCTGTCGCTATTCTTTTACTTTTTCCCTAGTGGAATCATCTCTTTTCTTCTGCATTCCTTGATAGAGTTCTTGCCTCGCTTCTCTGTTCCTCAGCGGAGTTTTCCTTTGCCATTTTTTTTTGGTTTTGACACCATTCCTTTTGCATTCCCCAGTTGGGTCTTGCTTTCTCTTTTAGCTCTTGGCTTTGACGCCGTCTCTTTTTTCCCTTTTCTTTTAGCGTTGGTTCCCTGAACTACGTAGGCTCTGATTTCCTCATTGCACTATGAGGGCACGTAGGCACAAGATTGCAAAATCTTGGTGAGCCACCTTCCTCCATCTTCTTCCATTCTTTTATCTCTCTGATTCGTCCATATCCTTTTCTTTTCCTTGGTTCCTTAAACTACGGAGCTCTGACATCCTCATTGCACTATGAGGGTACGTAGGCACGAGGGCCCCAATCCTCCGCGAGCACTTTCTTGCTTTTCTTTCTTTTTCTCTATTTTCTTTCCTTTTTAGCTAAGAAGCCTTTAGATAGATAACTCATTCAAGCCTAGAAGCAAGCAAAATGGTTCCCATCGGGTACGACGTATGCGTAAGGTGCTAGTACCTTCCTTTCGCATCACCGACCCCCTTTCCTGTTTCTCTTCCCCTTGGGTTTTATTGATATCTTCCATGTCCTTTGGGACTAAATAAAGTTTGGTGGCGACTATGTTCTATCTTTGAGTGTGCGATTCACTCATGTATAATCCCGCTAGCTTCAATGTTAAAACAAACCTGGGTAGACGGCTGAAGCGGTAAGGTTTTGGAGAAAAAAAGAATAATGACCTTGCTTATATCGCCTGATCAGTTAAGGATAGGATTGTTGAAAGGAGTGAAATTAATCTTGGTAACAAACATTCTCTTGTTCCTCTTTTTCACTTTCCAAGCTTTGACTGTAACATTCTTCATGTCATTGAAAACTGTTTTTCTTGAAAAACTCATGCAACCAAGAAAACGTTTTTCAGGCCTCATAAATTGTAGTTGCTATAAATTTTCATTAATACAAATTCCAAAAACACCCCTGACAAAATAATGACCAGTTACAATGACCTTGTCCAGCTGGATAGAGTGAGAATCCTTGAAAATCCTGATTGTGACCAGCTTGTCACAATACAATATTATGACATCCTGGTTGACATTGTATTCTTTCAGCACCCAAACCAATTTGGAACAACAACTTCTTCAGCAATATACTTAGACTAGAAGAACCCAAATTATATTCTTGTTGATTTAACAGACAAGATTATTTCTCAAGAAGAAATATCCTTAACAAGCAAGGATACTCACAATGGAAACAAAACATGACTCACAAAAGAACATCATACAACAAAAACAAAAACAAATTCCCTCTAAATTACATAGCTTAAGAGTTCAACAAGGTGTAGTTGAACAACTAAACACAATGTCAAGACATCCTGTCTGATATCTCAAATCAACTAGAAAGACAACTCCTACTGAAGACCACAACCCACTGCAGAGAAAAATAAATTCTCCCAGACAATAAACGTCATTGTTCTTCAAGGACATACACGTGCAATCATGAATTGTCCCAGTTCACATATCAGGTGTGTAGCTACTGCGAAAAACAACCAGCGGAAAAACAGAAGAGTCGCCACTTTCGTTATTTATCCCAAAGAGAGGGAAAGGAAACGATCGGAAAAACCTGACGGAAAAGGGAAAGACAAGGTCATCGCAACCATGTCTGGATTCGGGAGTCGGTTATGCAAGGGGAAGGTATGAGAACCCCTCATGTCCGTCGTACTCAATGGGATCCACGCTTGGGTTGTCTAGTTTATAAGTGAAAAACAATCTATCTATGGCTGCTAAAGCTAAACGGAAAGAATTGACTCGATAGAGCATCTCCGCTTTATGCCTACGTACTCCCTCGTGCAATGGGAAAGTCAGAGTCAACGTAGTTCGGGAAACTACGGGGGGATTTTGCTCGCCAAGACGTCGCGTCTTGTGCCTACGCATTCTCATCTGGCATGAGAAATTAGAGCAAAACGTAGTTCAGGCTAACTACAGGTAAACAAGGGTGTTCTCGATCGCACGGAGGTGAGAGAAAAGATTGACGATACTAGCGTACGCATTCTAGCAGTTAGGTGTATGCTACTCGGCCGTTGGAGACTTAGGCATTACTTGTTTGCGGTAGAACGAACATAGTATGTCGAGGTTTAAAGGTACGGGAACCTACGGGCTCTAGGACTACGGTCTGGTCTCGATTGCACTAGGGCAAGAGAAAGGGAAAGATTAGTCGTCAGCGGGAAAGTCTCAATCGCACAGAAGCGAGAGAACAGAGAAATTAGTTATTTGTGTGCTGGCTAGGATATCGCGTCCTATGCCTACATATTCTCGTCTGGTACGAGAAATCATAGCAGTTGTAGTTCGGCCAACTACAGGAAAGGGGAAAAAGTGCTCGCTAGGATTATCGCAATCCTATGCCTACGTACTATCAATAGGTATGAGAGATCAGAGCAGCCGTAGTTTGTCCAACTACGGAAAAATGGTCTCGATTGCACGGGTGCAAGAGAAGGGCGCTCAATCGCCAAGACGCAAGAGAAAAGGGGAAGTCTCAATCGCCAGGATGCGAGAGAAAAGGCTTGGAACGGGACACACACACGAAGTCCTAAGACGTAGGAGCAAATGTGTCGCATATCGTCCTAAGGACGTATACTAAACACTCTAGACGAGGGAGAGAAAACCACTCACTCATAATTTCCCACGTATCTAAACGAATACTCACAGCACTCGACGGTTGAAAAGAGATAAAAGAAGTGAAATAAAAACAATGTTACCAAACGGAGTGGTTCCGTTGACCCATGACTTTTGCGTGCAAATTCCATTTCCAAGCTCTACTCTTTTATCCTTGATGATGACATTTCGAATCAAAACCAATGTGACGGTGAACCATCATAATTCGACTTATAAATGAAGTCAAATCCCAAGAGGCAGCGTATTGATATCCGTGTCAAAGACAAGATAGAGAAATGATATTGAGAATCATTCTCCGATTAAATCATGTCACACGGACAACACAACAGAAAATCAAAATAAAATCAGAAGAAGAAGAAAAGATGAGGAGAGAAAAAGTAGTCTCGGATCCTACATTATCCATCAACAATCTGATTAATAACGGTTTACGGAGGTCTCGTCATCGACCTACAAAAATGGTGAGAAAAATCCAATAATAAAATGGAAATAAGAATTCAAATTCTAAAATTGAAATAAAATTCTAATAGAAAAAGGTTCTAAAAAAAATATCAAAAGAAATTGAATATAGGAAATAGAATATAAAACAATATATAAAAAATAAATTTAAAATATAAAATCTATATATTTAATATATACATAATATTCTAAGTAAAAAGAATACTATGAATTTTCTAAAAGAATAATAGTAAAATATATATATATATATATATATATATATATATATATATATATATATATATATATATATATATATATATATATATATATATATATATATATATATATATATATATATATATATATATATATATATATATATATATATATATATATATATATATATATATATACACACACAAAAGTGAAAAGTAATTAACGTATTACAAAAAGAAATAATTAAAATGTAACAATAACAACAGGGGGGGTACGGTCAAACACAGGTGCAATTAACAGGAAACACACGGTTGGGCTTAAGGTTGAAAGCCCAAGTCAAAAACAAACAGACAGGGGGGGGGGGTGCATAAGGAAACGCGGGGTATAGTAGTAAGAGGGCATGGTGGGCTTAAGGCCCATGATCAAAAATTAGTAAACAGAAGGGGGTGCATAATTGGAAACGGGGGTGTGGATCTGAAATCAAAAGATGGGCCAAAGAAAGCCCACTAACCCACTTGGCGTCCCACGAGTCATCTTCCTCCCTCAGCTTACACTAACCCGCCGTTTGCAAACCCTAGCCCCTTTCTTCCTCTTCCACAGTACCACCTTACTCAGCCTTGTTCTACCATTTTTTTCATCCGGTGAATCTTCCTCAAACCAACGCAAAAGCAACCTGGCCTTCAAGCCAAAAATCCTCCACAATCTCAGTTCAAACATCATTATCTCTCATGCGTAACCTATAAGATCCAAACGAAATAGCAAATCCAACAAACAAACAAACTTTCTCGAACCCTGGAGGTTAGATCTGGGGAAGATTGTGAGAGTAAGCTGATTTGCATTCTTGAGGCGAGTTGGAGATTGCATCTGAGGTTGAAGGATTCGCTTATTGATTGTTGAATGTGAAGGATGTATTTGTGGATCCAGATCATGAAGGTTCGTGGATCGTTGCTCATGGAGGTTGAATTTTGTTAGTTTTCTGAAGAAATATTGAAGGACTTATGGATGAAGATCTGGATGTGTCAAGGGTTTAAGTTGAGATAACGATCTGGGTTGTTGAGAATGGTGGAATGGGGGTTTGTTCATGGCGGTAATACGAGTCCTGTGGCTGATGAAGATCCGAAAGATTGGTGAATAAAGATGTGTTCAGAGTGAAATAACTTTTGTTCTTCCGATCTGAAGTTAATGGTTCGTCTTTGGAAGTTGTGTTCATTGAAGTTTTGATGAGTGGTTGAAAATAGATCTGAGTTCTTGTTGGTGTTTTCGTGAAGATTAGGGAGAATCTGTGAGATGTTAATAAGTTGTGCGAGTTTTTTCTGAGTTAGATCTATGAAGAACGGAAAAAATCTAGGCAAGGTTGTTTGAATCTGCAATGTTGATGATAGATCTGGGAAAATGATGAAGGAGGTTTTAATGTTCAAAGAAAAATCTGGAAAAGTTATGAACAGATGATGAAGGTTGGATGAGTTTTGGAAAATTATGTATGAAGGTTTGAATGTGGATGATGATTTTCTGGGAAATTTCTAGAAAAATATGATGAAGGTGGATGAAGATATGAAGGATCTGGGAAAAACGGGATGAACACGATGAATGCGTTGAGTTTGGGATGAAGATGTGAAGAAAAATCTGGAAAATGGTTTAGAGGTTCTTGGAAAATCTGGAAAAAAAACTGATGAATATGGATGAGTTTTCCGGCGTACTTCCGGTATGGATTTGATCCGTTTTATTTTGCCGGTGGAGTGTTCCGGTGGTTTGCATGGCCTTGGGACCTGTCATTGGGACGCGTGCCCATATTAAATGAAGCTATTTATAGCCTGCTGACACATGTCACATAAATGACATAATGGGCCTGCAAAAAGTTTGAACAGATGATTAATGGACAGATTAATTAATGATAAATCTAAACAATTAAAAGCAATCTGGACCAAAATTAATAAAGCAGATTAACTAATAATAAAGCTAAAACAGAAATTAAAAGCTGATTACACTAATTAACTCAATTTAAACTAACTAAATCAATTAAAGTGCTAATTTAATACTAAATCAAATAAACTAAAATAAAACTAATTAAAGCTTAATCTTAATAAAACTCTAAAATCCTAATCTAATTAAACAAGAAAAATCTAACCAAATTCAATTAATATTAATTAAATTTTAAATCAATTAAAAACCCAATAAAACAATTAAAATTCTAGAAAAAGAAAATAAAGTCTATATTAAAAATATTAACATTCTAATAAATTCTAAAAAAAACCTCTAGAAAATAGAATTAAATTCTAGAAAATAAATAAATTAACTAACGATAAAATGCGAGAATGCGACAAAATAAATAGTAATAAAACCGGATACCGAAATACCACCGAAACCAACAGCGTAGACTGAATCATCGGGCAGAGCGCAAATTCCAAAATAAATCTCCGTATCCGAAACGGTTTGAATCGTCTGAAACACGAGGGAAAGGGCTGTAATCCCGATTAAATAATCCGGCTGCAAAAAATGCACAGTATGCGGTATGCAGATGTAAATGCAAATGAATCGAAACATAAGCCAAAAAACGAGAAATGGTTGGTCAAATTTTTGGGTGCAACAGCTGCCCCTATTCAAACGGCTTGGACCTGAAGGGTTGAAAAGCGAACGACTTTCAAACATTCAAAAGTCAAAGACGGTTGAATACCAAAGCCAACCGCAAAAATAGAACTGCAAACTCTGATATATTGGAACAAAAACTCCGAAAGATAGATGAACTAATAACAAAAATACACCGTTGGGGAAGAGAGGCTTAACCGAACAACTCTGGCAGGGAGAAAACGAGAGAAACTTAACCAAGTAACTCCGTTGGGTAACACATAATAAGATGAACACATTCATCGAAAGCTGCGCCATGGTCTGGATACCATTTTGTCTAAAGGTAACATTCCTGTTGTCAGAGTCTGGATACTCGAGGGAAATCGGAGCCTGGATGCTCAAGGTGATTGAAGCCTGGATGCTCAAAGCAGATATACCTGAGTCTGGATACTCAGTAATCAGAGCCTGGATGCTCAATGCACTTCTGAGCCTGGATGCTCTATGCAAATTATTGGAGTCTGGATGCTCGATTAATAAATCTGAGTCTGGATACTCAATAACCTGAGCCTGGATGCTCAATGCAAATCCGAGCCTGGATGTTGTATGCAATAAACCTGAGTCTGGATACTCGGTTAATAAATTTGAGTCTGGATACTCAATAACTGGAGCCTGGATGCTCAACACCAAAAGAAATATATTCATCAGGATCTGGATATCCTACGAGTTCAAGTCAAGCGACGTTTCTGGGAAACAAAATGAGCCATGGTTTGGATACCACACGAGCTAAGAGAAATCATTAGGTGTCGAGGTCTAGATACCACATGGAGATAGGAGATAACAACAATTACTGTGACCTGGATATCACGGAGCATCAACTAAATTAATATGGTCTGGATACCATAATTGCCTTTACTGGAGTCTTGGTACTCAACGGAGAAAGTACAAATAGTATTCATCAGGGTCTGGATACCCAACTGGCTTTACCGGAGTCTGGATACTCAACGGAGAAAACATGAACAAAATTCATCAAGGTCTGGATACCCAACTGACTTTACCGGAGTTTAGATACTCAATGGAAAAAGTACAATAACACGAGCATAAGCCATGGTCTGGATACCATAAGGCAAAAGAACACAAAATCATCAACCGAAGTTCGACGACGCTGCTGGGGAGAAACGTAAGCCGGGGTCTAGATACCACGCGGGCTAATGAAAAGTATTATGGTCTGGATACCATTCTTCAACTTGCCATGGTATGGATACCATATAGGCACAAATATCAACCAAAATTTTCCAGGTCTGAATACCATGCGGGCAACATAATTCAACCATCTGCTGAAAACACAACTGAGAACAGAGCGGTAACCTCCTGGCTTATGTTTCAAATGCAAATGTTTGAGAATGGCGTAATGCTCCGTACAAGATGGAAATGCTACGCGTTTAGGTAGATGCTATGCACGATGCAAAATGCAAGGGAACCGATCCAGCAAAATAAATGTTGGAGAGAAGAAAGCCAACTCCACCGGGGATCCAATCAAAACCCTGCTGAGGAAAACGCCCTGGATGGCACACCAGAATACGGCTCTTTTGGGAAACAAACGTCTCAGCTGGAGGAAACATGCCCACTCTACTGGGGAATTAACAATTCTGCAGGGGATAACCATCAACCACTGAAATTGAATCTCGCTCCACTGAGGAAAACAACCCTAAACGGCCTCCTAGGACACCAAGGTCCCACTAGGTATTCAAAACTCGTCTGAAAATGGCAGCTTCACTGGGGAAGAATCAAAATCCAACCTGCCGGGGATACTCAGCTGGGGAATAATCTACCTTTGCTATAGATTGCTCCATGAGAAAAACAACCCTGAACCGCCCCCCTAGGACACCAAAGTCCCTCTAGGTATACAATACTCATATGAAAATAACAGCTTCACTGGGGAAGAATCCAAATCGAACCTGCCGGGGATACTCAGCTAGGGAATAATCTACCTCTGCTATAGATTACTCATTGAGGGCATCGGCATCGACCTCTGCTTGGGGATTAAATTCATCAATATCCACCTCTGATTAGGGAACGAGTCAATGACCTAGACTCGGAGGGTAAAAGAGCCAAATATTTGGACTCTGTGAGGATAACAACACTGCATTCGTCCCACTGCTGGGAAATAAACCCAAATCTACTTTGTCAGGGAAAACTTCAATCTCGACCCACCAATTTGCCGGGGATGGCTACACTCTGCCGGGGATATCAAATCTGGACCTCCTGAGGATAATCTTGATCACATTCTGATAAAGGATAGGTGCCATCTCAACTTGCTGCAATCTCAAACAGCACATCTCTGCTGGTGAGATACTCCTAATTTAACAACACCAACACTGGGAATACGGAATCTCAACCATGAAGGAACTGAAATTAACCGAGCCTCGTGTCAAGGAACATGATAGCCTGTGAGTCACTGGGAATTATCATGCCAGGTATATTATGCTTTTGGTTTTAGGAATGGAGTTTATGGTGATATGGATTTATTTCTGGTTTTCAATAAAATGGATTTGAGGGGGAAATACTAGACGAGGACTAGCATTCGAGGGTAGACTACCAGACGAGAACTGGTGGTACAAGGTTAAGTTGTCAGACGAGAACTGATTTCTAGGTTTTGGTATCAGACGGGAACTGATTTTTGGTTTGGATATCAGACGAGAACTGATTTTCGGTTTTCCAAATGAGAACTGGACTTTAAAACTGCGTTAGCCAGACGAGAACTGGTTAAACAGTGGGTCAATGAAAAGGTGACTAGACGGGAACTGGTTTAAAAGCTGACATGCACCAGACGAGAACTGGTGATTAAGGAAAGGGTTACCCGGCGAGAACTGGTTAAAAGATGACAGGTACCAGACAAGGACTGGTATTCTAAGAAAGGTGGACCAGACGAGAACTGGTTATCGGTTTTCCAGACGAGAACTGGGCTTTGGAGGTTCTGGTTACATGGTAGGTAACAGGTTTAGGCTGTAGGATAACGATCCAATGACAGCAAGGATTTTTTGGAAGGTTAAGGTTATTTGATGAGGGTAATGACACGATTCCATGACACTCAACTCTTGCTGGGGAGAGCAAACTAGCTTTAACAACTTCCCCCGTCTGATCTCTGGGAAAGTTCACCCTGAGAAGAAAATAACTTGCCATGAGACGACTTCGAGATGGCTTGCCCCAGCATCTGTACAACAAAAGGATTCATCCTCAACTGGCCAACTCTCAGTACGGTTGGTTTCAATATACTGTTGAAATGACTTGCCCCTGAATGAGCGTTTAAGCGACTTAACCTGATCTGATTGAATACCGGAGGGATCTGCCCTCAATTTACAGAAACTCTGGGTAGTTGCCCCTGATAAACTCTCGAGATGATTCATTTCTTATCAATTGTATCTTGAATAAACTGTCCCATAATCAATCGACGCTTCGGGACTTGTCCTCAGACTAACTAATTCAAAACTCACTAGATGTCAATGCCCCAGATTCACAGGGTTTCAAAGTATACACAATTCTGATTTAGACTACTGACCGATTCATTCCTGTTCGATTATTCCCTGTTGGAATTTCCTCCATGTCAACTACTGACCTGCAATTAAAATTTTTTGTTCATGAATGGTAATTTTAATGCGGTGTTCATGCAGATTTTGAAAAAATGTTGTCACTCATCAAGTGTCGTGATAGTGAGTGACGAATGATCCAAAAGTTCAAACGTAGTGCTGATTTGATTAGTGCAAGATACAACAAGGATATGATTAGCAAATCATGTAGGATTCAGGTTACTCAACCTTATTGTAATGCGCTTTCAGATTAAACCCTTCTTCAATTAGGTCTTTTAAGGGTTGTATCGTGGTCGGGTTCACGGTTATTGAAACAAAGGATATTAGGCTCAAAGTTTAATTTGTACCCACCCCTTCTACGTGATGATCTCCAATCCTAAGTTCAGTTAACTTGGCATAAACGCTCACCTCTCAAAAGGCTTAATGATTGGTAGGAGTGATGGTTACGGAACTCACAAGGTTTTCGGAGTGACAGTTACTCCTCTTCGTGTTCGGTGTCTGTATCCACACGACTTTGCCCTTGTTTGAGGATTTTTCTTTTGAGATCCTTTCATTTTCATTCTTTTGATTCCCTAATTTTTGCGTAGACTGACTCTTTTGAGTTCTCATCGATTTTGAAGTCCAGCGGGATGCCCAATTTTGCCTAAGTATTTGCTTTCCAGCTTTTCTTTTCTTTTTACTTAGCAGGCTTTTTTTTTCTCTTTTGAAACAAGTCGTGCGACACTGGCTGTCTTAATTTCTCCGAAAGTATTATAACTGTCTCACTCCTGTCTAGTGAGGTTTAACCATTGCGGCTGATGAGGTACGACCTTTTGAGAGGGATAAGATGTGATTGATCCTTGAAAGGAAACATTCTGCTATAAGATTTGAACGCTCGGTCAAGCTAATTGACAACTACCCTGCCCCAGGTTAAGATGTGAGGGTTTGAAAGTCCGAAAGAAACTTCTACTTCTCGGCTCGAAGTGGTTAACTAGGGACTAACTCCTTATATCTCTGGTGTTTAGGGGATTTGAAACAATGCATGTACATCATAGGTAAGATTTTATCCGAAAGCATACGATCATCAGTTATGAGTATTTAGTTTCGTCATCCTCCCTCCAATCTTTGCTAATCACAGTGATAAATTAGAGTGGATAAAAAGTGCATGTGTCTGTGCTGTATAAAAAATGAGCGAAAGCGACATGATTAGTTCATAAAAGCATAATCACTTCATTAATATTACCATTCAAAACACAAATTTAACAAGAAGTAGAAACTAACATAAAAGAAACTACAAATGCAAGTGATAAAAAGTCTGAGGACTGCCAATGCTGAGGATGTCTGCCTGTCTGGACCACTGGCTTCTGGAAATAAAACTCTAAATCTGCGAGTTCAGACAGCTGAGAGGTTGACATGAACAACTAAAACTCCTTCTGGAAAGGAAGTGCACCCTTCGTCGATCAACTGCTGCACTTTTTCCTGAAAAGCTTTTCAATCTTCGGTTCAATGCCCTATAGATCCGCCATGATATCCACACTAAGCATGGGGATCGTACCCTGGAGGATAAGGTTCTGCCACTGGCTTAAGAGCTTTAGGTTCCACCAAAGAATTCTGAATCAAATGTGGCAAAAGCTGGCTATACGGCACAGGAACTGGATGAAAAGGAGCATTCCTTCGTTCCAAATTGTTACGACGCCTGTTCTGATTCTGACGCTGATTCTGATAACCTCAGCCACGAGCTCGGTGATTTGCATGAGGAGCGACCCGAAGTTTCTGATGTGGTGCCCTAGACACAGTTGTATGTCCAAAATAACGAGACACAGAAGATACTGACCGCTGAGAAGATGAAGAACCAAAAGATCTCACTAATTCATCTTCAGAATACCCAACATCTGTCATGACTGCATTAACCACAGTTTCGTCTTCAGCTTGAAAGCTACGGAGAGATTCAGTTTCACCAGCCTGATCGCTTGAAACATCCTGATTTCTTCCAGTTTGAAAGCTACAGAGAGATTCAGTTTCACCAGCCTGACCGCTTGAAACATCCTGATTTCTTCCAGTTTGAAAGCTATAGAGAGATTCAGTTTCACCAGCCTGACCGCTTGAAACATTTTGAACTCTTCCAGTTTTTACGCCATACTCAATATGTTCTCCTGCTCTTACCAATTCAGAGAAATTCGGTGTAATCCCAAGCATTATTTCGAAGTACGGGCTCTGCAAGGAGCTTATGAACATGTCTGTTAACTCTCGATCTAGAAGCGGTGGTTGCACTCTGGAAGCAAATTCTCTCCATCTTTGAACATACTTCCTGAAAGGTTCATTGTTCTCTTGAGACAATTCTTGCAACTGCATGCGACTGGGAGCCATGTCCAGATTATAGTCATACTGTTTCAAAAAATCTTTGGCTAAATTCACCCATGATCTGATCTGATTACTCTCCAACTGCATATACCAACTCAGAGATGCCCCAATCAGGCTATCTTGAAAACAGTGGATCATCAACTTGTCTTCGTGTACAAATGAAGTCATTCTTCTGCAGAACATCACCAAATGTTGCCTTGGGCAGCTATCCCCTTTGTACTTTTCAAACCTCGGTGCTTTGAAATTCGGAGGTAACACTAGGCCAAAAACCAGACACATGTTTGAAGCATTGAAACAAACAGTATGTTTAACTTCCAAGGCCTTGAATCTTTCATCCAATGCATGAAACCTCTTAGCATACTCAAGAGCTCTCGGATCTTCAGTCTTCACTTCGGGCAACAGACTGTTCTTGTAGATCCTGGTCTTCAATAGAAAGTTGCACAGACTGAGCTTCAGTTATGTTGTTCACTTGCGTAAAATCTTCATCGAGCGAAGAACCATACAGAGGATTGGTCGTCACAGTAAAACCTAACAAGGTATCAATAATCTGGAAGTCGTTCCCTGACATATCTACCGACAACTTTCAACTGACTACACTGCTTGACACTGTTTGATTCTGCTTGATTCTACTTCAACCCCTTGGTTGTATTCTAACAATCAACACTTTCTCAGACCAAACAATGGAGAATCACCTTCTGAAGCAAAACAAAGGCTGGATAAGAGCTCGGGCTAGCTGGAGAAATGATATGCAAAATGATGCAAAGATGCTTATGCAAATGCAATGCAAGATGCAACAAACACGGGATCACAACCCCCCACAAAGCTCTGAATATTGTTGTGCTGCTGACTGAGTAAGTTCGCTCTGAAGAGAAAACCAAAATACCGGGTTGGCTGGAAGTCAAGTTTCCTGCAAAAACCCTCCCACTCACGGGTATGGACCTAAACTGACAAGGTACGACATCCTATGCGTTCGTCAGCGTCATTGACTTTCAAGAAATGATGATACATTCACCATTTCTGGTTTAGCATCATAATCTCTTGAAGAGGCCTCACTTAGCTGACTCACAAGTGATCAATTCCCAGAGTTGACAACTCTCGAATCCAAAATCCAGTTGGATCCTAAGGATCGGAAAGGAAATCATCAAAGAGAATCTCGTCTAAGTGTGAATTTCGTGGGAAACTGTGTTTGCTAAGCAAACAGGTCCACCCACTAATTTCCACTACTAACGCTAGGTGTGTACTCAAGCCTGAATTTTGGCTTATCTCTTAGAGGAACAACCACCAAACAACTAAACAGCAATAGATAAAAAATATAGTGCAGAAAATGTAAATACAGTAGTATACCAAATACAACACACAAATATACACACCCACAAACCAAACAGACAAGCGCTAGGATTGACTCGCATAGGGGATGTTCATATCCCCAGCAGAGTCGCCAGCTGTCGCTACTGTGAAAAATAACCGGCGGAAAAACAGAAGAGTCGCCACTTTCACTATTTATCCTAAAGACAGGGAAAGGAAACGATCGGAAAAACCTGACGGAAAAGGGAAAGACAAGGTCATCGCAACCATGTCTGGGTTCGGGAGTCGGTTACGCAAGGGAAAGGTATGAGCACCCCTCACGTCCATCGTACTTGACGGGATCCACGCTTGGGTTGTCTAGTCTATGGGTCAAAAACAATCTATCTACAACTGCTAAAGCTAAACTGAAAGAACTGACTCGATAGAGCATCGCCGCTCTATGCCTACGTATTCCCTCGTGCAATGGGAAAGTCAGAGTCAACGTAGTTCGGGAAACTACGGGGGGATTTTGCTCGTCAAGACGTTGCTTCTTGTGCCTACGTATTCTCATCTGGTATGAGAAATCAGAGCAAAACGTAGTTCAGGCTAACTACAGGTAAATAAGGGTGTTCTCGATTGCACGGGGGTGAGAGAAAAGATTGACGATACTAGTGTACGCATTCTAGCAGTTAGGTGTATGCTACTCGACCGTTGGAGACTTAAGCGTTACCTGTTTACGGTAGAACGGAGGTAGTATGTCGGGGTTTAAAGGTACGGGAACCTACGGGTTCTAGAACTACATTCTGGTCTCGATTGCGCTAGGGCAAGAGAAAGGGAAAGATTAGTCATCAACGGGAAAGTCTCGATCGCACGGAAGCGAGAGAACAGAGAAGTTAATTGTTAGTGTGCTTGCTAGGATATCGCGTCCTATTCCTACATATTCTCGTCTGGTACGAGAAAAAAGAGCAGCTATAGTTCGGCCAACTACAGGAAAGGGGGAAAAGTGCTCGCTAGGATTATCGCAATCCTATGCCTACGTACTTTCAACAAGTATGAGAGATCAGAGCAGCCGTAGTTCAGCCAACTACGGAAAAACGGTCTCAATTGCACGGGGGAAAGATAAGGGAGCTTAATCGCCAAGACGCGAGTGTCACTTCCGCGAAAATAAGTTGTCGGCAAAACAGAAGAGTCGCCACCTTTTGTTATTTATCCCTCGGAGCGGGAAAGGAAACGATCAGAAAAACCTGACGAAAAAGGTATAAGACAAGGTCATCGCAACCATTGTCTGGGTTCGGGAGTCGGTTACGCAAGGGGAAGGTATTAGCACCCCTCACGTCCGTCGTACTCGACGGGATCTACGCTTGTTGTGCTTACTGGACGGGTTGGTTTTATCTATCTACCTATCAAGGCTGGTCTAAAAAGAAAATGACTCGGCAAAGCGTCGCACTTTATGCCTACGTATTCTCATCAGAGAATGAGAAATCAGAGTCAACGTAGTTCGACCTACTACGGGTTACAGGGAAGGTGGATCGCCAATACGTCAGTATTGTGCCTACGTACTCTCAACAGATATGAGAGATCAGAGCTTACGCAGTTCGGGGTAATACGGATTACGGGAATTCAGATTCATCTGTTTTATTGAGTAGGGTTAACAAATAGTTCCAGCAGTTAGGGACAAAGCCTGTTTGCAGTAAAGCTAGGAGTTAACGACACTCTTTTCTTCAGAAAAGCTTCCTTTGAATTATGGGCCCACGGGGCAAAAAGTTTGAAGTTTGTTTTCTGTCTTTTACGAAAGAAGTGTTTTTTATTGTGTTTTCAATTTCAATCGCACTAAAGACTATGACCTGAGAGTGAATGCGTCGTATGTCACCCAAAGGGTACCATACTAAACATCCAGACTGTTGAAAAGAAACTCTCCAACAATCCTTTCTCAGATAGCTTAAGGCTCGTAATGTACGAAAGAAATCATTCATGATTACTGTATCTTAAGCTGTTTTGAGATGAGAAGAGAACAGGCTCAACTAAGGGAAGACTATCAAGTCCTACTGTTGTCATGCCAAGGATTCATCCTATAGTTGAGGTTTGAGACAGGGAACTCCTAGAAGTTATCATGCATAGGTTTCAACCTAAAGTTCTAATCATCACTTCCTTATCAAAGGAAGTGATATTCCTAGGGGATCATGTCAATGATACACAGAAACAGATAAAACATCAGCTTAAACAGTAAATAATAAACAACTGTAAAATGCATGCAATGCAAGTGAGGGAGGAAATGTGTGTGGGGCATCAGCCTCCACAAGCTCATCTCAACCTCAAGCCAGATATGAATAACTGCAATCATACAGAGGAAATAACATAAAGTGCTATCAAGCAAGATATCAGTGACTGCAATCATACAGAAAAAGTAGCATGCTATCAAGCAAACACAAACCACATGGGCAAGGGAGCTGGGCTCTACCGAATACCCGCAAGCAAAGCCATACAGTAAAAGTACAAGCAGAGGGAGCAACTCAACCTCTAGTGCAATAATGCTCCTAGTTCAAAGTCAGTCTAAACATGAGCTTATTCTAATGCATCAAGCAAATCAAACAAGCCACACCAATACAGAAGAGAAAACAGACAGGAAAGAAAGCAGATCAACCCCTCTTTCAATTCCAAGCTTCAGCTCTTCTGACAGCAATCCAGTCTTCAAACTTCAATCACCCTTCAAGGCTATCATCCTCAATGACAAGTATCAACTTGCTCCTCCAAGGTTTCAACCCTTCAACCATAAGTATCAACTTGTTCCAAGCTTCAACTTCACCAGTATCAACTAGCCTTCCTCTTCATCTATAAGCTTCAGCTTCTCAGAGTAATCTTCAATCACATGGAAGTATCAACTCCAACCTTCAATCTTCTTCAAGCAAGGAACTCCATCCTATAACAAGGGAGAAAGATGCATCTATCAAGAGCAAAGTTGAGATGATTGGTAGCAGAGTGAAGACCAAAGGTCACCACTGAGCATCCTGTCATCAGAGAAAGGGACCCTCAAAGGTTCTACCAATTTGCAAAGAGCCACACATCCTACCAAAGGAGGGATGAGGCCTTTACAAGGGACCTTACATCATAGGGAAGAATGGAATTGATCAACATATTCCATGTTTATGAAGGAAGAGAACTATCTAGAAGCTCTGCCTACAAAACCCTAATCTTAACCTAATCAAAACTACACCACAAGAAGGGAAGATCTTTAAATCCAAGCCTCTTCAAGCAATCCAATACATCTTCAAATTGTCTTCATCATCATCCAAGAACAAGCAAAGCACAACCCTAATCTAAGGGAACTAAAGATGTTAATCTAGTTGAGTTAGTGCATTAGAATCATCTAAAGCTAGAACCTAAACTAAAATCAATCAAAAATAGAAAACTATCTTATAAATTTCTACAAAAATTCCTAAGGGATCCTAATTCAATTAAGAATACCTCATACAAAAACCAGGGACTAAATCATCTATTAAGTCCTAAAATCAAAATCTAAACCATAAGGTATCAACCATAAACCCTAAAAATGGAGCTTCTAAAGGTTTCAACCTAAACTACCACCT
The DNA here is from genome assembly GCA_963859935.3 of Lathyrus sativus. NCBI lineage: Eukaryota > Viridiplantae > Streptophyta > Magnoliopsida > Fabales > Fabaceae > Lathyrus > Lathyrus sativus. The sequence continues at coordinate 186,055,824 of OZ012740.1, read as the reverse complement.
ATGTTCATCACAAAAATGTGAGAAAATTCTATGGGGAGCATGCACATCTATGCTAACTACTCACAAAAAAATCAGGATCAAAATCATCACCACATGATCACACAAAATTCCACAAAATCAAGTATCAAACATAACTATTTTAATATCAATTAAAATGTAAAAATTCCTATAAAATCAGAAAATGCATGAAATAAAAATATTTTTTCTCTAAAACATACTAGACTCAGTCATGAATATAATGCAAAAAGAATGGGATCAATCGACTTATTTTTCAATTTTATATGATTTAATCATGAACCATGAATAAAATGAAAAATAGTAGAAAATCAAACAAAAATAACCAAGCGCGTGGTGTGGATAGTAATGAAAATCAGTTCATATCCAAGACTGGGCCAGAAAGGGGGTGTGGGTAGCAGAGTTTCAACTAAGCCCAAAACCAGCTGATTAATGAAACGCTGCGTTTCATAATCAGAACTCCTCTTCACAAATTTCATGCACGCGTGGCCGTTGGATGAAGTCTTTGGTCCAAGTCAAACCCCAGATCCAATGGCAACCAACTCATCTTCTTCCTTTTGAATGTTGGAGGGAAAGAAGCCATGGAAGTTCAGAGCTTCAACTCCATCTTCCCCAAATCGTACTTCATCAATACTCCATCAAAACTCTCACATGAATACACTGATCCACTCCATTTTTCACCCTGATTCTAACCCTAGCCTCAGAATTTATTGAATCAGCCTCTAACCTAAAACACGATCAAGAATCAAAATTATGCTCAGACCTCAATTATCACCATTCTTCAAATTGTTTGGTCTAAAATGTTCACCATGTTACACTGATCAGTTCTTGCTATAATACTCATATTATCTCTCAATATCCAACATGTTCTTGATCCAAACAGAAATTGTGTCATCTCATTGATCATCACGAAATCCTCTCTAAGTTTCCAGAAACGATCTCCTAACCACATACTACTAATCTAACCTAACAAATTGAGGTAATTCTTCTTAAATTAAGGTGAGGGATGAAAGTTTCAAACCTGTGAATTCTTGAGTAACAGAAGTAGCAAAGCTTCAATTCAACCCTTCTACTGCTCTGGAATCATTCAATGTACCAAGTTCTTGCTTCTGTATGCAAGAGAATCTATTGCAAATGCTTGGAACTCCAAACCCGATGGTGACTTGCAGGTGCTGAAATTCAATTGCTCATACACGATCCTTCAAGGTTTTGGCTATGGAATTGATTTGGAATCATTCAGTATCCTCCATAGAAGTTGTTGAGATCAAAAGAAAGATAAAAAATGGTGTGGAATGCAGAAACTGATTTCAATTTGCAATGAACAATGTGAAGTTGCAAACTCTCTTCTCTCAATCAATTCTCACCAACCTTGCACTTGAACCCCTTCTAATCAATATATAGATGATGTTGGACCTCTCTAGAACCTTCAGGAATCATCCAAGGAGATGTTGAATTTCTCATGTCATCCAAAATCTCATCTCATGCCATACTCACCCCAATTCTGGTTTTACTTGTTGCAGCAGCTTGTTATGATCCCAAAATCTCTCCAAATGAGATATTAGATGTGTTGCAATGCCTTGGACGCTTGTGTATTGATCTCTCATGTGTTTTGCAAATGTTACTTAATATGCAAGCAATTACTTTTCAAAGCAAGTCCAAATATTAGACCTCAAATGAGAATTGTGGCTAAACCAATGTTCTTAAAATGTTTTTTAGAGTCAAAATGATATATCACATGCCTTGGTTTGGATGTGTAAATCAGAAATATCAATTTCCAACTTTGGCTTATTTAACTTATACCCTTATTTTAGGTCATTTTTGCAACTTTGGGCTACAAGCACTTCCAACATCTCATGACCTATTAACTAGCCTTAAAACATCATTTTGAGCAAGTTTGATGTTGAACATTTTCCCATTTGAAGCTTGGAAATGGGAGTTATGGCCTTATGCTTGAAATGACCTGTAATCTCCAAATGACCAAAATGCCCTTGACTTGTCAAAGCCATAACTTGAGTTCAACAAATCCTATCAAGGACTTCTAGTACTCTCTAGAAAGCTAAGAGGATAAGGAACAACATTCATGTTGACCAGAAGTTCATAGGAATCATCCTTCTTGGGAAAAAGTTGGATGCAAGTTGGGTAACTTTTAAGCCCCCAAATCCACAGACCTCAGATGACCTGCAACTTGTCAAAGTCATAACTTGAGTTCTATAAATCCTATCAAGGACTTCTAGTACTCAAATTAAAGCTAAGAGCAAGATATAAAACATTCATGTTGGGGGCAAGATGAGATCACAATCCCATCTTGAGCTAAACTGCCTTGAAGATAGGGGTCAAACTAGGGGATTTTACACTGTGAAGCCTTATAAACCCTAGCTTGAAACTTCTCAAACTCTCCAATCATGATGATTTGACCTTGGAATCATCCTTATAACATCTCAATGTATCAATCCATGATCACATGGATCTTGAATTAAGTCTCAACCTTCTCCAAATCATCAGTTGACTTAAGGTTGACCCAGTCAAACCCTAATTGCATCAATCATGGCTGAGTCTTCTTAATCTTGCACGCTGACCTATCTAGGCCTCATGATGGCTTTAAAGAAATCTCATAAGCTCTCTCAAGGCTTCAAGTCCATATTCATGGCTTCAGAATCATCTGAGGAGCTCCCACAACTCTCAAGTTAGGAGGCACACACTCTTGGTTTCAACCACTCTCTCTGAGGATCTTTTGACTTCTCTGACAAGGATATCAACCCTTGAACACTTGAATAAGCTTCTTGGCTAGCTTCAAACTCCTGCGTAGCTCTTGATTGGTAATCATACCTCTTGATCTCCTGCATACATGTCAATGAAATGCAAATGATAATGCTAATGGGAATGCAATGAAACATAAGCTAGGTAAAGAAATGTTGGGCAAATTTTGGGGTGCAACAGCTGCCCCTATTCAAGCGGCTTGAACCTGACTGGGTGAGAAGCGAACGGCTCTCAACAGTCAAGGTAAAAGACGGTTGAATACCAACAAACCCGGAAATTTGCCAACTGCACAAGTACGCGGTACTCTGATGGGGACAGATCTTCGGAAATTGAAATGATAGCTGCACGGCAACTAATTGGAGAATTGGTCACACGGTAACCGGTAATACATGGTCGATCATGCCGTCAGGCATCAAGATTCCTCGGGACTCATCAGGTCAACAATCAAGTTAATCATGCCATCGGGCATTCAAAGAAATTTTCGGGCATCAGCCGGACTTCATCAGTAAGTCGGGAATAGAATTCTCAGTCAATCATGAACCAATTGGGGATATCCGACTTCTACCATCAGGCACTCCGCATCAGCTGAGAGAGCTGCTTCGTCAATATGGTTGGACTTCAATCATCAAGTCTTCAAGGGAAGTTTCAACTTCTCTATTCAAGAACCTGTTGGGGATGACACATCTCCGCTGGGGATTCTGGAGAACTATCAAGTAACTCTGCTTCGGGGCTTCAGAAATCATTCCGACTGAATCATCTCTGCTGAGGAAATCAAGAGTCATCTTGAACAAATAACTCCGTCGAGGACTTCAAGAATCATCCTGAACCAATAACTCTGCTGGAGATTTCGGGGATCATCCCGAGCACTCACTCTGCCGGGGACTCTAAGCATCAACTTGAGCAACCAACTCTGGCGACTTCACTAGGGTTTTAAGAGTCATCTTGAGCAAACGACTTCGCTGGGGAGAATTCAAGAATCATCTTGATCCACTACAAGAAAAAAGGAGATTTACGACACTTGAGTTACGACAGTTATCACAAAACCGTCCTTATTCCTGGATTGCGACGGTTGTCACGACAGTTAGGGTCAACTGTCGTAGATTTTTTGCGACAGTTATAAAAAAAACGTCTTTATTTCTGAACTACGACAGTTCTCACGACGGTTTGAGTCAACCGTCACAGATTTTCTAGGCATGTTGTATAAAATAATTGCAACAGTTACCAAAGAACCGCTCTCTTTCCACTCTCGCGGCAATTAAGGCGAACTGTCGCAATTAGTTTAGCCAATCATAATCATTATTTTTTTATTCCTTTAATTATTCACCTTTTTCTTTCATTTTTATTTTCCAACCTTTTCAATTTTATTAATTAATTTAATAATTATAATTTTCATGACAATGTAGCTTAATATTTTTGTTTCAAGCAACCTCATCGTCGACCACATACTCTTTTTTTCGGCAGAGGTAGTTGGAAACGAAGGTTGAGGGAAATTTTCAAGCTCTCCTTCATTCAAGCTCTTCAATGAACCAGATAGATTTTGATTTGAGTAGTTTTCTTTCTTCTTCTCCACCGTGAGACACTGTACCGGATTCTTCTCAAGCAGTCGGAGATTCACATTCATCCAGGATCATGGTTTCACTGTTACCCTCTTCTTTCAACTATTATCTATTCTCTATATTGCGTGACATGATTTAGTTTGAAACTATGTTCTCTTAATTAGAGGAAACTGATTTTGATCATTTGATTAAGTTTATGTAGTAATTAATATCTCATACCTGTTCAATAAAATAATTAAAAATAATTATTATGATACTTTTTAAAACAAACACATATCCTCAATTTCTTCTTAAATTTAATTTAACTAAACCATTCTTTTTATTTATTTATTATGAAATACTAACTTAAAAAAAACAAGGAGAAGAATAAAAATTGAAAAAAAAATAAAAAAATAAAACCTCCGAAAAACCCTTTCTTTGCGTCAGTTTCGACCTCACAACCCTAGCTTTGTAAAATTTCAGGTGGCGCTAATTTTTCCAATGGCTTCTCGTTTCCGATCATTCTCACAACCAGCGTTCTCCCCAATCAAATCCACCATCGCAAAACCCAAATTCTCCTCACCGTTTCTCCTCAGAACTCGCTCTCCCGTCACCGTCCGGCAAGTCCTCATCTTCGCTTCAATTCTTCCATTTCTTACAATTTAACGGAATCTTAATTTTCATTGTTCTTTCTCCGTTCAGGTCCGTCGCGGAGCTTGGTTGCGTGTAGATATTACTGCAGAACAGGTTCTACGGCTCAAGAGAGTAAGTGTATCCGAGGATGATTTAATTTATGCGGTCTAAGATGATAATTCCATTGAACCTTTCCGTTTTCTTGATTTTTATTTTCCGCAGGATGTTTCAGGCTTGCAAGTTGTGAGCCTAAATTAGCAAATCAAAATATTACTGCATATGGTCTCCTGGTTTTTGTGAGTAATCTTTAATTCTTTCAATTTATGAAGAAATCGATACTCATAGTTTAATAGAAATGCAACTTGGCATAAAAAAGTTATACATGTCACATTTCAATGATACTTGATATCATTCATGTCTACGATGGTCCACAAAGAACTTACTATTCAATAATTGATGTAGGCCGGCTTGTGTTTTTTGCTGATTATTACATACAACTGTTGAATGAAAACATAAATGGTGGACATTGAAGATGCCAAACATCATTATGGTTTATGTCATGCTTGTTGGGATCACATTGGTGAGCTGGAATTAGGTGGTCTCCTGCATATGGTGATCACATTGGTGAATCAAAATATTACTGCATATGGTCTCCTGCTTGTTGAGAATTTCCTTGAATGTTGTAGGTTATTCCTAGTTCAAACGAAACATTAGGAGTATTGATACTAAAATCTCCCGGATTTTTCCCACAAGCTTATTGGTATTGGATTGGAGTTGGAGCTTTGATTGGTTATGTTTTTCTATTTAACTTTTTTTTCGCCTTGGCTTTGCATTATCTCAGTCGTAAGTACATATTTATCTCTAATTTGTGCTGTGAAATTTACTCAGAACTTCTCTCCGGACGATATAATTCTGTATCTTTTATGCTTCCTTTGCAGCATTCAGAAAGGATCAAGCAGGTTTGTCCCAAGAGAAATTGCAAGAGAGAAATGCTTCAACAGCTGATTTTGATGATAAATCCGATACAATGATGGACGAAGCAGTTGGCGAAAATAAAGCTAGCAGTATAGGAAGGAAAGGAATGGTTCTTCCTTTTGAACCTCTATCCCTCACTTTTGATGATATCAGATATTCTGTTGACATGCCACAGGTACATTATTCGGTTACTAATATTTATCGCTGCTGCGAGATCATAGTGAGAAGCTTTTTGAGTCTATTATATTGACTATATAGGAAATGAAAAATCAAGGAGTTTGCGAGGATCGTCTCGAGCTTTTGAAGGGTATCAGTGGTGCATTTAGGCCTGGAGTACTAACAGCTTTAATAGGCGTAAGTGGTGCGGGAAAGACTACTCTAATGGATGTTTTAGCTGGGAGAAAAACTAGTGGTTACATTGAAGGAAGCATCACAATCTCTGGCTATCCAAAGAACCAAATGACATTCGCACGCATATCAGGATATTGCGAACAATTTGATATCCATTCACCCAATGTTACGATTTATGAATCTTTGCTATATTCTGCATGGCTTCGTTTATCGCCTGAAGTCGATCATGCAACTAGAAAGGTATAATTTTCTTTTCTTTTCAAATTAGATAAATTGAGGTGTTATAGTTTATCAACTTTGAACCGATTTCACGAAATGCAGATGTTTATTAAGGAAGTTATGGAGCTAGTAGAACTTAAGTCATTAAGAGAAGCACTTGTTGGATATCCTGGCGAGAACGGACTTTCAACCGAACAACATAAGAGACTTACAATTGCGGTTGAACTTGTGGCGAATCCATCAATAATATTAATGGATGAGCCGACCTCCGGCTTTGATGCTAGAGCAGCTGCTATAGTAATGAGAACAGTGAGGAACACCGTGGACACAGGACGTACCGTGGTTTGCACGATCCATCAGCCGAGTATCGACATTTTTGACGCGTTTGATGAGGTAAGAATCCTCAACCACCATTTTGTTTTAAAAAGTACTACATATTGAAGAATGAAGTGTTTCAATGTCAAAATTTTTAGCTTCTACTTCTGAAATCGGGTGGCGAGCAGATATATGCTGGTCCAATAGGCGCCCAATGTTTCGATCTAATCGAGTACTTCGAGGTGAATCAAATGTAAATGAGAAGTGCATATTAACTATTAGCTTATGTAGCATAAGCATATTCACTTAGTGCATGAATACTATAGGCTATTCAAGGAGTTCCTAAGATCAAAGATGGTTATAATCCTGCAACATGGATGTTGGAAGTTACATCAGCAGGATCAGAAGCAAATCTTAAACTCAACTTCACTGATGTGCACAATAACTCAGAACTACACAGGTTAGACTCTAGTAAAAACTCGCGTTTTTTTCGTTTTCCGTATCTTTATTCTTTATGATTTTGATACTTCAGGAGAAATAAACAGTTGATTCAGCAGCTCAGTGCTCCTTCTCAAGATTCAGAAGATCTATACTTTGATGCTCAATATTCACAAACTTTTATGGCACAATGTATAGCTTGTCTATGAAAACAACACTTATCATATTGGCGGAACACATCGTATACGGCTGTTAAGACTCTTATTTACTATCATGGAGGGTTTATTATTTGGCCTAGTTTTTTGGGATGTTGTCTTGAAAAGGTATATGGAAATGGAATCATTACATTGATCTCACAATAACTACACCATGAAAAATGAAATTCTAATCAATGTTATATCATTGATAATCACAGGACAAATGAGCAAGATCTATTCAATGCAATAGGATCAATGTATGCGGCTGTTACCTTCATAGGGGTTGTAAATGGTGCCTCGGTGCAACCAATAGTAGCGATCGAGAGAACAGTTTTCATAGGGGTTGTAAAGCTAGCAGTATAGGAAGGAAAGGAATGGTTCTTCCTTTTGAACCTCTATCCCTCACCTTTGATGATATCAGATATTCTGTTGACATGCAACAGGTACATTATTCGGTTACTAATATTTATCGCTGCTGCGAGATCATAGTGAGAAGCTTTTTGAGTCTATTATAATGACTATATAGGAAATGAAAAATAGTCAATATAACAGAATACAACATAATGTCTTCCTTTGTCAGTTTGAAAGCACGACTACTTCCGAAAGATGCAAGGTAAGATGCAAGATTTAAGGCAGCACAGGGTTCTGCCTGACACAATAGCAAATATTTATTCATATGCCATAAATTTGTTCCCTGCCTGTGCTAGATGGATATAGATGGCCTTTAGAGGACCTTAAAAATAACTTATTTGAGAACCCGTAGTCACGATCATCAAATCCTTAGGCGCATAAGCATCAATATGTTTCACCTATGAAAAATTAGAAATAACTATGTACCGGCAACATAAATAAGACTTACAGCTGCTCTAATAATTAAAAATCAAAACTCTTTAAATTTCAAAGAAGACAATTTCCTATCTTGTGCTTTGCTGTGACAATTAACAAGAGTCAAAGCCAATAATTGTCTAAGGTAAGATTGTATCTACCACGCCCTCTATTTACACGATCAAATATATGTTGCTGTATTCAGAACAAAAAAAGAGGTTGAAAATGATTTTGGGTCACTGTTAGGCCAACTAAAAATTTCCCCTACAACTGAAAATAAGCATGTCACTGTTAGGACAACTGTTATTTTTCATTGCAGGACTCTTTTTATATATTTTATGTTATTCAGATATAGGGCTAAAAAGCTCACGTTATGCATTCTTTGCTTTTGATCAGGTCATTTATTGAAGACTCTCAAGCTGGCATTAAAATATATCTTCAAGATAATAGTTACTATGGACAGAATAATAGGATAGTGACAGTGACAGGAACTCTTGATGAGCAGATGCGTGCTGTTGATTCAGATGTTTCTAAATTAGCTGAAGATTCTCATTATTCGCAGTCAATGAATGCTCCATTTTCATATTAGTGACAATGTCATTTTCAAAGTGTTTTATTTTTTGTCTTAGATATTGTATACATGTTATGTGTGATGTGGTTAAAAAATTAGAGAACGCAAGGTTAATGATTGAAAACTTTTTAATGTTTGTGTTTATTGTGTGAATATCATGAAGATTAAAAATATTATTGTATAAATAATTTAAAGAAAAAATAATATAACTATTTTAGTAGATAATAATTTAAATAAAAGAATATATTATAAAATAATATAACACAATATATAAAAATTAATAATGAACCGTCAAGATATCACATTCACTGACAGTTTTAAACTGTCACAATCAACAATGGTAACAAAAATTAAAAGGATATTCACGACAGTATTTAACTGTTGTCATTTCCAATTTATGTCAGTTCCAACTAGTCGTGAAATAGAGTTCACGACAGTTTTAAACCGTCACAATCAACAATGAAAATAAAAATCAAAAGGCTAGTAACGACGGTCTTTAACCGTCGCTATCTCCAGTTTAGGTCAGTTCAAACCCGTCGTGAAATATAATGACGGTTGTGTGTGACAGCTTTTTCAACCGTCGCTAAACAGCTTGGGGACACACGTTTCTGCGACGGTACTACAACCATCGTAGAATGTAATTGGTGGTGGTTTTAACCGTCGTAACCTGCCAAAATAACCGTCGTAATCCATCGTTTTTCTTGTAGTGATCAAACCATTCTGCGGAGTAACACCTGCAAAACAAGAACGGTAACGACCTAGCTCATGTTTTATATGTGTATGCTTTGGTAATGGCGCAATGCTCCACACGGTGGAAATGCTATGCAATCATGCAAAATGTTACGACCCCATCAGCAAAATAAATGTCGAAGGGAGAATCCTCCTGTCGAGGAAAAAGGACCACTCTGGTGCAGGAAGGAATCATCCTGCCGAGGAGAAGAAGTCACGCCAATCTCAATTGGACGCTGCTTGGGGAAACGAACTTCAGTCGACTGCTGCAGGGGAACGAAGCTCTACGAGAACTTGGACCTGCTGAGGAAAGCGATGTCAATCGCAGAAACAAACTGCACGGCATGAATGGTAACATCCTTCCTGGAGATAACGACTCCGGCGGGGAAATACAGCATCAGCTATTCAACACTCTACTGGGGAGAACCAATCATGGACCAAACTACTTTCCAAGGACTCGACTCCCTTGGGGACCTGCAAACTCGGCTGGGGAAGAAGGAATCGTCATACTTACAGGGGAGAGTACAACTCTGTGGGGAATTTCAATTCTGCTGAAGACTTCAGTCTGGAACTATCTATTGTTGCACACTTCAGTATGTGACTCAGCTAGGGAGATGACATTCCTTCAGGATGCATCTGATTGGGGAGAGAATCTTCTCTGCCTGGGGAGACATATCAATTCCTACGATCTCACGTTCAGACTCTGCGGGGAGAGGCTGCTGAACTTCACTGGAGAAGAAGGAATCATCCTATTTGGGGACGCATACAGCGTACTACCTGGTACATGCTACACCTGCACCAACACAAACAAACAGACAAGATACCCTTCTCAAAGGGACCTATCAAGGTTATCATCCTGTGACAATGCTCAAGTAATTCATTGTTTCAACAATCAGTGGCCTAGGCTAGTAAGTTTATGTATACGCATTTTGTCAAAAACATCGGCGTTCTTTTTCGCAAACAAAACAGATAAATGCTAAATAGGCAAACAGAATTACTGAATAGTATACATTTTATTGATAACGAACCCCTGAATGGGTGAAAATGTTTTACAACAGATGCAAGCCCCTGGAATGAGGAAGCCACGCAAATATAAAACATAAATATACATCAGTATATACACATGTCGGCAACGAGGCATAGACAAACACCATAAGTTGATCCCTCTATGACCCACTCGACTTCGATACTTCTCCGACGCTTCAGCTTCGGAAGAGATTGATTCAGATAAACGGCCCTCAGGTCTCCAAACCACTAAACAATGAAAGTCCACACGCGGAATGCAGTCATTTGCTTTTTCAAATCCCTAACTTTTTCCTGAATCGCCCTTCCGGGTTTTCGATTCACCGGGATACCCTTTTTTGCCAAAGTCTCCCTTCCTGGTTTTCGACTTCGCTGGTGTACATTCTTTTCAATTTATATCCCTAATTTTTGCCCGAACCTTTTCCCTTTTTTATGGTTCGCCGGGATGCCCCATTTTTGCCTGGATATTCTTTTTCTTTCCAGCGGGTCGTTTTCAAGCAAAGTATTTTTTAACTGCGTTCGCGTTCACCGGGGATGCAAAATCTTCGCCATCCATCGTGGATAACAATAAGGCTCCTCTCTAAAAGACCTTGCTGACGATGTACGGACCTTCGTAATTGGGAGTCCACTTTCCCCGGTGATCGGAGTATGGAGGAAGAATCTTCTTCAGGACGAGATCACCCGTCTGAAAGAATGCTTGGAGAGAAAAATATTGTTAGATATATAACTCTTGTTAGCAAGATCAGGCTTTCTACCACAGCGAATACAAATGCATAGATGAAGCATTTTTGTGAAAGGGTAACACCCTGCATCTGACTGATTTTGTGAAGGAAGCATAGACAAAGCCAGACTCACCGCTTGAGCAACCATGTTTATGAAGGCAAATCCATTAGAACCATTGGAGGAACATATTTTGTACAACAACTTCCAAATGACGATAATGAAACAGTATGTAACTTCGCTATATTGATCCTATTGTCATGGTTTGTGCAGGTCACAGGTTCATTGGTCTTTGCATCATTGAAACATTTCCGCCAGGATTTGGATTTGAAGAAGCTTGTGGTAGTAAATAAGAAGAAGAGTAAGAGTTACTTGGAGCTACAGGCTTAACATGATTCTGAACAAAGTAGATTATATCATTGTAAAGCTTCTTCATGAAAGCTAACTCAGACATTAACATGTTGTTACTTCTTCTTAATCTTCCATTGCCTTTGGAAAGAGCGGTAACAGAAGTGTTGTAGTTTGTTGATGTTATTGCTGCCTTGGATTATCATCATTGATGTTCTGAAATTATGAGCTAGCATATGATGATGACTTATAGGAATTCAGTTGTTGTTGTTGATATGAATCATGGTGAGTCCTAGAAGAACCAGAAGCTTCTGGAAAGAAGGTTCTCTCATCCATGGCTCCATCTCTTATCCCTTGAACTTGAACATGCCTCCTATAGTCCTTGTCATCCTGAGAATAAGATCCAGAATCCAGAAAGAGGTGATGAGTAGTAGAACCATCATGAGGCTGAAACTCAGAATGATCAAGTGGTTTAGAGGCAGTAAGAGATTGTTGAGAATAAAAGTAAGGGTTTTGGTAGGGTTGTGAAAAGGCTTGTTGTTGTTGAGATTCATGAAAAGGAAAAGAAGAAGGTGAGGTTAAGGTATTGTTGTTGGTGTTCAAGGAGAGGTTTCTGTTATTGGTTTGTGATTGAGATAGAGAGATTGTGTCTGTGTTTGTTGTTGATGATGATGAAGAAGAAACAACTAGTTCCACAGGCTTTCTTGAACGGTTTCTACCTCTGTGCACGTGTCTTTCACAGTACTTAGAGTCTGGATATGCTTCCTTTGAACATCTCCATTTCTTGCCATCGGTTCTTCTGCACCTTCCTGGCTCTGGGTCTACTTTTCTGCCAAATCCCATTTCAAAACATCCCTACCCAATTGGAGGATGTGGAAAGATTCTTGAAGATATAGAACTGTCCAAGCTTCTTTTGATAGAGAAGATAAGATCTGGTGGAATAGGTGTACCTGTAACCATGTATTTGAAAACAAGAGCTCGTTGTTCAAGCTTTTGCCATTGATTTGGTGTAAACGGTGACCTATTTCTTGAACTTGCATTACTCATCATTTTCTTGAGTTTTTTTCTTCTAAGATTTTAAGGTTTATAATAGTTATTTTGTGCTATCTATGATATGCTATGCATGAGTTGTGTTGTGGCAACTCTTGAGGTATTTTTTGGCTATGTGTGTGTTGCTCACACCTGGACTTAATTTTGCTCACAGCAGGCTTCGAAGAGCAAAGTGCCATTTGTTGATATTGCTGGTGATTTAGTATGAGAATGATGATGCTGATGGCTCAAATGCGTTGAGGAGGCTAGGTCGATGAAAGTCGAGAAGATGAACCAAGAATTAGAGTCATGAACACTACGCAAGTCCCACTTCTTGAGTGAAACGATGAAAGCCTCCTCTTGCTGCAGGTTATCTGTTATAATATGGTGTTTTGCTCCCCTATACTCATGTTGTTTTTTTTGTGTGTGTCTAGGTATGAATTTGATGAACACAGTTTGAGAAGTGGTTCTCAAGCGAAGGACACAACTTTGTGAGAATGAAGCTGGGTTTATGGTTTAGAACTCGGTGGTTCATGGTAGGAATTTGGTTCTCTTTATTCTAAAATTTGATGCTGCGCGTAAGGCTTCATGATTTTGTGTTAACATTATTTTGCAAATATGATGCTCATGATTAGCTTGGTATAAAAGTATGGAATTGGGAGAGTACTTGGAAACGACTACGAACATTTATCAGATCTTGGCACACAATCCTGAGATGTTTCTAAACCCATGTCCAAATGGCATACTGTGTATCCTTAAGTGTTGTAACTTGTGGTATGATATAGGACAGCGTATTTCGATAGAGTTCGTTTTCTTTACTTCAGGCTTTTGTGATGTCGTTTCGGGATTGGTTTAATTTTGGTTAACCTTTGTAGACTGTATGCAAGCAGAAACTAAAGTTGTAAACTTGTTGTATTGAATTCAAAGTTTAGAATTGTCCTTTTATTGTTGTGATGCATAGATGACTTTATGGCTTGCAACAACTTGACTCATTTTTAACTCATGGTAGTGACTTGTGTGATTATTAGGCTTCTTGTAACTTTATAGGACCATCTATATCATTTTGTGACCATCTTTAAAGGAGATATATACTGTAATGTTTGAACCATAATACTTGCCACCTGCAATTGGCTTCCCATAAAGTAGACATATATAACCTTTGTCTTGTGACGTTCTAATTGTGAGGCATGTATTCTCCGTGCCATATTTGAAACCCCAACTGAGTTTGCGACTCCACACTTTGCACTCTTTGGACCTTGACTAAGGAATTGTAACATGAATGGTGGTGTTGGTGTATCCAGGCTTTGGCACAAACTTTATATGTGACTAGCAATAATTTACCAAGATACCAAATCATCTAGCACTGTGCAACACCCTTTTCATGGCCCCAAACGGTCATATACTAATACTTTGAACAAAAAAAAAATGAGAAAGAAATTAAATTAGAGATACCCCATTTGTGACATGACTTGGATACAACACCTGACCCAATTATAAATTGGATTAAGCCAAGATCTTTCCAAAACCAATCCCACATGTCTTAAAGATAAACCATCCTATCTTCGTAAAACCTCCAAGCTTGGATAACAGTTTGAATCTCTTGAAATTGTGACTCAATTTAGACCTCATGGTTTGAACACAAGTTGACATTATCTTGCAAGCTTATTATTAGTCAGAGTTCCAAATGAGCCCCTCGAACTTGCTTTTAGCCACGAGCGCTCTTGCGAGTGAAGCTACCCTTGAAAGTAAACTTAGAATTTACGACCTTGCAAGTAAACTAATCACCTCTTATTTAATTCTAATCATGGTCTTGAGTTAATTTTGCATCATAATTTGGTTACGTATTGGTTATGACACGGGATTTTTTTGAAGCTTTACTTGCATGGGCCTTAAAATCATTTATCAATCTTTGAATCAATTCAAACTTGGATCAGTCAAGTTTACACATGAGCTTAGAATCAACCTTAGAGCTTATCTTGGGGTCAATTATGAAATATGACCTAACACCAGCTAGGAATTGACTGGTCGCACCTTGACCCAACAATCATGGGAATGAGGGCACATCATTTCCCTTATCTTCTCAAGAATTCAACACAACTTACCAGGAATTAAAATCACAATGAGCACAGAAAAGACTTTTATAATCCAAATCTTAAAGGATCATGGCTAGAAATCAAATGATCATCTAGAGAAAAAGAAAATCATAAATCCACAAAAATGTATGAGAGGGTAGGACAAATTTGGGGTATGACAGTCATGACTAGCGCGTTTTCCATTATCCTTTTGGTAATGGATTCCCTTCATCCTTTTGGTGTTAGGGTTGATCTTGTTTCCGCTCCATCATCCTTTTGGTGATGGGTCTGGCATTCTTTTGATGTCTTGACTAGCGTGTTTTCCATTATCCTTTTGGTAATGGATTCCCTACATCCCTTTGGTGTTAGCGTTTATCTTGTTTCCGTTCCATCATCCTTTTGGTGATGGGTCTGGCATCCTTTTGGTGTCATGACTAGCATGTTTTCCACTATCCTTTTGGCAGTGGGTCCCTTACTTTCTTTTAATTTCATAGCAGCGTTGTGAGTGTACTATCATCCTTTTAGTGATAGGCTTGTCATCTTTTCGGTGTCAAGTTTTCTCTGTTAACATCCTTTTGGTGTTAGCAACCTTTGTAAGGTATCCAGTATCCCATTCCCAAGTATTTACTTTCTTCCCGGACAAATTCAGGGTCTTCTATATCTAATCATCTTCTACCTCGAAATAATGAATGTCGTGGAATTTCGTCTTACTAGGTTTAAGCCGATTAGATAGGGGCATCTGTCATACCCTAAATTTGCCCACCTTTTTTTGGTCAAGGGCATTGGTACGAGACATCAGGTGGGTGTTGTTATCACAATGTTATCAAATAATCATCAGAGGGAGTTCATAAGGAGCATGAGGAAAAAAGCATGTTGGGTATCTCAGAGGTCATGGTGGAGTTGGAATGATCACCTAGTTCATCTGCACAATGCCCAAGCAAAAAGGGGAAATTAGGGTTTCGCACAGTCAAAAGTCGAGGTGTCAATGGTTTGATCAGTCAATGTCTTGATTTAATTCTCCATGAAACAAGGTCAAGGATACTACATTGGGTCAAGTATGAATCCAATTGGAGGTTGTCACCCAAAGATTAAAGACAATGCAGTTCAGGATCCCCGATTAGGGTTTTCGATCGGGAAAAGTCAACTGTGGTTTGACTTTTGTTGATGATGATGAGACTAGGCTCTACCTTTACCCTTGTGAGAAATAGCGTTTGCATCTACTTCCCTTCTCTTGGGGTTTGCAGAATACGACTTCTTTGTTCCTCCCGAAGAGGATCCACCACCATTCAGAATCTTTCTAGACTTAATCCCACTTTCGATTCGGAATCTTGGGGTTTGTAGAATACAAAATCTTTGTCCCTGACTTTGACAAGTATAAGGGAACTACTTGCCCGAGGGTCCATTTGTGTTCTTATTACCGCAAAATGTCTCCTTACTCGGATGACGAAAAATTGCTCATGCACTTTTTTCAAGACAGCTTATCTGGACCCTCACTTGAGTGGTATATAGGATTGGAGACTGTTAATATCCGCAGTTAGAGAGACTTAGCTGAAGCCTTCATGAAACACTATCAGTATAATAGTGACCTTGCTCCTAACAGGGTCCAACTTCAGAATTTGTCTCAAAAGACCGGTGAATGCTTTAAGGAATACGCCCAGAAGTGGCGCGAACTTGCAGCGAGAGTGCAACCTCTGATGGTGGACGTGAATTGATTGATATGTTCGTGGCTACTTTTCCCGGTGTCTATTATGAGAAGCTTATCAGTAGCATGTCCGATAGCTTTTCCGATTTGATCATCACTAGAGAGAGTGTAGAAAACGGTATAAAGCTGGGAAAAATCCAATCTGGTGAAGTGTCCTCAGCTGGAGGAGGAGGTAAGAAGTTGTGTGGAAATAAGAAGCGTGAAGGTGAGACTAATGAAGTGTCTAGCTCTCGTGGTAGAGGTAGAAATCAGCGTTCATCTTATCGTCAGCAGCAACAGGTTGCTAGTATCACAATTCCAGCCGTTCCTCAACATCAACAACAACCACAGTAACAGCAGCAACAACAGAATCAACAGGGTTATAGAAGATTTCAGGATCGGGGTCAGACAACAAATAGACAATTTGATGCACCTCCGATGCCTTATTCCCAACTGCTTTAGCATCTGCTACAACTATAGTTAATCCAAAAGAGAACTTTAGCTCCTCTAACGGGACCACCTCTACCCGGTTATGATGCAAACGCTCGTTACAAGTTCCATTCTGGGGAACCTGGGTACAACATTGATAACTGCAAGGCCTTTAAACACAAAGTTCAGGATTTGGTGGATAGCAAGGCAATAAATTTTTCTCACGACGCTCCCAACGTTGTGCAGAACCCCATGCCCAACCATGGGGAAGCCGGAGTCAGTGCAATCATTGAAGACGAGAGTTTAAAACTGATAACTGATGTCAATGATTTGAAGACTCCGTTGGGCTTCGTGAAGGATAAGTTATTGAAGGGAGGGATATTCCTGGGCTGTAATGAATCGCGTGCTGAATGTTTGAGTCATCCCGAGGGATGTGCAAAGCTGAAAGGCTGTATTCAGGGTATGATGAGTGATGGAATGTTGCAGTTTGACCGGGTTGTTGAGAAGAAGTCTGAAGAGGTAATGGTTGAAGAAAGGAATGAGGTTGCAACGATCTTGATTCCATACAAAATCATAACTATTTCTGCACCGAGGCCGCCAACCATTATTATCACCAAATCTGGGCCTGTGTCGTATGAGAGTACCAATCCAATCCTGTGGAACTACGGAGCGGAGGTATATTGTAATGGGAAAAAATAGGAATTGAAGAGCTTGCCGACTAATTCTGTGGATAATCTAGTTGGAGTTGGGGGAATCACTCTAAGCGGAAGAGTGTTTTCATCACCTGAAATGGTCACTGATAGAGCTGATAAGGGTAAGAAAGCTGTGGTGGAAGAAACTTCTCAAGCTGGTGAGAAGAGTTCTTTGGAGAAGGAAGCGGAGGAGTTCATGAGATTGATCAGAAAAAGTGACTACAAGATAGTAGATCACTTGCAACAGACACCCTCCAAAATCTCTATTTTATCCCTGCTGTTATGTTCGGAAGCTCACCGGAATGCTTTGTTGAGGATATTGAATACTGCTTACATGCCGCAAGAGATATCGGTTAACTAACTTGAAGGGGTTGTAGCGCAGGTCTGTCATACCCTAAATTTGCCCACCTCTTTTTTGGTCAAGGGCATTGGTACGAGCCATCAGGTGGGTGTTGTTATCACAAAGTTATCAAAGAATCATCAGAGAGAGTTCATAAGGAGCATGAGGAAAAAAGCTTGTTGGGTATCTCAGAGGTCATGGTGGAGTTGGAATGATCACCCAGTTCATCTGCACAATGCCCAAGCAAAAAGGGGAAATTAGGGTTTCGCACAGTCAAAAGTCGAGGTGTCAATGGTGTGATCAGTCAATGTCTTGATTTATTTCTCCATGAAACAAGGTCAAGGATACTACATTGGGTCAAGTATGAATCCAATTGGAGGTTGTCACCCAAAGATTAAAGACAATGCAGTTCAGGATCCCCGTTAGGGTTTTCGATCGGGAAAAGTCAACTGTGGTTGGACTTTTGTTTTGAAAGGTGTTCCAATGATGCAATTCTGATCCATAAGTTTTATATGGCTTAGTGAAGTTCATTCAAGAAGATTCAAGGCCTCGGAAGTCCTGGAACATCAACAGTCGACTTAGTATTCATCAATCGATTGTTCAGTTGACCAAAAAGTCAACTCTTTAATCATAACGAATATGACCTCAAGATATGAATCAAAAATGTTCCTTATGTCATATTACACCTGCCCATAAAATTTCATGACCATTGGATCAAGGATTGAAGAGTAATCGAAAAATCGGTAAATTAGGGTTTTGAAAGGGGCAAGACCCTAACTCTCTAACCACACATCCAATTGAAGTGGTTCAAAGCTTGTTGGAAAGGTCTTGACAAATTCTACAAAAGTCCCACAGTGGTCCATGTTCAAAAAATGCATAGAATTGGAGTTATAGATATCCATGAGGGCTTATGAACATGAAAGTTTTAGAGATCCATGAGGGCTTTCCAAAAACTTATAGAACTCCTCCGTAGCCCTTATGAGCTGAGAGTTATGAATGGTGAAAGTTGAGCTTGTGCACTAGTTTGTCAACTTGTCAAAACCCAACATGAACTTGATTTCCAACTATGTATTTCCTTTCTAACCATGGAATTACATCTGATATGATGTTTTAGAATGTGCAATGAACAAAATCAGACAAGTACTCAAAGCAAATCTCAAATGTTAGACAAGACACATTAATTTAATGAGAAAAATGCAAAAAGTTACACTAGGAGAGAGAGTATTGGTGGCTGCAGCATGGAGGGGATGACTTGGCTCACTCAAATGTCACTTCTCACATCTCTTTACTAGCTAGCTTTTGAGGGCTAAGCTCCTTGCAAGCAAGCAAGGTCTGCTGAATCATGATCACACTTGGATTTCATGAGATTTTCACTAAAACATCTCCCTCCAAGGCAAAAAACCAAATATGCCCCAATGCTTCCCTTGGCCTATAAATAGAGGTTGCATCCCACTCTATTACATACACCAGAGCTATCCAAAAACCTGCAACACATGGCTCTCACTCTTTCCCTCCTTGCTTGAAAGTGAAGAGATTCACCAAAATCACCATTTTCACCACTTTGTTTTTTTCACACCAGATCTTGTTCCAAACATTCCACCACTTCAAAAACCATATACACACCCTTAAAATGACCCTCTAAAGCTGTTCCCACCATTGGTTTCCTCAAAAAACCTTTGGATCAAAAAGTCAACTTATCTCACACTATAGTTTGACTTTTGTGCTTGAAATGAGCCAAATCACTACAAAGTCCATTTTCTATCACCATGACACTTGGAGCACCTCACATCCATGATATTATAGCTGTCTAAAGCTTAAAACCACAACTGGAATCTTATTTTCTCTAACTGTCCATAAGGCTGCACTTTTTCTTCAAAAGGAAGAAACTTCACAAACTCATTCAAAGGAGGGGATGAACATCTTGCTTAAAGATGCTAGCACATATTTGGAGGTCTACAAGAGGTAGGTGATCTCCAGCTCTTGATGTTCCTTATGCACTATCTAAAAATATTGATCATATGTTGAACTTGCTTATGTTTGTTGTCATGAAATTGTAAATGCTGTTGAAAAATGTAGTGCATTTGATTATTGATGTTTGTCATTGTTATGTTAAGATTGTGTGCTTTGTTGACAAGACTTGCTAAACCTTGATTGTACTTTCTATTTATGAAGTCGTAACTTTCATTTAAAGCAAGGTATTTGAATTAATATGGGTGTTGGCATTGTTAAACATCAAAAAGCTTGCTATTGTTTCTGCTTGAGATCTGTACTGAAAGTTGATCCTTTACTTGTTTGTTGAGCTGTAGCTCTCAATGCACATTGTTTGATACTGTTATTATTATAAGATCCTGTTGTTGTTAGATGTGTGACATTTCCATGTTGAATTGGCAAGCTGCTTCAGTTTGGTTTGGTCTTATCTTAGAGATGGTTATAGGTTCAATTCATGAGCAAACTATTGCATTGATGCTGCTATTTACCATAACCTAGAATTACCAATCATGTGAAGCCTATCCTCAGTTTTGATTTCAGTTTAGACTAGTTTGTTTTGTGTGAAAGCTTTGTAGGTGTGTTTTGAGAATATGGTTGCTGGTCTGATATGTGTAGAATGCTATGCTTGCTAACAGAACTTGATTCTCATATTTGGGCCTATTTTTGTTTGTTGTAAAAAACTGACATGTTTTGTTAGGTGTTTGCTAGATCATTTGGTTATTTGTTGCTTTTTGTAAAGGCAATGTTGTTGGAGCACATTCCTACAGCTGTGCTGTTTGAGAGGTTTTGAGTTTGAATTTGTCAACTCAAAATGACCTGCATTGGATTATTTTGTTTAAGTATACATTTGTTTAATTTGGTATGTCAAATTGGGTTGCTGCATCTTTTTTAAAGCAGTTTCCTTTGCTTAATTGGTGAACTGCAATTTCATGTGTATGTGTGAAGTTTGGTTTTTTGGTTGCTGTCATAGAATTGTGTATGCATAGGATTGTTCCTGAGGGTTGATGAGAGCTGAATCTGTCAAGCCCTCTTGTTTGTTCTTGGAGTTGGCTTTTCTTTGTGTGTTCATGTTCCAACTAGGCTTGGTATTTTTTTCATGACTAAAGACCTGCTGCTGCCACTGTTATCTTTCTACCCTGCTTTGATTTTGCTTATCAGCTCTAGTGCCCCTAATTTCATTGTTTGTGCCTGTGATGGAATAGTTGTTGGTTTAGTAGTTTCAATTTTGTTGTTTTTCATTGTTTGTATCATTTAGCATCCCTGTTGTCCAGCCTTCATAAAATTGCTTACTTCATGATTTGTGTCCTTACACTAGTGGTTCTCACTGTCTACCATTTGATAAGAGGTTAAACTGAATTCCTCATCAGTGCTTGCACTCTAAGGCTAGGTGTTGGTTCATTTCTGTTAGGACAGAGAAAAATCTGCTTGGAGGTTTGCTTGTTGTTTAGTATATTTTTGTCTATTGTTGAAAGGATTCACCTAGTGCTGTTAGAGCAATATTTGGATTTTTGATGATCAACATTGTCTTGCTAGTATACTTTGCTGTTGGTTTCTGTCTTAGATGTTTGTGCAGAATGAGGGGATAACCAAGGGCTAAATGTCATAAATTTTGACTGTTGGATTGAAGAGAGTTGTTTTGTCTTGGTTTGATTGCCTAAGACTGTGGAGTGCCTCAACTCTGATTTAGATCCTTGAGGGCAGTTTGTTCTGTTTGGTTTCTCATTGAGCCTAGTGTGGTTTGTGTTGATTTCTTTCTATCTAATGTTCATCTGGGGTAGGGGTATGACCATATCTGTGGTCATGGGAGTTAGCCATCCTAAAACTCACTTCATTTGTATGTTTTTGTTGTTGCTTAATGTAGAGGAAGATCATTTTTGAGCCTGTTTAGTCTTTTAGGGTGATACCTTTGGAGGTGTTTAGGTTTAACTTTTGGCAATTGGCAACTGTTTTAGGCTTAACAAGGCACTGTGAATACATTTCCTTTCTTACTGAACCTTTTAGCATGACAGCTTTGCTTTAGCTATTAGGTTTGTTGGTAATTATTGTGAATTTATTGGTATCAACATATTGCTAGGGTCTGTTAACCTCCATATCAAGTGTCCATTTTCAATGTGTATGTGTTAAGTTCATGTCTTAACTGCTGCCTAGCTTGGTTTGTGAGAATTGTGAGGCTTATGTGTTGCTCTAACACTATTGTTGAGTTTTTTAGTGAATGATGCTTGAAAATCCTGATGCATTTGAGCTGCTATCATAGGCCTATTCTGAGTTCTTGGAGTTTCAAGTTTTGTTGACATGTTGGTTTGTTGCTAGACCTGCTGTCCATTTTCTGTTGATAAGGTTTATCAACCTGATTTTCTCATTGGCATTTTAAGTTTTATTTGGTTTAACTCTTGGCATGATGGGTTAGGTCTCTTGATTTACAGTCTGCATAAGTCCTTTAATTCTGTCATGATTGTTGTTTGTGAATTTTCATTTAGTGCTTAATTGGGTTAATCTAGCATTTAGTGATGTGCATGAGGACTGTCATCAGAGCATTACAAAGGTTGTTGTTAAAAGTGGTGTTAAGTATCAATCAACCCTTTAGGACATGTTTGCATTTGTTTTCTTTTTTGTGCTTGCTCTATCTTTGCTTTGTTCTTAATTGGAACTGTTTAACTCATATAGAATTTGCACATGCCTTTGTTTAATATATAAGAAAAAGCTTGTTTTGATCATCTTGTGTTGTTCATAGTCAACTCATTGCAGCTTACCTACCAGTTCTTGCTCTGATGGGTTTTTGAACAAATTTTCCTGTGGAACTCATTCCACATCATGTACACAACTTGAACAGACCCTTTCTTGTTTGTGGACATTTGAATTTTAAGTTGTGAGCGTATTTTGAGAAATCCAATTGCACCATTGTGTTCCTTATGAAATTCTAGGCAAGTTTGACTAAGAGTTTGTCAAATTTGGTTTAGAATTGAGAGAGTTGTGAGCAAAACGTATTTCCTTGATTCTTGCCTAGACTTGCCTTGGCCTGCCCAGCATGTGCGCGCATTTTGGTATATGTAAGGTTAAGGTGGCTGAATACAATGGATGTATCGCCACCCCAATGGTTAAGACTCTCACCTTGCATTGCTTGTGTCCTTGGTTCAACCCCTGCTGGGGGACATTTTTTTAATACCTTGTTTTATTTTGATTTTATTTCTTTATATTTAATTTTAATTCATTTCTTTATTTTATTTATTTAAGAGATAATTTTAATTACCATAAAACCCCAAAAAATCACATCTTTATTTTTTTAGTGAACCATTTTATTTTTATTTCCCATCCTTTATTTATTTATTTATTTATTATTTTACATTTTCATCTTATCTCTCCTTTATTTTGGATTTTTAGCCCATTTTAAAATACTTTTATAAAATCAAGTCTCTTTGTATTGAATTAAAAGAGGGGATTGGGTGTAGACCTCTTCCTCTCCGAATATCGAAATGCTCACGGTAGTGTGGGTGGTTTGGACGCTCGTCTTTCAATACGAAGACGCTTGCGTTTTTAACCTTATTCTCCTAAAAAACCCTCGGTCCCGTGCCGAGTCCATTTCAAATCACTTTCAATAATAAATCGTTATTCTCTGTATATTGAGAGAGGATTAAGTTTAGATTTCTCCCTCTCCGAGTGTTGAGATGCTCACTGTAGTGTGGGTGGTCTCGATACTCGTCTTTCAATACGAAGACGCGCCCTCATCTTCCACCTCTCCTCTTATAACTTCATTCTGAAACCTTCCTCACCTAAAACCTCGGTCCCGCACCGAGTGCATTTTCAAACTTCTTTTCATAACAAAAACTTGAATGGTCGTGGAGTGGTCAGGCATAGGCCTTCTCCTATCCCGAGTGCTGACATTCACCGTAGGGTTTACAGTCGCAAAGCACTTACCATTCAAAACCAAAAATACTTTAATAAGAGAATGAAGTTCTCTTTGTGTTGAATTAAAGAGAGAGGATTGAGTGTAGACTCCTTCCTCTTCGAGTGTCAGGATACTCACTGTAGTGTGTGTGGTCTCGACACTCGTCTTTCAATACGAAGACGCTACGTTCGCCACACCATTTCATAACAAAAACTTTGAGATAATGAATTGGGTATTACCCGAAAGGGGTTTCTATCCGAGGATTTATCTCACCCCTAAAAAACAATTCAACCAATCAAACGTGACTTCTTGCTTCGCATGGCAAAAACTAACCAATCTTTCAAAAAGGATATGTTACGCCCGTTCTACCGCAAACAGGTAACGCATAAGCCTCCTCACATGCGAGCAGCAAAACACCTAAACTGCTAGAATGCGCACGATAGCATCATCCACAAAAACATCAACAAACTATAAGCCGAACTACGGCTGCTCTGATTCTTTACTTCTTTTAAGTAAAGATACGTAGGCACAAGGGACACAATCCTTGCCGAGCACATTCCCCCCATATTTGTAGTTCCCCGAACTACGTCGACTCTGACTTTCTCACATCTATTGAGAATACGTAGGCATAGGACTGCAAAGTCCTACCGAGTCTGTTCTTTCTCTTTTCTTCCCCGTTATGCCTCCTTTCTTAGTTTCTAAACCCTCTTTCTTTACCCTTTGGAAAACACTTTTATAGCATAATATTTAAGCAAATAAATTCACACATTCGACAAACAAATGGTTCCCATCGAGTACGATGGATGTGAGGGGTGCTAATACCTTCCCCTCGCATAACCGGCTTCCGAACCCGTTATTGGTTGCGAGACCATCTTATCCTTTCTTTTCTTAAGGTTTTATCGATATTTTCCTTTCCCCTCATGGGATAAATAAAGTTCGGTGGCGACTCTTCTGTCCTTTCTTTTCGCCTCCCTGTCGTTGCATTTTTCGAGTAGCGACAACGTCAATGTAGGAAATGGGTTAGGTTTCACGGACTTGGATTTAACCCCGAGGGGGCAGGAATCATAATTGTGCGTTGCACATTTAATTTGAATGTCGTGGAGCCGTCCTGTCTCATGCGCTGGTAGATACAGGATCGTCTTTGAATGTGCTTCCGAAAAAGGCACTGATGAAATTGGATACTCGAGGAATTACGTGTACGCCAAGTGACTTGGTAGTACGTGCTTTTGACGGTACTAGAAGATCTGTGTTTGGAGAGGTGACATTGCCTATTCAGGTGGGTCCCGAAGTATTTGATGCAGTATTCTATATTATGGACATTCAGCCTTCCTATAGCTATTTGTTGGGTCGTCCATGGATTCACTCGGCAGGAGCCGTAACTTCCACGCTGCACCAGAAGGTCAAGTATATGGTGGGTGGCAGCGTTGTCAGCTCAAGATATAATGATCAGTCATTTGTCTTGGTTTAAGTATGTTGAGGTGGATGGTGAAATCCATGAGACTCTTTGTCAAGCTTTTGAGACAGTACAGATTAAAGAAAAAGTGTCTGCTGTGAGCAAAGCGCCCGAAGTGGCCATGTCATCGTTCAAAGAAGCCCAGGAAGTGGTACAGGCTGGGGCAGCACCAGGTTGGGGTTAAATATTGGATATACCCCATAAGCAGGATAGGTTTGGTCTGGGATACCGCCCATCTTCTTCGTCATCCTCACAGAGAGTGCCGCGCTACAAAGGGCCGGTACAATTTACCAAAGGCGGGGTTATCTTCGAGCGAATCAACGCTATTTCAGATGAAGAAGGGGATATCGACTGTGATATGGACTCGTGGATTAGGCTGTGCATTCCAGGACAAAGCCTCAACAATTGGTCTATCGAGGAATTCATTCAAGTGACAACGGAAGAGTAATACTTTGTTTTTTTGATTATTGTACAACCCTATGTTCTACCCAGAGCATAGTGGTTCTTATCTTCAGGGCCTTATTGTTTATGCTTGCACAATCTTTTTCAATTAATCAAAGGGCGTTTTTTCTGCATTCAAATATTTTGATCCTTGTTTTTCATGTTTTATGTTTAACAATAAAATGGCAATGTGGCTTTGTGCTTGTTTTGCATATCATTTTAAGCATTTAACCATTATCATTGCATGATTCACATTGCAGATGACACCACGCCAGAGACATTTATGACTCGCTTCGACTTCGACAATCCGATATTTATAGTTGAAGAAGAGATTTATGAAGATGAAGATTTGCTAGAAGAGCTATCTAGGCTTTTGAGGAAGGAAGAAAAGGTTATTCTACCTCATCAGAAGGAAATCGAGGTTATTAACTTGGGTTCTGAGGAAGTTGTGAGGAATGTTCGGATAGGGGTTGCGTTGCAAAGTGACATCAAGCATAGATTGGTTGAGATGCTTCGTGAGTATAATGATATCTTTGCTTGGTCATATGAAGACATGCCCGGGCTTGCCACAGACATCGTGGTTCATCGCTTGCCGTTGCGCGAAGAATGTCCACTAGTCAAGCAGAAGCTCAGGCGTACGAGACCAGATATGGCTGTGAAAATCAAAGGAGAAGTCCATAAGCAGTTGGACGCTGGATTTTTAGCCGTTACAACTTACCCTCCGTGGGTCGCCAACATCGTACCCGTGCCCAAAAAGGATGGCAAGGTACGGATGTGTGTTGATTACAGAGATTTGAATAAGGTGAGCCCGAAGGACGATTTCCCGCTCCCCCATATTAACGTGTTGGTTGATAATACTGCTCATTATTCCGTGTTTTCCTTCATGGACGGTTTTTCCGGTTATAACCAGATTAAGATGGCACTGGAGGATATGGAGAAAACGACGTTTATCACGCCGTGGGGGACTTTCTGTTATAATGTAATGCCTTTTGGGTTGAAAATGCAGGGACAACCTATCAGCGGGCTAGGGTCACTTTGTTTCATGATATGATTCATCATGAGATTGAGGTCTACGTTGATGACATGATAGCAAAGTCGCAAACGGAGGAGGAACATCTGGTCAATTTGTTGAAGTTGTTTGAAAGGCTCAGGAAATTCAGGTTGAGGTTGAATCCTAACAAGTGTACTTTCGGGGTCAGGTCAGGAAAGCTGATGGGGTTCATTGTCAGTGAAAAAGGAATCAAGGTCGATCCTGCAAAGATAAAAGCTATTCAAGATATGCCAGCGCCGAAAACAGAAAAAGAGGTTCGTGGTTTCCTGGGGAGATTGAACTACATTGCTCGGTTCATATCTCATCTCACAGCCACGTGTGAACCAATGTTCAAATTCCTAAAGAAAGATCAGGCGGTCGTCTGGAATGAAAATTGCCAAAAGGCATTTTATAAGATAAAAGAATATTTGCAGGAACCTCCGATATTGATACCCCCAGTCACTGGAAGACCTTTGATAATGTATCTAACGGTTCTTGAGAACAGTATGGGTTATGTTCTCGGTCAACATGACGAGACTGGAAGAAAAGAGCATGCAATATACTATATGAGTATAAGTTCACAAATTGTGAGTCTCGGTACTCGATGTTGGAGAAAACGTGTTGCTCACTCACATGGGCTGCCAAATGCTTGAGATATTATATGCTTAACCATACAACCATGCTGATTTCAAAGATGGATTCGATTAAATACGTCTTCGAAAAGCAAGCACTTTCCGGAAGAATTGCCAGGTGACAGATGGTACTGACAGAGTACGACATCTAATATGTTTCCCAGAAAGCTATCAAAGGGAGTGTTCTGTCAGAGTATCTCGCCAAACAGCCGGTCGAAGACATAATGTATCTGAAGATGAAAGATTGTGATGAACCATTGCTTAACGAAGGTCCTGAGCTGGGCACCCAGTGGCAGATGATATTTGATGGTGTTGTTAACTCGTACGGTAACGGAATCGGGGAAATCATCATGACTCCCCAGGGTTCTCATATACCATTCACTGCCAGGTTGACATTCCCCTGTACCAACAACGAAGCAGAATATGAAGCATGCATCATGGGGTTGGAAGAAGCCATTGATCTGAGGATCAAGAACCTAGATGTGTACGGCGATTCGGCGCTACTTGTAAATCAAATTAAAGGAGAATGGGAGACCAGGCAACCCAATCTGATTCCTTACATGAACTATGCCAGGAGGTTGTTGCCATTCTTTGATCGTGTAGAGTTCCATCACGTGCCAAGAGCGGAGAACCAAATGGCAGACGCTCTGGCGATGTTATCCTTAATGTACAAGGTGAACTATTCGAATGATGCTCCAAGAATAGTCATCTCGCACCTTGATAGGCCGGCATTTGTGTTCGCCATTGAGGAATCCTATGATGGCAAGCCATGGTTTTATGACATCCAGAACTTTCTTAAGAAGCAAGAGTATCCGCCAGGGGCGTCGACCCGGGATAAGAAGACTCTGAGAAGGTTGTCTGACAACTTTTATCTGAATCAGGATGGTGTACTCTACAGGAGGAATTATGATTTGGTGTTATTAAGGTGCGTGGATGAAAAAGAAGCAAGCTTGCTTATGGAAGAGGTCCACGAAGGAGCCTTTGGTACGCATGCCAGCGGGCATGCCATGTCTCAAAAGCTGTTGCGAGCAGGGTATTGTTGGCTGACGATGGAGTCTGATTGTTTCAAATATGCGAAGAAATGCCATAAATGCCAGATTTATGCAGACAAGATTCATGTGCCGCTGTGTCCTCTAAATATCATGGCATCTCCTTGGCCCTTTTCCATGTGGGGCATTGACATGATTGGCAAGATTGAGCCCACCACATCCAATGGACATCGTTTCATCCTAATCGCCATTGACTACTTTACCAAGTGGGTGGAAGCAGCCTCCTATGCAAATGTCACGAAGCAAGTCATAGCCAGATTTATCAAGAGGGACATCATCTGTAGATACTAAGTGCCTAAAAGAATCATTACTGATAATGGTTCGAACATGAACAACAAGATGATGAAGGAACTGTGCCAGAGTTTCAAAATCAAGCATCACA
Organism: Lathyrus sativus; assembly: GCA_963859935.3. Lineage (NCBI taxonomy): Eukaryota > Viridiplantae > Streptophyta > Magnoliopsida > Fabales > Fabaceae > Lathyrus > Lathyrus sativus. The sequence goes on along the minus strand of OZ012740.1, from coordinate 186,027,071 downwards.
ACTCATCGCCTTATCGTCTGAAGATGAACGGCATTATTGAAGCGTCCAATAAGAACATCAAGAAGATAGTACAAAAGATAGTTGTAACCTATAAAGATTGGCATGAGATGTTGCCCTTCGCTTTGCACGGATATCGTACTACAGTATGCATTTCAAATGAGGCAACTCCTTTCTCGCTAGTGTATGGTATGGAAGTTGTCCTACCATTAGAAGTTGAGATTCTGTCTTTGAGAGTTCTGGTCGACGTTAAGCTCGATGAGGCAGAATGGATAAAGAACAGATTGAATCAGCTTAGCCTGATGGACGAGAAAAGGCTAGCGTCTATTGCATATGGCCGGTTGTATCAGAGCCGGATGAAGAAAGCTTTCGACAAGAAGGTACGCCCTCGAAGCTTTCAGACGGGCGATCTTGTGCTGAAAAAGATTCTCCCTCCACAAACAGATAAGAGGGGTAAATGGACTCCTAACTATGAAGGTCCATACATCATGCAAAAGGTCTTCTCTGGAGGAGCCTTGCTGTTATCCACCATGGATGGTGAGGATTTTACATCCCCTATGAACATAGACGCAGTTAAAAAATACTTTGCTTAAAGAGACCGGCTGGAAAGGAAAAAGAATATCTAGGAAAAAATGGGGCATCCCGGCGAACCATAAAAAGAATGGGTTCGGGCAAAAGTTAGGGATATAAAGAAAAAAGATGTAAACCCGCAAAGTTGAAAACCTGAAAAGGCTACTTTGGCAAAAATGGGTATCCCGGTGAATTGAAAACCCGAAAGGGCGATTCACGCAAAAGTTAGGGATTTAAAAAGAAAATGACTGCGGTCTGCGTGTGATCTTCAGAGCCTAGTGGATTGAGGGAGGACCTGAGGGCCGCTTATCTGAATCAATCTTTTCTAAGGATGAAGCGTCGGTGAAGCATCAGATTCATGCGAGTCATAGATGGATCAACTTATGGTGTTTGTCTGTGCCACATTGCCGACATTCTGTATATTTCTGTGCATTTCTGTATATTTTTTCGCAGCTTCCTCTTTTCAGGGGTTGCATCTGTTGTAAAATCTTACCTATTTACAGGCCCATCTATCAATAAAACATACTGTTCAATAATTGTTTGTCTTGCTTTAGCCTTACTGTTTTGTTTGCAAAAAACGCCCGATGTTTTTGATAAACTGTACATACATAAACTTGCAGGCTTTGCCAATAATAGTTAAAACTTTGAGTTATTTGAACAACGTCACGGATGATGACCGAGATAGTTCCTTTGTATAAGATATCTTGTCTGGTTGTTCATTTTTGAAGGGTCGTTATCCTTGGGGTAATTCGTCAGAGGTGTATCTCCGGTATGATCACCATTTCCTCTCAGCTTTCGAAGATTGAATATCTCTATCCCTGGTAGAGTTGTATGCAGGTGGACCAAGCAGTTAAGTGTGTACGCTTATCCCCAGCAGTTGGTCGGTACACATTTAGCTCTTTGCAGTTCAAGACCGAAGTCTCTAGTAGAGTAAGGTTATTCCCCCAGAGGGTCGAGATTGATATTCCCAGCATATTAAATGGGCGCGCTTATTCCCAGTTGTTGGTCCGTACACGTTTCATCCCCGTAGGTTGCAGGTGCGCATATACTCCCCGGCGTGTCGAGATGGGATTTCTCCCCACAGAGTCTGAACAGATAACTTTGTATCCCCTCAGAGTTCAGATTGTTGACTCATCCCCAAGCAGAGGTCGATGTTGTTTCCCTTATTGGGAAATCCCCAGTGGAGTTGGCTTTTCCCCTAGCAGGATCGTAGAGTTGTCTCTATCCTTAACAAAGTCAGCATGAAATAGTTCTATTTCCCCGCAGAGAAGGACTGTTTCGCAACGAAATCGGTAAGTTTGTGATTCATTGGCAGAGGGGATCTATAGCGGAGATAGATTGTTCCTCATGTGAGTAATTCCCGGCAGGTTGGATTTTGACTTTTCTCCAGCAAGTCGTCAATGTTCAGGAGAGCATTGGTGAGCCATTTCAGGGCTATTTTCTTTAGCATGCATGTTTTGAATCTCGGTGGTTGATTCCGGATCCCCCGTAGATTTGTTGGTTCCCCAATAGGGTGAATTTGTTTTCAATGTCTGGTTGTCTATCCGGAAGAGCCGTCTTTTCCCAGAAGAGTGGTATTCTTGAGGGTCGTTCAAAGCGTTTTCCTCAGCAGATTTTGATGTGAATCCCCGGTTGAGTTTGAACTTCTTGTTCTCGTAAGAACTTTGTTCCCTAGTAGAGAAGCCGTCCAAGGCTCGTTTCCTAGTTTAAGTCCAATTGTGATTGGCATAAGTTAACCTTTTCCCCAACAGGGTGCACTTGGGTTTTCTTCAGCATGTATTTTGCTGGTTTGGTTCTGTTGCATTTTGCATTCCGTGCATACCATCCTCCAAATGCGTAGCATTCCATTTCGTATGGAGCATTACGCCATGTTCAAACATGTGCATGTGAAACATAAGCTAGGTGGTTACCTCTTTGTTTGCATATGTATTTCCAATAGATGGTTGATTTACTTTGCTCGCATGGTGTTCAGACCCGACAAGTTTTGACTGATATCTTGTTGCCCGAATGGTATCCAGACCATAGCAGATTCCGTTAGCCCGAGTGGTATCCAGACCCCGACTTACATCGTTTCCCGCAACGTCGCATGACTTCGGTCGATGGTGTCTTCATAGGCTCATGTGGTAACCAGACCTTGATGAGTATGTTGATGGTTTAATTTGCTGGCGTGGTATCCAGACCCCGACAAAAGGTTGTTTTTCTTCCCAAATGGTATCCAGACCATGGCGATTTCAGATTTGTTTTGTCCGTTGAGTACCCAAACTCCGGCCAATTTCGTTGAGTATCCAGACTCCGGTCAGTTACGTTGAGTTTTCAGACTCCGGCCATTTGAAAAGTTATCTTTTGCCCGTATGGTATCCTGACCATGGCAACTTATGATTGAGGTAGTTGCTCGTATGGTGTTCATGCCTTGACGACTAGTGATTTCTTATAGCCCGCGTGGTATCCAAACCTCGGCTTATATTATTCCTCAGCCGTGTTGCCAGACTTCAGTTGTTCATGTTGTTATGAGCTTATGAGTATATTTGGGGTGTATTCCTTTGTCCGTCGAGTATCCAGACTCTGGTTATTTCGTCGAGCATTCAGGCTTCGGTTATTTCGTTGAGCGTTAAGGCTCCGGTTATTTTGTTGAGTGTTCAAGCTCCGGTTATTTCGTTGAGCGTTCAGGCTCCAGTTATTTCGTTGAGCGTTCAGGCTCTGGTTATTTCGTTGAGCGTTCAAGCTCCGGTTATTTCATTGAGCGTTCAGGCTTCGGTTATTTCGTTGAGCGTTCAGGCTCTGGTTATTTCGTTGAGTGTTCAGGCTCTGGTTATTTTGTTGAGCATTCAGGCTCCGGTTATTTCGTTGAGTATCCAGACTCCGGCTTATTTCATTGAGTATCCAGACTCAGGCTTATTTCGTTGAGTATCCAGACTTCGACTTATTTCGTTGAGTATCCAGACTCCGGCTTATTTCGTTGAGTATCCAGACTCCGGTTATTATGTCAAGTATCCAGATTCTGGAAAATTTCATTGAATCATTTTGTTCGTTGAATATCCAGATTCCATCAATTTGAAATGTCACCCTTCAGCCTGTATGGTATTCACACCATGGTACAATTTTTGATGGATGTGTTCATTTTATTAGATGTTATCCAACAGGGTTACTTGGTTAAGTTTCTCTTCTTTCCCTAGTGGGGTCGCTAACAGAGTTACTGGGTTAAGTTTCTTTATGTTCTGCAGTAAAGTTACCTAGTTAGGTTTCTCTTTGTTCCTTAGTTGAGTTACTTGGTTAAGTTTCTTCGCGTTCCCAAAGCAGAGTCATTTGGTTAAATTTCTCTCTTTCTCCCTGCCAGAGTTTCTTGGTTAAGCTTCTATCTTCCCCAGCAGAGTATTCTCAGGATGTTTATCAGCTTCGATTGTTCCGGCCTTAGGGTTCGATGCTCGCTTTTATTTAGCGAATGCATGCACATTAGAAGATGTCTCTTCCGACTGCGTGTCGAAAGTTTGGTAATCAGTTCAGTTCATTTCTGAAGATTTTTATCCCCAATCAGAGTTTGCAGTTTATTTCTGCGGTTGGCAAATTTCTGAGTTCTTTAGTATTCAACCGTCTTTCACCTTGATTGTTTGAAAGTCGTTGACTTTTCACTCATTCAGGTTCAAGTCACATGAATAGGGGCAGCTGTTGTACCCCAAAATTTGCCCAACCTTTTCTTTACTTGGCTTATGTTTGCATTGCATATTATTGTTCATTTGCAAGGGATCAAGAGGTGTGCATAGAAAGAGAATGTTTTTCAAGGGTTCCAAGCAAACATGAGTGCTTATCATCACCAAGAGAAGGTCAAAGCTCTCTGAAGGAGTGGATGGATGTATGTTGCTTACCTCCTATCTTGGAGGCCAATTAAGGATCATCTGAAGGTCAAAAGGTCATGGATATGGATATGAGATGTTGTGAAGCTCATTGAGTGCTTTGATAGCCATTGTGGAGCTTATGCAAGTTGTTATATCATGTGCAACAGGTTACAGTCAAAGGATTGTACACCTAGGGTTTCATCTGCCTAGTGCAGGATCCTTTATGGATTTGAAGGGGATTAAGACTTAGTTATAAGTCATTGTGATTATGGATAGTTGTGTTGAGACATCTAATATGTTATTTGAAGATCAATTCAAGAAGAATCAAGAGTGTGAGAAGTTACTAAATTAGGGTTTCAGAGGTTTGTCAGTGTAAAATCCCCTGTTTAGTGCCTAACTTCAAGAACACATATCTCAAGATACAAGTTTCATCTCACTTTGACATAAACATGAGACTTTTATAGCATGTTCTTAGCTTTCTTTTGAGTACTAGAACTCATTCATTGGGTTTTTAGAACTCAAATTATGATGCTGACAAGTTATGGGTCCTCAGATGAATGTATTTTTAGTCAACAAAAGTCAACCAACTTCCAAGGCACTTTTGACTTAGAATCATGTTTCTCCTTAGATTTTGATGAAAATGAAGGTTGTTCCTAATGATCTTAGCTTTCCAAAAAAGTCTTAGAAGTCCTTGATCTCATTTGTAGAACTCAAGTTATGAGGCTTGCAAGGCAGGGGTATTTTGGGAAAGTGAGATTATAGGTCATTTTTTATTATAGGTCCATTTCATGATCTTGTGCACTTCAAATGGAATTTTACCCAAAATGAAACTTGCTTCAAATAATCTCAATTCCATCATGAAGCATCAAGTTGTCATGTATTTGACATGGATATGAAGATGGGTGGATAAATTCAATGGAAAATGACTTTAAAATCATGATTTGAATTGAATTGATTTTAATTCCTGTTCATGCCATGTTTGTGCATATTTTGATTCACAACATCATAACAAGGAGAATGCACAATTTGGATTTGAGTTATTCAAGCTAGAACTCATGTAATTTCATGTTACTTCAAGTGTAAGTTACACATTCCATCTTCACCATTGGATCAATTCAAGGAGCAAGTGTCATCCACATGATCAATTCCAATTCCCAGCAAGTGATTTGAATCAAAAACAAGGGAATTGGAGCCAGTTTTACGTGTGTATGAACTCAACATTTTCATTTTGGGCATTTTTGCATTACACCATAACCAGGCCAAATTGGGCCTCCAAATGATTTCTGATCCTTAATATAAAAGCTTCTGATGAAGATTGAAGCTTCATTCGTGCATTTTGGTGGAGAAAACTCATAGTTGCAGTTGGAAAATTCAAGAACCAAGTGAAAAGTGGAAACTGGAATTCAAGCAAATTCAAAGCAATTCAAGATTAGAATCGTCTTCCTTGAGTTGTATTGAGTGTTTCTGCATGATTTTGATCAAGCTCAAGCAAGTGTGAAGCTCCAACAGAGAGGCTCCGTTAGGTAATCCTCAATTAAAGACTTCTCACTCAATATGCATTGATTCATCTCCATTTTTGTTGCAAACTGAAGTCCTACATGTGTAGACAAATTCTGGATAGGTTAAGATGATGTTTGTTGCATTTTCAGTTTGATGCTTGATTCTTTGATCGTTCGTATCTCTTTATTCTTGAGTAATAAATGAAATCTAAGCCTAGAATCATGATCTACATAACGCGAGCTTTAATTTGGTATATGATTTTGCAAGATTTGTGTGGTTTTGGATCTAAGCTTCGGCCAGGTGCGTCGGAGAAGACGACCAGAGCACAGTGCTCCGACGTCTGGTTTTATTTCCCGTTTGGATGAGTCAGTGTGCCACGTACGCGTTTGAATGTTTGACTCTGTTGGATCAATGGTTGAGATCTAAGCTGACTAGCCTGCGTGGGCCTTTCACTGCCACGTAATTTAATGAAGCGCTGCATTTTGGCGGTGGACTCAGCGTGTGTTGGTTTGGGCCTGGAATGCTGTTTGCACCCCCTCTCCTCAGTGGCCCATTGTTTTCAACTGGGAAACTTGTTTTTGAACCGTTTCCTTTTATTATTTTATTTTCTTTTTCTTTTTCAATCTGTTTTGTTTTTAATTCATGAATAATAGTTCCAAATGAGATAAAATCCCTCAAAAATATTTTTAGGACACTTTGAGATTTCCTTTAATTTTAGGAAATTTTTATTTTCATTTTTGATTTATTTTTCAATTAAAAAGGGATTTTCTATTTGGAGTTGTTTTTTAATTGAATTTTAATTGTTCTTGTTTGTTCTTGGCTTGTTTCTTGAGCAATATTTTTCTCCAAGAATTGAGGCTCTTTTCTCACTTCAATGATGAATTGTAGAGCCTTATAGGATGGATTTGACCCTGGTTTAATGCATTTTGGTTTGACTTTGATGTCATTTTTGTTGATCTTCGACAATCCTCCTTCAAAGTGGAGCATCCTTGTGAATCAAATTCTTTGATGATGCTTTGAAGTGACTTTGATTGTAATCTTTTGGCCTCTGGTTGCCAACCCTTTGATGCTTATTTGAGATTTTATTTGGTTATTTTTTAGCCTTTTTCCTAATTTTGAGCTGACTTGCAAGTCAAGGTACTTCTAAGGGAGGTTCATACAAACACTTGACCTAGTTTGCTTTTGAAATGACACTTGTAGATCCATTGAGCTCTCAATTATTGTTGATTCATACTTCTAACATGTTGAGGTATTTGAATGCTCATTTTTAGGTCATAAACTTGTTCATTGCTTGTTGAGATTTTCACTTCTTTTTAGGCTTTCCACTTGAAGTTCAAGTGTTGAATGTGCTTAAGACTTAGGTCTTTCTCCATGCCTATGCTTGAATTCTCTTTGGTGTTTTTCCTTATTTGCTTTGTGCACTTTCTCCTATCATCTTTGCATCTGTCCAATGATCTTGGGATCCCATTTGAGATGGATTAGTCCCTCCTTAGGAGGTACTTGAAGCATGCCTTGAATGATGATTCTTTGAGGACTTCTTTTGGTGTGTTTGCATACTTTGGTGAAGCTTATGGTTGAGTTGCCCATGTGAGTTCCTTGTTGTCCCCACATTGCCTCCCATTCTCCCATTTAGTCTTGTCTTCATCCCTTTCTTTTTGGTTTTCCTTAGGGCTTGTGGTTGATGACAACTGGTTGTAGGATTCATTTTCTCCCATTTCATCCTACTTTTGTGTGCTTGTTTGATCTCTTTTGTGTACATTCTTTCTCCCTTATTCTTTGCATATATCATATGCATGCTTGAGGTTGAGGTTGAGATATGCTTGTGGAGTCTACTGCCCCACACTTTTTTTTCCTCCCTCATTTTCATTCTAATTGTGCTTTACATGTTTGCATACTTGCATCTTCCTTATTTCATGCTTCCTTCTTCTTCTTCTTCTTCTTCTTCTTTCTTCTTTGATATATTCCCTTAGGATCTCTAATCTCTTGAGATTATGATAGACCTTAGGCTTGAACTCATGCATGATGACATTAGGTAGCATTCCCTTTTATCCCAATCATAGGTGCACTTTGCATGAGAACATTAGGTTGAGTTTTAGTCTCCCCTTAGAGTGTCTCTCTCTTCTCATCTTCAAATTCTCTTAAAACACTTAATAAAGGTTAATGAATGTTGTATGTTACGAGCCTTAAGTACTTGGGAAATGGTGATTGGGGGGCTTCCTCTCAATTGCTTAGAGTGTTTAGTGTACGTCCTTAGGACGATATGCGACGCATTCGCTCCTAAGTCATAGCCTTTAGTGCAACATGAATTACAAACAACAATCAATGCACTTCTTCTCTAAAAAACACAAAAAAAAACTTCAAATCTTTTTATCTTTCGGGATCTTAATTGGGAAAACCTTTTTCATAAGGAGAGTTTTGTTAACTCTTGGTTCTATCGCAAACAGGTAAAGCCCAAGTCTCCAATGGTCGAGCTGCATACACCTAACTGCTAGAACTATGTTTTAACCCTACTCGGGTCTAAAACATTTGAACCAATCGGTGTTCTTGTTAGCCCAAAATACGTTTGCTCTGATTTCTCATACTAGATGAGAATACGTAGGCACAAGACATCAATGTCTTGGCGAGCAACCTTCCCCCACCTTTCACATGTAGTTAGCCGAACTACGTTGACTCTGACTTTCCCATTGCACAAGGGAATACGTAGGCATAGAGCGGCGATGCTCTATCGATTCTCTTTTCTTTTCTTTATCCCTGAGCCATAGCTTAGATAGTAAACACCCTTTTATATAGACAACAAAGCATGGATCCCGTCGAGTACGACGGACGTGAGGGGTGCTAACACCTTCCCCTTGCGTAACCGACTCCCGAACCCAATATATGGTTGCGATGACCTGTCTTCTCCCATTTTCGTTAGGTTTTTCTGATAGTTTCCTTTCCCTCTTTTGGGATAAATAACAAACGGTGGCGACTCTTCTGTCTTTGCCGACCCCTCTTTGCAGTGATGCGACAGATAGTAATAAGGCTCCACTAGAGAAAACCTTTCTTACCATACATGGACCTTCAGAATTGGGAGTCCATTTTCCCCTGTGATCTGTCTAAGGAGAAAGGATTCTTTTCAACACCAAATTACCTATCTAAAAGCACCAAGGACGTACTTTATGATCAAAGGCTTTCTTCATCCTACTCTGGTACAACCGGCCATGAGCAATGGTTTCCAATCTATTCTCGTCCATAAAGCTCGGCTCATTCAACCTGGTCTGCACCCATTCAGCTTCGTCAAGCTTCACATATGACAGTACCCTTAAATAAGGAATCCCAACTTCTAATGGTAGGACAGCCTCCGTACCATACACCAGTGAGAAAGGAGTTGCCCCGGTTGACTTACGTACCGTGGTACGATAACCGTGAAGAGCAAATGGCAACATCTCGTGCCAGTCCTTATAGGTTACAACCATCTTCTGCATAATCTTCTTGATATTCTTATTAGATGCTTCAACAACGCCATTCATCTTCGGACGATATGGAGAAGAGTTGTGATGCTTAATTTTGAAACTCTGGCACAATTCCTTCATCATCTTGTTATTCAAATTGGAACCATTACCAGTAATGATTCTCTTCGGAATTCCATGACAAATGATGTCCTTCTTTATGAATCGAGCGACCACCTGCTTCGTGACATTGGCAAAGGAAACTGCTTCTACCCACTTCGTAAAGTAATCAATCGCAACCAGAATGAAGCGATGTCCATTAGAAGTAGTCGGCTTGTCTTTCTGATCATATCAATTCCCCACATAGCAAAAGGCCACAGAGACGTTAACACATTCAGAGGAGTCGGTGGAACATGCACCTTATCAGCATAAATCTGGCATTTATGGCATTTTCTGGCGTATTTGAAGCAATCGGATTCCATGGTCATCCAATAATACCCAGCTCTCAACAACTTTCTATCCATTGCATGTCCATTGGCATGAGTCCCGAAAGAGCCCTCGTGGACTTCCTCCATCAACAGGTTTGCTTCAAGTTCATCAACAGGTTTGCTTCAAGTTCATCAACACAACGCAACAAGACCATGTCAAAGTTTCTCCTATAGAGCACATCATCTTTGTTCAGATAAAAATTATCGGCTAACCTCCTCAAAGTCTTCTTATCTTTGTTGGATGCCCCAGATGGGTACTCTTGAGTCTTGAGAAAATGCTTGATATCAAAATACCAAGGTCTTCCATCTGATGCTTTCTCAATCGCAAACAAAAAAGCGGGTCTATCAAGACGCATGATGGTGATAGCTGGAGCTTCATTCCAGTAATTCACTTTGTACATTGAGGCTAGCATGGCCAAGGCATCCGCCATCTGATTCTCAGCTCTTGGCACATGATGGTCCTTAATAGATGGCATGATCTTTCCTACCAGACTCATCTTGTTGACCGAGCACACATCCCATTGAATTCTCACGAACGTGAGATACATGATCAGAGGTCTCCCTGCAACTGGAGGTATGAGTATTGGAGGTTCCTGCAGATATTCTTTTATTCTTTCAAATGCCTTCTGGCAATTTTCATTCCACCTGACCGTTTGATCTTTTCTTAGAATTTAAATATTGGTTCACAAGTGGCTGTAAGATGAGATATGAACCTTGCAATGTAGTTCAGTCTTCCCAGGAAACCACGAACCTCTTTTTCTGTTCTCACCTCAGGCATTTCTTGTATAGCTTTTATTTTGGTAGGATCTACCTCAATACCCTTCTCACTGATAATGAAACCCAGTAACTTTCCCGATCTCACCCCAAAGGTGCATTTGTTAGGATTCAGCCTTCGCTTGAACTTCCTTAACCTTTCAAAAAATTTCAGAAGATCGACCAGATGTCCTTCCTCCGTCTGTGACTTTGCAATCATGTCATCAACATAGACTTCAACCTCATGATGAATTATATCATGAAAGAGCATCACCATTGCCCGCTGATAGGTTGCCCCTGCATTTTTCAATCCAAAAGGCATTACCTTATAGCAAAAAGTCCCCCACGGTGTAATGAAAGTAGTTTTCTCCAACTCCTCTGGGGCCATCTTGATTTGGTATTACCCAGAGAAACCATCCATGAATGAAAACACAGAATACTAAGCGGTGTTATCGACCAACACATCTATGTGGGGGAGCGGGAAATCCTCTTTCGGGCTCACTTTATTCAGATCTCTATAATCAACGCACATCTTGACCTTTCCATCTTTCTTAGGTACAGGAACAATGTTAGCGACCCACGGAGGGTAATTCGTGACAGCAAGAAAACCAACGTTCAACTGCTTCTGAACCTTTTCTTTTATCTTGACTACCATGTCAGGCCTTGTTCGTCTCAACTTCTTCTTGACTGGCGAACATTCTTCTCTGAGAGGTAACTAGTGTACCACAATATCTGTATCTAACCCAGGCATGTCTTGGTAAGACCAAGCGACGATATCCTTATACTCACGGAGCATTTCAACCAATTTTCTCTAGACACTATCTTCCAATGCAGCCCCCACTTTAACCTCTTTTCTGTCATCTTCGGTACCCAGATTTATAACTTCAGTATCCTCCTGATGAGGCACAATGACCCTTTCCACTTGCTTGAGAAGTCTGGCTAACTCTTCGGGTAGTTCACAGTCTTCGTCAATCTCTTCTTCATATTGATAAATAGGATTATCAAAGTCATACAAAGTCATAGCTGAATTTGAATTGATGGCATCTGATAGAAAAGACCTGCATGATGATGTTTATGTTTATTATGCGATGCAACAAACAAAACACATTGCCATTTTTCTATTTAATATAAATGCAAAACAAAAACAAGAAAAACAGGGATCACAATATTTGAGAGCGAAAAACGTCCTCTATTTATGATAAAGTGCAAGTAACAAGAGGGCCCCACAAATTGGGTCCTCTAGACCATTACTGGCATTTACATGCGCTACTACCCCCTCCAACTGATTAACAGAAATTTCCTGGGGTACATATGCTGCATTCAAAATTCTCAATAAAGCGTTGCGGTGGGCCTCTGAACACAACAATAATGACAGAATGGAAATCTTCGAAGGAGTCTGATTTAAGTGATCCACAATCTTGTAGTCACTTTTCCGAATGAGTCTTATAAATTACTCCATGTCCTTCGAAAAAACATCAGTACCAACCTGTGGTTGAATATTCGACTCAATCACGACCTTACCTTTTCCTTTGTCGTTCCTACCATCATTAACCTCCAGTGGAGAAAAGATCCTACCACTTCTAGTGATACCTCCAGCACCAACTATATTCTCAACCGACGAACTTCCGCCCGTAGACCCTATCCATTCTTATCTCTGCCTATTACAGAACACCTCTCCCCCATAATTCCATGGGATGGCTTTAGTGCTCTCGTATGGCATGGGTCCAAGTACAATAATGATAACCGGAGCTGGCCTAGCAGGCGCTGAAATATTGATTGTCTGGTATGGAATAGAGATCGTAGCGACTTCGCTTCCATTATTACTCACCTTATCCTCAACATCGTCTTTTACAACCTTGTCAAATTGTAAACGTCCCTCATCAATCATTCTCTGAATACCCTTCCTCAAAAGATCACAACCCTCAGGCTGCACTTCACATTTTGAGCAGTCAGTGGAACATCCAGGAAACACCCCCTTCTTCACCAAACTAGCCTTCACAAAGCTCAACGGAGTCTTCAAATCCCCAACATCAGTTATTAGATTCAATTTTCCTCCCTCAGTAATGGCGTTGGCCCCCGCCTCCCCATGATTTGGCATCGGGTTTTGATTCACATTAGGCACATCGTTGGTGAAGTTGATAGCCTTGGAGTCAAGCAAATCCTGAACTTTGTGCTTGAAGGCCTTGCAATTGTCAATATTTTGGCCTGGGGCACCTGAATGAAAATCACATCTGGCATTCGCATCATAACCAGGAGGCGGTGTACCAGTGAGAAGAGCCAGAGTCCTTTTCTAAACCAGTTGCAACTGTAGCAGACATTGTAACAACTGAGAATATGATATCAGAGGGTTCTCAAACTATCTATCAGTCATTATGTACCTAGCAACATAAGGTCGTGGAACGTTAACTCGCTGCTGAGTTGCGGCCGGGATATCTATGTAACGACTTGTTGATGATAACAGGACTGAGCTATACCTTTACCCTTGTGAGAAATAGCGTTTGCATCCCATTCCCTCCTCTTAGGGGTTGCTGAATATGGTTTCTTTGTTCCTCCTGAAGAGGATCCACCACCATTTGGAATCTTTCTAGACTTAATCCCACTTTCGACTCTCTCGCCATCCATTACCAGATCAGAAAACCCTGCAGACATGCATCCTATCAACTTTTCAAAATACACACTGGGCAGCGAAGCCATGAACATGTCTATCAGCTCCCTTTCCACCATAGGAGGTTGCACTCTTGCAGCTAGATCTCGCCATCTCTGGGCATATTCCTTGAAGCTCTCAGTATTTTTCTGCGACAAACTCTGCAACTGTACCCTATTCGGTGCCAGATCACTATTATACTAATAGTGACGCACAAAAGCCTCAGCTAATTTACTCCAGCTGCGGATATGAGTTCTCTCAAGTCCCATATACCATTCCAAAGATGCCCCTGCCAGACTATCTTGGAAAAAATGCATTAGCAGCTTTTCATCATCGGAGTATGCAGACATTTTTCTGAAATATGCCCGAATGTGCACTCTTGGACAGGTCGTCCCTTTATATTTGTCAAAATCGGGTACCTTAAACTTGGGAGGAATCCTGACCTTGGGAACTAGACCAAGATCTGAAATATCGAGACCCAAAGAGTTCTGATTCTCATAAGACTTCATTTTCTCCTCGATTAGTTTAAACCTTCTGTCGGCTTCAGTTGGTAAACCACCATCCATATCTCTTATGGAAAAGACATCATCCTGGTGATCTTCCCAATGAGGGCCAACAGCCCCATGCACATCACACACACTTCCCCCAGCGAAATTATCATTTTCATTCACAACACCTCCGCCCGGAGGTACGACAACAGTAGAAATACCCTGTGGAACAGATCCACCGATCAGTGGAGGAATGACACCAGCTCCTCCATGCAAAACGCCCTCTTCGTCAACTTGTGCTATCAACGGCTAGACCATAGTTCTTAATTGTTCCTTCCCGCTGGCAACATTCTGCATCAGCTCCATGAACTGGGACATACGAGCCCTGACTTCCTGCAATTAGCTTGAACCTAATCCATTACTCTTCGTTGATTCCCTCGAGTTGAATATATATGGAAACTGAACTCCTCGATCCTTTTACTGAAGAAAACCAAGCAGAGTTAGGAACAGAAGGCCACCGAGAACACCTGCGATGCAAATGAAAATGCAAAATGAAAAATGCAAACATGCCTATGTATTTACAGGGAGATCTCCCCCTTGATTCTAGTTTCAATAAACAAGAACATAAGAGATGGATAAGAACACCCCGATAATCCTCTCATATATCCGGTAAAGCTGAGACAATACAACAACCAAATGAGAAATATCTGCATACAAAGAGGTATTGATCTCATCCAACATATATGGTGATGATCAAGATACAAAAGCAAGGAAACTACAAAAGATAAACCTCCCTAGTAGTCATGCTCTTTGCCCTAGGCCCGAGCCTCCCTAAGCATCGTCTTTATATCTGGATGGTCTGGTTTATCAACCAACTCTCTAGCAAGGATATCCCTTCTGCGTATCACATCCCGGAGATAATGACAACGATCTTCCCAAGCATCCTCGCCGAAGGCATCTTCAAGCCTGGGTTTCTTCACATCTGTGCGAATCTTGAGCTCTTCCAGGGCTGATAAAGTCTCACGGTACTTCTGCTCAATCGTGCATCTGCGGAACAATTCTGCCAATACTTCTTTCTCCTTGACCTTGAGTTGCGCCTTCAGCTTATCAATCTGAGTACGAAGCTGGTCTTCCTTATTCTCGTTGGCGGTCACAGTAGCATTCCATTGCTCGTTGAATTTGGATATCTTCAGATATGCTCTGTTTAAATCCTACTTCTTTTGCTTCAGAATGCTGCAAGTGCTTTCCAAGTCATGACCGACCCGCTCTCGTACTTTGATCTGATTAGCAAGCTCTTTCTCCAACTTGATCAATGATTCTGACTTCTTCTTGGCCAAATAAACAGCTTCACCTTTATCATGCTTCAGCTGACTGATCTTCTGTTTCAATTCTTCACTCTCTTTGCGTAGCTCTTCCTTCTCTTCCCAAAGCTTGTTGTATCTTCGGATGTCAACCGTTGTTGGTGGCTCAATGACTAAGGGATACAATGGTTCTTCCACCGGAAAAGGAAATATCACCTTTTCAACTCTCTTCTGAATCCACTCCAAGTAGGGGTCATAGGCTTTACAATCTCCTTTGCCCAAAGAATACTTTCCCTTCTTGTGAATTTTACCCTAAGCGTCCACGAATTTGGCCGAAATACAAGGATCAGCTACATCAGTGAAGTACATAGATTCCTGCACTTCCTCTTCTTTCATAGGTCCTCTCAAAGCATATTCAAACTGCCTGACAGCAAGAGAAGGATTATAGTTGACGCCGCCTTTCCTCCCCATCAAAGACACATTAGGGAAAGCTACCACAGCTAAAGATGAGCTCGCGACCAAGCAGGTCTCGGTTGAACCAGGAAATATCCTTTTCTGTTAAACTCATAAGCCTCTTTGACCATTCAGATGAGTTCGCTAAATCCACAAAAGCTCCAGAGCAAGGAAGATTATCAACAAACCACTTGTGTAAAAGCGGTACACAACAAGAAACCATCTTTCCTCTTCTTTTCTCATTCTTGTAGTGTACTGAATGATACAAATCCCCCAGAAGAGTAAGTACGGGATTCTTGGAAGCGAAGATATGGAAAGAATCAAAATCCACAAAGTCCGGTACATTAAGGAACAACACAATGACATAGACACACAGAGCCAGGATAGCACTGAAAACCACCCGTTTCTGCTGACAACATGATCTACCAACTCCGTTTCTGCTGACAACATGATCTACCAACTCAGAGCGCTCAAATAAAGAGCGGTGGATAACTTTTCCAGCTCGAGTTCTTCTTCGAAACTGAAGAACGACGCCTTATCTTGAATTGGAACACCTAAGATGAAAGCGAACTCCTCCAAAGTCAGAACCAACACATAGTCCGAGAATGTGAAACATCGCAGTGGTGGATCATAAAATTATAATAGGGTATGGATAGCTTCATGCTCATAACTCGTGATCTTACAGAAAAGATTCAGAATTCTCCCATAATCTTCCCTGAAGGTTGCCAGGACGCCAGAATCAGCTAGGGAAATTAGACCAAATAAAGGTCCCAACTCAGGTGCGGGAAACTTGTATACCACAATCCTCTTTCTACCAACTTCAATCTCAATAGAAGCCAGTACCAGAATCAAAGGATAGATGAGAACCTGTAACATACACAAACATGCAATGTTAAATGCAGGATGATTATGCAGATGCAAACATGGGATCAAGGTATCCAATGCTCAAACTTGCTGCTGTGTCGTTGACTGAATTCAACCATAGCTCCGCTCTAATCAGAACACTGAGATAATAGAAAACTGGAGTACTCAGGATTAAAAAAATCCATACTGACAAGAAAACCGGGTTGGTTGAAGGTCAATTTTCCTGCAAAACCATCCCCTCTCACATGTGGGTTATAGTCTTGAAAGGTACGACATCCTATGCAGGTCATCAGCGTCACAAATATTCGAGAAACGATGATACGTTCACCATTTCTGGTTTGGCATCATGGTCTAACGAAGCGGCCTCACTTAGCTGACTTCCCAATGAACGGTCTCTAGAGTCGTTAGTCTTCTAATTCGATACTCCCTCAACTGCACCAGACGCGCATGATAGAATATCTCCAAAGAAAAACCTCATCTGGACGTGAATTTCGCACGAGCTATTGTGTGGCTCAAAGCCACACAAGCTCCCACTACTTTCAGTTGCAGAGAGAATCGTGATACCAAGCTATTGATTAACTTGAATCTTAATTCTTAAATTCACAATCGGTCTTTAATTTATCCAAAGGAAAGGTCTAAAGAAAGAAAAACCTTTTTCACGATGTTACAACAATGCTAAGAGATTCGGGGATCGGGGGTTGGTTATGCCTAGGGTAGGTATTTCACATCCTAAACACCTATAGTACTCTACAGGAACCTTTTGTTTGTTTGCATGCTAATACTTGTTAAATGTTTGCTATGAGCTGGGATTGGGTAAAAGGTGTAGGTAAAGACCTAAGGATTGTTTCTATGTTTGCTCGCAGGGATATCACATCCTCTGCCTACGTATCCTTACTAGGATAGAATCAGAGCAATCGTAGTTCACCTCACTAGGGATAAAGAACACTTGATTATGATCAAGGTTCCAAACATATCAATGCTTGTGTAGGGTTTAGAAAAACTCTCTAGATCTAAGTTAAACACTCAAGAAAGGGGAGTAAGTAATCATCTCCATGATTCTTACATAGAGTTAACCAAACTCTACCTAATTCTACGTTGTAAGACCAATTGGTTCTATCCAGACCAAAAGGAGGGGGAAGGCTCTATCCAGGCCTAAAGGGTAAGTCCAATTGGTTCTATCCAGACCAAAAGGAAGAAGGTTGATTGGTTCAATCCAGACCAAAGGGAAGGTTGATTGGTTCTATCCAGACCAAATGGAAGGTTGCTCGTCAAGATATCGCATCTTGTGCCTACGTATTCTCATTATCCAATGAGAAAACTCAGAGCGGCCGTAGTTCGGGCATCAAACTACATAATAAGGATCAATTGGGTCTTTCCAGACCAAAAGAGGGAGAAGGTTCTATCCAGAATTATGAGTTTAAGTCCAATTGGTTCTATCCAGACCAAAAGGGGGAGAAGGTTCTATCCAGACCTATGAGTTTAAATCCTATTGGTTCTATCCAGACCAAAAGGGGGAGAAGGTTCTATCCAGACCTATGAGTTTAGATCCTATTGGTTCTATCCATACCAAAAGGGGGAGAAGGTTCTATCTAGACCTATGAGTTTAAATCCTATTGGTTCTATCCAGACCAAAAGGGGGAGAAGGTTATATCCAGACCTATGAGTTTAAGTCCAATTGGTTCCATCCAGACCAAAAGGGGGAGAGGGTTCTATCCAGACCTATGAGTTTAAGTCCAATTGGTTCTATCCAGACCAAAAGGGGGAGAAGTTCTATCCAGACCTATGAGTTTAAGTCCTATTGGTTCTATCCAGACCAAAAGGGGGAGAAGGTTCTATCCAGACCTATGAGTTTAATGAGCTATCTATGACCCAAAGGTCAATAGAGAGACTTTCCTTTGAAAGGAAAAAGATTAGGCAACTTAGATGAGAACTAAAGAGTTCCATCACTTGGGGAGATAACTTAACAAAGAAATAATCATTCAAATATAATGAATATAAAAGGCATGGTTACAGCAAAGAATGATCAAGCATATTATAATAAGCAAGGATCTATATCAGGATGAATGGGTACAACCAAAGCAAGCATTTAAGATATTACAATATCAATGATTTCAATCAAGATAGATGGTCACAACCAAAGCAAGTATCAAGCTATTACAATATCAATGATTTCAACCAAGGTAAATGGTTACGACCAAAGAAAGTATCAAGATATTACAATATTAATAATTTCTATCAAGGTAAATGGTTACGACCAAAGCAAGTATCAAGATATTATAATATCTAGAAGGGGAAAGTTCTTTCAAGACTTAATGAAAGGTAAAAACCAAAGCATATCCTAACAAAGACGGGGGTACATCTTAACAAAGATGGAAAGGGATCTTAACAAAGATAAAGAAGTATCTTAACAAAGATGAGGTTTCATAGGGCTTACAAGATGACATGTATACTTACAGGCATCATGCCTAAACAAACAATGTCACAACAAATGTAAGTGAGAAGTTCAAAAACTTCATGGGGAAAACTTTCAAGTTTTAAGAGAAGATCAAACACAAATGCTTACAAGAAAGTATTTGAATTCAAGAGGTTTTGGTTCAAACACACAAAAAGAGTTAACAAACATGTACATATCAAATGCAAATCAATCTCATGAAATTGAATCAGAAGAGATTTGAAAGCAAAGAGGGTAAAAACCCTAAAACAATGCAAGACTTTCAAATGACATAAAGTGTTTATAAGATGAAAATCCTTGAATTATTTAATTACCATATGAAAAAAGGCAATATTAGGAGCAAAATGAAAAAGAACCACTCAAAAATGAGAAAAAATGAAAAAGTTATACTAATTTGAAGTTTTGAAGAAAACCAAGAAAAACTAGTACTTAAGAAGAAAGGGATGCACCCATCTAGTGTTGAAATCGCGCTTTGTGGATCACTGGTTAAAACCCTCACCACACCAACCAACGTGCACAAGTGAACTCTTATGGAAGAGAGAATTGAAATACAAAACAATGATGAAAATCAAAATGAAATACAAAACAATGATGAAAATCAAAATGAAATACAAAAGAGTCGTCCCGCAGGGATCGAACTCAGGATGGCAATGACATGAATACGCAGGCATAACCACTGGGGTGGCGATACATCCAGTGTATCAAGCCACCCCATTAATACTTAAACTAACAAGTCATGTATTCTGGGCCAGACTTAAGGCAAATTCAAGGCAAGCCACATAAAACGATTTCAACTCAAACTTAAACAAAACATCATCAAATTTAATGAAATTTGATTCTAACTTGCTTGTTTTTTGATAAAGAGCATGATGATAACATCTATTTTTCAAAATAATGTACACATAGTAAAACACGATAGGAAATGCAAATGAGGGTTTGAAAATGCATTTTTGAAGTCATGGCTCAAAACAGACATAAACAAAGCTAAACAAAGGCCTGCACATGCTCTAAATAAGTTGCCAATTGATTTCAGATGGCAAGCAGATCCAAACTCAACTTAAACTAGCATATGACATATGAATTGCAAACAAAATTCATGACAGCAGGCCTAAACAAACCTTTGCATAAGAACAAATTCAATCAGGCACAAATGCAACTTTTGGAAACAAGATCATAACATAGATCAAACATGACTGTTTTGTTTTAAGAAACTACAAGTCTCGACATTACAAAGTGCAAGAAAACAAATAACAGTCCAAAGTTTTGCACTAATGACAACCATTAACTAAATGCAGACAAAGGAAATTGATGGATCAGAAGTTAACAAACTTCAAGGCATAAACTAACAGCCAGATTTTTGTATTTCAATCAATAATTATTTCACCCTAGTATACAAACCTAATGCTGACAGCAACTGATGCAAAATAAACATGACAATGTCAATTATCTAATAAAACATGATTCAATTAATACTACATTCTCATGTCAGCAAGCATAAACCAAACACAAAACAGTAGTTCAAATCATCACAGAGGTACACTTGGCATGACAATGTCAAGCATCAAACTCAATGTATATTTCTCATGATGGTTATAACCATTTGACAGCAAAATAGTGTTGATCATCATAGATCAAGATGTGTTTCAACAACATCTAGGTGAATCACTTCAACATTGGCCATAACCATGCTAAACAACAAGCAGTCCTTCAAAAACAGTTGAGATGTATTTTGGAAATCAGAGAATGAAATAGTTGCAATCCAATTTAAAAACAGATATGCACATGTCTTAAATATGATATGGATCAAGTTTTAACCAAAAGATGATTCAAGATGTCATTAGGACAAAAGAAAGCACATGAGTTGCAATGATGAATATGAGTTGGTTATAACCAAAACAAAATGATCAAAACATTAAGCAAATCAAATTTAACATGTCAAGAGTTAAACCAAAACTGGATCCAATTCCTAAGAACTCCTAGACCAACTGTCAGTAGAAGATTTGAAATCTAGAGGGCTATCAAGTTATGGCAATTGAGCTTCAACAGAACCAAAAGATAATGTTGGCATGAACAAACAAATCATTGGTCTATGATGCTAACAAGCAAAATTAAGGCAGATGAGGTACTTTGATTAAAATAGAAACCATCAGTAAAACTTGATGCTAACATACAACAACCCAAAACAGTTAAAATGCCTTTCCCTATTGACATCAACTACCGCAAATTACAATGTCTAAACCATTTAAACTAGTTGAAACCTACATGAAGAGGTAATTGTCCTTCCACTAACAAGTTGGCACAAGAAAAAGCTTGACAGCAAGCAAATGAGTTAATCCCAAAAACAAGTCTTGACCATATAACTATGAATCTCAACATGACAATGTCTAGATAAAATAATCATTAGTGCAAGACTCTATTCTAAAAAAAAACCTGCAAATCTTATAACAGTAGGTAATTTGAAGCATAAATACATCCTACTTGGTATAACAATACCAGTTAATCCAAAATAGCAGCCCTCTAAAGCAAAGGATCCTGAATGACAGCCCTAAATATAACAAGCCCAAACTGAACTGATCCATAAATGAACAAGGTCAAACCCCCAACAGAGAGGCATTAAACATAACAATGCATCTCTAAAAACTAGTTGACAAATCTAACATCAACAGCTCCAACAGAACTAAATGGTAACAGCCTTACAACAAAAGCACACCAATAGGGAGAGCTCAAAAAGTCTTACCACCCTAAACTCAACCCTACTGCTTAGAACACCAATCAACCTCCTAATAACCAACAGCAACAATGAGTTCCACATAAATCATGCTAACAACCAACCAAAACCAAAGAAAAACTGCCTTCACAACAGTCTTAAACCTTAAGTTAGCTCTCACTTGGTTATCCAACCTTGCTCCACAACAAAACCAAACTCCTCACTAAAACTAACAGCAACAGAGTTGACAAACTTAGTTCCTAAGCACAAATATTGACAGCAAAACCAAACTATCTTGAACATGCTAAAAAAACCAACCTAAACAACTAAAACCAAAAGCCACAGCCATAGCTTAAGGGTGCAATACTGGTACTAAACAAGATCTTGTCATTACCATGCCAAGCCTAGACTAACACCAAGAGTTACCAACTCTGAGTATTCAATATGAGCTACCAAATCCAAGTATGCACCAAAACAACAAGCATGATATTACTAAGATCAGATCCCTAAACCTAGGCCGGAAGCCAATCTAAGAAAAGCAACCTAACACTAAGTAAAAACAAAAACCTGATATTACAATGTCAAGGTCAAGAGAATGCAGGCCATCAAAAAAAAGGTCAACCCCCTACAAGGCATAGCAACTTCAACAGAGGTGATAAATCCTACCTCTAACAGCAGTGAAATCCCAAATATGGTGACATTCCTCTTTGTCCAACACCTTGCTCCATTCATACATGATGGGGCAGTGGCCTTTCAACATGTTTTAGTAAGAGAAATGCACTAGACAACATTGAATACAAATTTGACATAACAATGTCACAATAAATAACCTGTTACAACAGCACACCTTCATACTTTTACCAAAGTCAGCACAGACATGATTTGCCTTAAATTGTAGTCTAACCATACTTGTACATCCTAACAAGAATTTACAGTTCTACAACCAAAACCTCTAACACAACCACTAACAGAAACAACTTGCACAACATGACAATGTTGTACATTTAACAATAGCAGGTTTGACATAAGAATACCAAATCAATACTTCAAATGAAAGTTAACAAGATTTATGATAGCAAACACCAACATACTCAAACATGATCTGATGATATTTATGCATATAAAAGAGAGAATTTGGAGAAACCTACCTCTTGTAAACCTCCCAAAGCAAGCTAGCAGCAAGATACCCCTCCTTTGAAGCAAGCCTTGAAGTTTCTTCTCTTTGAAGCAGCAAATGATCTTTGAGGACAGTCTTAGCAAAATGTTTTCCAATTTATTTTTAAGGTTTCAAACAACTAGTATGACAAAAATAGAAGGTGTTCCAAGTGTCAAACTGATGGAAATTGATCTAGGTAGTGAGTTGTTCCATATTATACATAAAAGTCAAACTTAAGTGAGTGAGAAGTTAACTTTTGGATTTATGGTGTTTTTGATGGAAACAAAAGTTAGGACACCTTCTAATAATGATTTTGAGTTTGTGTGGATGGTTTTTATGGTGGTTTAATGGTTAGAAATGGTACTGGTGTGAAACTTGCAACAAGGCAATTTGGGTGATTTTGTGACTTTCTTCACTTACAAGTAAGGAAAGATAGAATGAGAGCTGATTTTCTCTTGGGTTTTAGAGGGCTCTGGTGTGTGAAATAACATAGAGGAAGCCTCTATTTATAGGCAAAGTGAGAGGTTAGGACAGATTTGTTCAAGTGGTTTTCAAGGTGGTTTTTGGATGGAAGATCTTAGCAAATCCAAGTGTAATTGCTTTCTGCAGATGGTGCATGTTTTCAAGGGTCATTAGCCTCCAAAATCAGATAATCTTGAGCTGTAAGAAGTGACTATAGAGATAGAAAGGACAGACCTCCCATGCTGCAGCCACAAACCATCTCTCTCCTATTGTACTTTTGTGCTTTTTTTATTAAACAATGATCTTTCTTGACAAAACCTTGGCCATGCTTTTAAGTTATTCTGACTTTGTTCATTATGCACTCTTAAACATCATATCAGGTGTCAATCCATGGTTAGAAAGGAAGCACATAGTTGGAAACCAAGTCCATGTTAAATTTTGACAAGTTGACAAACTAGTGCACAGGCCCAACTTGCTCCATTCGAAACTCTCAGCTTACAAGGGCTATGGAAGAGTTCTATAACTTTTTAGAAAGCCCTCATGGAGCTCTACAACTTTCATGTTCTTGAACTTTTCAAATTCCAAGTGGAACTAGGTCAGAAATCCCCTCAAAGTTGGCTGAAAACATGCCTAAAAAGGCCAGCAACTTAGAATTTTTATAAGTGTTTTTCCCTCTTGTGGTGATTTTGGCCATAACTCCAAATCTATGCATTTTCTGCCCATGGACCACTGTGAGACATTTGTAGGACTTGCCAATACCTTTCCAACAAGCTTTGAACCAACTCAATTGGATGTGTGGTCAGGGAGTTATGGTCTTGCCCCTTTCAAAACCCTAATTTCCCGATTTCTCGATTACTCCTCAATCCTTGATCCAATGATCATGAAACTTCATAAATAAGTGTAATATGTTACTAGGAACATTTTTGCCTCACACTTTGAGGTCAAATTCCTTATGATTGAAGAGTTGACTTTTTGGTCAACCGAACGATCAATCGATGACTACCGCGTCGACTGTTGATGTTCTGGGTCTCCTGAGTCCTTGAGACTTCTTGAGTGGACTTCACCAAGCCATATTAGCTTCATTGACCATGATTCCATCATTGTAACACCTTTTAACGCAAAAGTCAAACTACAGTTGACTTTTCCTGATCAGAAACCATAATTGGGTATCCTAGATTGCAATGTTCTTGATCTTCGGGTGACAATCTCATATTGGGCTCATGATTGACCCAATGGAGTATATTTTATGATGTGGATACTTATTTCATGGAGAATCAATCCAACACATTGACTGATTAAACCATGAAACCTCGATTCCCGGCTGTATGGAACCCTAATTCACCTGTATCTTGACAAAGACCAACTTGAAATAGGTTAAGGCTAGATAATCAAATTAATATGATCCTAAAATGATGATGAAGATCTAAGGGGTCAAAATTTAGGATGAATAGTTTCCGCTATTTAAATATCTTCACTAGATGGTAATGAGAGATGACAATCCTCATAGAATCGTAGTGAAAGGTATTTAAATATAGCAAACCAGAAATTTTGTCCCTTTGATTCGATGGTATGCAAAAGGACAAATGCAGAAATGCAATGAGTCTAAATGATGCTTTATGATTCTTGAGTACAAGACAACTGCAGACACACGAGCAAGAATAGAAGAACGACAAGACAACGAGTAACCACTCACGGGGGACCTAACACACTAGGGGAAAGATCTTGGGTATAACATAGCAATAGTTCATACATGACTAATGATGCTACTGAAGGGGAATCTTTCACACAGGGGACGCAAACTTCACCGAGGAAGACAAATCTTCACTGGGGAAAAGGGAACACACATCCACTGGGGAAGAAGGCAATTCTCCACCGGGGAAACGAAAGATCAGAGACTCAAACCTTACTGGTGATAACCAAATGAGGAATTTCTTATAACGAAGAGTTCGAACGGGATCTTCAGGAAAAGACTAGAAACAAGACCAGATGCACTAGGGATGCTAGTATCCACTAGATCTCCGAGACTCGAATGGGGAAAGCAACGACTTTGCTGGGAACATTGGTGACGACCAACTTACGGTATTAATAACAAATTAGCTTTCAAGCAATGCCAGTAACCACTGGACTTATAAGGGACTGTTGATGACCAAATCTTCAAATAGGAAGTACAGATATATCCCTCAAAACCTTAGGAACAAACATTAAATATCCTCAAAGCATTAGGATACATCAAAAGTTTCATTCAAATGCAACATTTGAGTCTCTGGAAATTCCTGAACTCGGAATCCAAAGTATACATCTCCAAAGGTACAAAACCTGAGCTTGGGATGGAAACAAACACTTCCAAAGGCACACAACCTGATCTTGGAGGCAAACATATCCAGAAGTACGAAACCTGAGCTTGGAGGCAAACATATCCAAAGGTACAAAACTTGAGCTTGGAGGCAAACATATCCAAAGGTACTAAACCTAAGCTTGGAAGCAAACATATCCAAAGGTACGAAACCTTAGCTTGGAGGAAAACATATCCAAAGGTACTAAACCTGAGCTTGGAAACAAACATATCTAAAGGTACGAAACCTGAGCTTGGAAGCAAACATATCCAAAGGTACTAAACCTGAGCTTGGAAGCAAACATATCCAAAGGTACTAAACCTGAGCTAGGAATGGAAACAAAACGTGACTTCACTTGGAAAGATACACAACCAAATCATCAGTACCTGTTATCCATGGAATTTCCCAATGCCAATTATCAACTGGCCTTTCTCGAAATATAATTGGTCACCACCAAATTAACTATACCAGTATCCACTAGAATTTTCAAACAATACTGGTCACAACCGTGCCTCAACATCCATAAGATAAGCTTCTCGAATGAGACTGCCACTTATCTGAAAAGATAACGATGATAACCTTCTCATGGGAGATTGCCACTTATTTGTGGATACGGATAAACTGATAAGCTTCTCTGGAGAGACTTCCACTTATCAGGAAAATGTACTGGAAACAAGCTTCTCGAGGGAGATAGCCACTTGTTGCTGGATATAATGAAATAGGCTAAGCTTCTTAGACGATACTGCCACTTATTGTTGAAGATGAATAAGCTTCTCTAAGGAGACTTCCACTTATTGTTGAAGATGAATGAGCTTCTCTACAGAGACTGCCACTTATGGATAAGCTTCTCTATAGAGACTGCCAATTATCGTTGAAGATGAATAAGCTTCTCGCCAGAGATTGCCACTTATGGATAAGCTTCTCTATAGAGACTGCCACTTATCGTTGAAGATGAATAAGCTTCTCTACAGAGATTGTCACTTATGGATAAGCTTCTCTACAGATACTGCCACTTATCGTTGAAGATGAATAAGCTTCTCTACGGAGATTGCCACTTATGGATAAGCTTCTCTACAGAGACTGCCACTTATCGTTGAAGATGAATAAGCTTCTCGCCAGAGATTGCCCGCTTAGGGATAAGCTTCTCTATAGAGACTGCCACTTATCGTTGAAGATGAATAAGCTTCTCGCCAGAGATTCCCACTTATGGATAAGCTTCTCTACAGAGATTGCCACTTATCATTGTAAGGCAATGAAAAATGTTCTTCTTGATAGATAGTGCAAAATAAATGCACGTCCAGGCAGGTTCGGCTACCGACAGGGACCGAAGTTCAATCTAGAACCAAGCTAGAAAGAAAATGTCAAACAAGACTCCAACCATTGAGAAATGAACTCGAATGGGGACACATCTTATCCAATCATGGAAAAAGATAACTGAAGCAACCATCATCCACGAGGATTAAACGCTATGGGGAATTAAGAAAGGATGGACATTTTATGCTTAAGGGCTGACAACTCTATTAGAGAGAGACAACACACCCAGTCACTTGGTGAAAAACACCAAAGTTAAACAGGAACAGGTAATAACCAGAGATAGAATAAATGCACGGATGCTATGCATATGCTTTATGCCATGCTTATGTTTATGCTGACAAAACAGACAAAATAAAATAGGAGATGAAATAAACATCTCGACACGGATACCCAACCAACTTCACCAAAATTGGACATCAACGGGGATGATCATAAAGATCAACAATTCCACTTCAAATTTATAACCTTCTCTGGGAGATAGTAATCTACTTCAGGAACATCATCATGACTTCACTCGGATTGCCATCATGAGCTTGAAGGAAAAATTACCAAGGGAAGTTCCAAGATCAACTGAAGTAACAACTTAATCGATGAGCTGACAAAAAGGTATCATGAGAACAAAACACTTCTGCCCCTCGATAGTATAACAATCCTCTTTAAGTGAGCAACGACTCTTGCGACAAACAGTCTTCAACTCTTTCTGCCCCAAATTACATGGTCTGTAAGAAGAAAACATCAAGAGAATTTTATAAAAGAATTGGCATAAAGATGCTTCAATGTCTTCAAACTCTTATAAAGAGAGATTTACAAATCTCGACGTGATTGCCCCAGTTTAACAGTGCTCGCACTACAAAGTCTCGACCTGTGGAAGTAACGACTGGGGAACAAACTTGCCCCTGCTAGCTGGTAACTGCAACATAGTTTCCCCAGACTAAACTACGCATTTAAGAGATTCAACTGATCGTGACCTGATGATTAGCTGAACGTTGTGACAAATGATTAACAAATCCTTCAACTTGGTTGCCCCATGTTGAGCTTCCTTTATTAAATCAAATTCCCTAGCTGGCAACGCTTGCTGGGATTCCTTTGATATTGGATTGTCTTGCACACAATATTGTTCATTAAAAATTGGAAATTTTCAATCTAAAATTCATGCAATCTTTTGAAAACATTTTTTGATGAAACACACACGGCGGAGTGATCAAGTGATCAAAGTGAAAGTGATCCAAACATTTTACAAATTATGGATAAAGTGATTAACACATACAAACCTCAAAGATCATTAGGAGTTAGGTTATCCAACCTTCCTGTAATATGCTTTCAAAACAACCTTACCTCAATTAGGTCTTTTAAGGGTTGTAACGTGGCCCGGTTCATGGTTCATGAAATAAAGGATAAAGGCCAAAAGTTATTTGTCCCATCCATTCTCCATGATGAACTCCAATCCTACGCTCAGTTAACTCAAACTATACATTCAGGTTCTTACAGGCTTAAGAATTGGACTGATGATAGTTGGTGATGGCTTACAAACCTAAGGTTGTTGAAGTTGAATGAGTTTCTCTACAGAGACTGCCACTTAGGGATAAGCTTCTCTACAGAGGTTGCCACTTATCGTTGAAGATGAATAAGCTTCTCGCCAGAGATTTCCACTTATGGATAAGCTTCTCTACAGAGACTGCCACTTATCGTTGAAGATGAAAAAGCTTCTCTACAGAGATTGCCACTTATGGATAAGCTTTTTTACAGAGACTGCCACTTATCGTTGAAGATGAATAAGATTCTCTATGGAGATTGCCACTTATGGATAAGCTTCTCTACAGAGACTGCCACTTATCGTTGAAGATGAATAAGCTTCTCGCCAGAGATTGCCCACTTATGGATAAGCTTCTCTATAGAGACTTCCACTTATCGTTGAAGATGAATAAGCTTCTCGCCAGAGATTGCCACTTATGGATAAGCTTCTCTACAGATACTGCCACTTATCGTTGTAAGGCAACACAAAATGTTCTTCTTGATAGATAGTTCAAAATAAATGCACGTCCAGGTAGGTTCAGCGACCGACAGGGACCAAAGTTCAATCTAGAACCAGGCTAGAAAGAAACTGTCAAACAAGACTCCAACCATTGAGAAATGAACTCGAATGGGGACACATCTTATCCAATCATGGAAAAAGATAACTGAAGCAACCATCATCCACGAGGATTAAACTCTATGGGGAATTAAGAAAGGATGGACATTTTATGCTTAAGGGCTGACAACTCTATTAGAGAGAGACAACACACCCAGTCACTTGGTGAAAAACACCAAAGTGAAACAGGAACAGGTAATAACCAGAGATAGCAAAAATGCACGGATTCTATGCATATGCTTTATGTCATGCTTATGTTTATGCTGACAAAACAGACAAAACAAAACATGAGATGAAATAAACATCTCGACACGGATACCCAGCCAACTTCACCAAAATTGGACATCAACGGGGATGATCATAAAGATCAACAATTCCACTTCAAAGTTACAACCTTCTCTGGGAGAGAGTAATCTATTTCAGACACAACATCATGACTTCACTCAGATTGCCATCATGAGCTTGAATTCTTTGTTGAAGGAAAAATCACCAAGGGAAGTTCCAAGATCAACCGAAGTAACAACTTAATCGAAGAACTGACAAAAAGGTATCATGAGAACAAAACACTTCTACCCCTCGATAGTATAACAATCCTCTTTAAGTGAGCAACGACTCTTGCGACAAACAGTCATCAACTCCTTCTGCCCCAAATTACATGGTCTGTAAGAAGAAACCATCAAGAGAATTTTATAAAAGAATTGGCATAAAGATGCTTCAATGTCTTCAAACTCTTATAAAGAGAGATTTACAAATCTCGACGTGATTGCCCCAGTTTAACGGTGCTTGCACTACAAAGTCTCGACCTTTGGAAGTAACGACTGGGGAAAAAACTTGCCCCTGCTAGCTGGTAACTGCAACATAGTTTCCCCAGACTAAACTACGCATTTAAGAGATTCAACTGATCGTGACCTGATGATTAGCTGAACGTTGTGACAAATGATTAACAAATCCTTCAACTTGGTTGCCCCATGCTGAGCTTCCTTTATCAAATCAAATTCCCTAGCTGGCAACGCTTGCTGGGATTCCTTTGATATTGGATTGTCTTGCACACAATATTGTTCATTAAAAATTGGAAATTTTCAATCTAAAATTCATGCAATCTCTTGAAAACATTTTTTGATGAAACACACACGGTGGAGTGATCAAGTGATCAAAGTGAAAGTGATCCAAACATTTTACAAATTATGGATAAAGTGATTAACTCACACAAACCTTAAAGATCATTAGGATTCAGGTTATCCAACCTTCCTGTAATATGCTTTCAAAACAACCTTACCTCAATTAGGTCTTTTAAGGATTGTAACGTGGCCCAGTTCATGGTTCATGAAACAAAGGATAAAGGCTCAAAGTTATTTGTCCCACCCGTTCTCCATGACAAACTCCAATCCTACGCTCAGTTAACTCAAACTATACATTCAGGTTCTTACAGGCTTAAGAATTGGACTGATGATAGTTGGTGATGGCTTACAAACCTAAGGTAGTCACAACTCCCTTACAGTATTTGATAGCTTTTTGCTATTTGAGGATTTTTAAGAGTGATAACTCTTATAGAATTCCTCTCTTTTGTTATCCCTGACTTTTGTTTGAACTGTTTTGTTTGAATATACAGTCAACGGGATGCCCCATTTTGGCCTAAGTCTCCTTCATAGGTTTTGACTTAGCGGGCTTTTCAATTTTCTCTTATTTTTCTTCTTTTTTTTAGAAAGGAGGTGACTACCTAGTTTAATGGCTACGGTGAACCATCATCGTCTTTTAAACTTCGACACTTGCTTGTTGTGTACGAAGGAAAAATCTGAACACACCACTTTTATATGAAAAGTGTCTTATATGCACATATCTCCAAGTTAACCGAGAACTACCCGCCCCAGGTTTGAGATTTAAGGTTTGTTTTGCAAAGAAAGAAAACTCCTACTTCTAGGCTCTAACGGGTTAACGAGGGATTATCTTCCATATTACTCTAGTGTTTAGGGATTGAAACAATGACTTACATCATCGACAAAGTTAAATTGAAAGCATATCAACAGTGTTGCGGTAAGAATCATGATACCAAGCTATTGATTAACTTGAATCTTAATTCTTAAATTCACAACCAGACTTTAATTTATCCAAAGGAAAGGTCTAAAGAAAGAAAAACCCTTTTCGCGATGTAACAACAACGCTAAGAGATTCGGGGATCGGGGGTTGGTTATGCCTAGGGTAGGAATTTCACATCCTAAACATCTGTAGTACTCTACAGGAACCTTTTTTTTATTTGCATGCTAAGTTGGTAAATGTTTGCTAAGGATTGGGATTACGTCAAAAGGTGTAGGTTGATAGGTTAAAACCTAAAGATAGTTTCTAAGCTTGCTCGCAAAGACATCGCGTCCTCTGCCTACGTATCCTAACTAGGATAGAATCAGAGCAATCGTAGTTCACTTCACTAGGGTTAAAGAACACTTGATTATGGTCAAGGTTCAAAGGGGAACAAACATTACAATGCTTGTGTAGAGTTTAACAAAACTCTCTAGATCTATGTTGTAACACTCAAGAGGGGAGTAAGTAATCATTGCTATGATTTTTACATAGAGTTTACAAACTCTATCCTAGGGTTCTAGTTGAAGAACACTCCTAGTGTAGGTAGGTCTTTTAGACTTAAGGCAAAGTCTAAGGCTTATACTAAAGTTCAAGATGACTTCACAAAGTCAAGGGAGGGTAATGAGCTATCCAATGACACAAGGGTCAAGGGAGAGAGTTTTCCTTTGGAAGGAGAGACAGAGAGAGGCAACTTGGATGAGAACTAAAAAGTTTCATCACTTGGGGAAAGATGCACTTAACAAAGCAATAAACAAATGAGCAAGATGAAATGAGATTAAGACAAGTAAGCATGCATATTACAATAAGCATATACTTCAAATGATATCAAGGGTTACAACCAATAGTCAAACATCCTAACAAAAATTTGGAGCATATCTTAACAAATATTGAAGCATGATAAAGGTAACAACCATATGAACAAGTCATAATTTGAAGATAAGCATGTCATAAGTTCAAAACATAGCAAATGTAACAACAAAATGCCTAGATGATGAAAAATAACAAAAGGGTTGCCCTCCTCAGGGGTCGAACCCAGGTTCACATGGTCAAAGGCGCTTAGGTGACAAGGTGATTACCACTGGGGTGGCTGTACATCCATTGATGAATCCACCCTCATAAATGTACAAGGCATACATTCATGGCAGGCTGGGCACAAAGACAAGCAAAAATCAGGATTTGCATTTTGATTGTAACTTCTTCAATTCTTAATGGATTTTCACAAAATTTTAGCCTAAATTGAGTAGAATTCTACAAGGAACAAGATGGTGGCATTGGTTTTTCAAGATCAAGTATCAATTTTAAAACCCGATAGTGTGTGCAAAGTGAACATGTGAGATGCATTTTGAGATGAAGTTAATAATCCAATCAGTTTTACATTAATGTAATCATGCATACATACTACAAACATGTTATTGAATAAGTGTGAGCAAAAATAGAATTGAAAACAAGATGTGATGGAGAATGGTATGCAAGCTACAATATGACATGAATGAAATGCAAGTTTATGTCCAATTCAGTTTCTATGCACAAATTAACCAAGTTAATCATTTACACACATTGCATACATGTTGGTGGATGAGATTGAACACAAGGTGTGGCTTAAAACAGACTGATGTGAAAAATTGTGTTCAAAGTGCAAGCTTATATATGTGATGCGCATGAAGATAGGCAGTTCATGTTTTATGTAGATACATGTCAGATTAGGCACATACACACCATACATACATGTAGTCAAGTAAATCCATACAGGAAAAATGGCTCAAGACAGCTTGGCATGAAGGATGATATACAAATTGGAAAATGTCATTTTGATGCAACATGAAGAAGTGCAGTTCAGTTTTAGAGCATGAATTTGGCAAATCAATCACATACATACATCAAATACATGTTATTAAGGATGTTCAAACACAATTTGAAGTTAAAAACAAACTGTTATGAGGAATGGTGCTCAAGTTGCAAATTGGACATGAATGTGATACATGATGATGCTCAAATCAGTTATATGCACATATAGGTTAAATACATCATACACACAAGTCACATATATATCAACAAGTGATTTTTGAACACATAAATTGGTCTGGAACAGCTGGTGTGGAAAATGACAAGTAAGCTGAAATTTTGATGCTTTAAGGCATACATGAAAATGTTCAAAACAGGTTCTAGGTATATTCACATCAAACAAGCACATAAAGCAAGCTACAATTGTGTTTCAATTGATTCTAAGCATGTGACCTAGTCTTAAAACCAGTAGTACTGCAAGTGGCATGTTCAAGGCAAAAATGACATTTGAAAAGCAATCAAGAAATGCAAAACAGGTCCAAACACATGTTCATGTTGAGCAATCATTTCACACAGATCATGAGTCATGTAAATGAGGGTTTTAAACTTCAAAACTGATCAAAGATCAAGAGGAGCTAAGACTGCTATGGTGATGGCTTATCTTTGCTGAAAAATGCATCTTTGAGGGCAATAGATCAAATCATGTAAAACAGGTTATGCAATCCATACATACATGTCATAAATGTGAAATTAAGTGTGAATAAACTCAAGAACAAAGCATGCTTCAAGTGGAACCAGTTTTGACACATGACATGAAAATGACACTTTTTCAACACTACCACAAGCTCAAAAATGCCAAACATGAGATTATGATATAAATGAGGAGGTTGATTGTCTACATACCTCTTGTAGACTATGTTGAGCAGATTGAAACAACAAGAAACCCAGAGAAAACTTCAAATGCACCTAGCTTTAGAGATTTCTTCTTTGTGAAGCAAGATTGCAATCCTTAAGATAGTTGGAGAAATAAGCTACACCAATGATCCTCAATGCTTTGGACAATTGAGATATGATATATATGAGGTGTTTGAGTGATTAGAACATCAAGCAAATGCCTAGAACAAGTTTTGGCAGATTTTGAGGGTGGTGGTCAAACTTTCTTAGTGTGAAAGTTGACTTTTGGCAAAGTGGTGTTTTTGAGAGGTTTGAAGGTATAGACACCTCCTATATTATATTTAGGGATTGTGTGGATGCTTTTTAGAGGTTTGGAAGTGATGGAACTAGTCTTGAGCAGAGTTTTGCTCAAGACAATTTTTTAGTGAAAATGGAGGGTTTTGGAGTTTTTGAAGTTCTTGAGGAATGAGAGGAGAGTGAAAGCTATGTTTTCTATGGTTTTCTGAGATTGCTCTGGTGTGTTTGGACTCATAGAAGAGGCCTCTATTTATAGCCAAGCAAGAGTGAGGGCAGCCTTGGTCATTTACCACTTTTGGAGGGAGATTTGTGAAGTTTTTTGAAATATCTTGCCAAGATCTCTATACATCAGTTCCATGGACCAAAGAAGATCATAAAATCAAGTGGAGAGGTGGACATGAAGTGACTGAGATGAGCTTTAGGGTGTAGGGGATTGCAACTGCTCACATCAACCAAAAGTTTCTCTTTCTTCCTTACATTTGAATATAATAATGCCAAGTCGCAACCTACCATCTCTCTCTCTCTCCAAATCTTACATTTTTTGCATTTCCTTTCTTCTACACATCTGAATATTGTATTGAATCATGATCCAAGGGCTGAGGAGATCTCAAGTTGTGAAAAACTGATTTTTGGGAAGTGTTGGAGTGTGGTTTCAAGTGTTGACAGGCCCAACTTCTATGGTGCATAACTTCCTGCTCAAACATGCTATTGAGGAGTTCTACCAAAATTTGGAAAGCCCTTAAGTAGCTATACAACTTTCATGTTTTGGGAACTTCCAAATTCTTGATGGAACTAGGTTGAAAAACCCTTCAAAGTTCCTGAAAAAACCACTTACAAGTGCTAAATAACTTAGAATGTTTCTAAGTTATTTCCCCTTCAAAAATGAATTTTGCTATAACTCCAATTCTATGAATTTTTCGATCATGGACCACTTTGAGGCTTTTGTAGGATTTGTCAAGAGCTTTCCAATGAGCTTTGAACCACTTCAATTGGATGTGTGGTTGAGGAGTTATGGTCTTGCCCCTTTCGAAACCCTAATTCCCGATTTTTGCAATTACTTCTTAACCCTTGATCCCATGGTCATGAAATTTTATGGGGAGGTGTAATATGACATAAGGAACATTTTTGATTCACATCTTGAAGTTAAATTCCTTATTGTTGAAAAGTTGACTTTTCGGTCAACCGTTCGAACGATCGGTGTCTACCGAGTCGCCCGTTGATGATCCGGACATCCTGAGGACTTGAAACTATATGGATAGACTTCACTAAGCCATAGGAACTTAATGGACCAAAATACCACCATTGAAATATTCTTTAAAACAAAAGTTAAACTACGGTTGACTTTTCCTGATTGGAAACCCTAATCGGGAATCTCAAATTGCACTGTTCTCAATCCCCGGGTGACCACCTCAAATTAAATTCATACTTGATCCAATGTATTATCCTTGATCTTGTTTTGAAGTTGGATCAATCCAAAACATTGATCGATCAAACCACTGAAGCCTCGATTTTGATGGTACAGAACCCTAATTCATCTGCATCTTAACAAAGATAAACTAAAAATGGGTTAAGGTTAGTTAATCAAGCAAATATGATCCTACAATACTGATGAGGATCTAAGGGGTCAAAATTTGGGGTGCAACAGATGCCCCTATTTAAATATCTTCACTAGATGGTGATGAGAGATGACAATCCTCATAGAATCGCAGTGAAAGGTATTTAAATATAGCAAACCAGAAATTTTGTCCCTTAGATCCGATGATATGCAAAAGGTCGAATGCCAATATGCCATGAATCTAAATGATGTTATATGATGCTTGAATTCAAGACGGATGCAGGCACACGAGCAAATATAAAAGAACGACGATACTACGAGTAACCACTCACGAGGGACCCGATACAACGGGAAAGATTCCGAGCGAAGTAAGCAAGATAGTTCAAACATGACTGAAGATGCTTGTTCAAGGAAATCTTTCACGCAGGGGACACAAATTCCACCAGGGAAGACACATCTTCATCGGGGAAAAGAGATACGAACCTCACTGGGGATAACTAAATGAGAAAGTCCACCGGGGAAGATAACAAATCTTTACTGGGGAAACGAAAGAAAAGGAATGCAAACCACACTGGGGAAGAAACCCACTGGGGAAAACTTTGCTGGGGGAACAAAATCACTGGGGAAGCAAAGCTTCACTGGGGAAAAGACGGAACGAAGGCACGAATCTCACTGGGGATAACCAGATGAGAAAATTTCCTATAACGAAGAGTTCAAACGGGATCTTCAGGAAAATGTTAGAAACAAGACCGGACGCGCCGGAGAAACTAGTATCCACTAGTTCTCCGAGACTCGACTGGAAAAGCAACAGCTTCAACTGGGGAGACTGGTGACAACCAGAATAGCAAATAGCTTCAAACAATGCTAGTTTCCACTAGACTTACTGGGGATATGGCGACGACCAAATCAATAACGGTTTCCAAGAAGTGCTAAACATTACCAGACTTCCTTGGGATATGGTGATGACCAAATAAAAGTTCCAATCATAATTGAGAATTCCAAACAATGTTGTTAGAACAAAAGGACTCTAGCTGGGGAAGTTGGTAACAATCAACTTTCAACACTAATAACGATTAGTTTTCAAGCAATGCCAATAACCACTAGATTTAGAGGAGACTGGTGATGACCAAATCAGGGTATGCTAATAACAATTGGTTCTGGATGATGCTAGTAACCACTAGACTTAACTGGAAAATTTGGTGACGACCGAATCCAATGAGACCAATGACCATTGGATTTTCAAGGAGCTTGGTAATGACCAGGCCAATGCGGTGATAACAATCTGCTTTAAGCAATGCCAATAATCATTGGACTTAGACCAATTGGTGATGACCAACCCAGGTATACCAATAACAATTGGTTCTGGATAATGCTAGTAACCACTAGTTTTTTCCAAACAAGGCTAGTGACCACTAGACTTATAGAAATTGGTAATAATCGAATCAAGGGGTAACAATAACAATTGGATCTGAAGGTAATACTAGTAACGACTAGGTTCAAAAATACTGTTAATAACCGAATCAAACGGGTACCAATAACAATTGGATTTGAAGGTGAGGCCAATAATCATTGGACTTTTAGGGAATTTTGGTGACGACCAACTCCAATGTCAATGACCATTGGTTTTTAGAGGGCAATACTAGTAACCACTAGATTTTTAGCCAGATTGGTGAAAACTGAATCAAAGGGACTCCAATAAAAGTTGGTTCGCTTTATAACAGAATCAGTAACAACTGGGTTTGGAAAATAGTTGGTGACGATCGAATCACGGTACTGAACGTAATTAGTTCTGAACGTGTGCTAGTGAACACTAGTCTTTCAAAGTTTGTTGGTGACGACCAAATCGAAGATGAAAATTGGTAACAACCCCCTGTTTGTGTGAATTGGATATTGCTAGTCAATACTAGCTTCCCAGAAAAAATAGGAAACCTCAGGATGTCAACTTTGATGCGAACTTGTTACAACAGATCAAAGATAATGGTAACAACCGAAGGATCTCAAAGGCGACAGCCAAAAAACAAAAACCAGAAACAAAAATACAAACAAATGCGTATGCTGGCATGATGATGTATGTAAAATGCAAACCGACCTGCAGGAACAAAGGAAAGCAAAACATAGAGAGAATTCGTCACGCTGAGTTTCAAGACGCCTCAAGTCGGGCGACCCTTTCTTCTTTGGCGTAGATAACGATCTTTTTCAATAATATCTTCGTAATTCTGTAGAGAAAAAGTCTTGGCTTAAGAGCCAGAATTATTGTCGGTCACATCTAGCTTGGTCAAAGGTAACAACAACTTCCCCAACTTTGAGAACTGTGTAATATCATCAGATTACCTCTAGAACTTTTCAATCATTTTGTCGAATTGTGTTTTCTTTTTAAAACAAGCCTTAAGTTTTTCAAAACACTTTGCTTTCAAGAAAATTCTTATTAACAAATAAGTGAAATTGCATAACAAAAACAGAGGATCATAACAATGATTTGGCCAAAAACTGATCTTATTGATAGACAAGAACTTTACAAAGGGCAAAGCCTTGGGAACTTTATAAGTTTGAAAAAATGGCAAACAGAAAAGGTTACAGAATCCCATAATAATCCGGTCCTTCTGACTGCTAGTTCACTTGCTTCGCAGCTTCTGACGAGAATGACAGGCGTTGATCTTTCTTCTGATATCAGGCACAAGACTCCGCCCCAACGTCTCCCAGCTTTTAAACATTGAGCTTTCATCTTGATGGAGCACTAAAATCTCCTTTCTAGGTATTTCGCTTCAGGCGTAGTATTTCCTCACTGCGTCTGAGTTGATGGGATACTTGAGTTGTTCGCCATCCATAGTTTCGAGAATTAGAGATCCTCCGAAGAAGACAGTCTTTACAATGAAAGGGCCGTCATAGTTGGGCATCCACTTGCCACCCATATCCTTTTGAGTTGGCAGGATCTTTCTAAGCACAAGCTCTCCTTCCCTATACTCTTTGGGACGAACCTTTTTGTTGAATGCTCTGATCATCCTTTGTTGATAGATTTGACTGTGACACATGGCCGTCATTCTTTTTTCGTCAATGAGGTTCAACGAGTCGAATCTTTCTTTTATCCATTCGTCTTCATCAAGCTTTGCTTCCGTCAAGATCTTTAAGGAAGGTATTCTGACCTCGATGGGTAGCACAGCGTCCATCCCATACACTAAGGAAAAGGGGGTTTCCCCTGTCGAAGTGCGCACCAATGTTCGGTATCCGTGCAAAGCAAATGGTAGCATCTCGTGCCAATCTTTGTAAGTTACGACCATCTTTTGTATTATCTTTTTGATGTTTTTGTTTGCAGCTTAAACTGCACCATTCATCTTAGGTCTGTAAGGAGAGGAATTGTGATGTTTGATCTTGAAATCGTCACAAAGTTCCTTCATCGTTTTGTTGTTCAGATTCGACCCATTGTTAGTGATGATTTGATTAGGGATACCATATCGACAGATGATCTCCTTTTTGATGAAGCGAGCAACCACTTGCTTTGTCACGTTCGCGTGCGACGCTGCTTCCACCCATTTGGTGAAGTAATCAATTGCGACAAGGATGAAGTGATGGCCGTTGGAAGCTTTTGGCTCTATTGCCCCAATCATATCTATGCCCCACATTGCAAAAGGCCATGGTGATGTCATCACATTGAGAGGATGCGGAGGGACATGCACTTTATCAACATAGACTTGACATTTATGACATCTTCGAGCAAAGAGTATGCAGTCTGTCTCTAAAGTTAACCAGAAGTAGCCTGCTCTTAAGATTTTCTTAGCCATGGCGTGACCGTTGGCATGGGTGTCGAAGGTTCCTTCGTGTAATTCAGTCATTATAAGGTTTGCCTCGTTTTCATCGACATATCGGAGTAAGACCATGTCATGATTTCTTTTATACAAGGTACCATTGCTGATGAAGAATTTAGATGACAATCTTCGTATTGCTCTTTTGTCAATTGTGGACGCGTCAGCGGGATACTCTTGATTTTGGAGAAAATTCTTGATATCATGAAACCATGGCTTCTCATCAGATTCTTCTTCTATTGCCATGATGTATGTGGGTATTGTCCTTCTTTCGATGCGGATCAGAGGTGCCTCGTTGACAAACTGGAGCTTCCACATTGATGCCATCATGGCTAGCGCATCAGCAATGTGATTTTCTGCTCTTGGTACGTGCTTGAAGGTAATTTCATCAAAATATTCAGCCATCTCCAGGATATGGGTCTTGTAAGGGATCAACTTTTCATCCCTGGTTTCCCATTCTCCTTTAAGTTAGTATATCACCAAGGCAGAATCACCAATTACTTCCAAGATTTTGATGCGAAGATCAATGGCATCTTCCAACCCTAAGATGCAGGCTTCATACTCGGCTATGTTGTTTGTACATTAGAAACAAAGTCGGGAGGTGACGGCAGTGTACCCTCCAGTTGGATTTTTCAGAACAGCTCCGACACCATGTCTGTTTTTATTTGATGCTCCGTCAAACATCATTTCCCAGCGGGATCCAGGCCCGGGACCTTCTTCCGGACCAGGCTCTGGTTTCGTGCGCTAAATATACATCACATCTTCATCAGGAAAATCAAATTTGAGTGGTTGATAATCCTCCATAGGATGCTCTGCGAGGTGTTCTGACAAGACACTTCCTTTGATAGATTTTTGAGCAACATATTGGATATCGTACTCTGATAAGAGCATATGCCACCGGGCTAATCTCCCTGTTTGAGCTGGCTTTTCAAAGATGTACTTGATGGGGTCCATATTAGAAATTAGCATTGTGGTGTGACAAATCATGTACTGCCTCAGACGCTTGGCGG
This sequence comes from Lathyrus sativus, assembly GCA_963859935.3. NCBI lineage: Eukaryota > Viridiplantae > Streptophyta > Magnoliopsida > Fabales > Fabaceae > Lathyrus > Lathyrus sativus. Next base: position 185,986,795 of record OZ012740.1, on the reverse strand, counting down.
CCCATGCTAACGCACAGCAGGCTTTTTCTAGGGGAGAGTAACGACTCTCGCAATCAGTGAACTTCTTGCTTAGATAATAGATTGCGTGTTCCTTTGTCCCTGACTCGTCAGTCTGGCCTAAGACACAGCCCATTGAATCTTCTAGTACCGTCATATACATGAACAAAGGCCTTCCGGGTACCGGAGGAATCAACACTGGAGGTTCTTGCAAGTACTGCTTGATTTTCTCAAATGCGGCCTGTCAGTTTTCATTCCATACTACTGTTGCACCCAAAAATTTGACCAACCAATTATTGTAGTTGACTTATGTTTCGACTCATTTTGCATAATGCATTTGCATACCGCAGACATTGCATTTTTTTAGTCAGATTGGCTTTATCGGGATTACAGCCCTCCCCTGGCGTTTAAGGCAGTTTCATACCATTTCGAATACGAGGATTTGTTTTGGGAATTGGTGCTTGTCCCGGTGTTTTCAGCTCTCGCTGTTGTTTTGAGGACATCTCGGTGTCTGATTTTTACCGTTTATTTTGCTGTATTCGCGCATCTTTTTTCTAATCGGTTTAATTGACCTTCCCTGCATTTTTAGATTTTTTCTCTTAATTTCTAGAATTTTAAATGAATTTTAATTGTTTTTCTAGAATTTTAATTCTTTTAAATAGATTTTAATAGTTTTTTAGAGGTTTATTTTCTATTATAGAATTTAATAGATTTTTAATAGCAATTTTCTATTTTTTAGAATAATTCATTTTTATATTTAATTGCTTTTTCTAGATATTAATAAGATTTTTTAAATAAGTTTTAATAGGATATTTCTTTTCCTAAAAATTTTTAAATAGATTTTAAATTCTTCTCTTTTTAGAATTTGTTAGATATTGATTGAACTTGTTTAGATATTAATTGAATTTGTTAGAAGTTAATAGATTTAATTCATTAGTAGATTTAATTCTCTTTTAGATATTAATAGGGTTTTTTAGAAATTAATAGATAATTTTTCTAGATTTAATTTCTCCCATTTTAGATTTAATTGATTTGTTTAGAGATTTATAGATACTAGTTCTTTTAGATATTAATAGGATTAATCCCCATTTTAAGACTTAATTGGATGTTAATTTCTTTTTTAGAATTTTAATTAGCTATTAATTAGCATTTTAGGAAGTTTAATTAGATTAATTAGCAATTAATATGGTCTAGACTTTAATCCCTTTCCGTTTAATACTTAGCTTTAATCATCTTGAGTTCAGCATTAAGTGAGTGAGTCTTTTGAATCAGTTTTTTAATTAGTAGTATTAATCAAGTCCATTAGAATTTAATTAGAGTCATTAATCAAGTCTGGTGGGTCAGGTGTTGGAGGCCCAGTCCGTTCCATGCTGACACTTGTCCATATATAAGGTCCTCCACGTGCTCACTCTCTCTCACAGCCAACTCACATCACTGCATGCCCCACACAGTGACACTTCATCACCACGCGTCCACCTCACACTTCCCCCTCTGCATGCAAAGTCCCACACGTGTCTCATCCTTGTTCACCCTCTCACCCTCACCGCCGGCCATGCAGCCGCCGCAGGGACCGCCACAACTGTCGTCGGAAGTCCAACAACTCGCTGGAAACTGCATTTTTCCAACAGAAACTGCATTTTTTCCCACCAGAAACTTCACTCAAACCTCCATAATCTTTATCGTTCCTTCAAGAACATCCAAGACAATCACCAGACCTTCATCCATCTTCAAGATTTCAACATCATGTTCATCAAAGTTTTTCTCCAGAATCACGAGAAAACATTCGACCGTTGTTCATCAGATATCCAGAAGCTTCAAAGATTCACCAATATCTTCATACAAACCTCAGAGATCTACGCAGCAATCTCAAATCTCCTGTAGGCGAGCTTCAGATCTCCAGATTTCCAGATCTTCGTTCTTCAAGAACATTCAACCGTCAACGACCGTGAGGTTCATCAAGATTAAGATCTCTCCAGATCTTCAACAATGGAGCTTCAACCTTCAACTGAATCCGTTCATCAAGGTACTGATTCATCAACAACTTCGCCTCAATCATCTTCGTAAGGGTTTCTTTGGACTTTCAACGAGTGTATCGGTTTGCTTGAACTAGAGGAAGGGTTGAACGGAGGCAGTCGAAGAATGAAAGCGTTTGAACCGGAGATTTGGATTTGTGAGTTTGATTTAAGACTTGAGGGGGATTGAGAGGTTGAGACGGTAAGAATGGCGGCGGCGTTGAGCTTGGAGAAGGAGAGAGTTAGGGTTTCAACATAAGAAGATTGGGGAAGGAGGTTGGGAGGTCTCGTGGATTGGCTTGACGTTGGGCCTTAGGCCTAATTGTTTCGTTTCTAAACTACACCCTTCGTTTGCTTCACACCCCTATGGATTTTTTTGGTGATGGTTGGGCTGGGCCCAACGAATTACGTATCACACCCCTGAATTCCTGAGCGAACCCCCTCCCTGATAGAGTTTTTGGTGGTTATTGGGCTGGGCCCAACGACATTTCAGGCTCACACCTCCATTTCCCTGAGCGCTCCCCCTGTTCTTTGTTTGGTTATTTTGCTGAATTTTTGTATTGTGGGCTTAAAGCCCAGTAGTGGGTTTTTTTACTGCATTCACCCCAGTGTTGCAGGCTGTACCCCCCCCCCCCCTCCCCAATTTTTATTTTTTTCTTTTGTATTGGATGAGTGATTGTAATAGTATTAGTTTTTTTTCCTATTTTCTTTAGGGATTATTTTTATAGTTTAGAATATTATGCATATTTTTACTATAGATTTAATATAGAATTTTCATTCTATTTTCTTATAGGATATTCTAGAAATTTTAATATAGAATTTTCATTCTATTTTCTTATAGGATATTATTACCTTTTTACTATAGGATTTATGTTTTATTTTGCTTATAGGATATTATAAAGACTTTAGTATAGTTTTTTTCATTCTATTTTCTTTATAGCAAATTTTCAGGATATCATAGAATATTTTAGATAGAATTTTTATGCTATTTTTCTGTATGCATTTCCTTACATTTCTTTAGAATACTTTCTACTAGAAATTAATTGTCGTATTTTAGGAGTAGGATATTATTTCCATTTAGTGTTGGATTTCTCTCCTATTTTCTTTTCTATCCGATTTTATCTTCGATTTTATTTTTGGCTGGCCGTGTGGCATAATTCAATTGGAGAATGATTTTCGATATCATTTCTCTATCTTGTCTTTTACACGGATATCAATACGCTACCTCTCAGAGTTCGATTTCTCGTATAAGTCGAACCATGACGGTCTAAGCGTTACATTGTTCCTGATTCGAGCATCCTCATCAAGGATCCAGAGAGGAGAAGATTGGAATGGTGCTTGCGTACATGTCAGGAGCCAACGGAGCCGCTTCGTTCAACATCATATTTCTTATTCAAGTCTTCGTGCAACCGTCGAGTGTTGTGAGCTGTATCATTAGATACGTAGGAAATGATAGTTGAGGGGTTTCCTCTCAATCGTCTAGGATGTCTAGTATGGTACCCTTTGGGTGACATGCGACGTATTCGCTCCTACGTCTTAGGTTCTTGCTTGTGTGTCCCGAGTTCCTTCCCGTTTAGGCGTAAGCCTGCTTCCTCTTTGTTCTCGCCCCCGTGCGATCGAAACCCTTTTCTCTCGCGTTCAGGCGATTGAGACCCCTTCTCTTGCCCCTGTGCAATCGAGACTCGTTTTCCCGCCGAACTATGTTTGCTCTGATCTCTCGTACCAGACGAGAGTACGTAGGCATAGGATGCGATATCCTAGCGAGCTCCCTTCTCCCTTTTCCCTATTTTGCTGTAGTTAGCTGAACTACAGCTGCTCTGATTTCTCGTACCAGACGAGAATATGTAGGCATAGGATGAGATATCCTAGCGAGCACACTAACAACTAACTTCTCTGTTCTCTCGCTGCCGTGCGATCGAGACTTTCCCGCTGACGACTGATGTTCCCTTTCTCTTGCCCGAGCGCAATTGAGACCAAACCGTAGTTCTAGTTCCCGTAGGTTCCCGTACCTTTAAACCCGACATACTACGTCCATTCTACCGCAAACAGGTAACGCCTAAGTCTCCGTCGAGCGAGCAGCATACACCTAACTGCTAGAATGCGTACGTTAGTATCGTCAATCCTTTATCTCACCCCCGTGTGATCGAGAACACCCTGTCTAGCCGTAGTTAGCCCGAACTACGCAAGCTCTGATCTTTCACGCCGTGTGAAAGTACGTAGGCATGAGACGCGACGTCTCGGCAAGCAAAATTCCCCGTAGTTTCCCGAACTACGTTGACTCTGACTTTCCCATTGCACGAGGGAATACCTAGGCATAGAGCGCGATGCTCTATCGAGTCAGTTCCTTTCCGTTTAGCTTTAGCAGTCGTAGATAGATTGTTTTTCACCCGTAGACAAACACAACAAGCATGGATCCTATCGAGTACGATGGACGTGAGGGGTGCTAATACCTTCCCCTTGCGTAACCGACTCCCAAACCCAGACAATGGTTGCGATGACCTTGTCTTATACCTTTTCGTCAGGTTTTTCCGATCGTTTCCTTTCTCGATCGAAAGGATAAATAACGAAAGGTGGCGACTCTTTTGTTTTGCCGACAGCTTATTTTCGCGGTAGCGACAACTACTGTCTGATCTTTTCGTAACAACTTGAAGATCGGCGTGCAAGTAGGGGTCAGATTGGAGATGAATCTGGAGATGTAATTCAGACGTCCGAGGAAGCGTCTGACTTGTTTCTCTGTTTTGGGAGCAGGCATCTCCTAGATTGCTTTAACCTTGTCGGGGTCTACTTCAATTCCTCGCTGACTAACGATGAAACCAAGTAACTTGCCAAAGCGAACTCCGAAGGTGCATTTTGCTGGATTTAGCCTCAGTTGATACTTTCGGAGTCTCTCGAACAGCTTCAGCAGATGATCCAAGTGGTCTTCTTCACTTTGGGATTTTGCGATCATATCATCTATGTATACTTCGATTTCTTTGTGCATCATATCATGAAAGAGTGTGACCATAGCTCTCTGATATGTTGCTCCCGCGTTCTTCAAACCAAAAGGCATGACCTTATAACAATAGGTGCCTCATGATGTGATGAAGGTTGTTTTCTCCATGTCATCTGGATCCATTTTTATCTGGTTATAACCAGAAAATCCGTCCATGAATGAGAATACTGCAAAGCTTGCTGTGTTATCCACCAAAGTGTCAATGTATGGTAGAGGGAAGTCGTCCTTCGGACTCGCTTTGTTTAAATCCCTGTAGTCGACGCACATCCTGACCTTGCCATCCTTCTTCGGGACTGGTACAATGTTGCCACCCATTCTGGATACTTGGATACTGCTAAAAAGCCGACATCAATTTGCTTTTTGACCTCATCTTGGATTTTAAGCGCCATGTCTGGTCTTGACCTGCGAAGCTTTTGCTTGACCGGAGGACATTTTGGCTTCAGGGGGAGCTTGTGCATGATAATGTCAGTATCCAACCCTGACATATCTTGGTATGACCAAGCGAATATGTCAACAAAATTTCTGAGGATTGTTATCAGCTTCTCTTTGATTTCCGGCCTTAATGATGCCCCAATCTTGACTTCTTTTCTTTCTTCCTCTGACCCTAAGTTGATGACTTCAGTCTGATGGAAAATTGCGATCTAAACGCAGCGGAAAACAAAAATTTCCTTTAGTGATCCTTACGAATGAGCATGGTCAGTGATAGAATCGTTACCTCTTTGTGGCGATTCAGATCTTTGATGCAGCGATCACAAGCGTTGATGAAGTGCAACACCTCTACTCAGTCCACACGAACAGCTTCCGGTCACAGTGCTAGCTGCTTACGAACGGAATTATTTGAGTGAGAAAAGAGAATCAAAAACGAAATTGCATCAAGTGAAAGCTTCATCACAAGGGTTCCTTTTATAGACTTTCTTGTGGGCTGCGGGCTAAAAACCCAATTCACATGATCCATAATAATATTATATATTATTATAATAACTATTATTATAATAAATATATTTATTTTATTATTATTTTATAACCATTATAAAATAACAATAATTATTATTATATTATCCGAATTTCTATTTTTCACTTAAGTGCACCGTACCTTACGGTGTTCCTTTGATTTCTCTATCTCTCATCAAACTGTCCTTATGTGTGTGACCCTGTAGGATTTCGTAACGTTGGTAATTATATTAAATTATATATTTAACATAATAAACAGTAAGCGGTATCTAGCAACACATCACTGCTACCCAAGTCACGAAAATGTCATGTGATCTGACAAAACCTTTTTCGTGATAATATATGTTTGTACAATTACCCTTTTGCCCCTATGTCTATATTGAACACAAGGCATACACTGTGTCATCCTTGTCCAGTTCAATATTGGGCCCTTAGACATTTCTCCTGTTATGCAGGATTGGCAAATTCCATCTAGGACACTCATGTCCCTCAGCATGCTTCGTGGAGTGCCCATCAACTGTTTTTATGATCATCCAGTTACGGATAATGTTTGATCAGCAATAAAGCACCCGACTCTACATCTAGGGTCCATAGTGGTTTCAGGTCGAAGGGTGGTAATACACCATTATCACCATGAGAATAACTTATGAAACTTTGCATAACATACTATGTAGTATTCTCATAGCGGGTCAATCCGGTATAAATATTACTCCTAATATTTATACCTATGTCAAGACTTGATAACTCTTTATCCATGATCCATGAGATGTGATCATCAGTCTATCTTCATAATAGTCTCAATGCTTTTAATGTTATCCCACTTTGCAATAAAGCTTGACTACGGATATTTTAAGAATAATGTCTTTATGTTTAATGGGATCTCATGATTAAGTCACACTTAACATTTCATTAAACAGACTAACTATTCTAGGGACTTTATTATTCTGAAAGACAAACATAATAAAGAAATGCCTTTTATTATTAAACGAATAATCCGATACAAGTACCAAAAAGTATTGGCCTCTAGGGCTTACACCAACAATCTCCCACTAGCACTAGAGCCAATTAGGCATACCCTTAATACCCATAGATCTAGTATGACCATCATGCTTCTGTTGCGCAAGAGGCTTTGTTAATGGGTCAGCGATATTGTCAAGTGTAGGTACTCTGCATATCTTCACATCTCCCCGATCGATTATCTCTCGAATGAGGTGATAACGCCTAAGTATGTGTTTGGATCGTTGGTGAGATCTAGGCTCCTTAGCTTGTGCGATAGCACCATTGTTATCACAATATAAACCAATGGGATCCACAATGCTAGGGACTATGCCAAGTTCACTAATGAACTTCTTGATCCAAACAGCTTCCTTTGCTGCATTTGAGGCAGCAATATACTCGACCTCGGTTGTAGAATCAACAACTGTTTCTTGCTTTGAACTTTTCCAGCTCACAGCGCCACCATTGAGACAGAACACATAACCAGATTGTGATCTAAAATCATCCTTATCTGTCTGGAAGCTAGCATCAGTGTAACCAATTACATCAAGCTCTTCCTGACCTCCATATATCAAGAATGAATCCTTAGTCCTTCTCAAGTACTTAAGGATATTCTTGACAGCTACCCAGTGAGCATCACCGGGATCAGATTGGTACCTACTCGTTGCACTTAATGCATACGAGACATCTGGTCGAGTACATAACATGGCATACATGATAAATCCTATTGCAGATGCATATGGAATCTTATTCATGTGATCCCTTTCTTCCTTAGTTGAAGGGGATTGTGTTTTTGATAAACACAGACCATGTTGCATAGGTATGAATCCTTTCTTGGAATCATGCATATTAAAGCGTCTCAACACTTTATCTATGTATGTACTCTGACTTAGGCCAAGCAGTTTTTGTGATCTATCTCTATAGATCCTAATTCCTAATATATAGGCTGCTTCACCTAGGTCTTTCATAGAAAAACAATTCCCTAACCAAGTCTTCACTTGTTGCAAGGTAGGGACATCGTTTCCAATGAGTAATATGTCATCTACATATAATACCAGAAACACGATCATGCTCCCACTAACCTTCTTGTAGACACAAGGTTCATCTTCATTTTTGATGAATCCATATTGTTTTACAGTTTCATCAAAACGAAGATTCCAGCTTCTGGAAGCTTGCTTCAATCCATAGATTGATCGCTGTAACTTGCATATCTTTTGGGCATCTTGTGGTATGTCAAATCCTTCAGGTTGTGTCATGTACACATCCTCAAGAAGATTCCCATTAAGGAAAGCAGTTTTGACATCCATCTGCCATATTTCATAATCATGATATGCAGCGATGGCAAGTAAAATCCGAACAGATTTAAGCATTGCAACTGGTGAAAAGGTTTCATCATAGTCAACCCCATGAATTTGTTTATAGCCTTTTGCAACCAGTCTTGCTTTATAGGTATGTACCTTACCATCCATGTCAGTCTTCTTCTTGAAGACCCACTTGCATCCTATAGGGTTAACTCCTATAGGAGGTTCTACCAAGGTCCAAACCTGGTTTGTGTACATGGAATCCATTTCAGATTTCATGGCTTCTAGCCACTTCTCAGACTCAGGACCAGTTATGGCCTCTTTGTAGGTCATAGGCTCATCTTGATCCATGAGTAATACATCACCCTGATCACTTATGAGATATCCATATCTCTCAGGTTGGTGACGTATCCTGCTTGACCTACGCTGGTCTTGTTCTACTTGAGCAGGTTGCTCTTCCACAACTACTTGTGTTTCCCGCTCTAGTTCCTCCATAGGTGTTTCAATGTTTTGTGATTCTTGAATTTCTTCAAGCTCTATTTTCCTCCCACTGTTTCCTTTGGAAATAAAATCCCTTTCCAGAAAGACTCCAGTTCGAGCGACAAACACTTTGCCCTCAGAAGGATTGTAGAAGTAATATCCTCTTGTTTCTTTAGGATACCCCACAAATAAGCATTTGTCAGATTTGGGCTCAAGCTTGGTTGAAATTTGTCGTTTGACGTAAACTTCGCAACCCCAAATCTTCATGTAAGACATATGTGGTTTCTTACCACTCCATATCTCATATGGTGTCTTATCAACCTTTTTGGATGGAACACGGTTAAGTGTGTAAGCTGCTGTTAATAATGCATGTCCCCCAAAGGAGTTTGGAAGATCGACGTGACTCATCATGGATCGGACCATGTCTAACAAGGTTCGATTTCTTCTCTCAGATACACCATTCCATTGTGGTGTTCCAGGAGGAGTAAGTTGGGATAGAATCCCATACTCTTTTAGATGGTCATCAAATTCTAGGCTTAAATATTCACCGCCTCGATCTAATCGAAGAACTTTAATATTCTTACCTAGTTGGTTTTGTACTTCATTCTTGAATTCCTTGAACTTTTCAAAGGACTCAGATTTTTGTTTCATTAAATACACATATCTGTATCTACTGAAGTCATCAGTAAAAGTGATGAAGTGCTGAAAACCTCCTCTGGCTGGTATGTTCAGTGGTCCACATACATCAGTATGTATGAGTGCCAAAAGATCATTAGCCCTTTCACCTTTTCCTGTGAATGGGGACTTTGTCATCTTTCCAATTAAACAAGATCTGCATGTCTCATATGATTCATAATCAAAAGAGTCCAAGAGTCCATCTTTATGGAGTTTGGAAATGCGTTTCTCATTTATGTGGCCTAATCGACAGTGCCAAAGGTAAGTTGGATTCAACTCATTAGGTTTCAACCTTTTAGTATTAATGTTATAAATTGGCATTTCAAGATCAAGGACATATAGTCCATTATTCATTTTTGCAGTAGCATAGAATATATCATTCAAATAAATGGAGCAACAATTGTTCCTTATTATGAATGAAAAACCAAACTTGTCCAAACAAGAAACGGAAATAATATTCCTGCTAATTGCAGGTACATAATAACAGTTCTCTAACTGAATTATTAAACCACTAGGTAAAGTTAAAACATAAGTTCCTACAGCTAAAGCAACAACCTTTGCTCCATTGCCAACTCATAGGTCAACTTCACCTTTTGCCAAATCTCTACTCCTTTTTAGCCCCTGCACATTAGTACAAATGTGAGAACCGCATCCAGTATCTAATACCCATGATGCAGAAGTAGATAAATTAATTTCAATAACAAAAATACCTGAATTTGAAGTCTCTACTCCATTATTCTTATCTTCCAGGTACTTTGGGCAATTTCTCTTCCAATGTCCGGTCTTACCGCAATGGAAGCAAGTGCCCTCCTTTGCTATTCCTCCACTAGGCTTCAAAACAGGAGGAGTGGGTTTGGGTTTGGCAACTTCCTTGCCTTTCCCTCTACCACCCTGTTTGATGGGCCTCTTGTTCTGTTTCTTTCCATTACTGACCATCAGAATGGATTTCCCTTTTGTCTTCATATTCTGCTCAGCAGTTCTCAACACGCCTAGCAGTTCTGGAAGACTTTTGTCCAAGTCATTCATATTGAAATTCGGGACAAACTGACTGAAGCTCTCTGGCAACGATTGCAAGATCAGATCAATCGCAAGTTCTTTTCCAAGGGGAAACCCTAATCTGTCAAGGTTCTCCACATACCCAATCATCTTGAGTACATGGGGACTTACAGGGGCTCCCTCAGCTAACTTGTTGTTAAAAAGGGACTTTGAAACCTGAAACCTCTCATTTCTTGCTTGCTCTTGATAAAGCATTTTCAGATGTCCGATCATATCGAACGCAGACATGTTCTCGTGTTGCTTTTGCAACTCAGAGTTCATGGTAGCAAGCATGAGGCAAGCGGTTTCATTGGCATCATCGAAATGCTTCTTATAAGCATCTCTTTCTGCCTTTGGTGCAGAACTAGGAGGTTCCTCCTCAGGAACTGGTGTCTCCAAGACATACAGCTTCTTATCGTGCTTGAGGACAATCCTCAGATTACGGTGCCAATCCAGGAAATTTGTCCCAGACAATTTTTCCTTATCTAGGATGGATCGCAAAATATTGTTCGATGTGTTTGTTGTCATGGTAATCTACAAGAGAAATATGAAAATATAAGTATCATTAAAACAACATATTTAATTAGGCCTTTAATCAAATATGCTCCCACTATTTTATTCAAAACAAATGACCCTCATCATTTGATTCGGAAAATCCCGTTGGAAGACTTTCTAGTGGGTCGAGATCCATGTTTCACTTTGTTTTAAGTCAGCGTTAGGCTGATTACACAAAACTAAGTTATTTAGGTAGGAACTCCTTCCAATTGTATCTCATACAACTCTCGAATATTTTCAATTGGGTGAATAACTCCTTATTCTGATCCATCACATGAATCATTCCCAATTCTTGCTTCTAAACATATATAAACTTATTATAATTTGTTTAGTTAAGTTTGACCCATTGTTTTAGCAATTGGATATTACAATTATCCCATCACACCTTACTAATATAGAACATGCACCTCGCGTAGGCGAAACCTACAATGCTCGATACTAGTCTTGATGAGTGCTAAAAATTGGAAAGCATAAACTTAATATTTAATTTTGAGGGAATTTGTTATTAGTTTGATCTCACCGGCTTAACATGCAAAACGTCTCTCACATGCATCAACATACAATTACATGCATCAACATACATATAAAAAAGATACAATTATGGCCCCTAACGCAATTGTTCTCTCAAGCCAATGAGATAACCTAAGCTAACCTAATAACGATCTAAGCTTCTCCAAGCATGATCTCCAAGGTTATCCTCCTTTAATATTGAATACTTCCTTCTTCTTTTTTTTCATAACATAATATTACATTACATATAAGAAAACTCGTTTTACATACGAGGGAGTGAGATGAGAAAAGAAGTTACATAAAGAGATTGAGAGAGAGGCACGACACGCAGGCCTTATTCAAAAATCCCAAAACAATAATAAAGGATAAACTAAGGCCATAACTGATCACCACAAATAAATAATAATAAACACACTTTTATTATTAGTTTAAAATTCCGATAATTAAATAAACTAAATTAAATTTCGGCTGATTGATCACACTTTGCAGACTTAGCTGGGGGTTCCGCTTCCCGGTCAGCGGACGGTGGTTCCGCTGACCGTTCAGCGGACGGGGGTCAAGGGGGCAGCACCTCCTTGCGGGGTTGTTAGGGGCAGCGCCCCGACGAAAAATTTTATGAACACTTCATTGTATTTCACGTCGTTTCCTGCACAACTTTTGTGCATTTACAACCCCAACCGGAAAAGTCTGCGGCAATACAACACTTGTACTGCCATTAATCCTAATGCAACAATTTCATGCCGTTATACACAACTCGATTGATAACTCAATATGATAGATCAACATGTCATTGCTTCACCATACTAACGTTGGATTCCGAAGCGAATGAAAATGATGATCTTTCAAAAGAATTACAATCCTTATGTGATTGAATGGATGAAATCAAAATAGTATATCCCATATACCATCTTTGCATCAGAATTTCTTATATCTTATATAAAAGTGATCGATATAATTGTGTAACCTATGGATGATCAATGTATCGCACAACTTCACCATACTAATGTCGGTTTCTGAAGCATAATCAACATCAATCATCCAAATCGTACACAACAGATGCCAAATTTAATTAATCGTTTATTGTTAAATTCATTCTGTGTTTTAATCGAATCAAATACAAAAAAGACGGAAATTTAACAGCTATCAGATCCATGGTTTCGTAAGTGGCTCTGATACCACTGATGGAAAATTGCGATCTAAACGCAGCGGAAAACAAAAATTTCCTTTAGTGATCCTTACGAATGAGCATGGTCAGTGATAAAATCGTTACCTCTTTGTGGCGATTCAGATCTTTGATGCAGCGATCACAAGCGTTGATGAAGTGCAACGCCTCTACTCAGTCCACACGAACAGCTTCCGGTCACAGTGCTAGCTGCTTACGAACGGAATTATTTGAGTGAGAAAAGAGAATCAAAAACGAAATTGCATCAAGTGAAAGCTTCATCACAAGGGTTCCTTTTATAGACTCTCTTGTGGGCTGCGGGCTAAAAACCCAATTCACATGATCCATAATAATATTATATATTATTATAATAACTATTATTATAATAAATATATTTATTTTATTATTATTTTATAACCATTATAAAATAACAATAATTATTATTATATTATCCGAATTTCTATTTTTCACTTAAGTGCACCGTACCTTATGGTGTTCCTTTGATTTCTCTATCTCTCATCAAACTGTCCTTATGTGTGTGACCCTGTAGGATTTCGTAACGTTGGTAATTATATTAAATTATATATTTAACATAATAAACAGTAAGCGGTATCTAGCAACACATCACTGCTACCCAAGTCACGAAAATGTCATGTGATCTGACAAAACCTTTTTCGTGATAATATATGTTTGTACAATTACCCTTTTGCCCCTATGTCTATATTGAACACAAGGCATACACTGTGTCATCCTTGTCCAGTTCAATATTGGGCCCTTAGACATTTCTCCTGTTATGCAGGATTGGCAAATTCCATCTAGGACACTCATGTCCCTCAGCATGCTTCGTGGAGTGCCCATCAACTGTCTTTATGATCATCCAGTTACGGATAATGTTTGATCAACAATAAAGCACCCGACTCTACATCTAGGGTCCATAGTGGTTTCAGGTCGAAGGGTGGTAATACACCATTATCACCATGAGAATAACTTATGACACTTTGCATAACATACTATGTAGTATTCTCATAGCGGGTCAATCCGGTATAAATATTACTCCTAATATTTATACCTATGTCAAGACTTGATAACTCTTTATCCATGATCCATGAGATGTGATCATCAGTCTATCTTCATAATAGTCTCAATGCTTTTAATGTTATCCCACTTTGCAATAAAGCTTGACTACGGATATTTTAAGAATAATGTCTTTATGTTTAATGGGATCTCATGATTAAGTCACACTTAACATTTCATTAAACAGACTAACTATTCTAGGGACTTTATTATTCTGAAAGACAAACATAATAAAGAAATGCCTTTTATTATTAAACGAATAATCCAATACAAGTACCAAAAAGTATTGGCCTCTAGGGCTTACACCAACACAGTCTACTCTTTGTGGGGCTGGAGATAAACATCTTCGTATTCAGCCATTCTCTTTAACTCTTCGGGGACTTCTAACTCTTCGTCATTATCTTCTTCAGCTTGAAAGACAAATGAACCACTAGTAGAAGGAGCCGAAGGATCATAGGATTCTGTGGTTGATGGAGGTATTCTGTATGTTTTATTTTGGAACAATTAGGCACACACACAGACATGCAGATGAAGGGTTGTTTTTATTTTTCAAAAAAGATTTCCATTTTTCTTTTAACAAAAAGAGTGAAAATAATGTGCAAAACAAATAGCAAGAGTTTTAACAAAAACACTTTTTTCATTAATGATTTTCAAATTTTGCAAAGTGGCCCAATACAAAATAATTCGCAGGCCTTGGGCAAGACCAGGAATTTTTAAAGGAAAACACAAAGCTAACAAAGAGTGAATTACTCTAAAGGTAAAAAGATGGGAACTTCCACATCCTCCCAATTGCGCAACGCTGCTCCTCCTCTAGTTATTAGACGATCCAGATTACCATCTTCATCTTCAGCGATAATGGCATTGACTTGCACGCCGCCACTAGTGAATATCTCATTCAAAGACTTCTTCTTCATGGTGCTTTCTTCTAGCTCGCCTTCTAGAGTCGGTTTGTAACCCAACCCTTGTCGATCATTTTTTGCTCGAGCATTGACCTCGATGACCTCTCCCCATCCCAATGGGACTCCAGTTTTCAGTGCTGCCTTAATACTTTGAGCAGAGGTAAATGATGGCCCACGGGTTATGTCCGATTCATCAACTAGAACAGCGTAAGCTATTTCTAGTGCTTGGAAGGCCGTCTCGAGGGAGTCTTCATTAGCCTCAATATACCGAAATGATGACAAGTTTCTCACCATTAAGTCTTCTTCTCCATGGACAATGACCAACTGGTCATCCACAACAAATTTCATTTTTTGGTGGAGAGTGGAAGTGACAGCGCCAGCTGTGTGAATCCATGGTCTTCCCAGTAGACAACTGTAGACCGGATTAATGACCATCACCTAGAAGGTGACTTCGAAGATTTATGGTCCAATTAGGATAGGAAGATCGACTTCTCCTATCACAGTTCTCCTGGATCCGTCAAATGCCTTGACTATGAGAGAAGTTGGCCTCATGGTAGCGCCTTGATACGCCAGCTTGGCCAAAGTCCTTTTAGGCATTACGTTGAGTGCTGATCCTGTGTCGACAAGAACTCGGGACATTGTATCCTCTTCACATTTGACTGACACATGTAGAGCACGATTGTGCTTACGCTTCTCAGCTGTCAGATCGTTATTGTCAAAGCTTAATATGTTGCAGGCAGTGATATTTGCTATAATGGAGTCAAACTGCCCCACTGTAATATCTTTATGTCATACCCCAAATTTGTCCTACCTGTATATATCTTTCATCTGTACATCCACCCAGTAACACTATCCCAAAATAAAGTGGGTTGTCTCTGCTTCCATTCTTCTTACTGCTTAATCCAGGTTGTTGCAAAGATACGTTTGAGGCTACCAGAGAAATGATGGGTGCAGTATGGATTGAAGTTCAGTATTGGCCAAGCAGGGGATTTAGTTTCATATTAAGGATGTGGTACAGGGTTCAGGTGAAGATTCAATTAGGGTCTCGCGCAAAATACTGAGATCTATGTGGATCCTGACTTGTTCAAGATGAGCCCAAATTATTGATTTAATGTTCAAATTCAAATGGTCAGGTTCAACTACATTCAAACTCCAAACTCGTGGCAAAATTTCAAATTCAATGGCATCGATTTACGTCGAGCTTCAGGTCCATTCCAAGTTTGATGTCCAATATCCAAGTTTATTTCAAGATTCAAGTTACAACTTAATTTGGAAATAAGTTTCAAGTTTTATTAAGAATCTATTTTCAAATTACACAAGTGAAATCCAAGATTCTTTACTACACAAGAGGTGTAAAGACCAAAGGCCCAATTACATGATTTACAAAAGAAAGTCCATTTTCCATAATTGAAGAAGTCCATGTCTTTGTATTCAATTACAATTTCACAAAGAAGAATGGAATAAAAGAGAAGGGGTTATCCTTGGGCAGCTTTATGCACACATGCTTGCTACATATTTATTATAGAAAATTCAAGGAAGGATATTATAGAAAATTCAAGAAGCTATCTTGTTACATAATAAAAACCTATTATAAGAAGAAAAGTTGTTTTTTTTTAAACACACGCGTTTTGCACCCCATGTGTATCAGTGTTGCTCCCCAAACCAGGACCCACTATGAGGAACATGTTGTGTGAAGCCCGGCAACGACTATGCAACAGACTGCAAAAGGACATCAATTTCATACCCCAACGCACCACAGGACAGGACAACAACCTTGCAATTGGGAGGAATCCCCACTACTTGTACCATTCTGCAAAACACATTAAAACATGTACAAAAATCAGCCACACAAATTTCTACAAAAATGAAAATCAGACCACGTTGCACAAACTGTACGAGAAAACCGCATAATGGTACATATTGCCCAGGACAACAACAACGACACTATTTTTCAGCAGCAAAAACCATCAAAACGGTTCCTCATAAACCCGCGTGAATGAACCCTCAGCTACACCAAGAATAAATCCGAAATTACCCTCAATCTGTATGATAAAACCGAAATTTTCTTTCATTCTGAAGGGGGGAGAAAACCTGCATAATGCTTATTATTTTTTCCTCTCCTGCTAAAAAACCAAAGCATCAATATTTTACCAAAAAAACTGAACATTACCTTCTATCAATCTTCCAACCTTTATCTTCCTCCCTTCAACCTAAACCTCACGAATGGACCCTTCATTCTTCTTCACTTTCAAACTTCAACAATCCTCTCTCTTTCTGAAGAACTGTGGCTCTTCGCTCTCACAGAGAAAAAACATTTCCATAAAACTCTTCTTCAACCTTCTGTAAGCCTCTTTCTCTTCTTCAAATCTTCAAATTCACAGCTCGGATCCCACACCCACATCAGAAAATAGAAGAAGAATGAGATTCAATGAGACCCAAACACTATCCAAATTTTGATACACCGCCAACCCTTTTCGAACCCGTTTTCTCAGTCAACAACAACTCCCAAACACCCACTCATACAAAAACCGTACCTGCAAAAACACAACAAATTGGTTAGGGCTTTCATTCCGCAAAAGCACAAAAACGGGAATTGACGAACTGAGAAAGGAGGAGCGAAAACCAACTCTGTGAAATATCTCTCTCAAAAGCCCTTATCTTTTTTTTTACCGAGACAAACCTTATTCAACTTCATTTTTACTTAGAACTCCAACATCAACGATAAAACGGTCTCAGAAACCCATTTCTCATTCATCGATCCTCCCTTCTTCATCTTCTCACTCCTCCATTCAATTTCAACCCAAAATACCCCTCAAGAAACGCACCCAGAAAATTCCTTCGCCATACCCAGAATTCATTAACTTCCAAAACCCATTTTGTTCCTTATTCACCTTACCTCCAACCAGCAACAAGCCTCAAACCCCCAACTATAACGATTCATTAAACCCGTGAAATAGAGAAGAAAGTTGAGGTAGAGATGAAGAGAAACATCAAGAGGTGAACGTAAAACAAACATGTTGCGAAATCAAACAAATTGGAGCGAGATTATTAAACGAATAAGGTTAAAACTTGTGGTGGCTCGATCCCGTGTAAAAAAAATTCGTTGTGGTTATGGTGTTTTCTTTTCGATTGCGTTCTTTCACTCTTATTCACGATTACCGAAGCATCATACATTACCTTTGGTTGTGGGTTTGGATCTGATTAGGTTTTTACTTCCAACATGTTAATGTAAACCAGATCCTTTTGTTTTTCCTTTGAGACACGGGTGGATGGATTCATGGGCCTTCAGGCCCATTTTCGTTTTCTGTAGCTGGGTTCACGGGCCTGTTGTTGTCCATTATTTTTTACCAAGCACCCATCTCAATTCGTTTCTACACCTCCCTCACTTTCAATTGGTTTCCTTATTTATTTTATTTTATTTTCTCATTTCTTTCTCAATTTTATTTTTGGTCGATGACGATACCCCAAGTTATAACTTTGTCAAATTATTGACAAATAATAACAAACCCGAGACCATTTTCTTTTTAACTTCTTTCATTTTCGAATTTTATCGATTTCTATTCATTTCTTGCTCATTTTGGTCAATGACAATTTTTAAGAATTATTATCGGTCAAAATATTGATGGATGATGATTTATTCGAGACTAATCCATTTTCTATTTCGTTTTTTCTCTTCATTTCTTTTTTTAATTCATTTTATTGAATCTTTGAAATCTAGCATTTTTGAACGATCATTATTGAGGTGTACACCTTAAATAATGTGTGGATCGACTTTTCGTTTTAGCATTCTCTTTTTGATAAAGAAATATTATAGGAATCTAGCATTCTGTGTGATATTTCCGTTGTTCATCCAAACATTTTTCTAATGAAAAAGGTGTCGTCGAGATCTAGCATCTCGATAATACCCTGATTAATTGATTGTGAGGCCTACGTCTCATTTACCAAATAATCGTCATTTCTCCTATACTTTTCAAATCCAATCTCGTATTCTCGCCTCTCGTACTACAAACTCTTTTCACACCCTTGATTTAATTCAATTTTTTTCAAAACACCTTTTTCGATTAAAACTCCGCAAGAAGGAGATTCTTGGAATCTAGCATTCCTTGAATTTTCGAGTGAATAATTCTCGAGGCACGCTCTTGAGTTGTTATCCACTCAACCTTTCGACTTTTTCAAACTCAATTATTTTCCAACGTTCTCCTAAGTCGAATGCTCGTACGCATTCGCAACCCATATTTCGTACACGCATTCACAACTCCTCGTGGTTTTGATATTGGAAGCACCCTTAGGGACCAATATCATTTCTCACAATCTAACCCTTGACACGTCGTCAAGTCGGTTCCATCTTCGGTCAAATCCTCGACACGTCGTCGAGCTACTTCAAAACAACTTCCTTTTGCCTTGCATTCCACTTTCGACTCAATCTTCTTACAAAACACTTTTTTTAAACTTACGAAAGAGGGATATTCTTATAATCTAGCATTCTTTGAATATTCGAATGAGTAACTCTCGAGGCGCGCCCTTGATTTGTTATTAGTTCATTCTTTCGATTTCAAAACATCCAACTCTTTATCTTCAACCTATTCAGTCAATTTCCGAAAGAACTGAGTTCTTGAAATCTCGCATTCCTTGAATTCTTGAGTGACAAGCTCTTGAGGCACGCTCTTGGGTTGCTTGTCAGTCACTCTTTCGTCTCAAACTCAACTTTAACCCAATTCAATCATGTTTCTTTTCGTGGACGTTACCACGAACTACGAACGCTCTGATTCTTTATTCATTCTTGAATATAAGATGCGTAGGCACAATATTGCGATGATCTTGGCGAGCACACTTCTATCTTCCTCCATCATTCCATCCAATTCTCCAATCCTTTCCCGTAGTCGAACTACGACGCTCTAATTTCTCATTCTTGTCCGAATGAGCATACGTAGGCACAAGGGCCCCAATCCTTGGCGAGCACCCCATCTTCTAACCACCCATCTCTCCTTAGCGTCTTTAACCTTTTAACCTACCAATTCTACCTTTATAATCGAGAAGAAAACAACCAAACCTAGACAACACTCTCCTCAAAATACCTTAAGAGGTTCCCGTTGAGTACAACGGACGTGAGGGGTGCTAATACCTTCCCCTCGCGTAACCGACTCCCGAACCCGGAACATGGTTGCGACAGCCCTGTTCCTATCCTTTCGTTTTTAAGAGGTTTTCTCGATATTTTCCTCTCCCGTTTATTCGGGAAAAATAAAGTTCGGTGGCGACTCTGTTGAACCGCATTTTCCGCGCCTTTCGCGCGAGGGTCGTTTCTCCGAAATGTCTCCGTGATTTTTCGAGGTGCGACAGCTGGCGACTCTGCTGGGGACATTGCTCCATGCAAAGAGAGAGTCGAGCCTATCTTTTGGTTTGTGAGGAGTGTTTATTTTTTATTTTGTTTTCTTCCTGTTTATGTATTTGTTCTCTTCTGGATTTTATTTGTGCTTGTTATCTTGGTTGCCTGCTGGTTCTTGGGATGACATCATGAGTAAAGCTCTACACCCGAGCTTCGGTAAAAGCAGAGAGAACACATAGTTTAGAATTGGTAGTTGAGTAGTGTTAGTCTCGAAGGACTCGCTCCTTATAGGCCTAGCATGAAAGCTCATCCAGAGGAGACCTATTCGTAGATCTTGTTGTAACACAGCTAGCCTGTTGCACGACTTGATTAATGAAGGGTCCATGATTCTGGGAACCCTTTTTAGCACCAGTTCCAATATTGGTGGTCGTGTAGTGTTAGTCTCCAAGGACTCGCTCCTTGTGCGCCTAGCATGAGGACCCCGCTCAGGAGAGACCTTATCGTCATTATCGTCGTAATACAACCAGCTTGTTGCGTGACGCTAATATGACTAGTGTCCGTGATCCTGGGAACCAAACGTAGAAACCATCCCGTAAGTGGGTTTATGGGTAGAATTTTTAGATCTTCCCGTATAGATTGTACATGTCAGTTTTTTGATCGGAAATTGTGGTTGTGTATCTGTTACAGTTATCAGCTCCAAAATTGTTTGATTGTGATCCTGTGATCCTGGATCTTGTATCTTGCATTGCATCTTGCATATCATTTGCATTGCATTTCATATGTTGTGCATTTTGCATTTCCAGTCCTTCAATAGAATCTTATGTCTTCGTTCCTTCCTCTCCAGTAAATCAAGCTGATTCCTCGACACCAGTACGCGACTAGAGCCAATACAAGACGAATGATGGAGCAGATTCAGCAGGAGCAAGCTGCCTTCAGGGAAGAGTTGGATTCTATGAAAGGAAAGATTGACCAGATCCTCGAAGCCATCCTTGCGGCCAAAAGAGAGGAAGAACAGCGTGAAGCTGCTGCCGTCGTCAACAACAATGGTCAAGGACAAGGGTCTAGTGCTATCCCTTTGGTTCCAATTCCAAATCCCCATGGGATGTTGTTGAATTTCAATAACGCAGCCGAAGGAAACACTTCCCAGCCAATCCCAGCGCCTGGAGTTACTGTTGGAGCTATCCCGCAGGCTCAACCTACTGTCGTGCAGATCCTAGCTCCCCATACTGAAGATACTCTGATGGATCATTATGACGATGTTCAAAATTATCATGCTGCCATCCCCATTTCCAGTCCTGTTGCCGCTCAGGATTCAGAAGCCATGAAAATGTGTCGAGATCTAGCCGAGAAACTCCGAGCCATGGAGGGGCACAGTTCAAATTCTTTTAGTGCTTTGGAATTATGCTTGGTGCCTGATGTTGTCATTCCTCCCAAGTTCAAGGTGCCCAAATTTTCGAAGTACAGAGGTCTCAATTTCCCGAATATTCATCTGAAGATGTACTGTTGCAAGATGGCTGCCTATGCCAGAGACGAAAAGCTCATGATCCATTGCTTCCAAGACAGCTTGTCTGGGGCATCACTCGAATGGTATATGCAGCTGCAACGTAATAGTGTGCGCACTTGGGCCGAGCTAGCCGATGCATTCATCAAGCAGTACAAGTATAATACCGATCTTGCTCCGAATCGTACCCAGCTTCAAAGTATGACTCAGAAGGATAATGAATCCTTCAAGGAGTACGCGTAACGATGGAGAGAGCTAGCCGTAAGGGTGCATCCACCTTTGGTTGACCTTGAACTGATTGACATCTTCATGGGCACCTTGCAAGGCCAATACTATGAGAAGCTGATCGGTAGTGTCTCCGCTGGATTCTCTGACTTGTTGATCGTCGGTGAGAGAATTGAAGAAGAGTTGAAGAGTGGAAAGATCCCGGGAGGTTCTAATAGCCAAGCCAATGCCAAGAAGCCTTTCAACGGATACAAGAAGAAATAGGGCGAAACAAATGCCATCTCTTTGCAGAAAGGGCAAGCTTCTCAACAAGCTCCCGCTCATATGCCTTATCAAGTTCCCTATTATCAGTATCTGTATGTTGCTACTGCGCAATATGCTCCAATGCCTTATCAGCCAGCTATTCAAGCAGTGCAAGCTCAGATGCCACAGCAACAGGCCTACAACCAGCAAGGATTTCAGTATCCTCCTCAGCAACAGCAGATGCAAGCTACTCAGCAACGACAAGGTACTCGCCCACAGCGTCAGCAGAGAACATGGAGGCCAGATAGAGTCTTTGATCGTCTACCAATGACATATGCTAAAATCTTTGCTCAGTTGATGGAGAAGAAAGCTGTTGTTCCGAGAGATTTGGCTCCTCCAACTGTCATTCCTATCGATTACGATGCAAATGCTCATTGTGAGTTTCATAAGGGCGCTCCCGGTCATACCATTGAGGACTGCAGAGCTTTCAAGCACATAATTCAAGACATGATCGGCAGGGATGCTATCAATTTCAATGGGAAGTCTCCAAATGTCATCAACAATCCAATGCCACCAGCCAACTAGTGCGAACATCAGATCAAGCAGAGCCAAGTTCATTTCTCGAAGAAGGCAGTCGTGTTGCCATTTCATCTTTAGCATTTTCTTATATTTGTCTTTGTTTGTTTAAGTATTGTATGCTTTGAACAATTGCCATTCGTATTTTGTTTTCATTAATGTATTGTTTATGCATGTTTTGAATTAGTTATGTCGTATTCACTCATTTTCACTTATCATTGGCACATTTATTCACTCCACTCTATTATTGTTGTTTAGCATGATTTGAGGGAGGATGATGAAAACAAGATACCCATAATTGCAAACCGTATGCTTTCAGATAGAATCTCGTCAATGATATACAAGCATTGCTTCAATCCCCCAAACACCAGAGATATAAGGAGTTAATCCCTAGTAAACCACTTCGAGCCTAGGAGTAGCAGTTTCCTTCGGATATTCAAACCCTTTACATTCAACCCGGGGCAGGGTAGTGTTCAGTCAATTCAACCCCGCACATGAATCAAGGCAAAATCCAGAAGACGACTGTTTATCAATGACTCATGACGTGGCAGTCACAATCCTCCAACAAAATCCAAAAAAAAAAATCAAAAGTCTGCTAAGTCAAACACCTCAGAGGGGACTTAGGCAAAATCAAGACAATCCCGATGGATCTGACAAGCAAAATCAATCCATGCAAAAGTTAGGGATCAAAAACAAAAACAAAAGAGGACCCCGAAACCCTCGACAAAAACAAAGTAATATTCAGTGGCCACCCAAATTAAAAGGGTCACTGGCATCCCTCAAAAACCAAAATAAAGTGATTGCCACATCGAGCAAATCTTGAACCTTCAAGTTTGCACCGTCAAGCATGTGCAGAATTAACTAAAAGTAGGACTGGAGATCGTTAAGAAGAATGGGTGGGTACAAATCATACTTTGAGCCTAACATCCTTTGTTTCATAACCGCGAACCAGACCACGTTACAACCCTCAAAAGACCTAATTGAGGCGAGGTTTATTCTGAAAGCATAACATCGCAAGGTTGCGTAACCTGACTCCTCACATGATTGTTAATCATCAACATTGGTGTCATTATTCTTGCAACATCTTTTCGCACTAATCAAAATCAGCACAACGTCTGGGCTAATGCCCATTCGTTTCTCACTATCGCGACACTCTCAATAAATGATACTTTTTTCAAAACTTGCACCAAACTTTGCATTAATATTACCATTTGTGAATGTACAATTTTAATTGCAAATCAGTGCTAGGTATTCAAAGACATTCCAACAAAAGGCAATCAAGGAAGAATTTAAATCCAAGTGGCCGACACGAAGAAAGACTACCTCAGAACCCACAGGATGGGGCAAATCACTCAATAGCTCGAGCAGGGGCAAGTCATCCGAGTTCAACCTCCATATGTCAGAGCTGGTTAATCTGGGGCGGACTAGTTAACAAGTTTAGACTGGGGCAAGGCCAAGTCATCCCGACCATCAAGCAGAGTTGCGACCTTCTCTGAAGAAAATTCACAACCACCAAGTACCCAGGCTTGGGACATCTAGTGCATATTCTGCTCTAATCAAGACATCTCCAACGAACTGCGTGTCGAGGAAATCAATCCCTCCCACCACCCAAAGTCCATTTCGCATTGGCAACTACCAAAAGTCCACCACGTTGGCGTCTCCACCTACATTTCCAATCACCCGTCTACATCATATGCATCATACGCATTGCATTCATCATCATAAGTATTTTGCATCATTTTGCATATCCAATCGTATCATACTTCCCCAGCTCTTGCATCTCCGCTCGTCAGCATTTGCATTTGCACTCCCATTCGTTATAGAACATCATTTTACATCAAGCATTAGCATACGCACGTCAAGATCCAAGATCAATTTCGAAGATTTCCAAGACCATCATCAGCCTAGTCAGGGGCATTCTCCGCAAGACTGTGGGTTTCTCCCACAAACTTCAAGAACTTCAAAGCAATCATCAGCCCAGTCAGGGGCATTTTTGCAAGACTGTGGGTTTCTCCCACAAAATTCAAAGACATTCAAAGCAAGATTCAGCCCAGTCAGGGGCATCTTTTTCAAGACCATGGGTGTTTCTCATGACATACTTCAACCTTGTGGTTGATCAGATCTTCAAATCAACATACAACCTAGTTAGGGGCATATCGTTCAAGGCCGTGGGCATCCCCATGAAGTCGTTCAGCCTTTTGTTAGGCAAATCCAAGACTTTCAGTGCAAGATTCAGCCCAGTCAGGGGCATCTTCAGCAAAACCGTGAGCGTTCCTCATGAAGTTATTCAGCCTTTTGTTGAGTAAAACAAGACATCAAGACAAACTCAGCCCAGTCAGGGGCATACTCTTCAGTGTTCATGGGTGTAACCATGAAATCATTTCAACATAACTGTGATCTCCAAGCAAGACGGTGGGCGTACCCCGTTGATTCATTTTAATCCAATCCTCCTCGTGGGTGTTCCCCAATGAGTTATATCCAACAAGCATGATCATTGTCAATTACCTCACTATCATCCTTTTGGGTGGTAGTGGCCTGTGTGTGTGAGTTTCGCTCCGTCATCCTTTTGGTGGGGGGTCTGTTATAGTCATTAATGATAGATTGCGCGATATTATTTGTGTTTCGCTCCATCATCCTTTTGGTGAGGGGTCTGTCATAGTCATTAATGATAGATTATGCGATATTGTTTGTGTTTCGCTCCGTCATCCTTTTGGTGGGGGGTCTATCATAGTCATTAATGATAGATTGCGCGATATTGTTTGTGTTTTGCTCCGTCATCCTTTTGGTGAGGGGTCTGTCATAGTCATTAATGATAGATTGTGCGATATTGTTTGTGTTTCGCTCCGTCATCCTTTTGGTGGGGGGTCTATCATAGTCATTAATGATAGATTGTGCGATAGTTTGTTTGTGTTTCGCTCCATCATCCTTTTGGTGAGGGGTCTGTCATAGTCATTAATGATAGATTGTGCGATATTGTTTGTTTGTGTTTCGCTCCGTCATCCTTTTGGTGGGGGGTCTGTCATAGTCATTAATGATAGATTGTGCGATATTGTTTGTTTGTGTTTTGCTCCGTCATCCTTTTGGTGGGGGGTCTGTCATAGTCATTAATGATAGATTGCGCGATATTGTTTGTGTTTCACTCCGTCATCCTTTTGGTGAGGGGTCTGTCATAGTCATTAATGATAGATTGTGCGATATTGTTTGTGTTTCGCTCCGTCATCCTTTTGGTGGGGGGTCTGTTATAGTCATTAATGATAGATTGCGCGATATTGTTTATGTTTCGCTCCGTCATCCTTTTGGTGAGGGCTCTGTTATAGTCATTAATGATAGATTGTGCGATATTGTTTGTGTTTCGCTCCGTCATCCTTTTGGTGGGGGGTCTATCATAGTCATTAATGATAGATTGTGCGATAGTTTGTCTGTGTTTCGCTCCGTCATCCTTTTGGTGGGGGGTCTGTCATAGTCATTAATGATAGATTGTGCGATATTGTTTGTTTGTGTTTCGCTCCGTCATCCTTTTTGTGGGGGGTCTATCATAGTCATTAATGATAGATTGTGCAATAGTTTATTTGTGTTTCGCTCCGTCATCCTTTTGGTGAGGGGGTCTATCATAGTCATTAATGATAGATTGTGCGATAGTTTGTTTGTGTTTCGCTCCGTCATCCTTTTGGTGGGGGTCTATCATAGTCATTAATGATGGATTGTGCGATAGTTTGTTTGTGTTTCGCTCCACCATCCTTTTGGTGGTGGTAGCCGTGTGTATTTCATCCCATCATCCTTTTGGTGATGTGGACTTTTTTCCAATTATTTACAGTTTGTTCAGAGGTTTACCTCATCTAGTATTTCAATTCCCGAGCATTTATTTTATTTTTGGACAAATTCGGGGTCATCTTTGTATCTAACTGACTTCTACCTTGAAAATTGAACATTGCAGCAATTCATCTTACTCAGTCTAAGCCAATTAGATAGGGGCATCAGTCATACCCCAAATTTGTCCTACCTGTATATATCTTTCATCTGTACATCCACCCATTAACACTATTCCAAAATAAAGTGGGTTGTCTCTGCTTCCATTCTTCTTACTGCTTAATCCAGGTTGTTGCAAAGATACGTTTGAGGCTACCAGAGAAATGATGGGTGCAGTATGGATTGAAGTTCAGTATTGGCCAAGCAGGGGATTTAGTTTCATATTAAGGATGTGGTACAGGGTTCAGGTGAAGATTCAATTAGGGTCTCGCGCAAAATACTGAGATCTATGTGGATCCTGACTTGTTCAAGATGAGCCCAAATTTTTGATTTAATGTTCAAATTCAAATGGTCAGGTTCAACTACATTCAAACTCCAAACTCATGGCAAAATTTCAAATTTAAATTTCACAAAGAAGAATGGAATAAAAGAGAAGGGGTTATCCTTGGGCAGCTTTATGCACACATGCTTGCTACATATTTATTATAGAAAATTCAAGGAAGGATATTATAGAAAATTCAAGAAGCTATCTTGTTACATAATAAAAGCCTATTATAAGAAGAAAAGTTGTTTTTTTTAAACACACGCGTTTTGCACCCCATGTGTATCGGTGTTGCTCCCCAAACCAGGACCCACCATGAGGAACGTGTTGTGTGAAGCCCGGCAACGACTATGCAACAGACTGCAAAAGGACATCAATTTCATACCCCAACGCACCACAGGACAGGACAACAACCTTGCAATTGGGAGGAATCCCCACTACTTGTACCATTATGCAAAACACATTAAAACATGTACAAAAATCAGCCACACAAATTTCTACAAAAATGAAAATCAGACCACGTTGCACAAACTGTACGAGAAAACCGCATAATGGTACATATTGCCCAGGACAACAACAACGACACTATTTTTCAGCCGCAAAAACCATCAAAATGGTTCCTCATAAACCCGCGTGAATGAACCCTCAGCTACACCAAGAATAAATCCGAAATTACCCTCAATCTGTATGATAAAACCGACATTTTCTTTCATTCTGAAGGGGGGAGAAAACCTGCATAATGCTTATTATTTTTTCCTCTCCTGCTAAAAAACCAAAGCAGCAATATTTTACCAAAAAAACTGAACATTACCTTCTATCAATCTTCCAACCTTTATCTTCCTCCGTTCAACCTAAACCTCACGAATGGACCCTTCATTCTTCTTCACTCTCAAACTTCAACAATCCTCTCTCTTTCTGAAGAACCGTGGCTCTTCGCTCTCACAGAGAAAAAACATTTCCATAAAATTCTTCTTCAACCTTCCGTAAGCCTCTTTCTCTTCTTAAAATCTTCAAATTCACAGCTCGGATCCCGCATCCACATCAGAAAACAGAAGAAGAATGAGATTCAATAAGACCCAAACACTATCCAAATTTTGATACACTGCCAACCCTTTTCGAACCCGTTTTCTCAGTCAACAGCAACTCCCAAACACCCACTCATACAAAAACCGTACCTGCAAAAACACATCAAATTGGTTAGGGCTTTCATTCCGCAAAAGCACAAAAACGAGAATTGACGAACTGAGAAAGGAGGAGCGAAAACCAACTCTGTGAAATATCTCTCTCAAAAGCCCTTATCTTTTTTTTTACCGAGACAAACCTTATTCAACTTCATTTTTACTTAGAACTCCAACATCAATGATAAAACGGTCTCAGAAACCCATTTCTAATTCATCGATCCTCCCTTCTTCATCTTCTCACTCCTCCATTCAATTTCAACCCAAAATACCCCTCAAGAAACGCACCCAGAAAATTCCTTCTCCATACCCAGAATTCATTAACTTCCTAAACCCATTTTGTTCTTTATTCACGTTACCTCCAACCAACAACAAGCCTCAAACCCCCAACTATAACGATTCATTAAACCCGTGAAATAGAGAAGAAAGTTGAGGTAGAGATGAAGAGAAACTTCGAGAGGTGAACGTAAAACAAACCTGTTGCGAAATCAAACAAATTGGAGCGAGATTATTAAACGAATAAGGTTAAAACTTGTGGTGGCTCGATCCCGTGTAAAAAAAATTCGGTGTGGTTATGGTGTTTTCTTTTCGATTGCGTTCTTTCACTCTTATTCACGATTACCGAAGCATCATACATTACCTTTGGTTGTGGGTTTGGATCTGATTAGGTTTTTACTTCCAACATGTTAATGTAAACCAGATCCTTTTGTTTTTCCTTTGAGACACGGGTGGATGGATTCATGGGCCTTCAGGCCCATTTTCGTTTTCTGTAGCTGGGTTCACGGGCCTGTAGTTGTCCATTATTTTTTTACCAAGCACCCATCTCAATTCGTTTCTACACCTCCCTCACTTTCAATTGGTTTCCTTATTTATTTTATTTTATTTTCTCATTTCTTTCTCAATTTTATTTTTGGTCGATGACGATACCCCAAGTTATAACTTTGTCAAATTATTGACAAATAATAACAAACCCGAGACCATTTTCTTTTTAACTTCTTTCATTTTCGATTTTTATCGATTTCTACTCATTTCTTGCTCATTTTGGTCAATGACAATTTTTAAGAATTATTATCGGTCAAAATATTGATGGATGATGATTTATTCGAGACTAATCCATTTTCTATTTCGTTTTTTCTCTTCATTTCTTTTTTTTTATTCATTTTATTGAATCTTTGAAATCTAGCATTTTTGAACGATCATTATTGAGGTGTACACCTTAAATAATGTGTGGATCGACTTTTCGTTTTAGCATTCTCTTTTTGATAAAGAAATATTATAGGAATCTAGCATTCCGTGTGATATTTCCGTTGTTCATCCAAACATTTTTCTAATGAAAAAGGTGTCATCGAGATCTAGCATCTCGATAATACCCCGATTAATTGATTGTGAGGCCTACGTCTCATTTACCAAATAATCGTCATTTCTCCTATACTTTTCAAATCCAATCTCGTATTCTAGCCTCTCGTACTACAAACTCTTTTCACACCCTCGATTCAATTCAATTTTTTTCAAAACACCTTTTTCGATTAAAACTCCGCAAGAAGGAGATTCTTAGAATCTAGCATTGCTTGAATTTTCGAGTGAATAATTCTCGAGGCACGCTCTTGAGTTGTTATCCACTCAACCTTTCGACTTTTTCAAACTCAATTATTTTCCAACTTCCTCCTAAGTCGAATGCTCGTACGCATTCGCAACCCACATTTCGTACACGCATTCACAACTCCTCGTGGTTTTGATATTGGAAGCACCCTTAGGGACCAATATAATTTCTCACAATCTAACCCTTGACACGTCGTCAAGTCGGTTCCATCTTCGGTCAAATCCTCGACACGTCGTCGAGCTACTTTAAAACAACTTCCTTTTGCCTCGCATTCCACTTTCGACTCAATCTTCTTACAAAACACTTTTTTTTAAACTTACGAAAGAGGGATATTCTTAGAATCTAGCATTCTTTGAATATTCGAATGAGTAACTCTCGAGGCGCGCCCTTGATTTGTTATTAGTTTATTCTTTCGATTTCAAAACATCCAACTCTTTATCTTCAACCTATTCAGTCAATTTCCGAAAGAACTGAGTTCTTGAAATCTCGCATTCCTTGAATTCTTGAGTGACAAGATCTTGAGGCACGCTCTTGGGTTGCTTGTCAGTCACTCTTTCGTCTCAAACTCAACTTTTACCCAATTCAATCCTGTTTCTTTTCGTGGTCGTTACCACGAACTACGAACGCTCTGATTATTTATTCATTCTTGAATATAAGATACGTAGGGACAAGATTGCGATGATCTTGGCGAGCACACTTCTACCTTCCTCCATCATTCTATCCAATTCTCCAATCCTTTCCCGTAGTCGAACTACGACGCTCTGATTTCTCATTCTCGTCCGAATGAGCATACGTAGGCACAAGGGCCCCAATCCTTGGCGAGCACCCCATCTTCTAACCACCCATCTCTCCTTAGCGTCTTTAACCTTTTAACCTACCAATTCTACCTTTATAATCGAGAAGAAAACAACCAAACCTAGACAACACTCTCCATAAAATACCTTAAGAGGTTCCCGTTGAGTACAACGGACGTGAGGAATGCTAATACCTTCCCCTCGTGTAACCGACTCCCGAACCCGGAACATGGTTGCAACAGCCCTGTTCCTATCCTTTCGTTTTTAAGTGGTTTTCTCGATATTTTCCTCTCCCGTTTATTCGGGAAAAATAAAGTTCAGTGGTGACTCTGTCGAACCTCATTTTCCGCGCCTTTCGCGTGAGGGTCGTTTCTCCGAAATGTCTCCATGATTTTTCGAGGTGCGACACTTTAGTAACGTGGGCTTGTGTCAGGATTTTGAGCAACGCCTGGCGGTGTGCTGGAGAGCTTAAAAGCAAAGCCATGACCGAGATCTTGGAGGGTGTTTGGTTTAGTTGGTCCACCACCTTGTAATCACTTCGTCGAATGATTCTCAAGAATTCTTCTTCGTCGTTCTTGAGACTTTCTTTTCCTCTAACTAAAGGTTCTTTGGCAGCGACTGCCTCTAGAATAGGCTTCTGAGGAACAGGAGTTTTTTAAACAGAAACTGCTGGTGGAGGAGCCTCATTATATGTTCGAGGTTGGTAGATGCGACCACTCCGGGTCATTTTGCTTCCACCGGCAATGTTAGCCACACTTGCTGGTTTCTTTTCTTTGAAAATCCCCTCACACCATGAATAGTCTTGTTTTGGTGTCACGGCTCTTGGGTGAGGCTTGGATCCTCCCCTCGGCTCAAACCTAGTTTGTCCCCTCCCGAATTTCGGGGGAGCATCGTCGCGGAATACTGGCCGGACGTTCTTGTTGTTGTTGTTGTTGTTGTTGTTATCATTCCTGAATACAACTCTTTTGTTGGGCTCTCCTGGTATGTTAAACACAGGTTCGATGACTGCCACATCTTCTTCCTTTTTTCGGTGAGTGATTTCTATCATTCCCTGTTCAATCATGGATCGAATGTCTTTTTTCACAGCGTCACAACCCTCAGGATTCAACATACATTCTTTGCAATTTTTGTGAGATGTCTTGAGCGACCATGCCTGAGCAAGGCGTTTGTGTAGGTCTGCTAACGGCACTTTGATCTCACCAACAATGGTAACTTTCTTATCTTCTGACCCTTCCCCTTCTTCAATAATGGCATTGACTCCACCATGATTTGGCAGAGGGTTGCTCTTTACGTTGGGGTGATTATCTTTGAAGGATAGAATTCTTTTTTCAATTAGTTCACGAACTAGATGCTGAAGGGCGAAGCAGCCTTCGAGATCGTGGCCTGGAGCATTCTCGTGAAATGGGCAACGAGCATTTGCGTTGTGTCGCTACTGCGAAAATCGGCGCCGGCAATACAGAAGAGTCGCCACCGTGCGTTATTTATCCCAAAGGAGGGAAAGGAAACGCTCGAAGTAATCCTAACGCAAAGACGGGAAAAGGTATGGTCATCGCAACCAAAACCTGGATTCGGGAGTCGGTTACGCAAGGGGAAGGTATTAGCACCCCTCACGTCCATCGTACTCGATGGGATCCACGCTTGCTTGGTTGTACGGATTACACTTCTATCTAAACTAAAGGATGAGGTCTGAAAAGAAAAGAAAACATGACTCGGCAAAGCATCACACTTTATGCCTACGTATTCCCGTCTGGAACGAGAAATCAGAGTCAACGTAGTTCGCCTAACTACGGGTGAAGGTGGGGAAGGTTGCTCGCTAGGATAGCGCATCCTATGCCTACGTACTTCCACACTGCATGGAAGATCAGAGCAAACGTAGTTCGGGCTAACGCACGACACAAGATGTTCAAGTGTCTTTTATGAAAAATCTCACCTTAAACAAGGGTTTTCTTATTGCAAAAAAGTTGATGTTTGTTCAAATCTTTTGACGGAAGAAATGAATTGATTTTGCTATAACCTTTATTAATGTTTTCTGTTGTTTTGAAGAAAGAAGAGATGACACTCTACAAATCCTAGGGTTGAAAAGGGGATAAAATCTACCCTAATGTTATCATACATGGGTTAGCTCCTAATGTCTATCATGTTACTCTCTTGCACAGAGAAAAACAGAGATCCTAAGGGATAAACGGAAACAGAAACAGCAGATATATACAATAAAGCAGTAAAATGCATGGATGCAACAATACAAGCGAGGCAAGGGAGTCCCACTCAACCTCGAACCTAGAAAACAATAGGCAAAAGTGAACAGAATTCACTTTCAACCTAACAGGTTAAACAGCAAACAATACAGTCAGGGAAATTCAATCAATACATCAAGAATTATAATCAGCAAAAATAAACAGCAAAAGCAGTCTTCATCCACATCTGTCTTCAAGTCATCATCAACTATCTACAAGCTTCAAGCAAGCATCAGTCTTCATCTTCACAGCCTTCAAGCCAGGTCTTTGTCTTCAATCTCCCCATGGCTTTTCTTCAAGTCCCAATCTCTAAGCTGAGGAACCAATCACAAGAATGAACTGGGGTGTTAAGCAATTAGTTGACCACCAAAGGTGGCAAACAGACTGCTAACAACACCTAGGATATTTTCTCTCAAGAGTTCTATCTCTTAGACACTATCACCAAGCCTTCCAAAGGAAGGGGGTGAATGTCTTAGAGAGACTCTGCATCATAGAGAGGGATGGAGGCAAACAAGACCTTCCATGTTTGTGAATCAAATTTTCTACTCTAGAGCTCTGCCTAACTCCTAGATCCTATAACCTTCAACAGCTGCCAGCAAGAGATACTCCTCATCAACTCTGGAAGTTGGTCTTCATTCCCTTTGATCTTCAAATGGGCTTCATCAGCACAGTCTTCAACTCAAACCCCAAGCCCCAAGCAAGCCCAATACCCCACACAGTCAAATAATAACCCTAGAGAGGGCACACCACACAGTCAATCAAATACAAGCAATATACTAATAGTAATAGGGGAAGCCTAATATTTTCTAAGGGATCTATTATCTACCCATAAACCCTATAGTCCCATACCCCAAAATTCAATCTACAATTCCTAAAAGAAAGGATCTATCTCACCTATGTTATATCTAAACCCTAATTTTAACCACTCTAATCTCACCTAATCAAATCATCTAAAAATTAATCCTAAAATTATGAATTAAATTTTATATACAAGCTAAAGTCCTAAGTTAATCACCCTAAAAAGAATGGATCCAAAATGTAAAAGCATCTAACTAAACTAAAATCAACAATAACAAGTGCTAAACTAAATCACTTAAAAAGCTATTAAAAAGAAAAATACACAAAAAATACTAAAATGAAAAGAAATGCTAATTTTAATATTTGATAATTTTCTTAACAGAAATATGAAACCAGCACAAAAGAAGCAATTAAAAATAAGCTTTTTTCAATTTTATATGGATTTTACAAAATGAAGAAAATATAAGAGAATTAAAAATCACAAAATGAAATAAATTGGGGAGGGGGTGTCACAAGCAACTGCGCTCAGTTCAATTATCTAGCTGGGCTGGAAACTGGGGGTGGCGTTAGTAATGTGCGCAGGGCCCATTTGGTTTCAGAAATTAAATCAAAATTTAAAAGAAAAAGAAAGGACGCGCGGTGCATGTAGTAACAAATTCCAGTTAAAATTGAAATGGGCTTGAGATAGGGGGTGGGGATAGAAGGTTTGGACTCAGGCCCACGCGTTTCAATTAATAAAACGCAACGTTTTCATTATAACATTTCCCTCCGTTTCTGAAATCAAACGTAAGCCACTGGATTAGCTTGAGAGTCAAAGTCCAACATGTGATCCCACGGTCCTCCTTCATCTCCTACCTCTAGAAACCCTAGGTTCATAAAAAACCCTCTCCATGCATGAACCTTCCATCCCTCTGTTCTCCCTCGATTCTCAATGAAACTCCATCATTCCAAAACCAAAAATGCTCTGCATCTCTCCCTCTACACAACCATAGCATTATTTTCCTCTAAAACTCAATCAACATTCAAACCCGATAGGTAGAGAATTCTGGTTCCACCATTTTGCACTGATATCAATCATTCCAATTCTTGCTAACTCTTACCCTAACACAATCTACACGCCATGCTGATCATTCTGAGCTATATATCTAAGATTATCGCGCCATATCCTAGGTGTTCTAAGCCCTAACAGTTTTGGTACTCCAATGGTAACTTCCATGAAATGCCTTCAAACTCAACAGAAATGATCCTCTAACTATTCCTAACCATTCTAACTTAATGATTCTACCTTATTCTAACTAAATCTATCCAATTCGAAAGGAAAACTAACCTGGTTTAAAGTTGAAAACAGGTGGAGTAGATCTTGAATGCACAGCTTACAATGCTTGGGAATTGATCAATAAGCTTGATTCTTGGTTCTGTATGCAATATTTCTTGCTCAAACCTCTTGGATCTTGCAATCACAATCTTCTTGCACTTTGGATGATGAAGTTGGTAGCACACGATTTCTTCCTCAATTCAAACAGATTTTGATGGAAATTTGATCCTTGAATGATGTAGATGATGATAGGATCAAGAAGTGTAGAAAATGATGAAGATTTGATGGAGTTTGAAGTGGATTTGCAAAATGGAAGAATGAGATGAAACTTGGTATTTTGATCAAAATGAATCACCAACCCTTGAATGAAGCCACTCTACCCAATATATAGATGATCATAGAACACTCTAGAACTTGGTAGAAACTTCTTGTGCACCATTTCCTTGAGTTTTGACATATGTTAACTTCATACATAAGTAACCAATGGTATCTCTCAAACTTTGCCCTAAACTCAAAAATCTACTTTTGCCAATGTTCTTAAAACATTTTTTCCAATAAAAATGACCTATAAATTCATCTCATTTGGCCATGGTATGAAAAATCTCAATTTTAGGTCACTTTTATTCATTAAATTCACTTTTAAATGACCAAATTTGGAACCTTGAGCTATGAGAATTTACAATCTTTCATGATCACTTTTCTAGACTCAAAATGTCATTTGGAGCAAGTTTTATGTTGTGAAGTTTTTCATTTGAAGCTTCCTTGTATGAGTTTTGGGCATAGGCTAAGAATGACCTGTAATTCTCAAATGACCAAAATACCCTTTGCTTGCCAAGGACATAAGTAGAGTTCCACAAATCATATGAAGGCATACCATACCTTCCTAGAAAACTAAGACAATGAGGAACAACTCTCATGTTGTACAAAAATCCATTTGAAATCTCCTTGAAGGCCAAAAGTTGCTTGGAAGACAGACAACTTTCACAGACAAATTTCAGTGCCCTCAGATGACCTGTAACTTGCAAGAGCTATAACTTGAGTTCTATAAATCATCTTGATGACTTCCACCACTCAAATTAAAGCTATGAAGATACTCTACAAGTTTCATGTGGACCAGAAATTCATATGAAGCTTGCATCTTGAGTTACACTGCTTTGAAGTTTGACCTAAATCAGGGGATTTTACACTGAAACCCTAATTTGGTAACTCCACTTCTCCTTGACTCCTTCTGATTTTCCTTTGGCACAACACCATTTCCATATCCATATAGCAAATAATGAATCCCACATTCTTCAAATGATCCTTGATGCCTTTTAAAACAAGTCTTTGACCTAGGGTTGACCTAGTGTTGACCCAGATAAAACCCTAGTTGACTGACTTCAACTGAGGCTCTTGCAATCATTTCAATGACTTGGTTACTCCTCAAAATGATCATCTAGGCTCTTCATAACATCCATACACACCTCATGCTCTTGGCTCATGGCTCACACTTCCTCTGATAATCCCCAAATAACCTCAAGATAGGGGAGAACTCACTTATCAACCTGTCAACTCTTCAAAGCTCAAATTCTTCCCTGATGACCTGAGTAGTCTTGAATATGAATGAAACCCTTGAATATGCCTCTTGAGATAAGAATAGCACTTGATCCCCTGATTAAGATAGCTTGTTTATGCTATGCAATGCAGATGAATACACTATGTACATGATGCCAATGCAAATGATTATGCAATTGAAACATAAACCTAGGTTAGAAAAGGTTGGGCAAATTTTGGGGTGCAACAGCTGCCCCTATTCAAGCGACTTGGACCCGATTGGGTGAAGAGCAAACGGCCTTCAAACATTCTAGGTACGAGACGGTTGAATACGAAAGAACCCGGAAATTTGCCAACCGCAAAATAAATTGCGTATACGACCACTGCTTGGGGAAAACCCTTCAGGGAAATGACTTCTGTTGTCACGGCAACAACTAACCACTCCTCTGTCAATCTGCTTTTGTAAAATAATCTGGTATTGTCCGCAGACCACTCCATTCCGAAGAAATGAGCATACACCACACAACGAGCAATTGCTGACATCACTTATCAACCTCTGTTGATCTCACTTATCAACCAAGCACATGCTAACCAGCGGGAGAATATTGACTTCACTTGTCATGTTGACTTCACTGATCCACCTTTCGTATCCTGAAGAAACGAGCAAACGCTTAACCAAACGAGACAATGCTGATTTCACTTATCAACCTTTCATTCGTATCTGAACGAGCATCTTGCAGGGACACGAGAAACTTAACCAAGCCACTCTGAGAGGCCAATTCTGACGACTGCCGTCAAACACCTGCTGGGGGAATTGGGAACTTAACCAAGCACCCTGACGAGAATAACCTTGTTGAAAAATACGAGGAATTTAACCAAACAACTCCTGTGGAGAATACCCTGCTGGGGACTATGAGGGACTTAAACAATTAACTCATTGAAGTAACACCCTGCTGGAGCACATAACTCAGCTGGGGGAACTACGGGTAACGACCCACAAACTACATTACCGTCTTCTAATGCTGACTCCACAGCATCCTGAGAAAGACTCAGATGGGGGAATACAAGTAACTTAACCAAGCAACTTGTCAAAGAATACCCTGCCGGGGACTACGAGGAACTTAACCAAGTATCTCGTTGAAGACCACCCCGCTGGGGATTACGTCTCTACTGGGGTAACTGTGGGTAACCACCCAAAATCTGCATCATGCCATTTCCACCGTACCCTGATAAGGACTCGGCTGGGGAGAAAGAGAAGTGCTTGACCAAGCAACTCTGCTAGGGGAACATGTGGCATAGCGAACACGATCACTGCACGTCTTACACCACAAATCCATAAAAATGAGACGAACACGACCGCTGCGTGTATCACAAACAACATCAACTAAAGGGACAAACACGACGAACACGATCACTGCGTGCTGTGTTACAACCAAAATCACATCGACCATAAGTCCAACCGGATGAGATAAACACGATCACTGTGTGCCAGACGGAATAAATCCTCATAGAAGAGGCGAACACGTTCACTGCGTACTTCAACCACCAATATGATGAACACGATCACTGCGCATCTCGACCAACAAACCCCCAAAATGATGTCAACACGATCACTGCGTGTGTCACAAAACCAACCCATGTAATAGGACGAATACGATTACTGCGTATGCCGACCAACAAAACCAACTGATACAATAGCCACGATCACTGCGTGCTCCACATCACAAGTTCCCATGGTACTGTCAACACGATCACTGCGTGCTATACGAATACGATCACTGCGTATCTTGAACACGATCACTGCATGCTTGAACACGATCACTGCGCGCTCTGAGCCACGATCCTCTTGACTGGAGAAAACACGATCACTGCATGTTGTGTGTCTCAACTAACCCACATAACCGGACGAATGCGATCACTGCATATTCTAACCATACATAAGGGGAACGCGATCACTGCGCGCTTCATGTCACGGCCCTCTTGACTGGAGGAAACACGATCACTGCGTGCCTTCAAACATGGGGCGAATACGATTACTACGTACTTCGGCCACAAACAACCAGATTAACACGTTCACTGCGTGCCTCACCCCACAACCAAACCGTATAACGGACGAATACGATCGCTGCGTATACCGACCAACAAAAACTGGATGAACACGATCACTGCGTGTCAATCTATAACCACTGTATAACGGATGAATACGATCAATGCGTATATCGACCAACAAACATCATATGATATGGTAAACACGATCACTGCGTGTCCTGCACCACTAATAGAGTGAACACGATCACTGCGCGTCCTGCCCAATAAAACCCCGAGACGATACCAACACGATCACTGCGTGCCTTACAGAACAATCTTCTTAGATCGGGACGAACGCGATCACTGCGCCATTCGACCACAGATACACATACCAAGATCAACACGATCACGGCGTGTCCTACAACATGAACCCCATAGATGGTACGAATACGATCACTGCGTACTTGGACCACAAATCAAAATCTCAAAATCAACACGATCACTGCGTGCCTTACAATATGAACCCCGTATATGGTATACATACGATCACTGCGTACTTTGACCATAAATCAACATCTTCCTGAACCACGACTTCTCTTATCAGCAAGGAACAACATGTCTGAAACGGAAGAGGTAACCAACCTGGCTTATGTTTCAAAAATGCGCGTTTGATAATCACGTAATGCTTCCACACGGCATGGAAATGCTACGTACTCGTGTAAAATGCAAATGCTCATGATGCACGCTTATGCAAAGAGTTACTTCAGCAAAATAAATGCTGAAGACACACTGGATCCGCTGGGGATGACCGGAATACTACCGATACGCTTCCAACAAAATAAATGTTGGAAAGATGAACTAACTCCGTTGGGGATAACCATCCTGCTGGGAAGGTAGCTCACAAACTCAAAACTTCAAATTCTGCTGAAGATGGTCGTCCTGACGGGGAAGGATCAACCTGTTGAGGGAAGAGAAAAGCAATCCCGGAAACTGCTTTCAAATGTATCAACACTCTGATTACGCCCTGTGGGGATACTTCATCCTGCTATCACTGAGCTAGGGGTTGACCGGTGTGCTCTGATTCGCACTACGCAAGAAACTCTTTGGGGAAGTTAATCATATCCATCTCGACATTCGCTGGAGAAGGCTCTGCTCCGCTTGATAAGCTAATTCTGAACTACTGAAGATACGTTGATCTTTTCCTTTGACGCAATCTCCGCTCTCCTGGGGAGACAACATTCAATTTTGCCTGGAGCGACTTCACTGGGGAAGGACACAATGTTCATCCTCTGGAGAGGGTACCAGCCTGCCATGGACTCTGGCGGGGAACTTTGCGAGCTTTTGAATACCTGCAACAATCAACAAGCAAACACAAGGCAATCTATGAAAAAAAGAAACATCTTGGTAACCACCCACGACAACCATTCAGGTAATTTCCGGTTTTAACAATCATCGGCCGAGGCCCGCCTGTTTACACGCATGTAAGTTTATCCAAAACATCGGCGCTTTTTACAAACAAAACTGTAAAAAATTAAAACCAAAGTCACACACTACACTGAATAAAACACTTTATTGATAACAGCCTGAGAATAGGCAAGATTTGTACATCAGATGCAACTCCTGAAAAGAGGTAGTCACACATAAACAAAATGCAGAAGTATACAAATATACAGAATAGAATTTGTACACATGTCGGCAACGTGTTACAGACGAACACCATGAACCGATCCTCCTATGACTCGCCGGACTCTGACGCTTTCCTGATCTCTGTCTTCGGAAGAGATTGCTTTGGATAGTTGACCCCCAGATGCTCCCAAACCACTAACAATCAAACTTGGACCGCAGTCATTTGCTTCTCAAATCCCTAACTTTTGCGTGAATCGCCCTTTGCGGGTTTTCAATTCACCGGGATACCCATTTTTGCCGAAGCCGCCCAGTGTAGGTTTTCGACTTCGCGGGTGTACATTTTTTCCATTTTATCCCTAACTTTTGCCCGAACCTTTTTATTCTGTTTTTGGTTCGCCAGGATGCCCCATTTTTGCCTGGACTCTCTTTTTACTGTCCAGCGGGTCAATTTTAAGCAAAGTATTTTTTAACTGCGTCCGAGTTCACAGGGGACGAAAAGTCTTCACCGTCCATGGTGGATAACAATAAGGCTCCTCCGGAGAAGACCTTTCTCACGACGTATGGATCTTCGTAATTGGGAGTCCATTTGCCCCTGTGATCCGATTGCGGTGGGAGAATCTTTTTCAGCACAAGATCGCCCGTCTGAAAGCTTCGAGGTCGAATCTTCTTGTCGAACGCTTTCTTCATCCGGCTCTGATACAGCCTACCATGTGCAATGGATGCCAGTCTCTTCTCATCTATCAAGCTCAGCTGATTCAATCTATTTCTCGCCCATTCGGCCTCCTCAAGCTGAACATCAAGCAAAACCCTCAAAGACGGTATCTCAACCTCCAATGGCAGGACAGCCTCCATGCCATATACTAGTGAGAACGGTGTTGCTCCGGTTGATGTACGCACTGTAGTACGATAACCGTGCAAAGCGAATGGCAGCATCTCATGCCAATCCTTATACGTTACCACCATCTTCTGAACAATTTTCTTTATGTTCTTATTGGCCGCTTCGACAGCGCCATTCATCTTGGGTCTGTACGGAGATGAATTATGGTGCTCGATCTTGAAATCCCGACACAGATCTTTCATCATCTTGTTGTTCAGATTCGAACCATTATCAGTAATGATCCGTTCAGGAATACCGTATCTGCAAATTATATCCTTCTTGATAAATCTGGCCACCACCTGCTTCGTCACATTGGCGTAAGATGCTGCTTCCACCCACTTAGTGAAGTAATCGATCGCAACTAGGATGAAGCGATGCCCATTAGAAGCAGTAGGCTCAATCTTTCCAATCATATCGATTCCCCACATGGAGAAAGGCCACGGAGAAGCCATAACATTCAGTGGACTGGGTGGCACATGGATCTTATCAGCATAGATCTGGCACTTGTGACACCACTTGGCGAACTTAAAACAGTCAGTTTCCATCGTCAACCAATAATACCCCGCCCGCAACAACTTTCGAGTCATAGCATGCCCACCAGCATGTGTACCAAAAGTTCCCTCATGGACCTCTTCCATGAGCAAGTTGGCCTCCTTCTCATCTACACACCGGAGGAGTACCAAATCGTGGTTCCTTCTATACAAAACGTCGTCGGGATTCAGATAAAAGTTGCCTGCTAATCTCCTTAGAGTCTTCTGATCACGACTGGATGCCCCAGCCGGATACTCTTTATTTTTCAGGAAATTCTGTATGTCGAAATACCAAGGTTTACCGTCAGATGCTTCATCAATTGCAAACACAAAGGCTGGCCTATCAAGGCGAGATATGACAATCCTGGGAGCCTCATTCCAGTAGCTGACCTTATACATCGAGGATAAAGTTGCAAGGGCGTCTGCCATTTGATTCTCCGCCCGGGGTACATGATGAAATTCCACCCTATCAAAGAAAGGTAACAACCTTCTCGCATAATTCATGTACGGTATCAGATTAGGTTGGCGTGTCTCCCACTCTCCCTTAATCTGATTCACAACCAATGCTGAATCCCCATATACATCCAGATTCTTGATCCTCAGATCAATAGCCTCCTCCACCCCCATAATGCAAGCTTCGTACTCGGCTTCATTATTCGTCACTGGAAAAGTCAATCTGGCTGTGAACGGAATGTGCGACCCGTGGGGAGTTGTAATGATCGCCCCGATCCCGCTACCGTACGAATTGACAGCCCCATCAAAAATCAATTGCCACTGGGAACTCCGCTCAGGTCCTTCACCAGGCAACGACTCATCACAATCTTTAGCTTTCAAATACATTATGTCCTCATCAGGAAACTCAAACTTCATAGGCTGATAATCCTCAATCGGCTGTTCGGCGAGATATTCGGACAGAACACTTCCCTTAATGGCCTTCTGGGAAACATACTGGATATCGTATTCTGTCAATACCATCTGCCATCTAGCAATCCTTCCAGAGAGCGCTTGCTTTTCAAACACGTATTTGATCGGATCCATCTTCGATATCAGCATGGTTGTATGATTCAGCATGTACTGTCTTAGACGTTTTGGCAGCCCACGCCAATGCACAACACGTCTTTTCGAGCATAGAGTATCGAGATTCACAATCCGTGAACTTTTTACTCAAGTAGTAAATTGCATGCTCTTTCCGTCCTGTCTCATCATGTTGACCGAGAACACAACCCATACTGTTCTCCAGAACCGTCAAATACATAATCAGTGGTCGTCCCACTACTGGGGGTATCAACACCGGAGGTTCCTGCAAGTATTCTTTTATCTTTTCAAATGCCCTTTGGCAATTGTCGTTCCAGACCACCGCTTGATCTTTCTTTAACAGTTTGAATAATGGTTCACACGTGGTCGTTAGGTGAGAGATGAACCTAGCAATGTAGTTCAACCTCCCTAAGAACCCACAAACTTCCTTTTCTATTCTCGGTGCTGGCATCTCTTGTATTGCTTTTATTTTTGCAGGATCGACCTCGATTCCTTTCTTGCTCACAATGAACCCCAGTAGCTTCCCGGATCTCACTCCGAAGGTACATTTGTTAGGATTCAGCCTCAGCCTGAACTTCCTCAGCCTCTTGAACAACTTCAGCAGATTAACCAGATGTTTTTCCTCTGTTTGAGACTTGGCAATCATGTCATCGACATACACCTCAATCTCTCTGTGCATCATGTTGTGAAAAAGCGTTGTCATAGCCCGCTGATACGTTGCCCCAACATTTTTCAAACCAAAGGGCATCACCTTATAACAGAAGGTTCCCCACGGGGTGATAAAGGTCGTTTTTTCCATATCCTCCGGAGCCATTTTGATCTGGTTGTACCCTGAAAAGCCATCCATGAAGGAAAACACTGAAAACTGAGCCGTGTTGTCAACTAACACATCAATATGCGGCAGCGGGAAATCATCTTTCGGGCTCGCTTTGTTTAGATCCCTATAATCAACGCACATGCGAACCTTGCCATCTTTCTTTGGCACAGGCACGATATTAGCGACCCAAGTGGGATAAGTGGTAACAGCCAGGAATCCAGCATCCCATTGCTTCTGCACTTCTTCCTTTATCTTAATAGCCATGTCAGGACGAGTCCTTCTGAGTTTCTGCTTCACAGGCGGGCAATCTTCTTTCAACGGCAGACGGTGAACAACCATATCGGTATCCAAACCTGGCATGTCCTCATAAGACCAAGCAAATATATCGTTGTACTCACGCAGCATCTCGATAAGCTCTTGCTTGACGTCAACCTGCAACGCGGCCCCTATACAGATATTCCTGACGCATTCTTCAGACCCTAAGTTGACAATATCAATCTCTTCCTGGTGAGGCAGAATGACTCTCTCCTCTTGCCTCAATAACCGACTCAGCCCTTCTGGTAAGTCACTATCCTTAACAAACTCCTCCTCAGCTTGAAAGATCGGATGCTCGAAGTCTAAACGAGTCATAGGAAGTTTTTGGTCGATGTCATCTGAAAATTCATGAATCTTGCGAGGGAAACGGTTAAGTGCTTCAAAATGATGTACAAGCAAACTGCATAACCACGCTGCCATTTCATTGAAAAATAGAACAGAAAGAAAAGGATCACAACATTTGAATGTAAAAAACGCCGTCATTTATTGATCATGCAAACATACAGGTAAACAGTTAGGCCCTAAGACAAGATCATCGATGCCCCGGGCAAGGCATGTGATCATACAATGATTGAAAAAAAACAATGCATTACTGTTTGGTGACTTGGATGACGTCCTGGAGGGACCAATTGCATAGGCTTTGCCCCGGCGCGCTGGGTCGAATCCATGCGTCCATGTCGCAATCGCTATCCACTTCCTCCGTATCAGACACGACATTAATCCTTTCGAAGCTAACTCCTCCGGGCGTAAACATGACAGGTCCCTTGTACTTAGGCGCGCTCTGCGAGGGAGATGGGCGGTACCCCAAGCCATACCTATCTTGCTTCACTGGGATGTCTAGAACTTGCCCCCACTTCTGAGTCTCTCCTGCTTGTACCAACGCCTTGGCTTCTTTATATGAGGAGACTACCACCTCTTGCCCTTCACTCTTTAACGGAGCCTCTTCTTTAACCTTCACCCATTCGAACGCCTGACACAGCGTTTCATGGATCTCTCCATCTACCTCCACGTACTTGAAGGAAGACAAATGACTGACTAAGATATCTTCTTCTCCACACACCGTCACAATACTCCCCTCAACCATATACTTCAGCTTCTGATGGAGCGTAGAAGTTACTGCCCCAACGGCATGAATCCAAGGTCTCCCAATCAAACAGC
Source organism: Lathyrus sativus (assembly GCA_963859935.3). Taxonomy (NCBI): domain Eukaryota; kingdom Viridiplantae; phylum Streptophyta; class Magnoliopsida; order Fabales; family Fabaceae; genus Lathyrus; species Lathyrus sativus. Next base: position 185,942,162 of record OZ012740.1, on the reverse strand, counting down.
TATATGCCGGATGGATGTCCATGATGTAAAACACTGTATCAAACACCTCCGGCCCTACCTGGATGGGTAACGTCACTGACCCGAATACTGACCTCCTGGTTCCGTCAAAGGCCCGCACTACCAAATCACTAGGGGTACACAACAGCCCACGGGTATCTAATTTCAACAGGGCTTTCTTTGGTAACACATTCAACGAGGACCCAGTGTCTACCAGCACATGGGATAAAATAGTGCCTCGGCATTCAATGGAGATGTGCAAGGCATTATTGTGATCACGCCCTCTAGGCGTTAGATCAAAATCCGTGAATCCCAGACCATGTCCAGCATTAACATGTGCCATAACTCCCTCCAGCTGATTAACTGAAATCTCTTGCGGCACGAAGGATGTCTCAAGTACCTTCAATAGGGCATTTCTATGCGCCTCAGAACACAACAACAGCGATAATATGGAGATCTTTGACGGGGTCTGCTGCAGGTGCTCTACAATCTTTTAATCACTTTTGCGGATCAACCTCATGAATTCTTCCACATCTTTGGTTATCGGCTCTTTCTCCTTACTCCCCGAAGATTCCCCCTCAACAACCTTGTTCTTACCCCTGGCCAGCCTCTCTGCCTTGACCTCGGGTGAAGTGAAAATTCTCCCGCTCCGGGTTATACCACCTGCTCCCACTATGTTATCTACGGATCCCGCTGGCGGATCATTCAAGTCAATCTTTTCCCCATTACAATACACTTCAGCACCATAACTCCACGGGACTGCCTTTGTGCTTTCATAAGGGACTGGCTTAGCCTTGGTAATAGTAATGGTCGGCCTTTTCGATGATGCCGAAATTGTCACCGATTTGAACGGAATGGTGATCGTAGCAATCTCCCTACGCTCTTTTTCAGATCCTGTCTCAACAGACTTCTCTCGCCCCACAGACCTGTCAAACTGCAAAATTCCTTCATCAATCAAACCTTGAACTCCCCTTTTCAACTTCTCACAACCCTCAGGTTGAACCAAACAGTCAACACACTCTTCACTGCAACCGGTATAGACACCTCCTTTCAATAAACGATGCTTTACGTAACTCAAAGGGGTTTTCAGCTTACTCACTTCCGAAACCAAGTCCAACTCATCATCTATCAGGATTGCATTGGCCCCGGCCCCACCATGCTTGGGCATTGGCTGCTGCGTGATATTTGGACCGTCCTTCCCGAAATTAATAGCCGTACTATCAAGCAAGTCCTGTACTTTATGCTTGAAAGCTAAGCAATTTTCAATATTGTGCCCTGGTGCACCCGAATGGAAGTCACAGTGCTCATTAACATCATATCCGACTGGTGGCTGGCCGGTTGGTGGTGCTAAGGTCCTTTTCTCGACTAGCTGCAATTTCAACAAAGTTTGAAGGAGTTCTGCATATGATACCGGCGGTACTTCGAATACTCTCCTCGGTCGTGGGTTCTGAAGTCTATGCTGATTATTATTAGGCTGCTGCTGAGCCTGCTGCGGTGGTTGTTGTCTCTGCTGCTGAGAAGGCCCTGGAATGGTTACGCTTGCAACTTGCGACTGCTGATGCCAGTTCTGACTTTTATTCCTTCGTCGAGCATTGTATACGGCGTTGGTATCACCCTGCCTTTTGCCACCAAACGTCTTCTTATTACCTCCTGCGAAACTGGACTCACCCGCTTGAATTTTACCAATCTTTACCCCGTTTTCAATGCGCTCCCCCATCAAGATCAACTCAGAGAAAGTACTCATCGAAAAATTGAGCAACCGGTCATAGTACATTCCAGAAAAAGTTCCTATGAACATATCCATCATTTCATGCTCCACCATCGGAGGGTGTACCCTAGCAGCCAGATCTCGCCATCTCTGGGCGTATTCCTTAAAGCTCTCGCTAGACTTTTGAGACATGCTCTGCAACTGGACTCGGTTAGGGGCGAGATCACTATTATATTGATAATGTCGAACAAAAGCCTCTGCCAGCTCTTTCCAACTCCTGATCTGAGTAGGCTCCAAGCTCATGTACCACTCCAGCGATGGCCCTGACAGGCTATCCTGGAAGAAGTGCATTAGCATCTTTTCATCCTCAGAGTACGCAGACATACGCCTATAAAACGCGCGTACATGCACCCTAGGGCATGTATCCCCTTTGTACTTATCAAATGACGGCGCTTTGAATTTCAGCGGGACCCTTAACCCTGGGACTAACCCCATATTTGACATATCCAACCCAAGAGCATTCTGGCTGGCCAGTCCGTTCACTTTCTCTTCTAGCAATCTCATCCGATGGTTGTCATCCCTAGCTCTTTCATAACCCTCGTTCTGACCAGAGAACACATCCTCCTGACGATCCTCCCAGCGAGGTACTGCATCATATCCAACGTAATCTGCATCACGGCCCGGACCCGTTTGGAAGTACCTGGGGTCATACCTCAGATTACCCATCTCTTGAGCGTTGTATGCGCCAGTTCCATATCCAAGATTACCATAGCCACCAAACCCAGCCTTGGCGCCAGCAATGCTGCCATACCCCATATTCACACCATTGAAGCCCTGGTTACCATTAATACCATTCATTCCGACATTCTCAACGCCCCCGTTGAAACCCTGGTTGACATTACCCACAAATACCCCAGCAGTATCTGCATTGGCATTCATATTACTGGTGTTCCCACCTCCACCTACAGGACCAGTTTCTCCAGCATTCAAACCGGTTACGGGAATAGCATCAGCACTTTGACGATTCTCAATTCGGGGAGAAGCAGCAATGTTTTCACCATGCGGTGTCCCGTTGTTTTCAGCCCGTGCGACTATCGGTTGAACCAGATTCTACAGCTGCTCTTGTCCTTTGGCGATGGTCTCCATGGTTTGCATGAGCAGGGCCATCCTGTCACGCATCTCTTGCATTTTACTCTGCACGTTGTCCATGATCTTCTTCTGGTTGGTCCTTGTAGAGTAACGGTGGACCCGCTTTTCTGCAATCCTGAAAATACCTGGAACGGATGCAGGAGATAAGATACACGGATCACAAACCTGTAATGCAAATATGAGTATGTATGCAAAGTGCAATATGTGTCTGTGCATTAGGGATTATCATTCCCCGATTCTAGTGTGAATGTGCCAGTGCCGTGACAGTGCTAGCAATACGGTGATTGGAGCCGAGTCATAGAAAACCTCGTATATTGCAGAGAAATCCAAGAATACAATATCACTGAGTGTACAATAAGAAGGCATGACCTCAACCAACAATCCTGGTGATGGTCAGCACGAATGCAAATAAAGCATACACATTAATATATGAAACGGTCAAGTACGCTCATGAGCCTGGTACTCTTCTAGTAACTTCTTAGTCTCTGGATGACTTGGTCGGGTAAGCAGCCCCTCAACAAGTTGATTTCTTCGTTTGAGAACACGTCACACGTCACCAGCGGTTTCCTCCCGTGCCCCTTCTCCGAAGCGATCCTCTAGCTTCCGCTTCTGAGACACAGCTTCGTTCCTGCCTTCGATGGCCTTGTTCAATGCATTCTGGAGACTATATCTGGCCATTACCTCCTCTCCATGCTTCTTAATGCTAGCTTTCAACTGCTCTTCGAGTTCAGAAATTTGCTGCTTCAATTTGTCTTCCCTCTTTTTGTTGTTGGTTAGCGTAGCATTCCACGTCTTGTTACAAGAAGAGATTTCTCGGTGAGAGGCGTCGAGTGCTTTCTTTTTGGACTCCAACATGTCGTGAGAGCTTCTGAACTCTTGCCCCAGACATTCACGCTTCTTTTTCTCCTCAGTCAACTCAGCACCTAGCCTGTTTACTAGTCCGATCTGCTGTTGGAAAAAATGCACAACCTTGTTCTTCTCACTACGCATCTGAGCCAGCTCCTTTTCTAACTCTTCATTAATCTTCATCAAGGCTTCCTTTTCTTTCACAACTCGCTCGTAGGCCTCCCTAGTGACAGTAGTTGGTTCTTCTACCGGAATATGAACAGGGACCGGCGCAGCTGGAAATGGCATTAGTAACTGTCTTGCTCTCTCCTGGATCCAAACTTTGTAGGGTGGGTATGCCTGACAATCATTCTTCCCCAACAGTGGTTTCCCTTTTCTATTAATACGCATCCAGGCATGCCGAAGCTTGGCTAGTAACTCTCCATTCAAATCACCGGTGAAGTACAGAGATTCCTGTACTTCTTCCTCTTGAGGTGGGTTCTTCAACGCATATCCAAACTGGCGAACAAACAGAGATGGGTTGTAATTGATGCACCCTTTTCTCCCTATCAACGGAACATTAGGATACCCAGAACAACTGAAAATAAGCTCAGACCCCAGCAAGTCTCGGTCAAACCACTCAATGTCTTCAGAAGATAGCCTCATCATGCGCTCTGGCCAGTCAGTTGTAGTTGCACTATCCACAAAAGGTCCCTTCAGGGGAAGATGGCTCTTAAACCACATGTACAGCAAAGGCACACAACAAGAGACGTTCTTGCCTCTCCTGTTCTCATTTCTGTAGTGCATCGAATGGTAGAAGTCCCCGATCAATGTAGGTACGGGGTTGCCAGCAGCAAACAAATGAAATGCATCCATGTCCACGAAGTTCGGGAAATTGGGAAACAGCACTATCCCATAAATGCATAGAGCCAAAACAGCGTTAAAGACTACCCAACATCCATTCTTGGCGTATTCTTGAGCCTTGCCAACCAGAAACTGGAGAGAGAAACCTGGAACCCCTCGCCAAGAAGTCATCAACAGCTCAGAAGCATTCATGTGCAAGGCCTTAGCTAAATCCTCCAACTTGGGCTCAGCGGCAGAGTGAATAAAAGGAACTGTATTCTGTACCGGCAGCTCAGTAAACTCTACATACTCCTCCATGGTGGGCCCCAAGATAAAATCAGCAAACGTGAAACATCTCAAAGCAGGGTCGTAGAATTGCATCAAGGTGTACAGGCCATTCAATTCATCATCAGTCGGTTTGCGAACCAATCTCAACAACCGTCCGTAACTCTGCCTGAAGCTTCTACGGACATCCTCATCAGCAAGAGAAATCAGACCCAAGAGGGGAGTAATATCAGGGATAGGTAGCTTGTAGGCAACTGTCATCCTCAAACCAGCCATGATCAATACTCGAGAGTCTGGACACTAGAACCAGGGAATATGCAAATGCACCTGCAGCACAGACACACGTTAATGGGATGCAATGATAATGGTTATGCAAACAATGCAATGCAAGTAACATGCAACAGGGACCAAGTTCCGTGGCTGAGAAGCCTGAACCATATCAAAAAGTCTCAGATGGACCCTCCAGAATTCCTTAAACCCCGGTCTCAGATAGACCCAATACCAAGCTCCAACACTGGTCTCTGATAGACCCCATAATATAACTCCCACTGGTCTCTGATAGACCTCATACCATAACTCTGACTGGTCTCTGATAGACCTCACAAATGTCCATAAATACTCAGGATCTCGGATCGAGAAACAACCGGTATCTGAAGCTCTAGTTACCTGCATAACCCCAAAACCCTCTCACAGGTAGGTGTCCTAGTAACTGACAAAGGTATGGCATCCTATGCGGTCGTCGGCGTCACAGACTTTCAGGGTTGATGATACGATTCCCAGAAGGAGTGGCATCATCAAATCCTGAAGAGGCCTCACTTAGCCAACTTCCAAATGATCGGTTCCCAGAGTCGACAATCCAACTAACCAGCAACCCGAGCCACCCAAAGGGCAGGACAGGAGGCCAACCATAAGAACCTCGTCTGAGTGTGGATTTCGTGGGACACTAGGACATGCAAAGCACGTGCACGCCCACTAATTTCCACTCTAATTCTAGGTGCACTCAAGCCCAGGTCCGGCTTATCTCTCAATCATAGAACACCCGTCACACCCCAATACAACAATAATAACAATAATATAATGCTGAAAGTAAATGACAGAAATATAAATCCATACAAAATCCTCGACGGGAAAACAAGCGCTAGGATTGACTCGCTTAAGGGACGTTGGATCCCAAATGCATAAGGAACTATCGCAGTCCTTAGCAGCCAGGGGACGTTGGATCCCCAGCAGAGTCGCCAACTGTCGCTACTGCGAAAATCGGCGCCGGCAATACAGAAGAGTCGCCACCGTGCGTTATTTATCCCAAAGGAGGGAAAGGAAACGCTCGAAGTAAACCTAACGCAAAGACGGGAAAAGGTATGGTCATCGCAACCAAAACCTGGATTCGGGAGTCGGTTACGCAAGGGGAAGGTATTAGCACCCCTCACGTCCATCGTACTCGATGGGATCCACGCTTGCTTGGTTGTACGGATTACACTTCTATCTAAACTAAAGGATGAGGTCTGAAAAGAAAAGAAAACATGACTCGGCAAAGCATCGCACTTTATGCCTACGTATTCCCGTCTGGAACGAGAAATCAGAGTCAACGTAGTTCGCCTAACTACGGGTGAAGGTGGGGAAGGTTGCTCGCTAGGATATCGCATCCTTTGCCTACGTACATCCACACTGCATGGAAGATCAGAGCAAACGTAGTTCGGGCTAACGCACGACACAAGCTATTCAAGTGTCTTTTATGAAAAATCTCACTTTAAACAAGGGTTTTCTCATTGCAAAAAGGTTGATGTTTGTTCAATTCTTTTGACGGATGAAATGAATTGATTTTTCTATAACCTTTATTAATGTTTTCTGTTGTTTTGAAGAAAGAAGAGATGACACTCTACAAATCCTAGGGTTGAAAAGGGGATAAAATCTACCCTAATGTTATCATACATGGGTTAGCTCCTAATGTCTATCATGTTACTCTCTTGCGCAGAGAGAAACAGAGATCCTAAGGGATAAACGGAAACAGAAACAGCAGATATATACAATAAAGCAGTAAAATGCATGGATGCAACAATACAAGCGAGGCAAGGGAGTCCCACTCAACCTCGAACCTAGAAAACAATAGGCAAAAGTGAACAGAATTCACTTTCAACCTAACAGGTTAAACAGCAAACAATACAGTCAGGGAAATTCAATCAATACATCAAGAATTATAATCAGCAAAAATAAACAGCAAAAACAGTCTTCATCCACATCTGTCTTCAAGTCATCATCAACTATCTACAAGCTTCAAGCAAGCATCAGTCTTCATCTTCACAGCCTTCAAGCCAGGTCTTTGTCTTCAATCTCCCCATGGCTTTTCTTCAAGTCCCAATCTCCAAGCTGAGGAACCAATCACAAGAATGAACTGGGGTGTTAAGCAATTAGTTGACCACCAAAGGTGGCAAACAGACTGCTAACAACACCTAGGATATTTTCTCTCAAGAGTTCTATCTCTTAGACACTATCACCAAGCCTTCCAAAGGAAGGGGGTGAATGTCTTAAAGAGACTCTGCATCATAGAGAGGGATGGAGGCAAACAAGACCTTCCATGTTTGTGAATCAAATTTTCTACTCTAGAGCTCTGCCTAACTCCTAGATCCTATAACCTTCAACAGCTGCCAGCAAGAGATACTCCTCATCAACTCTGGAAGTTGGTCTTCATTCCCTTTGATCTTCAAATGGGCTTCATCAGCACAGTCTTCAACTCAAACCCCAAGCCCCAAGCAAGCCCAATACCCCACACAGTCAAATAATAACCCTAGAGAGGGCACACCACACAGTCAATCAAATACAAGCAATATACTAATAGTAATAGGGGAAGCCTTATATTTTCTAAGGGATCTATTATCTACCCATAACCCCTATAGTCCCATACCCCAAAATTCAATCTACAATTCCTAAAAGAAAGGATCTATCTCACCTATGTTATATCTAAACCCTAATTTTAACCACTCTAATCTCACCTAATCAAATCATCTAAAAATTAATCCTAAAATTATGAATTAAATTTTATATACAAGCTAAAGTCCTAAGTTAATGACCCTAAAAAGAATGGATCCAAAATGTAAAAGCATCTAACTAAACTAAAATCAACAATAACAAGTGCTAAACTAAATCACTTAAAAAGCTATTAAAAAGAAAAATACACAAAAAATACTAAAATGAAAAGAAATGCTTATTTTAATATTTGATAATTTTCTTAACAGAAATATGAAACCATCACAAAAAGAAGCAATTAAAAATAAGCTTTTTTCAATTTTATATGGATTTTACAAAATGAAGAAAATATAAGAGAATTAAAAATCACAAAATGAAATAAATTGGGGAGGGGGTGTCACAAGCAACTGCGCTCAGTTCAATTATCTAGTTGGGCTGGAAACTGGGGGTGGCGTTAGTAATGTGCGCAGAGCCCATTTGGTTTCAGAAATTAAATCAAAATTTAAAAGAAAAAGAAAGGACGCGCGGTGCATGTAGTAACAAATTCCAGTTAAAATTGAAATGGGCTTGAGATAGGGGGTGGGGATAGAAGGTTTGGACTCAGGCCCACGCGTTTCAATTAATGAAACGCAATGTTTTCATTATAACATTTCCCTCCGTTTCTGAAATCAAACGTGAGCCACTGGATTAGCTTGAGAGTCAAAGTCCAACATGTGATCCCACGGTTCTCCTTCATCTCCTACCTCCAAAAACCCTAGGTTCAGAAAAAACCCTCTCCATGCATGAACCTTCCATCCCTCTGTTCTCCCTCGATTCTCAATGAAACTCCATCATTCCAAAACCAAAAATGCTCTGCATCTCTCCCTCTACACAACCATAGCATTATTTTCCTCTAAAACTCAATCAACATTCAAACCCGATAGGTAGAGAATTCTGGTTCCACCATTTTGCACTGATATCAATCATTCCAATTCTTGCTAACTCTTTGTTGCACCCTAAAATTTTCTCAACCTTCTTCACTTGGTTTATGTTTCAATTGCATTAGCATTTGCATATAGAGTCATGTACATAGTCTAATCATCTGCATAGCATAGCATAGCAAGTCATCCAACAAGGGACCCAGTACTATTCTCATCTCTATGAGCCTATCAAGAGGTTATTATGCAAATTCAAGCATATCCAAGTCATCAGAAAGAATTGGAAAGCTAAAGAAGTCAGTGGATCAAGCAATGCATCTATCTCCTATCTGAGGGTATTTGAAGATCATCAAAGAAATTGTGAGTTGTGAGCTGAGCATGGAGGGTATATAGACATCATGGAATACATGGAGAGCCATTTTGAAAGTGATACAAGTCATTGATGTGATCACAAGAGTTGCAGTTGAAGACAGTCAACTAAGGGTTTCATCTGGGTCAACCCTAGGTCAAATGATTGACTGAAAGGCATCAAGGTCTATTTGAGAGATGTGGGGTTCATCATTTGACATGTAGATAAGGATGTGGTGTTTTGCCAAGAATAAATCAAGAGAAATCAAGAAGAAGAGGAGTTTCTAAATTAGGGTTTCTGTGTAAAATCCCCTGATTTAGGTCAAACTTCCAAGCAAGATAAGTCAAAATGCAAGCTTCAAATGGATCCTTGGCCAACATGAAACTTGTAGAGGATCTCAAGACCTTTAATTTTAGTGGTGGAAGACATCAAGGATATTTATAGAACTCAAGTTATGGTCCTTGCAAGTTACAGGTCATCTGGGGCCTCTGAAATTTTGTCTATGAAAGTTACTTGTCTTCCAAGCAACTTTTACCCCTCAAGAAGATTTCCAATGAATTTCTGGTCAACATAATAGTTGCTCCTAATTGTCTTAGCTTTCTATAATGGTATGGTATGTCTTCATATGATTTGTGGAACTCTACTTATGGTCTTGGCAAGCAAAGGGTATTTTGGTCATCTGAGAATTACAGGTCATTTCAAGCCTATGCCCAAAACTCATACAAGGAAGATTCAAATGAAAAACTTCACAACATCAAACTTGCTCCATATGATATTTTGAGTCTAGAAAAGTGATCATGAAAGTTTGGAAATGCTCATAGCTCAAGGTTTCAAATTTGGTGAATTTAATGAATAAAAAGTGACCTAAAATTGAGATTTTTCATAACTTGGCCAAATGGGATGAAATTATAGGTCATTTTGATTGGAAAAAATGTTTTAAGAACATTGGAAAAAGTGGATTTTTGAGTTTGGTTCAAAATTTGAAAGTTATGCTTGGTTACTTATGTATGAAGTAACATAATCCAAAATTCAAGGAAAGTGTACATGGGAAGTTTCTACAAAGTTCTAGAGCTTTCTAATGTCATCTATATATTGCATTGAGAGGTTTCATTCAAGGGTTGGTGAATCATTGTGATCAAAATACCAAGTTATACTTCATTCTTCCATTTTTGCAAAACCATCTCAAACTTCATCAAATCTTCATCATTTTCCAAACTTCTTGATCCTATCATCATCTAAATCCATCATAGATCACATTTCCATCAAAGATTTGTTTGAATTGAAGAGGAATCGTGTGCTACCAACTTCATCATCCAAGGTGCAAGAAGGTTGTGATTGCAAGATTCAAGAGGTTTAAACAAGATCTATTGCATACAGAATCAAGAATTAAGTTTGTTGATTTATCCCAAGGGAGGGAAAGGAAACGCTCAGAGTCTCCACTGTGCGTTATTTATCCCACGGGAGGGAAAGGAAACGCTCAGAGTAAACCTACCGCAAAGACGGGAAAGGAATGGTCATCGCAACCAAATCCTGGGTTCGGGAGTCGGTTACGCAAGGAGAAGGTATTAGCACCCCTCACGTCCGTCGTACTCGACGGGATCCACGCTTGCTTTCGGGTATGGATTGTTATTCTATCTACTCTAAAGGTCAGGGGTTAAAAAGAAAATAAAATGACTCGGCAAAGTATCGCACTTTATGCCTACGTATTCCCGTCTGGAACGAGAAATCAGAGTCAACGTAGTTCGCCTACCTACGGGAAAGGAGGGGAAGGTTGCTCGCTAGGATATCGCATCCTATGCCTACGTACTTTCATACGGCATGAAAGATCAGAGCAAACATAGTTCGGGCCACGTACGACACAAGTCTGTCTTGATTGCTTTTATTCCTTCTGAAAAAGGTTTTTCTGATTAACAGTCCAAGCAGACAAAAATTGACGTCTTGATGAGTTCACATTCTTTTACGGAAGAAGTGTCTTTTATTGTGTTTGACATCTTATTGTGTTTTTCTGTTTGTTTTGAGAAAGAAGAGACAGAACTCTAACCTATGGTTGCGAAGGGAATCAAACTAACCTAATGTTATCATGCATGGGTTAAGACCTAATGTCTATCATGCTCCTCTCTTGCACAGAGAGAAACAAAGATCCTAAGGGAATAGACGGAAACAAAAACAATAGCATATATACAATAAAGTAGTAAAATGCATGGATGCAGCAATACAAGCGAGGCAAGGGAGTCCCACTCAACCTCGAACCTAGAAAACAATAGGCAAAAGTGAACATAATTCACTTTCAACCCAACAGGTTAAACAACAAACAATACAGTCAGGGAAAACCAATCAATACATCAAGAATAAACAGCTAAAAATAAACAGCCACAGCAGCTCTGCATCAACATCTGACTTCAAGTCATCTCCAAACATCCACCAGCTTCAGGCAAGCGTCAATCTCCATCTCCACAGCCTTCAAGCAAGGTCTTTGTTATCAGTCTTCAATCTGCAATGGCTTTTCTTCAAGTCTCAATCTCCAAGGGAAATATCAGTCCACAAGATGAAATAAATGTTATACAGTCAAATGCCTACCAAGGGTGGCTCATTAACTGTTAACATTATACAGACAATTTTCCCTCAAAAGTTCTATCTTTCAAATACATTCACTGATCCTTCCAAAGGAAGGAGGTGGATATTTGAAAGAGACTTTGAATCATAGAGAAAAAATGGAGGCAGACAATGCCTTCCATGTTTGTGAAACAAGTTTTCTACTCTAGAGCTCTGCCTAGCTCCTAAACCCTATACTCCTCAACAGCTGCCAGCAAAGAATCTCTTCATCAACTCTGGAAGTTGGTCTTCAATCTCTTGATCTCCAATGGCTTCATCATCATAAGTCTTCAGCTCTCCCAATCCCCAAGCAAACCCAATACCCCATACAGACAAATGAAATAACCCTAGAGAGGGCACACCACACAGTCAAACAAATATAAACAGTACTAATAGTAATAGTTGAATAGGGGAAACCTAGTAACTTCTAAGGGATCTAATAACTACCCATAACCCCTATATTCCTAAAGATTCAAACTACAACTCCTAAGGGAAATGACTTAATTCACCTATGTTATCTCCTAAACCCTAGTTTTGATCATGTTATTCACACCTAAACAAATCACCTAAGATTAAGTCCTAAAAATATGAACTAAATTGTATATACAAGATAAAGGTCTAAGCTAATCAACCTAAAAAGAATGGATTAAATCTGTAAAAGCATTTAATCAAACCCAAATTAACAAATTCATGCACTAAACTAAACATTATTTACACCTATTTAAAAGAAAAATATGCCAAAAATATTAAAATAAAATGAAATGCCAAATTTTTTATGTGATATTTTTCTTGACAGAAATATGAATAATATGCAAAAAGAACCAATTAAAATCATGCATTTTTCTATTTTTTATGAATTTTCAAAGAAATAAAAAAATGAAAGAAATAAAATGAGGAATTAATTGAATGAGGGGTGCATCAAGTAATAAAACCAGTTAAAAAAGAGAAACGGGCCCAGACTGGGGGGCGCTCATAGCAAGCGCGTCTGGGCCCAACGCATTCAGAAAACAACATAAATTAAAAAAGAAGCAAACGGTGTAAAAAGCAAGATTTTCAGTTCATTTCACATTGGGCCTGGCAACTAGGGGTGGCATTAGCAAGGAATTCAAAGCCCATCAGATGGAGCTTTAATGAAACGGTGCGTAGCACCTTTGGAAGTTCCCTCCGTTTTCAGTTTAAACCACAGCCATATGATTAAGGTCTGAGTCATGGTCAACAGATGGATCCAACGGTTGTCCATCACCTTCAACCTTAAGAAACCCTAGATTCAGAAAATCTCCTCTCCCATGCACGAGTTTCATCCCCTCTGTTCTCCCTTGTTCTTCCATGAAATCACACGATATGAAAAGCAAAATTGGTCCATTCCTTCCCCTCTACATAGCCATATCATCAGCTCCTTCTAAAACTCAACCAATGATCAAACCCGATGAGTGGAACAAGTCGGTTCCACCATTTTCACCTGATATCAACCTTGATAATTCTTGCTAAATCTTACCCTAACCTAATCTACACTTCACACTGATCATTCTAAGCCATTTATCCAAGGTTATCATGCATTATTCTTGATGTTATAAGCTCTAACAGTTTTGATACACCATTAACAACCTCCATGAAACTTCTCCAAACTTTGTGAAATCAATCCTCTAACCTATCCTAACAATTCTCTACTAACAATTCCCTATGATTCCAACTAAATCATGCAATTCGAAGAGGAAACTAACCTGGTGTAAATGGTGAAAACAGGTGCTGAATTCTCTTGATCCAATGCTTGCAATGAGTGGAAATGGATCAGGGAACTTGATTATGAGTTCTGTATGCAAAAGGTCTTGCTCCAAGTTCTTGAATCTTGCAATCACCAAATTCTTTCTCCTTGGATGATGAAGTTGTATGGCACGAGTTCTCTTCAATTCAACCAAATTCTTGTGTGAATTTTGATCCTTGAATGATCTAGATGATGATCAAATCAAGAAATGTGGAAATTGATGGAGATTTGATGAAGTTTGAGAGGTTTTGCAAAAATGGAAGAATTGTGTATAACTTGTGTTTTGATCACAATGATTTACCAACCATGGCATGAAGCTCTTCAATTCAATATATAGATGGAAATAGAAAGTCCTAGAACCTTGGAGAAACTTCCCATGCACACTTTCCCTTGGATTTGGATTATGTAACTTCCTTTGTAAGTAACCATGCATAACTTCTAAATCTTGAACCAAACTCAAAATTCTACTTTTTCCAATGTTCTTAAAACATTTTTTCCAATCAAAATGACCTATAATTTCATCCCATTTGGCCAAATTATGAAAAATCTCATTTTTAGGTCATTTTTCATTCATTAAATTCACCAATTTTGAAACCTTGTGCTATGAGCTTTTCCAATCTTTCATGGTCACTTTTCTAGACTCAAAATGTCATTTGGAGCAAGTTTGATGTTGTGAAGTTTTCCATTTGAAGCTTCCTTGTATGAGTTTTGGGCATAGGCTTGAAATGACCTGTAATTCTTAGATGACCAAAATACCCTTTGCTTGCCAAGACCATAATTAGAGTTCCACAAATCATATGAAGGCATACCATACCATTCTAGAAATCTAAGACAATGAGGAACAACTCTTATGTTGACCAGAAATTCATTTGAAATCACCGTGAGGGGTAAAAATTGCTTGGAAGACAAGTAACTTTCACAGACAAAATTTCAGATACCTCAGATGAGCTGTAACTTGCAAGGACCATAACTTGAGTTCTATAAATCTCCTTGATGTCTTACACCACTAAAATTAAAGGTCTTGAGATCCTCTACAAGTTTCATGTTGGCCAAGGATCCATTTGAAGCTTGCATTTTGACTTATCTTGCTTGGAAATTTGGCCTAAATCAGGGGATTTTACACTGAAACCCTAATTTAGAAACTCCTCTTCTCCTTGATTTCTCTTGATTTCTTCTTAGCACATCACCATATCCTTCTCTACATGTCAAATGATGAACCCCACATCTCTCAAATAGACCTCAATGCCTTTCAATCAATCAATTGACCCAGGGTTGACCCAGATGAAACCCTAGTTGACTGTCTTCAACTACAACTCTTGTGATCATATCAATGACTTGTCTCCTTATCCAAATGACTTTTCTAAGTCTCCCATGATGTCTAGATACCCTCCATACTCAACTCACAGCTCACAACTTCTTTGATGATCCTCAGATACCCTCAGATAGGAGATAGATTCACTGCTTGATCCACTGACTTCTTAGCTTTCCCATGCTTTCTGATGACTTGAATGAGATTGAATTAGAATAATAACCTCTTGATAGGCTCATAGAGATGAGAATAATACTTGGTCCCTTGTTGGATGACTTGCTATGCTATGCTATGCAGGTGATTAGACTATGTACATGACTCTATATGCAAATGCTAATGTAATTGAAACATAAACCAAATGAATTAGGTTGAGCAAATTTTAGGGTGCAACAACTGCCCCTATTCAAGCGACTTGGACCCGATTGGGTGAAGAGCGAACGACCTTCAAACATTCGAGGTACGAGACGGTTGAATACTAAGAACCCGGAATTTGCCAACCGCAGAAATAAACTGCACCACTGCTTGGGGAACGATATTCATCGACTGAATCTAGCTGTTACAGCAACCAACTGATCCATTGCTGGGGATTATTTTCATCGTCCTGAAAAAGATTCTATCATAACCGAGGATAGAACTTTGTCCACGTTAGGACGCCTGTTTCGTTAACACAAAGAAACATCAACTAAAGCTTGTCCACGTTAGGACTCCATCTGTTGTCAATCCGGAACAATTTCGGCAACTTCGCTGGGGATAATTCGTCTGCATTTCATCAGAAATAAACCGTCCACGTTAGGAATAACACCGTCCACGTAAGGAATAACACCGTCCATGTTAGGACTCCATCGTCCATGTTAGGACTCACCTTTCCACGTTAGGAATAACCTCTTCCACGTAAGGAATAAACTTCGTCTGGATATGTCCACGTCAGGACTAAACTCTTCCGCGTCAGGAATACATCTTCTTTCCACGTGAGGAATCTCATTTTCTTTCCATGTAAGGAATACATCTTTCCACGTAAGGAAACCATCTTTCCACGTAAGGAATACATCTTTCCACGTCAGGGATACATCTTCTTTTGGTTTGTCGACGTAAGGACTCCAATCTTTCCACGTAAGGAATCTCATTTTCTTTCCACGTAAGGAATACATCTTTTTTCTGAATCTGTCCACGTAAGGACCCCAATCTTCTGGATCTGTCCGCGTCAGGACTACACTGTTCCACGTCAGGAATAAAATCTTTCCACGTTAGGAATACCTCTTCTTTCCACATAAGGAACCACCTCTTCTTTTCCACGTAAGGAATCAGCTCTTCTTTTCCACGTAAGGACTACAACTCATCTTAATCTGTCCACGTAAGGACCCCAATCTTTCCACGTAAGGAATATAATTTTTCCATGTAAGGAATCAATCTTTTTCCACGTTAGGAAACCACCTTTGTTCCACGTAAGGAATCACAATCTTTCCACGTAAGGAATCACAATCTTATCTTGATTTGTCCACGTAAGGACTGCAACTTCTTTCCTCGTGAGGAAACCATCTTTCCACGTAAGGAAACCAACTCGTCTTGATCTGTCCACGTTAGGACCCACCTCTTGACTTGCTGAGGAAATAAAATTTGTCCACGTCAGGACTCATGCACCTTCGACCCGCTGGGGAAATGAAACTTGTCCACGTTAGGACGCACACTTCACCATTACGAATAAAGATATCTGCTGGAAATAAATGGTCCGCGTCAGGACACCAACACTGAGAGTAACCAATTTTGTCAACGTCATGACTTCACATTCCACCAATACTGAGAAACCGAATCCGTCCACGTTAGGACTAGCACTTCTTATCACCCGGGGAAATAAATCTGTCCACGTTAGGACCCCCACTTCTCTGGCACGAAGAAAACCCGTCAATAAAATTGTCCACGTCAGGACTCATTGCTCCCTTGATCCCAACCCACAAACTTCTTAGCACTGACGTGACAGCGACTTTGAAGCGGACTCTACTGGGGATATTTGGAAACCAAACTACCGGACACCTGCTCAGATAGCGGGCGACAGCCTCCGAAATTCTGACTCATGAAACCCTCTGATGACAAATAACTCTGCTTGGGGACAAGGAGATATTCATCATGGCAACTCTGGCGGGGAAAACAAGAGAAATTTACACAAATAACTCTGCTCGGAGACGAAGAGAACTTAACCGAATAACTCTTGTGGGGAATAATGCCAAAGCTGACATTTTCGTTGAATGTCTCATGCCGAGATCTTGAATGTTCAGTAATTAATTTGAGCAAGAGCTCCTTCAGCCTGCAAGAGAGCAATACTTGAACACAAACGGTTAGCCAACCTAGTTTATGTTTCAAAATGCATATGTTTGACAATGATGCAATGCTCCATTCGACATGGAAATGCTACGTGCTTTTATTTGGTGGATGCAAATATGACCCTATATGCCGATGCGAACGCAGACTCAAACCGCTGGGATACAGGAAACCGCTTCAGCAAAATAGATGCTGAAGACAATGCCGACTCCTGCTGGGGATAGCCAAGCGCTACAGAATTATTCCAACAAAATAAATGCTGGAAGAGTGAAGTCGACTCAGCTGGGAAATTGGGAACTTAACCAAGCACCTCATTGAAGTAACACCCTGCTGGGGAATAGCCGCTGCGCCTGGTACGATTGGACTTCTGCTGGAGAGTGAACGAATATCACACGGTATTTTGACAAAATGAATGCCAAGGCGCAACCAACTCTGCCGGGGAGAGTCTTAATCTTCAAGTTCCACTGGGAGGAATGAAAACACTTGCTGAAAAGAGAACTCCACTGGGGATGGGATGATTCTCTTGGGGAAAATCAACTTACTCCGCTGGGGGAGAGTAAATGACCCTGCGGGGAAAGGTAGACTGCCTGAATGCAACTCACCAATTGGAAATATTAATCTTCTGAGGCTAAACCACTTTGCTCGGGATGCACCGTCTGAATACAGTCTACAATCTCGGAACCGTCAATTCTGTTGAGGATAAACGACTTGGTTGGAGAATGTCCTTTGGAATAAGCTACGACTAGCTGGGGGATTCGATCTTTCTTCAGTGAGGAACATCGCTATTTTGGAAGCACGACCCGCGTGGGGATCGAGTCTTTCATTACGAGCTTCTGATCCATACTTCAATCTTTTGATTGTCCTCTTTGTACGGCTATGAACCCTGCAACACCACAAACAAGACAAGACAAGTCTATGCAACCAAATCTATTCAGGTTAGTGTTAGTGACATCGTTTTCAGTTAATTCAAAGTTTTAGCAATTGTTGGCAAGGGCCAGTGACGTTATGCACATGCTAGTTTCATCAAACCTAGGCATTTGTCATGCACAAAACAGTAAAGAACCAGCATCAAATACTGAATGACATATTTTATTGATTGGGCCCCTGGAATGGGCAGAGTTTTGTACACGGGATGTAACTCCTGAAAAGAGGAAGCTACGCACAACAAATATACAAGTATGCACAAGAAGCCTAAATATATTGACAAATTAACTTTGTACACATGTCGGCAACGGGATGCAGACGAACATCACGAACTGATCCTCCTATGACTCGCCCGACTCTAATGCTTTCCCGGTATCCACACTTTTGAAGAGACTGTATCTGATAATCGACCCCTCAAGGTATATTCTCCCGCACTAATGCTCAATACAGTATCAAATTCGGACCGCAGTCATTTGCTTTTCAAATCCCTAACTTTTGCGTGAACCGCCCTTTGCGGGTTTTCAGTTCACCGGGATACCCTTTTTTGCCGAAGCCGCCCAGTGTAGGTTTTCAACTTCGCGGGTGTACATTTTTTTCAATTTTATCCCTAATTTTTGCCCGAATCTTTCATTCTGTTTTTGGTTCGCCAGGATGCCCCATTTTTGCCTGGACTCTCTTTTTTTTTGTCCAGCGGGTCAATTTCAAGCAAAGTATTTTTTAACTGCGTCCGAACTTACAGGCGACGTAAAGTCTTCACCGTCCATGGTGGACAACAATAAAGCTCCTCCTGAAAAGACTTTCCTGACAACGTATGGCCCTTCGTAGTTGGGGGTCCACTTGCCCCTGTGATCTGCCTGCGGCGGGAGAATCCTTTTCAGCACAAGGTCGCCCGTCTGAAAGCTCCGAGGATGTATCTTCTTATCATATGCTTTCTTCATTCGGCTCTGGTACAAACGACCGTATGCTAGAGAAGCTAGCCTCTTCTCATCCATTAAACTCAGTTGATTCAACCTGTTTTTCACCCATTTTGCCTCGTCTAGCTGTACGTCTCGCAATACTCTCAAAGAAGGAATCTCAACTTCCAGTGGTAGCACCGCTTCCATTCCGTATACCAGCGAGAACAGGGTTGCCCCGGTTGATGTGCGTACCATCGTACGATAACCGTGCAAAGCGAAAGGTAGCATCTCATGCCAATCCTTATAGGTCACCACCATTTTATGAACGATCTTCTTTATATTCTTGTTGGCCGCTTCAACAGCGCCATTCATCTTGGGTCGGTAAGGGGAGGAGTTGTGATGTTCGATCTTGAAATTCTGACAGAGCTCCTTCATCATTTTGTTGTTCAGGTTTGAACCGTTGTCAGTGATTATCCGTTCGGGGATTTCATATCGGCAAATGATATCTCTCTTGATGAATCTGGCCACCACCTGCTTAGTTATATTTGCGTAAGACGCCGCTTCCACCCACTTGGTGAAATAATCGATTGCTACTAGAATGAACCGGTGCCCGTTAGAAGCTGTCGGCTCGATCTTTCCAATCATATCGATTCCCCACATTGAAAATGGCCATGGCGATGACATCACATTTAGAGGACTCGGAGGCACATGGATCTTATCAGCATAGATTTGGCACTTGTGGCACTTCCTCGCAAACTTGAAACAGTCAGTTTCCATAGTCAGCCAAAAATAACCTGCCCGCAGCAGCTTCCTCGTCATAGCATGCCCACCAGCATGCGTACCGAAGGTACCTTCATGTATCTCCTCCATGAGCAACTTTGCCTCTTTTTCATCTACGCAACGCAGCAACACCAAATCGTGATTTCTTCTGTACAAGACACCGTCTGGGTTCAAATAGAAATTACCTGCTAATCTCCTGAGAGTTTTCTGATCTTGACTGGATGCCCCAGCCGGATACTCTTTATTCTTCAGGAAATTAAGGATATCAAAATACCACGGTTTGTCGTCAGATGCTTCGTCAATAGCAAACATGAAGGCTGGTCTGTCAAGTCGAGAGATAATAATTCTGGGATCCTCGTTCCAGAAGTTGACTTTGTACATGGAAGACAAAGTGGCCAGGGCGTCAGCCATTTGATTCTCTGCTCGCGGTACATGATGCAATTCAACCTTGTCAAAGAAAGGCAACAATCTCCTCGCATAATTCATGTAATGTATTAAATTGGGTTGACGTGTCTCCCATTCCCCTTTTATCTGATTCACCACCAGAGCTGAGTCTCCGTATACGTCCAGATTTTTGATTCGCAAATCAATGGCTTCTTCAAGCCCCATGATACAAGCTTCGTATTCGGCTTCATTATTGGTAACTGAGAAGGTCAATCGAGCAGTAAACGGGATGTGCGACCCGTGTGGAGTAGTAATGATTGCCCCTATTCCGCTACCGTAGGCGTTTACAGCTCCGTCAAATATCAACTTCCACTTGGAACCCAATTCTGGTCCTTCGTCTGGCAACGGCTCTTCACAATCTTTCATCTTTAGGTACATGATATCCTCGTCAGGAAAATCAAACCTCATCGATTGGTAATCCTCAATAGGCTGCTCCGCCAAGTACTCAAACAGTACACTCCCCTTTATAGCCTTTTGCGAGACATACTGGATGTCATATTCAGTCAAGACCATCTGCCAACGGGCAATTCTCCCTGATAATGCCTGCTTTTCAAATACATATTTGATAGGGTCCATCTTCGAGATGAGCATGGTTGTATGATTCAGCATGTATTGCCTTAAACGCTTGGCGACCCAGGCTAGCGTGCAACAAGTTTTTTCAAGCATTGAATATCGAGATTCACATTCAGTAAATTTCTTACTCAAGTAATAGATCGCATGCTCTTTTCTTCCTGTCTCGTCGTGTTGACCGAGAACACAACCCATGCTTCCCTCAAGAACTGTCAAATACATAATCAAGGGTCTCCCTGCCACTGGGGGTATCAAAATAGGAGGCTCCTGCAAATACTGCTTTATTTTATCGAACGCCTTTTGACAATTTTCGTTCCACGTTACCGCCTGGTCCTTTTTCAATAGCTTGAACAATGGTTCACACGTAGCAGTTAGGTGAGATATGAACCGAGCAATGTAGTTCAACCTCCCTAAAAACCCGCGCACCTCCTTTTCTGTTCTAGGCGTCGGCATCTCTTGAATTGCTTTTATTTTTGCAGGATCAACCTCTATTCCTTTTTCGCTTACGATAAACCCCAGCAGTTTACCCGATCTTACCCCGAAGGTGCACTTGTTAGGGTTCAGTCTCAGCCTGGACTTCCTAAGCCTTTTGAATAACTTCAGCATATTCACCAGATGCTCTTCCTCCGTCTGGGATTTGGAAATCATATCGTCAACATAAACTTCGATCTCCTTATGCATCATATCATGAAAGAGAGTCGTCATTGCACGCTGATACGTTGCCCCAGCGTTCTTCAAACCAAAGGGCATCACTTTGTAACAAAATGTTCCCCAAGGCGTTATGAAAGTAGTCTTCTCCATGTCCTCTGGCGCCATTTTAATCTGATTATAGCCCGAGAAGCCATCCATGAAGGAGAATACGGAGTATTGAGCAGTATTGTCAACTAGCACATCGATGTGAGGAAGCGGAAAATCATCTTTCGGGCTCGCCTTATTTAGGTCACGGTAATCTACGCACATTCTCACCTTACCGTCCTTCTTTGGCACTGGTACAATATTAGCGACCCATGAGGGATATTTCGTCACAGCTAGGAAACCAGCATCCCACTGTTTTTGAACCTCTTCCTTAATCTTCACTGCTATATCGGGTCTAGTTCTGCGAAGCTTTTGCTTGACCGACGGGCATTCTTCTTTCAACGGCAGACGGTGCACAACCATATCTGTATCAAGCCCTGGCATGTCTTCATACGACCAAGCGAACACATCACTATACTCTCTGAGCATTTCAACCAGCCTTCGCTTGACGTCGCTCTGCAGTGCGGCTCCTATACGTATGTTCTTTTCAACCCCTTCCGACCCCAGGTTAATGATTTCGATGACCTCCTCATGAGGCAGAATGACGCGCTCTTCTTGCTTCACCAACCAAGACAATTCTTCGGGAACATCACCATCTTCAACAATCTCCTCTTCGGCCTGAAATACCGGGTGTTCAAAGTCGGGACGAGTCATAGGTGGTTCAAGGATGTCATCTGAAAATGTTATCCTGCAAAAGGAATGGTTAAATGCTTCAAAATGCGTATAAAGCGAATAACCACGTTGCCATTTTATTGCAAAACACAAAACAAGAAAAACAGAGATCACAATATTTGCGCATGAAAAAACGCCTTTTATTTAATGATTAACACGCAATGTTCATAACCGGACAGCCCTAAGCAAATCATGATGCCCGGGCAAGACACCAGACTGTTCAACAATTAAAAAAACAAAGCATTACTGTTTAAGAGTCACAGAAACAATCTCCTGAATAGACCAGTTGCACAAGCCCTGTCCTGGCGCACTCGGCTGAATCCATGCGTCCATATCGCAATCGCTGTCTCCTTCGTCAGACTCTGAAGCAGCGTTGATGGTCTCATGACATACTCCACCAGCAGTGATGGTTATTGGTCCTCTGAAACGGGGTGCCCCCACAGCAGGTGTTGACGACGACGGTTGATATCCCAACCCAAACCGGTCCATCTTCACAGGAATATCCAGTACTTTACCCCAGCCCTTTGTCTCACCGGTCTCTACTAAAGCTTGATCTTCCTTATATGACGAGACGGCTACCTCAGACACTTTGCTCGGCCCGGGACCTTTGTCCTTGATGCGCAACCCTTCAAATGCCTGGCAGGGTGTTTCGTGAATCTCTCCATCGACCTCCACATATTTGAATGACGACAGATGGCTGACCAGGATGTCTTCTTCTCCGCATACAGTGACCACGCTGTCTCCTATCATATATTTCAACTTTTGATGCAAGGTAGACGTGATTGCCCCAGCCCCATGGATCCAGGGTCGTCCGAGGAGGCAGCTATATGCAGGCTGGATGTCCATGATATAAAATTCAGTCGCGAAAACCTCCGGCCCTACCTGTAGAGGTAATGTTATCGATCCAAAAACTGTTCTTCGCGTGCCATCAAACGCCCTAACCACTAAGTCACTGGACGTACACAGGATTCCTCTGACATCCAGCTTCATCATCGCTTTCTTGGGCAGCACATTTAAAGACGATCCGGTGTCTACCAGGACATGAGACATGACTGACCCTCTACACTCGACAGATACGTGCAGCGCCATATTATGCTCTCTTCCTTTCGGGGTCAAATCGAAGTCTGTAAAGCCCAAGCTATGGCCTGCGTTTACATGCGCTAACACCCCTTCCAGCTGATTCACGGAGACATCCTGGGGCACGAAGAAAGTATCCAGGACTTTCAGCAATGCATTTCTGTGAGCTTCAGAACACAATAGAAACGACAGTATAGATATCTTTGAAGGCGTCTGTTGCAGATGCTCCACAATCTTATAATCACTTTTTCGAATCAAGCGCATGAACTCTTCCATATCTTTCGATGTCGATTCTTTGCCGCTTGCTTGCACTGGGACATTCTCAACCATCTTTCCTTTCCCCTTTTCCAGTCTCTCAGCCTCTACCTCAGGCGATATGAAGATTCTTCCACTTCTTGTCATACCTCCTGTACCAACAACGTTGTCTACGGTCTCAGCTGGCTGCTTATTAACATCAATCTTTACTCCGTCACAATACACTTCCAACCCATATGACCATGGGACTGCTTTTGTGCTTTCGTACGGGATTGGTCCGGCTTTAGTGATAGTGATCGATGGTCGCTGGGCCGGTGCCGTTATAGTGATTGTCTTTCGAGGAATCGTCACAGTGGCCACATCACTCTGATTATCTGCTAATGCCCCTGCAGGTTCTTCAATTGTTGCTCGGTCAAATTGCAGTGTGCCGCCATCAATTAAGGCCTGAATACCTTTCTTTAAATCATCACAACCCCCAGCTAGGGACCAACACTCTAAGCAATACTCGTCGCATCTGGGATAGACACCCCCTTGCAATAATCGGCTCTTTATCTCGCTCAACGGCGTCTTTAAATCATCGACATTCATAATCAAATTCAAACCTTCCTCAGTCAAAATGGCGTTTGCCCCATGATTGGGCATGGGCTTCTGCACTATATTCGGACCCGCCGTTCCAAAATTGATAGCCTTACTGTCCAATAGATCCTGCACGACATGCTTAAACGCATGGCAACCCTCTACATCATGGCCCGGAGCCCCAGAGTGAAATGCACAGTGCCTGCTTGCCTCATAACCATACGGAGGAGTTCCCGTTATGGGTGCCAGAGTTCTTTTCTCCACCAAGTTCAAACCCAACAGTGTCTGTAACAAGTCTGCATAAGTTGAAGGAGGTTTCTCAAATACCCTCCTTGGTTTACCCCCCTGGAATCTTCGCTGAGCAGGCTGTGCCCCCTGCTGCGGCTGCTGTGGCTGTTGCTGTTGTTGTTGAAATGGTTGTTGTTGAAACGGTATAGTAACACTCGCCACCTGCTGCGGCTGATTATACTGGTTCCGACCTCTGCCTCGGCCCCCAAACACTGCGCTTGCCTCGCCCTGACGGCGCCCACCAAAAGCCTTTCGGTTACTGCCAGATGCAGTAGATTCCTCAGCTTGGAATCTTCCCTGCTTAATGTTACTCTCAATCTTTTCTCCCATCAGAATTAAGTCTGAGAAACTGCCCAAAGATGTGTGAAACAACTTGTCATAAAACATGCCGGTGAATGTTCCAATGAACATGTCATTCATTTCCTTGTCCTCTAGAGGAGGATGGACCCTAGTAGCCATGTCGCGCCATCTCTGCGCATACTCTTTAAAGCTCTCACCCTTCTTCTGAGACAGCCCTTGCAATTGGACCCGGTTGGGTGCCAAGTCGCTGTTATACTTATAGTGAGCTACAAATGCCTCTGCCAGCTGCTTCCATGTCTTTATATGAGTTGGCTCCAACCCCATATACCACTCGAGGGAAGGGCCTGACAAACTATCTTGAAAGAAATGCATTAGCGTCCTCTCATCAGTTGAATACGCAGACATCCTTCTGTAATACGATCGCATGTGCACTTTCGGGCAGGTGTCCCCTTTATACTTATCAAATGTAGGAGCTTTGAATTTGATTGGCACCCTCAAGCCAGGCACTAGACCCATCGTTGACATATCTAAGCCCACAGCACTTTGGTTCACGACCCCCCTCATCTGCTCTTCTAGCATTCTGATCCTCTGGGAGTCATCCATCGGCCCTTCGAAACCTCCACCGGAGAAAGCGTCCTCTTGCTGATCCTCTTGCCACATACCATTCCCAGCTCCATACCCATCGTATCCATTATTACGGCCAGCTCTAATCTAATTTATTACCGGGCCTCGCCCTCTGTTACCGTATCCCGGAGCAACTCCAGTAGGTCCAAAAGCCATTAACCCAGCGCCGTTTCCATTTCCGAATCCTCCATAACCCTGATTAGTCATACCAAATCCGTCCTGCCCGAAGCCTTGAGCATTGAAACCATATTTCCCAGCATTACCGAATCCCTGGTCATTGAACCCGAATCCAGCATTACCGAAGCCGTTGCCTCCCATATTATCACCCAAGTTGACATCTCCAAGCCCAACGTTATGGACAGCAGTCTCGTTCCCAATTCCAACGTTACCGTTCCCAGCAGCAGTAGCGTTGTTGACATTGACAGCAGGTATATTGACTACAGGCGGAGCCACTGGTGTGGGAGTACCATCCCCATGAACAGTGTCGACTCGCACAGACTGATGATCCTCATTTCCATGCCCAGCATTTCTTGCCAACAGAGGCTGCACCATAGCTTGCAAATTCTCCTGACCTTTTGCAATAGTCTCCATGGTCTGCATGAAGAGCGCTAGCTTCTCGCGCATGTCTTGCATCTCGTTCTGCATTTGATCCATGATTCTTCGGCAGTTGGTGCGAGTGGAGTAGCGGTGCGGGCGCTGATCTACAATCCTGGAAAAGACCTGGTACAGTGCAAGAAATAAGATACCATCCAAAAATTACCTGTAATGCAATATGAATATGAATGCCATGCAATGTGTGTGTGCATTAGGGAATATCATTCCCCGATTCTAGTGCAAGGTGCCAGTGCAGTGACAGTGCTAGCAATACGAAGATCGGAGCTGAATCATAGAAAGCCTCATATATTGCAGAGATATCCAATAAGCCAAGAATACAATGTTACTGAGTACAAAGAGAAGGCATGACCTCAACCAACAATCCTGGTGATGGTCAGCACTATGCAAATGAAGCATACAAGTTAATACATGAAATGATCAAGTACTCCCATAAGCCCGATACTCTTCTAGCAACTTCTTGGTCTCTGGATGACTTGGTCGGGTAAGCAGACCCTCGACAAGTAGGTTTCTTCTCTTGAGAACACGTCGTACGTCACCAGCAGTTTCCTCCCATGCCCCTTCTCCGAAGCGATCCTCTAGCTTCCGCTTCTGAGACACAGCTTCATTCCTGCCTTCGATGGCCTTGTTCAATGCATTCTGGAGACTATACCTGGTCATCACTTCTTCTTCATACTTCTTAATGCTAGCCTTCAACTGCTCTTCGAGGTCAGAAATTTGCTGCTTCAATTTATCTTCCCTCTTTTTATTGTTGGTTAGCGTAGCATTCCAAGTCTTGTTACAAGAAGAGATCTCTCGTTGAGCGGCATCGAGTGCTTTCTTTTTGGATTCCAGCATATCATGGGAGCTTCTGAACTCTTGCCCCAGACGTTCGCGCTTCTTTTTCTCCTCAGTCAACTCAGCCCTTAGCCTGTTTACTAGTTCGATCTGCTGTTGGAAAGCATGCACGACCTTGTTTTTCTCACTGCGTATCTGAGCTAGCTCTTGCTCTAGCCCTTCATTGATCTTCATCAAGGCTTCCTTTTCTTTAACAACTTGCTCGTAGGCCTCCCTAGTAACAGTAGTTGGCTCTTCTACCGGAATAGGAACAGGGACTGGTGCAGCTGGAAATGGCATCAATAACTGTCTTGCTCTCTCCTGGATCCAAACTCTGTATGGTGCATAAACCTGACAATCATTCTTCCCTAACAGTGGCTTCCCTCTTCTGTTAATACGCGTCCATGCGTGCTGCAGCTTGGCTAGTAACTCTCCCTTCAAATCACCGGTGAAGTACAAAGATTCCTGTACTTCTTCTTCCTTTGGTGGGTTCTTCAACGCATATCCGAACTGGCGAACGAACAGAGAAGGGTTGTAATTGATACACCCTTTTCTCCCTATCAACGGAACATTAGGGTACCCAGAACAGCTGAAAATAAGCTCAGACCCCAGCAAGTCTCGATCAAACCACTCAATGTCTTCGGAAGATAGCCTCATTAGGCGCTCTGGCCAGCTAGCTGTAGTTGCACTATCCACAAAAGGTCCCTTCAGGGGAAGATGACTCTTAAACCACATGTTCAACAGCGGCGCACAGCAGTAAACAGTCTTTCCCCTTCTATTTTCATTTTTGTAGTGCAGTGAATGATAGAAGTATCCAATCAACGTGGGCACCGGGTTGCCAGCAGCAAACAGATAGAAAGCGTCCAAGTCCACAAAATTGGGTAAGTTAGGAAACAACACTATTCCGTAAATGCATAGAGCCAAGATAGCGTTAAAGACCACCCAACAGCCGTTCTTGGCGTACTCTTGAGCCTTGCCAACCAGAAAATCAAGGGAGAAACCCGGAACCCCAAGCCAAGAAGTCACTAACAGTTCAGCAGCGTTCATGTGCAAGGCCTTAGCTAAGTCCTCCAACTTGGGCTCAGCAGCAGAGTGAATAAAGGGAACCTTGTTCTGTACCGGTAGCTCAGTAAACTCCACATACTCTTCAATAGTAGGCCCCAGAATAAAGTCAGCAAACGTGAAACATCTCAATGCGGGATCATAGAATTGCATCAGTGTGTACATCCCATTCATCTCATCAGCAGTGGGCTTGCAGACTAATCTCAACAATCTTCCATGACTCATTCTGAAACTTCTCCTAACCTCCTCATCAGCAAGGGATATCAGACTAAGTAAAGGAGTAATATCAGGTGTGGGCAGCTTGTACGCAACTGTCTTCCTCAAACCAGCCATGATCAATACTCAGAAGTCCGGGCACTAGAACCAGGGAATATGCAAATGCACCTGCAGCACAGACACACGTTAATGGGATGCAATGATAATGGGTATGAAAACAATGCAATGCAAGTAACATGCAACAGGGACCAAATGCCATGGCTGAGAAGCCTGAACCATATCAAGAAGTCTAAGATTGACTCTCCAGAATTCCTCAAACTCTGGTCTCAGGTAGACCACAAAACAAAGCTCCAACACTGGTCTCTGATAGACCCCACAACATAACTCTGACTGGTCTCTGGCAGACCTCATATCATGTCTTCAACTGGTCTTTGACAGACCTCAGAACTCTCTCCAACTAGTCTCTGACAGACCTCAGAACTCTCCAACTGGTCTCTGACAGACCTCAGAACTCTCCAACTGGTCTCTGACAGACCTCAGAACTCTCCATAAATACCCAGGATCTCAGATCAAGAAATAACCGGTATCTGAAGGTCTAGTTACCTGCATAACCCCAAACCCCTCTCACAGGTAGGTGTCCTAGTAACTGACAAAGGTATGGCATCCTATACGGTCGTCGGCGTCACAGACTTTCAGGGTTGATGATACGATTCCCAGAAGGAGTGGCATCATCAAATCCTGAAGAGGCCTCACTTAGCCAACTTCCAAATGATCGGTCCCCGGAGTCGACAATTCAGCTGACCAACAACCCCTTCGACCCAAAGGGTAGAAAAAGAAGCCAACCAGAAGAACCTCATCCGAGTGTAGATTTCATGAGACACTAATGCAAGCAAAGCCGGCACGTGCCCACTACTTTCTACTCTAATTCTAGGTGCACTCAACCCCAGGTCCGGCTTCTCACTCAATCATAGAACCACCGTCACACCCCAATATAGCAATAATAACAATAATATAATGCTGAAAGTAAATGACAGAAATATAAATCCATACAAAATCCTCGACGGGAAAACAAGCGCTAGGATTGACTCTCTTAAAGGGACGTTGGATCCCAAATGCATAAGGAACTATCGCAGTCCTTAGCAGCCAGGGGACGTTGGGTCCCCAGCAGAGTCGCCAGCTGTCGCTACTGCGAAAATCAGCGTCGGCTGAATAGAAGAGTCGCCACCGTGCGTTATTTATCCCACGGGAGGGAAAGGAAACGCTCAGAGTAAACCTACCGCAAAGACGGGAAAGGAATGGTATCGCAACCAAATCCTGGGTTCGGGAGTCGGTTACGCAAGGGGAAGGTATTAGCACCCCTCACGTCCGTCGTACTCGACGGGATCCACGCTTGTTTTCGGGTATGGATTGTTATTCTATCTACTCTAAAGGTCAGGGGTTAAAAAGAAAATAAAATGACTCGGCAAAGTATCGCACTTCATGCCTACGTATTCCCGTCTGGAACGAGAAATCAGAGTCAACGTAGTTCGCCTACCTACGGGAAAGGAGGGGAAGGTTGCTCGCTAGGATATCGCATCCTATGCCTACGTACTTTCATACGGCATGAAAGATCAGAGCAAACGTAATTCGGGCCACGTACGACACAAGTCTGTCTTGATTGCTTTTATTCCTTCTGAAAAAGGTTTTTCTGATTAACAGTCCAAGCGGACAAAAATTGACGTCTTGATGAGTTCACATTCTTTTACGGAAGAAGTGTCTTTTATTGTGTTTGACATCTTATTGTGTTTTTCTGTTTGTTTTGAGAAAGAAGAGACAGAACTCTAACCTATGGTTGCGAAGGGAATCAAACTAACCTAATGTTATCATGCATGGGTTAAGACCTAATGTCTATCATGCTCCTCTCTTGCACAGAGAGAAACAGAGATCCTAAGGGAATAGACGGAAACAAAAACAATAACATATATACAATAAAGCAGTAAAATGCATGGATGCAGCAATACAAGCGAGGCAAGGGAGTCCCACTCAACCTCGAACCTAGAAAACAATAGGCAAAAGTGAACAGAATTCACTTTCAACCCAACAGGTTAAACAGCAAACAATACAGTCAGGGAAAACCAATCAATACATCAAGAATAAACAGCTAAAAATAAACAGCCACAACAGCTCTGCATCAACATCTGACTTCAAGTCATCTCCAAACATCCACCAGCTTCAGGCAAGCGTCAATCTCCATCTCCACAGCCTTCAAGCAAGGTCTTTGTTATCAGTCTTCAATCTGCAATGGCTTTTCTTCAAGTCTCAATCTCCAAGGGAAATATCAGTCCACAAGATGAAATAAATGTTATACAGTCAAATGCCTACCAAGGGTGGCTCATTAACTATTAACATTATACAGACAATTTTCCCTCAAAAGTTCTATCTTTCAAATACATTCACTGATCCTTCCAAAGGAAGGAGGTGGATATTTGAAAGAGAGTTTGAATCATAGAGAAAAAATGGAGGCAGACAATGCCTTCCATGTTTGTGAAACAAGTTTTCTACTCTAGAGCTCTGCCTAGCTCCTAAACCCTATACTCCTCAACAGCTGCCAGCAAAGAATCTCTTCATCAACTCTGGAAGTTGGTCTTCAATCTCTTGATCTCCAATGGCTTCATCATCACAAGTCTTCAGCTCTCCCAATCCCTAAGCAAACCCAATACCCCATACAGACAAATGAAATAACCCTAGAGAGGGCACACCACAAAGTCAAACAAATATAAACAGTACTAATAGTAATAGTTGAATAGGGGAAACCTAGTAACTTCTAAGGGATCTAATAACTACCCATAACCCCTATATTCCCAAAGATTCAAACTACAACTCCTAAGGGAAATGACTTAATTCACCTATGTTATCTCCTAAACCCTAGTTTTGATCATGTTATTCACACCTAAACAAATCACCTAAGATTAAGTCCTAAAAATATGAACTAAATTGTATATATAAGATAAAGGTCTAAGCTAATCAACTTAAAAAGAATGGATTAAAAATGTAAAAGAATTTAATCAAACCAAAATTAACAAATTCATGCACTAAACTAAACATTATTTACACCTATTTAAAAGAAAAATATGCCAAAAATATTAAAATAAAATGAAATGCCAAATTTTTTATGTGATATTTTTCTTGACAGAAATATGAATAATATGCAAAAAGAACCAATTAAAATCATGCATTTTTCTATTTTTTATGAATTTTCAAAGAAATAAAAAAAATGAAAGAAATAAAATGAGGAATCAATTGGATGAGGAGTGCATCAAGTAATAAAACCAGTTAAAAAAGAGAAACGGGCCCAGACTGGGGGGCGCGCATAGCAAGCGCGTCTGGGCCCAACGCATTCAGAAAACAACAAAAATTAAAAAAGAAGCAAACGGTGTAAAAAGCAAGATTTTCAGTTCATTTCACATTGGGCCTGGCAACTAGGGGTGGCATTAGCAAGGAATTCAAAGCCCATCAGATCGAGCTTTAATGAAATGGTGCGTAGCACCTTTGGAAGTTCCCTCCGTTTTCAGTTTAAACCACAGCCATACGATTAAGGTCTGAGTCATGGTCAACAGATGGATCCAACGGTTGTCCATCATCTTCAACCTCAAGAAACCCTAGATTCAGAAAATCTCCTCTCCCATGCACGAGTTTCATCCCCTCTGTTCTCCCTTGTTCTTCCATGAAATCACACGATATGAAAAGCAAAATTGGTCCATTCCTTCCCCTCTACACAGCCATATCATCAGCTCCTTCTAAAACTCAACCAATGATCAAACCCGATGAGTGGAACAACTCGGTTCCACCATTTTCACCTGATATCAACCTTGAGAATTCTTGCTAAATCTTACCCTAACCTAATCTACACTTCACACTGATCATTCTAAGCCATTTATCCAAGGTTATCATGCATTATTCTTGATGTTATAAGCTCTAACAGTTTTGATACACCATTAACAACCTCCATGAAACTTCTCCAAACTTTGTGAAATCAATCCTCTAACCTATCCTAACAATTCTATACTAACAATTCCCTATGATTCCAACTAAATCATGCAATTCGAAGAGGAAACTAACCTGGTTTAAATGGTGAAAACAGGTGCTGAATTCTCTTGATCCAATGCTTGCAATGAGTGGAAATGGATCAGGGAACTTGATTATGAGTTCTGTATGCAAAAGGTCTTGCTCCAAGTTCTTGAATCTTGCAATCACCAAATTCTTGCTCCTTGGATGATGAAGTTGTATGGCACGAGTTCTCTTCAATTCAACCAAATTCTTGTGTGAATTTTGATCCTTGAATGGTCTAGATGATGATCAAATCAAGAAATGTGGAAATTGATGGAGATTTGATGAAGTTTGAGAGGTTTTGCAAAAATGGAAGAATTGTGTATAACTTGTGTTTTGATCACAATGATTTACCAACCATGGCATGAAGCTCTTCAATTCAATATATAGATGGAAATAGAAAGTCCTAGAACCTTGGAGAAACTTCCCATGCACACTTTCCCTTGGATTTGGATTATGTAACTTCCTTTGTAAGTAACCATGCATAACTTCTAAATCTTGAACCAAACTCAAAATTCTACTTTTTCCAATGTTCTTAAAACATTTTTTCTAATCAAAATGACCTATAATTTCATCCCATTTGGCCAAATTATGAAAAATCTCATTTTTAGGTCATTTTTCATTCATTAAATTCACCAATTTTGAAACCTTGTGCTATGAGCTTTTCCAATCTTTCATGGTCACTTTTCTAGACTCAAAATGTCATTTGGAGAAAGTTTGATGTTGTGAAGTTTTCCATTTGAAGCTTCCTTGTATGAGTTTTGGGCATAGGCTTGAAATGACCTGTAATTCTTAGATGACCAAAATACCCTTTGCTTGCCAAGACCATAAGTAGAGTTCCACAAATAATATGAAGGCTTACCATACCATTCTAGAAAGCTAAGACAATGAGGAACAACTCTTATGTTTACCAGAAATTCATTTGAAACCTCCTTGAGGGGTAAAAATTGCTTGGAAGACAAGTAACTTTCACAGACAAAATTTCAGATACCTCAGATGACCTGTAACTTGCAAGGACCATAACTTGAGTTCTATAAATCTCCTTGATGTCTTCCACCACTCAAATTAAAGTTCTTGAGATTCTCTACAAGTTTAATGTTGGCCAAGGATCCATTTGAAGCTTTCATTTTGACTTATCTTGCTTGGAAATTTGGCCTAAATCAGGGGATTTTACACTGAAACCCTAATTTAGAAACTCCTCTTCTCCTTGATTTCTCTTGATTTCTTCTTAGCACATCACCATATCCTTCTCTACATGTCAAATGATGAACCCCACATCTCTCAAATAGACCTCAATGCCTTTCAATCAATCATTTGACCTAGGGTTGACCCAGATGAAACCCTAGTTGACTGTCTTCAACTACAACTCTTGTGATCATATCAATGACTTGTCTCCTTCTCCAAATGACTTTTCTAAGTCTCCCATGATGTCTAGATACCCTCCATACTCAACTCACACCTCACAACTTCTTTGATGATCCTCAGATACCCTCAGATAGGAGATAGATTCACTGCTTGATCCACTGACTTCTTAGCTTTCCCATGCTTTCTGATGACTTGAATGAGATTGAATTAGAATAATAACCTCTTGATAGGCTCATAGAGATGAGAATAATACTTGGTCCCTTGTTGGATGACTTGCTATGCTATGCTATGCAGGTGATTAGACTATGTACATGACTCTATATGCAAATGCTAATGTAATTGAAACATAAACCAAATGAATTAGGTTGAGCAAATTTTAGGGTGCAACAGCTGCCCCTATTCAAGCGACTTGGACCCGATTGGGTGAAGAGAGAACAACCTTCAAACATTCTAGGTACGAGACGGTTGAATACTAAGAACCCGGAATTTGCCAACCGCAGAAATAAATTGCACCACTGCTTGGGGAACGATATTCATCGAATGAATCTAGCTGTTACAGCAACCAACTGATCCATTGCTGGGGATTATTTTCATCGTCCTGAAAAAGATTTTATCATAACCGAGGATAGAACTTTGTCCACGTTAGGACGCCTGTTTCGTTAACACAAAGAAACATCAACTAAAGCTTGTCCACGTTAGGACTCCATCTGTTGTCAATCCGGAACAATTTCGGCAACTTCGCTGGGGATAATTCGTCTGCATTTCATCAGAAATAAACCGTCCACGTTAGGAATAACACCGTCCACGTAAGGAATAACACCGTCCACGTTAGGACTCCATCGTCCACGTTAGGACTCACCTTTCCACGTTAGGAATAACCTCTTCCACGTAAGGAATAAACTTCGTCTGGATCTGTCCACGTCAGGACTAAACTCTTCAGCGTCAGGAATACATCTTCTTTCCACGTGAGGAATCTCATTTTCTTTCCACGTAAGGAATACATCTTTCCACGTAAGGAAACCATCTTTCCACGTAAGGAATACATCTTTCCACGTCAGGGATACATCTTCTTTTGGTTTGTCCACGTAAGGACTCCAATCTTTCCACGTAAGGAATCTCATTTTCTTTCCACGTAAGGAATACATCTTTTTTCTGAATCTGTCCACGTAAGGACCCCAATCTTCTGGATCTGTCCGCGTCAGGACTACACTGTTCCACGTCAGGAATAAAATCTTTCCACGTTAGGAATACCTCTTCTTTCCACGTAAGGAACCACCTCTTCTTTTCCACGTAAGGAATCAGCTCTTCTTTTCCACGTAAGGACTACAACTCATCTTAATATGTCCATGTAAGGACCCCAATCTTTCCACGTAAGGAATATAATTTTTCCACGTAAGGAATCAATCTTTTTCCACGTTAGGAAACCACCTTCGTTCCACGTAAGGAATCACAATCTTTCCACGTAAGGAATCACAATCTTATCTTGATTTGTCCACGTAAGGACTGCAACTTCTTTCCTCGTGAGGAAACCATCTTTCCACGTAAGGAAACCAACTCGTCTTGATCTGTCCACGTTAGGACCCACCTCTTGACTTGCTGAGGAAATAAAATTTGTCCACGTCAGGACTCATGCACCTTTGACCCGCTGGGGAAATGAAACTTGTCCATGTTAGGACGCACACTTCACCATTACAAATAAAGATATCTGCTGGAAATAAATGGTCCGCGTCAGGACACCAACACTGAGAGTAACCAATTTTTGTCAACGTCATGACTTCACATTCCACCAATACTGAGAAACCGAATCCGTCCACGTTAGGACTAGCACTTCTTATCACCCGGGGAAATAAATCTATCCACGTTAGGACCCCCACTTCTCTGGCACGAAGAAAACCCGTCAATAAAATTGTCCACGTCAGGACTCATTGCTCCCTTGATCCCAACCCACAAACTTCTTAGCACTGACGTGACAGCGACTTTGAAGCGGACTCTACTGGGGATATTTGGAAACCAAACTACCGGAGACCTGCTCGGATAGCGGGCGACAGCCTCCGAAATTCTGACTCATGAAACCCTCTGATGACAAATAACTCTGCTTGGGGACAAGGAGATATTCATCATGGCAACTCTGGCGGGGAAAACAAGAGAAATTTACACAAATAACTCTGCTCGGAGACGAAGAGAACTTAACCGAATAACTCTTGTGGGGAATAATGCCAAAGCTGACATTTTCGTTGAATGTCTCATGCCGAGATCTTGAATGTTCAGTAATTAATTTGAGCAAGAGCTCCTTCAGCCTGCAAGAGAGCAATACTTGAACACAAACGGTTAGCCAACCTAGTTTATGTTTCAAAATGCATATGTTTGACAATGATGCAATGCTCCATTCGACATGGAAATGCTACGTGCTTTTATTTGGTGGATGCAAATATGACCCTATATGCCGATGCGAACGCAGACTCAAACCGCTGGGATACAGGAAACCGCTTCAGCAAAATAGATGCTGAAGACAATGCCGACTCCTGCTGGGGATAGCCAGGCGCTACAGAATTATTCCAACAAAATAAATGCTGGAAGAGTGAAGTCGACTCAGCTGGGAAATTGGGAACTTAACCAAGCACCTCATTGAAGTAACACCCTGCTGGGGAATATAACCCTGTTGGGGAATAGTCGCTGCGCCTGGTACGATTGGACTTCTGCTGGAGAGTGAACGAATATCACACGGTATTTTGACAAAATGAATGCCAAGGCGCAACTAACTCTGCCGGGGAGAGTCTTAATCTTCAAGTTCCAATGGGAGGAATGAAAACACTTGCTGAAAAGAGAACTCCACTGGGGATGGGATGATTCTCTTGGGGAAAATCAACTGACTCCGCTGGGGGAGAGTAAATGACCCTGCGGGGAAAGGTAGACTGCCTGAATACAACTCACCAATTGGAAATATTAATCTTCTGAGGCTAAACCACTTTGCTCGGGATGCACTGTCTGAATACAGTCTACAATCTCGGAACCGTCAATTCTGTTGAGGATAAACGACTTGGTTGGAGAATGTCCTTTGGAATAAGCTACGACTAGCTGGGGGATTCGATCTTTCTTCAGTGAGGAACATCGCTATTTTGGAAGCACGACCCGCGTGGGGATCGAGTCTTTCATTACGAGCTTCTGATCCATACTGCAATCTTTTGATTGTCCTCTTTGTACGGCTATGAACCCTGCAACACCACAAACAAGACAAGACAAGTCTATGCAACCAAATCTATTCAGGTTAGTGTTAGTGACATCGTTTTCAGTTAATTCAAAGTTTTAGCAATTGTTGGCAAGGGCCAGTGACGTTATGCACATGCTAGTTTCATCAAACCTAGGCATTTGTCATGCACAAAACAGTAAAGAACCAGCATCAAATACTGAATGACATATTTTATTGATTGGGCCCCTGAAATGGGCAGAGTTTTGTACACGGGATGTAACTCTTGAAAAAAGGAAGCTACGCACAACAAATATACAAGTATGCACAAGAAGCATAAATATATTGACAAATTAACTTTGTACACATGTCGGCAACGGGATGCAGACGAACATCACGAACTGATCCTCCTATGACTCGCTCAACTCTAATGCTTTCCCGGTATCCACACTTTTGAAGAGACTGTATCTGATAATCGACCCCTCAAGGTATATTCTCCCGCACTAATGCTCAATACAGTATCAAATTCGGACCGCAGTCATTTGCTTTTCAAATCCCTAACTTTTGCGTGAACCTCCCTTTGCGGGTTTTCAGTTCACCGGGATACCCTTTTTTGCCGAAGCCGCCCAGTGTAGGTTTTCAACTTCGCGGGTGTACATTGTTTTCAATTTTATCCCTAATTTTTGCCCGAACCTTTCATTCTGTTTTTGGTTCACCAGGATGCCCCATTTTTGCCTGGACTCTCTTTTTTTTTGTCCAGCGGGTCAATTTCAAGCAAAGTATTTTTTAACTGCGTCCGAATTTACAGGCGACGTAAAGTCTTCACCGTCCATGGTGGACAACAATAAAGCTCCTCTTGAAAAGACTTTCCTGACAACGTATGGCCCTTCGTAGTTGGGGGTCCACTTGCCCCTGTGATCTGCTTGCGGCGGGAGAATCCTTTTCAGCACAAGGTCGCCCGTCTGAAAGCTCCGAGGATGTATCTTCTTATCATATGCTTTCTTCATTCGGCTCTGGTACAAACGACCGTATGCTAGAGAAGCTAGCCTCTTCTCATCCATTAAACTCAGTTAATTCAACCTGTTTTTCACCCATTCTGCCTCGTCTAGCTGTACGTCTCGCAATACTCTCAGAGAAGGAATCTCAACTTCCAATGGTAGCACCGCTTCCATTCCGTATACCAGCGAGAACGGGGTTGCCCCGGTTGATGTGCGTACCGTCGTACGATAACCGTGCAAAGCGAAAGGTAGCATCTCATGCCAATCCTTATAGGTCACCACCATTTTCTGAACGATCTTCTTTATATTCTTGTTGGCCGCTTCAACAGCGCCATTCATCTTGGGTCGGTAAGGGGAGGAGTTGTGATGTTCGATCTTGAAATTCTGACAGAGCTCCTTCATCATTTTGTTGTTCAGGTTTGAACCGTTGTCAGTGATTATCCGTTCGGGGATTCCATATCGGCAAATGATATCTCTCTTGATGATTCTGGCCACCACCTACTTAGTTACATATGCGTAAGACGTCGCTTCCACCCACTTGGTGAAATAATCGATTGCTACTAGAATGAACCGGTGCCCGTTAGAAGCTGTCGGCTCGATATTTCCAATCATATCGATTCCCCACATTGAAAATGGCCATGGCGATGACATCACATTTAGAGGACTCGGAGGCACATGGATCTTATCAGCATAGATTTGGCACTTGTGGCACTTCCTCGCAAACTTGAAACAGTCAGTTTCCATAGTCAGCCAAAAATAACCTGCCCGCAGCAGCTTCCTCGTCATAGCATGCCCATCAGCATGCGTACCAAAGGTACCTTCATGTATCTCCTCCATGAGCAACTTTGCCTCTTTTTCATCTACGCAACACAACAACACCAAATCGTCATTTCTTCTGTACAAGACACCGTCTGGGTTCAAATAGAAATTACCCACTAATCTCCTGAGAGTTTTCTGATCTTGACTGGATGCCCCAGCCGGATACTCTTTATTCTTCAGGAAATTAAGGATATCAAAATACCACGGTTTGTCGTCATATGCTTCGCCAATAGCAAACACGAAGGCTGGTCTGTCAAGTCGAGAGATAATAATTCTGGGATCCTCGTTCCAGAAGTTGACTTTGTACATGGAAGACAAAGTGGCCAAGGCGTCAGCCATTTGATTCTCTGCTCGCGGTACATGATGCAATTCAACCTTGTCAAAGAAAGGCAACAATCTCCTCGCATAATTCATGTAATGTATTAAATTGGGCTGACGTGTCTCCCATTCCCCTTTTATCTGATTCACCACCAAAGCTGAGTCTCCGTATACGTCCAGATTTTTGATTCGCAAATCAATGGCTTCTTCAAGCCCCATGATACAAGCTTCGTATTCGGCTTCATTATTGGTAACTGAAAAGGTCAATCGAGCAGTAAACGGGATGTGCGACCCGTGTGGAGTAGTAATGATTGCCCCTATTCCGCTACCGTAGGCGTTTACAGCTCCGTCAAATATCAACTTCCACTTGGAACCCAATTCTGGTCCTTCGTCTGGCAACGGCTCTTCACAATCTTTCATCTTTAGGTACATGATATCCTCGTCAGGAAAATCAAACCTCATCGATTGGTAATCCTCAATAGGCTGCTCCGCCAAGTACTCAGACAGTACACTCCCCTTTATAGCCTTTTGCGAGACATACTGGATGTCATATTCAGTCAAGACCATCTGCCAACGGGCAATTCTCCCTGATAATGCCTGCTTTTAGAATACATATTTGATAGGGTCCATCTTCGAGATGAGCATGGTTGTATGATTCAGCATGTATTTCCTTAAACGCTTGGCGACCCAGGCTAGCGTGCAACAAGTTTTTTCAAGCATTGAATATCGAGATTCACATTCAGTAAATTTCTTACTCAAGTAATAGATCGCATGCTCTTTTCTTCCTGTCTCGTCGTGTTGACCGAGAACACAACCCATGCTTCCCTCAAGAACTGTCAAATACATAATCAAGGGTCTCCCTGCCACTGGGGGTATCAAAATAGGAGGCTCCTGCAAATACTGCTTTATTTTATCGAACGCCTTTTGACAATTTTCGTTCCACGTTACCGCCTGGTCCTTTTTCAATAGCTTGAACAATGGTTCACACGTAGCAGTTAGGTGAGATATGAACCGAGCAATGTAGTTCAACCTCCCTAAAAACCCGCGCACCTCCTTTTCTGTTCTAGGCGTCGGCATCTCTTGAATTGCTTTTATTTTTGCAGGATCAACCTCTATTCCTTTTTCGCTTACGATAAACCCCAGCAGTTTACCCGATCTTACCCCGAAGGTGCACTTGTTAGGGTTCAGTCTCAGCCTGAACTTCCTAAGCCTTTTGAATAACTTCAGCAGATTCACCAGATGCTCTTCCTCCGTCTGGGATTTGGCAATCATATCGTCAACATAAACTTCGATCTCCTTATGCATCATATCATGAAAGAGAGTCGTCATTGCACGCTGATACGTTGCCCCAGCGTTCTTCAAACCAAAGGGCATCACTTTGTAACAAAATGTTCCCCAACGCGTTATGAAAGTAGTCTTCTCCATGTCCTCTGGCGCCATTTTAATCTGATTATAGCCCGAGAAGCCATCCATGAAGGAGAATACGGAGTATTGAGCAGTATTGTCAACTAGCACATCGATGTGAGGAAGCGGAAAATCATCTTTCGGGCTCGCCTTATTTAGTTCACGGTAATCTACACACATTCTCACCTTACCGTCCTTCTTTGGCACTGGTACAATATTAGCGACCCGTGAGGGATATTTCGTCACAGCTAGGAAACCAGCATCCCACTGTTTTTGAACCTCTTCCTTAATCTTCACTGCCATATCGGGTCTAGTTCTGCGAAGCTTTTGCTTGACTGGCGGGCATTCTTCTTTCAATGGCAGACGGTGCGCAACCATATCTGTATCAAGCCCTGGCATGTCTTCATACGACCAAGAAAACACATCACTATACTCTCTGAGCATTTCAACCAGCCTTCGCTTGACGTCGCTCTGCAGCGCGGCTCCTATACGTATGTTCTTTTCAACCCCTTCCGACCCCAGGTTAATGATTTCGATGACCTCCTCATGAGGAAGAATGACGCACTCTTCTTGCTTCACCAACCAAGACAATTCTTTGGGAACATCACCATCTTCAACAATCTCCTCTTCGGCCTGAAATACCGGGTGTTCAAAGTCGGGACGAGTCATAGGTGGTTCAAGGATGTCATCTGAAAATGTTATCCTGCAAAAGGAATGGTTAAATGCTTCAAAATGCGTATAAAGCGAATAACCACGTTGCCATTTTATTGCAAAACACAAAACAAGAAAAACAGAGATCGCAATATCTGCGCATGAAAAAACGCCTTTTATTTAATGATTAACACACAATGTTCATAACCGCACAGCCCTAAGCAAATCATGATGCCCCGGGCAAGACACCAGACTGTTCAACAATTAAAAAAACAAAGCATTACTGTTTAAGAGTCACAGGAACAATCTCCTGAATAGACCAGTTGCACAAGCCCTGTCCTGGCGCACTCGGCTGAATCCAGGCGTCCATATCGCAATCGATGTCTCCTTCGTCAGACTCTGAAGCAGCGTTGATGGTCTCATGACATACTCCACCAGCAGTGATGGTTATTGGTCCTCTGAAACGGGGTGCCCCACAACAGGTGTTGACGACGACGATTGATATCCCAGCCCAAACCGGTCCATCTTCACAGGAATATCTAACACTTTTCCCCAGCCCTTTGTCTCACTGGTCTCTACTAAAGCTTGAGCTTCCTTATATGACGAGACGGCTACCTCAGACACTTTGCTCGGCCCGGGACCTTTGTCCTTGATGCGCAACCCTTCAAATGCCTGGCAGGGTGTTTCGTGAATCTCTCCATCGACCTCCACATATTTGAATGACGACAGATGGCTGACCAGGATGTCTTCTTCTCCGCATACAGTGACCACGCTGTCTCCTATCATATATTTCAACTTTTGATGCAAGGTAGACGTGACTGCCCCAGCCCCATGGATCCAGGGTCGTCCGAGGAGGCAACTATATGCAGGCTGGATGTCCATGATATAAAATTCAGTCGCGAAAACCTCCGGCCCTACCTGTAGAGGTAATGTTATCGATCCAAAAATTGTTCTTCGCGTGCCATCAAACACCCTAACCACTAAGTCACTGGGCGTACACAGGATTCCTCTGACATCCAGCTTCATCATCGCTTTCTTGGGCAACACATTTAAAGACGATCCGGTGTCTACTAGGACATGAGACATGACTGACCCTCTACACTCGACAGATACGTGCAGACTTTCAGGGTTGATGATACGATTCCCAGAAGGAGTGGCATCATCAAATCCTGAAGAGGCCTCACTTAGCCAACTTCCAAATGATCGGTCCCCGGAGTCGACAATTCAGCTGACCAACAACCCCTTCGACCCAAAGGGTAGAAAAAGAAGCCAACCAGAAGAACCTCGTCCGAGTGTAGATTTCATGAGACACTAATGCAAGCAAAGCCGGCACGCGCCCAATACTTTCTAATCTAATTCTAGGTGCACTCAAGCCCAGGTCCGGCTTCTCACTCAATCATAGAACCACCGTCACACCCCAATATAGCAATAATAACAATAATATAATGCTGAAAGTAAATGACAGAAATATAAATCCATACAAAATCCTCGACGGGAAAACAAGCGCTAGGATTGACTCTCTTAAAGGGACGTTGGATCCCAAATGCATAAGGAATTATCGCAGTCCTTAGCAGCCAGGGGACGTTGGGTCCCCAGCAGAGTCGCCAGCTGTTGCTACTATGAAA
The DNA here is from genome assembly GCA_963859935.3 of Lathyrus sativus. Lineage (NCBI taxonomy): Eukaryota > Viridiplantae > Streptophyta > Magnoliopsida > Fabales > Fabaceae > Lathyrus > Lathyrus sativus. The sequence continues at coordinate 185,899,795 of OZ012740.1, read as the reverse complement.
ATCGGCGCCGGCTGAACAGAAGAGTCGCCACCGTGCGTTATTTATCCCACGGGAGGGAAAGGAAACGCTCAGAGTAAACCTACCGCAAAGACGGGAAAGGAATGGTCATCGCAACCAAATCCTGGGTTCGGGAGTCGGTTACGCAAGGGGAAGGTATTAGCACCCCTCACGTCCGTCGTACTCGACGGGATCCACGCTTGTTTTCGGGTATGGATTGTTATTCTATCTACTCTAAAGGTCAGGGGTTAAAAAGAAAATAAAATGACTCGGCAAAGTATCGCACTTTATGCCTACGTATTCCCGTCTGGAACGAGAAATCAGAGTCAACGTAGTTCGCCTACCTACGGGAAAGGAGGGGAAGGTTGCTCGCTAGGATATCGCATCCTATGCCTACGTACTTTCATACGGCATGAAAGATCAGAGCAAACGTAGTTCGGGCCACGTACGACACAAGTTTGTCTTGATTGCTTTTATTCCTTCTGAAAAAGGTTTTTCTGATTAACAGTCCAAGCGGTCAAAATTTGACGTCTTGATGAGTTCACATTCTTTTACGGAAGAAGTGTCTTTTATTGTGTTTGACATCTTATTGTGTTTTTCTGTATGTTTTGAGAAATAAGAGACAGAACTCTAACCTATGGTTGCGAAGGGAATCAAACTAACCTAATGTTATCATGCATGGGTTAAGACCTAATGTCTATCATGCTCCTCTCTTGCACAGAGAGAAACAGAGATCCTAAGGGAATAGACGGAAACAAAAACAATAGCATATATACAATAAAGCAGTAAAATGCATGGATGCAGCAATACAAGCGAGGCAAGGGAGTCCCACTCAACCTCGAACCTAGAAAACAATAGGCAAAAGTGAACAGAATTCACTTTCAACCCAACAGGTTAAACAGCAAACAATACAGTCAGGGAAAACCAATCAATACATCAAGAATAAACAGCTAAAAATAAACAGCCACAGCAGCTCTGCATCAACATCTGACTTCAAGTCATCTCCAAACATCCACCAGCTTCAGGCAAGCGTCAATCTCCATCTCCACAGCCTTCAAGCAAGGTCTTTGTTATCAGTCTTCAATCTGCAATGGCTTTTCTTCAAGTTTCAATCTCCAAGGGAAATATCAGTCCACAAGATGAAATAAATGTTATACAGTCAAATGCCTACCAAGGGTGGCTTATTAACTGTTAACATTATACAGACAATTTTCCCTCAAAAGTTCTATCTTTCAAATACATTCACTGATCCTTCCAAAGGAAGGAGGTGGATATTTGAAAGAGACTTTGAATCATAGAGAAAAAATGGAGGCAGACAATGCCTTCCATGTTTGTGAAACAAGTTTTCTACTCTAGAGCTCTGCCTAGCTCCTAAACCCTATACTCCTCAACAGCTGCCAGCAAAGAATCTCTTCATCAACTCTGGAAGTTGGTCTTCAATCTCTTGATCTCCAATGGCTTCATCATCACAATTCTTCAGCTCTCCCAATCTCCAAGCAAACCCAATACCCCATACAGACAAATGAAATAACCCTAGAGAGGGCACACCACACAGTCAAACAAATATAAACAGTACTAATAGTAATAGTTGAATAGGGGAAACCTAGTAACTTCTAAGGGATCTAATAACTACCCATAACCCCTATATTCCCAAAGATTCAAACTACAACTCCTAAGGGAAATGACTTAATTCACCTATGTTATCTCCTAAACCCTAGTTTTGATCATGTTATTCACACCTAAACAAATCACCTAAGATTAAGTGCTAAAAATATGAAATAAATTGTATATACAAGATAAAGGTCTAAGCTAATCAACCTAAAAAGAATGGATTAAAAATGTAAAAGCATTTAATCAAACCAAAATTAACAAATTCATGCACTAAACTAAACATTATTTACACCTATTTAAAAGAAAAATATGCCAAAAATATTAAAATAAAATGAAATGCCAAATTTTTTATGTGATATTTTTCTGGACAGAAATATGAATAATATGCAAAAAGAACCAATTAAAATCATGCATTTTTCTATTTTTTATGAATTTTCAAAGAAATAAAAAAATGAAAGAAATAAAATGAGGAATTAATTGGATGAGGGGTGTATCAAGTAATAAAACCAATTAAAAAAGAGAAACGGGCCCAGACTGGGGGGCGCGCATAGCAAGCGCGTTTGGGCCCAACGCATTCAGAAAATAACAAAAATTAAAAAAGAAGCAAACGGTGTAAAAAGCAAGATTTTCAGTTCATTTCACATTGGGCCTGGCAACTAGGGGTGGCATTAGCAAGGAATTCAAAGCCCATCAGATGGAGCTTTAATGAAACGGTGCGTAGCACCTTTGGAAGTTCCCTCCGTTTTCAGTTTAAACCACAGCCATACGATTAAGGTCTGAGTCATGGTCAACAGATGGATCCAACGGTTGTCCATCACCTTCAACCTCAAGAAACCCTAGATTCAGAAAATCTCCTCTCCCATGCACGAGTTTCATCCCCTCTGTTCTCCCTTGTTCTTCCATGAAATCACACGATATGAAAAGCAAAATTGGTCCATTCCTTCCCCTCTACACAGCCATATCATCAGCTCCTTCTAAAACTCAACCAATGATCAAACCCGATGAGTGGAACAACTCGGTTCCACCATTTTCACCTGATATCAACCTTGAGAATTCTTGCTAAATCTTACCCTAACCTAATCTACACTTCACACTGATCATTCTAAGCCATTTATCCAAGGTTATCATGCATTATTCTTGATGTTATAAGCTCTAACAGTTTTGATACACCATTAACAACCTCCATGAAACTTCTCCAAACTTTGTGAAATCAATCCTCTAACCTATTCTAACAATTCTATACTAACAATTCCCTATGATTCCAACTAAATCATGCAATTCAAAAAGGAAACTAACCTGGTGTAAATGGTGAAAACAGGTCCTGAATTCTCTTGATCCAATGCTTGCAATGAGTGGAAATGGATCAGGGAACTTGATTATGAGTTCTGTATGCAAAAGGTCTTGCTCCAAGTTCTTGAATCTTGCAATCACCAAATTCTTGCTCCTTGGATGATGAAGTTGTATGGCACGAGTTCTCTTCAATTCAACCAAATTCTTGTGTGAATTTTGATCCTTGAATGATCTAGATGATGATCAAATCAAGAAATGTGGAAATTGATGGAGATTTGATGAAGTTTGAGAGGTTTTGCAAAAATGGAAGAATTGTGTATAACTTGTGTTTTGATCACAATGATTTACCAACCATGGCATGAAGCTCTTCAATTCAATATATAGATGGAAATAGAAAGTCCTAGAACCTTGGAGAAACTTCCCATGCACACTTTCCCTTGGATTTGGATTATGTAACTTCCTTTGTAAGTAACCATGCATAACTTCTAAATCTTGAACCAAACTCAAAATTCTACTTTTTCCAATGTTCTTAAAACATTTTTTCCAATCAAAATGACCTATAATTTCATCCCATTTGGGTCATTTTTAGGTCATTTTTCATTCATTAAATTCACCAATTTTGAAACCTTGTGCTATGAGCTTTTCCAATCTTTCATGGTCACATTTATAGACTCAAAATGTCATTTGGAGCAAGTTTGATGTTGTGAAGTTTTCCATTTGAAGCTTCCTTGTATGAGTTTTGGGCATAGGCTTGAAATGACCTGTAATTCTTAGATGACCAAAATACCCTTTTCTTGCCAAGACCATAAGTAGAGTTCCACAAATCATATGAAGGCATACCATACCATTATAGAAAGCTAAGACAATGAGGAACAACTCTTATGTTTACCAGAAATTCATTTGAAATCTCCTTGAGGGGTAAAAATTGATTGGAAGACAAGTAACTTTCACAGACAAAATTTCAGATACCTCAGATGACCTGTAACTTGCAAGGACCATAACTTGAGTTCTATAAATCTACTTGATGTCTTCCACCACTCAAATTAAAGGTCTTGAGATCCTCTACAAGTTTCATGTTGTCCAAGGATCCATTTGAAGCTTGCATTTTGACTTATCTTGCTTGGAAATTTGGCCTAAATCAGGGGATTTTACACTGAAACCCTAATTTAGAAACTCCTCTTCTCCTTGATTTCTCTTGATTTCTTCTTAGCACATCACCATATCCTTCTCTACATGTCAAATGATGAACCCCACATCTATCAAATAGACCTCAATGCCTTTCAATCAATCAATTGACCCAGGGTTGACCCAGATGAAACCCTAGTTGACTGTCTTCAACTACAACTCTTGTGATCATATCAATGACTTGTCTCCTTCTCCAAATGACTTTTATAAGTCTCCCGTGATGTCTAGATACCCTCCATACTCAACTCACAGCTCACAACTTCTTTGATGATCCTCAGATACCCTCAGATAGGAGATAGATTCACTGCTTGATCCACTGACTTCTTAGCTTTCCCATGCTTTCTGATGACTTGAATGAGATTGAATTAGAATAATAACCTCTTGATAGGCTCATAGAGATGAGAATAATACTTGGTCCCTTGTTGGATGACTTGCTATGCTATGCTATGCAGGTGATTAGACTATGTACATGACTCTATATGCAAATGCTAATGTAATTGAAACATAAACCAAATGAATTAGGTTGAGCAAATTTTAGGGTGCAACACATTGGATCTAAAGAATTCTACCTCTGTTTTCATCATCAAACCAGGTTGGTGTTTCCTTTCGAATTGATTGATTTAGTTAGCATGTTAGATAATTATTAGGTTAGAATTGTTAGGTTAGGTTAGAGGATCATTTCCATAAAGTTTGAGAAGGTTTCGTGGAGGTTACCATAGATGCATCAAATCTGTTAGGGCTTAGAACTCCTAGGTTAGGGCTTGATAATATTGGTTAGATAGCTTAAATTGATCAGCATGGAGTGTAGATGATGTTAGGGTAAGAGTTGGCAAGAATTGGAATGTTTGATCTCAGTGCAAAATGATGGAGTCAGGATGTTCTACCTATCGGGTTTGATTTTTGGTTGAGTTTTAGAGGAATCTATTGCCATGGCTGTGTAGAGGGGAAGAAGTAGAGCAACTTTGCTCTTTGCAGATTGGAATTTCATGGGGAATTGAGGTTGTATGAATGAGTTGAAGAGCTGGTTCATGAGCTCGTGCATGGTGCTTCAATGGAGGAAACCCTAATCATTTGGAGAAGATGCATGAGGTCCGTTGGATGAGGTCTCTCTTGTTGACTGAAGATCTGATCGTATGGCCATGGTTTAAAGATGGAATTGGGAGGGAACTTTGGGTGCCAAACGCACCGTTTCATTAAACCCTTCAGACTGGGCTTTACAATCCGTTGCTAATCCCACCCCCCAAACGCAGGCCCAAAACCATTATAACTGAAATTCTTGCTATTGGCACCGTTTACTCTCTTTTTTTTATTTTTTGTTGTGTTTTCTGTGCACTGGGCCCAGACGCGCTTTGCTATGCGCGCGCCCCAGTCTGGGCCCATCATTATGTTTTAACTGAAATAAAATACTGACTGCACCCCCTGACCTCATTTAGTTTATATTAATTTCTTTCATTTTTTTTTAATTCTTTGAAAAATCATAAATAATTGAAAAATGCTTATTTTTTAGTGGTTGTTTTTGCATTAGGTTTATATTTCTGTTAAGAAAATTAAGAAATAATAAAATTCCAATTTAATTTTGTTTTAGCATTTTTAGAATATTTTTCTTTTAAATAACTTTTTAAGTGGTTTAAGTTGATTCATGATATTGTTGATTTTAGTTTCGTTAGATGCTTTAACATTTTTGATCCATTCTTTTTAGGGTGATTAGCTTAGAGCTTTAGCTTGTATATAAAATTTAAATCATGATTTTAGAACTTAATTTTAGATGATTTGGTTTAGGTGTGATTAGGAGAATTAAAACTAGGGTTTAGGAGATAACATAGGAGTAGTAAATCATTTCTTTTAGGAATTGTAGTTTGAGTCTTTGGGGTATGGGACTATAGGGGTTATGGGTAGATAATGGATCCCTTAGAAATTTCTAGGTTTCCCCTATTCTACTATTACTATTAGTATACTGCTTGTACTTACTTGACTGTGTGGTGTGCCCTCTCTAGGGTTATTTCATTTGACTGTGTGGGGTATTGGGCATGTTTGGGGCTTGGGGTTTGAGCTGAAGACTGTGCTAATGAGGACCATTAGAGATCAAAGAGATTGAAGACCAACTTCCAGGGTTGATGAGGAGTATCTCTTGCTGGCAGCTGTTGAAGGCTATAGGAGTTAGGAACTAGGCAGAGCTCTAGAGTAGAAAACTTGATTCCCAAACATGGAAGGTCTTGTTTGCCTCCATCCTTTCTCTATGATTCAAAGTCTCTTTTATATATCCACCTCCTTCCTTTGGAAGGATTAGTGAATGTATTTAAAAGATAGAACTTTTGAGAGAAAATTGTCTGTATCATGTTAACAGTCAGTGAGCCACCCTTGGTAGGCAATTGACTGTTTAACATCCATTTCATCTGGTTGACTGATATTCATCTTGGAGATTGAGACTTGAAGAAAAGCCATTGCAGATTGAAGACTGATAATAAAGACCTTGCTTGAAGGCTGTGGAGATAAAGACTGATGCTTGCTTGAAGCTTGTAGCTGTTTGGAGATGACTTAAAGATAGATGTTGATGAAGGCTGCTTTTGCTGTTTATTTAGCTGTTTAATTCTTGATGTATTGATTGGTTTTCCCTGACTGTATTGCTTGCTGTTTAACCTGTTAGGTTGAAAGTGAATTCTGTTCACTTTTGCCTGTTCTTTTCTAGGTTCGAGGTTGAGTGGGACTCCCTTGCCTCGCTTGTATTGCTGCATCCATGCATTTTACTGCTTTATTGTATATATGCTATTGTTTCTGTTTCCGTCTATTCCCTTAGGATCTCTGTTTCTCTCTGTGCAAGAGAGGAGCATGATAGACATTAGGTCTTAACCCATGCATGATAACATTAGGTTAGTTTGATTCCCTTCGCAACTGTAGGTTAGAGTTCTGTCTCTTCTTTCTCAAAACAAACAGAAAAACACAATAAATATTTCAAACACAATAAAAGACACTTCTTCCGTAAAAGAATGTGAACTCATCAAAACGTCATTTTTGTCCGCTTGGACTGTTAATCAGAAAAACCCTTTTTCAGAAGGAATAAAAACAATCGAAACAGACTTGTGTCGTACGTGGCCCAAACTACGTTTGCTCTGATCTTTCATGCTGTATGAAAGTACGTAGGCATAGGATGCGATATCCTAGCGAGAAACCTTCCTCTCCTTTCCCGTAGGTAGGCGAACTACGTTGACTCTGATTTCTCGTTTCAGACGGGAATATGTAGGCATAAAGTGCGATACTTTGCCGAGTCATTTTCTTTTCCTTTAACCCCTGACCTTTAGAGTAGATAGAATAACAATCCATACCCGAAAACAAGCGTGGATCCCGTCGAGTACGACGGACGTGAGGGGTGCTAATACCTTCCCCTTGCGTAACCGACTCCCGAATCCAGGATTTGGTTGCGATGACCATTCCTTTCCCCGTTTTGCGGTAGGTTTACCTCGAGCGTTTCCTTTCCCCCCTTTGGGATAAATAACGCACGGTGGCGACTCTTCTGTTCAGCCGGCGCCAATTTTCGCAGTAGCGACAGCTGGCGACTCTGTTGGGGATCCAACGTCCCCTGGCTGCTAAGGACTGCGATAGTTCCTTATGCATTTGGGATCCAACGTCCCTTAAGAGAGTCAATCCTAGCGCTTGTTTTCCCGTCGAGGATTTTGTATGGATTTATATTTCTGTCATTTATTTTTAGCATTATATTATTGATTATTATTTCTGTATTGGGGTTATGACGGGTGATTCTATGATTGAGAAATAAGCCGGACCTGGGCTTGAGTGCACTTAGAATTAGAGTAGAAAGTAGTGGGTGCGTGTCGGCTTTGCTTGCATTAGTGTCCCACGAAATCTACACTCGGACGAGGTTCTTCTGGTTGACTTCTTTTTCTACCCTTTGGGTCGAAGGGGTTGTTGGTTAGCTGAATTGTCGACTCCGGGAACCGATCATTTGGAAGTTGGCTAAGTGAGGCCTCTTCAGGATTTGATGATGCCACTCCTTCTGGGAATCGTATCATCAACCCTGAAAGTCTATGACGCCGACGACCGCATAGGATGCCATACCATTGTCAGTTGCTAGGACACCCACCTGTGAGAGGGTTTTGGGGTTATGCAGGTAACTAGACCTTCAGATACCGGTTATTTCTTGATCTGAGATCCTGGGTATTTATGGACAGTTATGAGGTCTGTCAGAGACCAGCTGGAGTTATGATATGGGGTCTGTCAGAGACCAGTCGGAGTTATGATATGAGGTCTATCAGAGACCGGTCAGAGTTATGTTGTGGGGTCTATCAGAGACCAGTGTTGGAGCTTTGGTTTAGGTCTATATGAGACCAGGGTTTGAGGAATCCTGGAGGGTCTATCTGAGATTTTTGATATGGTTCAGGTTTCTCAGCCATGGCATTTGGTCCCTGTTGCATGTTACTTGCATTGCATTGTCTGCATAACCATTATCATTGCATCCCATTAACGTGTGTCTGTGCTGCAGGTGCATTTGCATATTCCCTAGTTCTAGTGCCCGGACTTCTGCTTATTGATCATGGCTGGTTTGAGGAAGACAGTTGCGTATAAGCTACCTACACCTGACATTACTCCCTTACTTGGTCTGATGTCCCTTGCTGATGAGGAGGTTAGGAGGAGTTTCAGGATGAGTCATGGAAGATTGCTGAGATTAGTCTGCAAGCCAACTGCTGTTGAGATGAATGGATTGTACACCTTGATGCAATTCTATGACCCAGCATTGAGATGTTTCACGTTTGCTGACTTTATCTTGGGGCCTACCATTGAAGAGTATGTGGAGTTTACTGAGCTACCGGTACAGAATAGGGTTCCCTTTATTCACTCTGCTGCTGAGCCCAAGTTGGAGGACTTAGCTAAGGCCTTGCACATGAACGCTGCTGAACTATTAGTGACTTCTTGGCTTGGGGTTCCAGGTTTCTCCCTTGATTTTCTGGTCGGCAAAGCTCAAGAGTATGCCAAGAATGGGTGCTGGATAGTCTTTAATGCTATCTTGGCTCTATGCATTTACGGAATAGTGTTGTTTCCCAACTTACCCAATTTTGTGGACTTGGACGCTTTCCATCTGTTTGCTGCTGGAAACCCAGTGCCCACTTTGATTGGAGATCTCTATCATTCATTGCACTACAAAAATGAAAATAGAAGGGGAAAGACTGTTTACTGTTGTGCGCCATTGTTGAACATGTGGTTTAAGAGTCATCTTCCCCTGAAGGGACCTTTTGTGGATAGTGCAACTACAACTGACTGGCCAGAGCGCTTGATGAGGCTATCTTCTGAAGACATTGAGTGGTTTGATCGAGACTTGTTGGGGTCTGAGCTTATTTTCAGTTGTTCTGGGTATCCTAATGTTCCGTTGATAGGAAGAAAAGGGTGTATCAATTACAACCCATCTCTGTTCGTTCGCCAGTTCGGATATGCGTTGAAGAACCCACCAAAGGAGGAAGAAGTACAGGAATCTTTGTACTTCACAGGTGATTTGAAGGGAGAGTTACTAGCTAAGCTTCAGCACACATGGATGCGTATTAACAGAAGAGGGAAGCCACTGTTAGGGAAGAACGATTGTCAGGCTTATGCACCCTACAAAGTTTGGATCCAAGAGAGAGCAAGACAGTTGCGGATGCCATTTCCAGATGCACCAGTCCCTGTTCATATTCCGGTGGAAGAACCAACTACTGTTACTAGGGAGGCCTACGAGCAAGTTGTAAAAGAAAAAGAAGCCTTGATGAAGATCAATGAAGGGTTAGAACAAGAACTGGCTCAGATACGTAGTGAGAAAAACAAGGTTGTGCATGCTTTCCAACAGCAGATCGAACTAGTAAACAGGCTTGGTGCTGAATTGACTGAGGAGAAAAAGAAGCGCGAACGTCTGGGTCAAGAGTTCAGAAGCTCTCATGACATGTTGGAGTCCAAAAAGAAAGCACTCGATGCCGCTCACCGGGAAATCTCTTCTTGCAATAAGACATGGAATGCTACGCTAACCAATAACAAAAAGAGGGAAGACAAATTGAAGCAGCAAATTTCTGACCTCGAAGAGCAGTTGAAGGCTAGCATTAAGAAGTACGAAGAGGAGGTAATGGCCAGATATAGTCTCCAGAATGCATTGAACAAAGCTATCGAAGGCAGAAACGAAGCTGTGTCTCAGAAGCGGAAGCTAGAGGATCGCTTCGGAGAAGGGGCATGGGAGGAAACCGCTGGTGACGTGCGACGTATTCTCAAGCGTAGAAACCAACTTGTTGAGGGTCTGCTTACCCGACTAAGTCATCCCGAGACTAAGAAGTTAATAGAAGAGTACCATGCTTATGAGTGTACTTGACTGTTGCATGTATTAACTTGTATGCTTTATTTGCATAGCGCTGATCATCACCACGATTGTTGGTTGAGGTCATGCCTTCTTATTGTACACTCAGTGATATTGTATTCTCGGCTTAATGGATTTCTCTGCAATATATGAGGTGTTTTCTGTGATTCGGCTCCGATCTCCGTATTGGTAGCACTGTCACTGCACTGGCACATTCACACTAGAATCGGGGAATGATGTTCCCTAATGCACAGACACATATTGCATTGCATTCATATTCATATTGCATTACAGGTGATTATTGGATGGTATCTTATTTCTGGCTCTGTATCAGGTCTTTTCAGGATTGAAGCTCAGCGCCCGCACCGATACTCCACTCGCACCAATTGCCGAAGAATCATGGATCAAATGCAGAATGAGATGCAAGACATGCGTGAGAAGCTGGCGCTCTTCATGCAGACAATGGAGACCATTGCGAAAGGACAGGAGAATTTGCAAGCATTGGTGCAGCCTCTGTTGGTAAGGAATGCTGGGCATGGAAATGAGGATCATCAGTCTGTGCGAGTCGATACTATTCATGGGGATGGTACTCCCACACCAGTGGCTCCACCTGTAGTCAATATACCTGCTGTTAATGTCAACAACGGTGCTGCTGCTGGGAACGGTAACATTGGAATGGGGAACGAGACTATCGTTAACAATGTTGGGCTTGGAGATGTCAACTTGGGTGATAATATGGGAGGCAATGGCTTCGGTAATGCTGGATTTGGCTTCAATGACCAAGGGTTTGACCAGGCTGGGAAGTATGGTTTCAATGCTCAAGGCTTCGGGCAGGACGGATTGGGTATGACTAATCAGGGTTATGGTGGATTCGGAAATGGAAATGGCGCTGGGTTAATGACTTTTGGACCTGCTGGAGTCGCTCCGGGGTACGGTAACAGGGGGCGAGGCCCGATAATGAATCAGACCAGAGCTGGCCGTAACAACGGATACGATGGATACGGAGCTGGGAATGGTATTTGGCAAGAAGACCAGCAAGAGGACGCTTTCTCCGGTGGAGGTTTCGAAGGACCTATGGATGACTCCCAGAGGATCAGAATGCTAGAGGAGCAGATGAGGGGGGTCGTAAATCAAAGTGCTGTCGGCTTAGACATGTCAACAATGGGTCTGGTGCCTGGCCTGAGGGTGCCAATCAAATTCAAAGCTCCCACGTTCGACAAGTATAAGGGGGACACCTGTCCGAAAGTGCACGTGCGGTCATATTACAGAAGGATGTCGGCGTATTCTAATGACGAGAGGATGCTAATGCATTTCTTTCAAGATAGCTTGTCTGGTCCTTCCCTCGAGTGGTATATGGGATTGGAACCAACTCATATAAAGACATGGAAGCAGCTGGCAGAAGCCTTTGTAGCACACTATAAGTATAACAGCGACTTGGCACCCAATCGGGTCCAATTGCAGGGGTTGTCCCAAAAGAAGGGGGAGAGCTTCAAAGAGTATGCGCAGAGATGGCGCGACATGGCTGCTAGAGTCCATCCTCCTCTAGAGGACAAGGAAATGAATGACATGTTCATAGGAACATTCACTGGTATGTTTTATGACAAATTGTTCCACACTTCTTTAGGCAGTTTCTCAGACTTAATCCTGATGGGAGAGAAGATTGAAAGTAACATTAAGCAGGGAAGATTCCAAGCTGAGGAATCCACTTCGGCTGGCAATAATAGAAGGGCTTTTGGTGGGCGCCGTCAGGGCGATGCAAGCGCAGTGTTTGGGGGCCGGGGCAGAGGTCGAAACCAGTATAATCAGCCGCAGCAGGTGGCAAGTGTTACTATCCCGTTTCAGCAACAACCATTTCAACAACAACAACAACAGCAACAGCAGCCACAACAGGGGGCACAGCCGGCTCAGCGCAGTTTCCATGGGGGCAAACCAAGGAGAGTTTTTGAAAAGCCTCCTTCAACGTATGCGGATTTGCTACAGACGTTATTGGGTTTGAACTTGGTGGAGAAAAGAACTCTGGCGCCAATAACAGGCACTCCTCCGTATGGGTACGATGCAAGCAGGCACTGTGAATTCCACTCTGGGGCTCCGGGCCACGATGTAGAGGGTTGCCATGCGTTTAAGCATGTCGTGCAGGATCTATTGGATAGTAAGGCTATCAATTTTGGGACGGCAGACCCGAATATAGTGCAAAAGCCCATGCCCAACCATGGGACAAACGCCATTTTGACTGAGGAGGGTTTGAATTTGATTATGAATGTCGACGATCTAAAGACACCGTTGTGTGAGATAAAGAGCAGATTATTGCAAGGTGGTGTCTATCCAGGGTGCGACGAGTATTGTTTAGAGTGTTGGTCCCTAGCTGGGGGTTGTGATGACTTAAATAAGGGCATTCAGGCTTTAATAGATGGAGGCACACTGCAATTTGACCGAGCAGCAATTGAAGAACCTGCAAGGGTATTAGCAGACAAGCAAAGTGATGTGGCTACTGTGACGATTCCTCGAAAAACGATCACTATAACGGCACCGGCCAAGCGACCGCCGATCACCATCACCAAGGTCGGACCAATCCCGTACGAGAGCACCAAGGCAGTCCCATGGTCCTATGGGTTGGAAGTTTATTATGATGGGGTAAAGATTGATGTTAATAAGCAGCCAGCTGAGACTATAGACAACGTTGTCGGTACCGGAGGTATGACAAGGAGTGGGAGAATCTTCATATCGCCTGAGGTAGAGGCTGAGCGACTGGCAAAGGGAAAAGGGAAGATGAATGAGGATGCCCCTGTACAGAGGAGTGAAAAAGAAACGGCATCGAAAGATGTGGAAGAGTTCATGCGCTTGATTCGTAAAAGTGATTATAAGATTGTTGAGCATCTGCAACAGACACCGTCAAAGATATCTATACTGTCGTTGCTATTGTGTTCTGAAGCGCACAGAAATGCATTGTTGAAAGTCCTGGATACTTCCTTCGTACCCCAAGATGTTTCCGTAAATCAGCTGGAGGGGGTGTTGGCACATGTAAATGCAGGCCATAGCTTGGGATTTACCGATTTTGATTTGACCCCTAAGGGGAGAGAGCATAATATGGCGTTGCACGTCTCTATGGAGTGTAGAGGATCAGTCATGTCTCACGTGCTGGTCGATACCGGATCGTCTTTGAATGTGCTGCCCAAGAAAGCAATGATGAAACTAGATGTCAGAGGAATCCTGTGTACGCCCAGTGACTTTGTGGTCAGGGCATTTGATGGTACGCGAAGAACAGTTTTTGGATCCATAACATTACCTCTACAGGTGGGGCCGGAGATTTTCGCGACTGAATTTTATATCATGGACATCTAGCCAGCATACAGCTGCCTTCTCGGACGACCCTGGATTCATGGTGTTGGGGCAGTCACGTCTACCTTGCATCAAAAGTTGAAATATATGGTAGGAGACAGCGTGGTCACTGTATGTGGGGAAGAGGATATACTGGTCAGCCATCTGTCTACATTTAAGTATGTGGAGGTCGACGGCGAGATTCACGAAACACCCTGTCAGGCATTTGAAGGGTTGCGCATCAAAGACAAAGGTCCCGGGCCAAGTAAAGTGTCAGAGGTAGCCGTATCGTCATATAAAGAGGCTCAAGCTCTAGTAGAGACTGGTGAGACAAAGGGTTGGGGCAAAGTGCTGGATATTCCCGTGAAGACGGACCGATTCGGGCTGGGATATCAACCGTCGTCATCAACACCTGCTGTGGGGGCACCCTGTTTCAGAGGACCAATAACCATCACTGCTAGTGGAGTATGTCACGAGACCATCAATGCTGCTTCAAAGTCTGACGAAGGAGACAGCGATTGCGATATGGACACCTGGATTCAACCCAGCGTGCCAGGACAGGGATTGTGCAATTGGTCTATTCAGGAGATTGTTCCTATGACTCTTAAACAGTAATGCTTTGTTTTTTTAATTGTTGAACAATCTGGTGGCTTGCCCGGGGCACCATGATTTTGCTTAGGGTCGTGCTGTTATGAACATTGCGAGTTTAATCATTAAATAAAAGGCGTTTTTCATGTGCAAATATTGCGATCTCTGTTTTTCTTGTTTTGTTTTTACAATAAAATGGCAACGCGGTTGTTCGCTGTATAAGCATTTTGAAGCATTTAACCATTATTTTTGCAGGATAACATTTTCAGATGACATCATTGAACCACCTATGACTCGTCTCGACTTTGAGCACCCGGTATTTCAGACCGAAGAAGAGATTGTTGAAGATGGTGACGTTCCCGAAGAATTGTCTTGGTTGGTGAAGCAAGAAGAACGAGTCATTCTGCCTCATGAGGAGGTCATCGAAATTATTAACCTGGGGTCGGAAGGGGCTGAAAAGAATATCCGTATAGGAGCCGCGCTGCAGAGCGACGTCAAGCGAAGACTGGTTGAAATGCTCAGAGAGTATAGTGATGTGTTCGCTTGGTCGTATGAAGACATGCCTGGGCTCGATACGGATATGGTTGTGCACCGTCTGCCGTTGAAAGAAGAATGCCCGCCGGTCAAGCAGAAACTTCGCAGAACTAGACCCGATATGGCAGTGAAAATTAAGGAAGAGGTTCAAAAACAGTGGGATGCTGGTTTCCTAGCCGTGACAAAATATCCCTCATGGGTCGCTAACATTGTACCAGTGCCAAAGAAAGACGGTAAAGTGAGAATGTGCGTAGACTACCGTGATTTGAATAAAGCGAGCCCGAAAGATGATTTTCCGCTTCCCCACATCGATGTGCTGGTCGACAACACTGCTCAATTCTCCGTATTCTCCTTCATAGATGGCTTCTCGGGCTATAATCAGATTAAGATGGCGCCAGAGGACTTGGAGAAGACTACTTTCATAACGCCTTGGGGAACATTTTGTTATAAAGTGATGCCCTTCGGATTGAAGAATGCTGGGGCAACGTATCAGAGTGCAATGACGACTCTTTTCCATGATATGATGCATAAAGAGATCGAAGTTTATGTCGATGACATGATTGCCAAATCCCAGACGGAGGAAGAGCATTTTGTGAATCTGCTGAAGTTATTCAAGAGGCTTAGGAAGTTCAGGCTGAGACTGAACCCTAACAAGTGCACCTTCGGGGTGAGATCGGGTAAACTGCTGGGGTTCATCGTGAGTCAAAAAGGAATAGAGGTCGATCCTGCTAAAATAAAAGCAATACAAGAGATGCCGACGCCTAGATTAGAGAAAGAGGTGTGCGGGTTTTTAGGGAGGTTGAACTACATCGCCCGGTTCATATCTCACCTAACAGCTACATGTGAGCCATTATTCAAGCTGTTGAAAAAAGATCAAGCTATAACGTGGAACGAAAATTGTCAAAAGGCGTTCGATAAAATAAAGCAGTATTTGCAGGAGCCTCCTATTTTGATACCCCCAGTGGCAGGGAGACCCTTGATTATGTATTTGACAGTTCTTGAGGGAAGTATGGGTTGTGTTCTCGGTCAGCACGACGAGACAGGAAGAAAAGAGCATGTGATTTACTACTTGAGTAAGAAATTTACTGAATGTGAATCTCGATATTCAATGCTTGAAAAAACTTGTTGCGCGCTAGCCTGGGCCGCCAAGTGTTTGAGGCAATACATGCTGAATCATACAACCATGCTCATCTCGAAGATGGATCTTATCAAATATGTATTCGAAAAGCAAGCATTATCGGGGAGAATTGCCCGTTGGCAGATGGTCTTGACTGAATATGACATCCAATATGTCTCGCAGAAGGCTATAAAGGGGACTGTACTGTCTGAGTACTTGGCGGAGCAGCCTATTGAGGATTACCAATCGATGAGGTTTGATTTTCCTGACGAGGATATCATGTACCTAAAGATGAAAGATTCCGAAGAGCCGTTGCCAGACGAAGGACCAGAATTGGGTTCCAAATGGAAGTTGATCTTTGACGGAGCTGTAAATGCCTACGGTAGCAGAATAGGGGCAATCATCACTACTCCACACGGGTCGCACATCCCGTTTACCGCTCGATTGACCTTTCCGGTTACCAATAATGAAGCCGAATACGAAGCTTGTATAATGGGGCTTGAAGAAGCCATTGATTTGCGAATTAAAAATCTGGACGTATACGGAGACTCGGCTCTGGTGGTGAATCAAATAAAAGGAGAATGGGAGACACGTCAGCCCAATTTGATACCGTACATGAATTATGCAAGGAGATTGTTGCCTTTCTTCGACAAGGTTGAATTGCATCATGTACCGCGAGCGGAGAATCAAATGGCTGACGCCCTGGCCACATTGTCTTCCATGTACAAAGTCAACTTCTGGAACGAGGCTCCCAGAATTGTTATCTCTCGGCTTGACAGACCTGCCTTCGTGTTTGCTATTGACGAAGCATCTGACGGTAAACCTTGGTATTTTGATATCCTTAATTTCCTGAAGGACACAGAGTATCCGGCTGGGGCATCTAGTCAAGATCAGAAGACTCTCAGGAGACTGGCGGGTAATTTCTATCTGAATCCGGATGGTGTCTTATACAGAAGAAATCACGACTTGGTGCTGCTGCGTTGTGTAGACGAGAAAGAGGCAAAGCTGCTCATGGAGGAAATACATGAGGGAACATTTGGTACGCATGCTGGTGGGCATGCTATGACGAGGAAGCTTCTGCGGGCAGGTTACTTTTGGCTAACTATGGAAAGTGACTGTTTCAAGTTTGCAAGGAAGTGCCACAAGTGCCAAATCTATGCAGATAAGATCCATGTGCCTCCGAGTCCTCTGAATGTGATGTCGTCACCATGGCCATTCTCGATGTGGGGAATCGATATGATTGGAAAGATCGAGCCGACGGCTTCTAATGGACACCGGTTCATTCTAGTAGCAATCGATTATTTCACCAAATGGGTGGAAGCGGCGTCCTACGCAAATGTGACTAAGCAGGTGGTAGCCAGATTCATCAAGAGAGATATCATTTGCAGATATGGAATCCCCGAGCGGATAATCACTGACAACGGTTCAAACCTGAACAACAAAATGATGAAGGAGCTCTGTCAGAATTTTAAGATCGAACATCACAACTCCTCCCCTTACCGACCCAAGATGAATGGCGCTGTTGAAGCGGCCAATAAGAATATCAAGAAGATTGTGCAGAAGATGGTGGTGACCTATAAGGATTGGCACGAGATACTGCCTTTTGCTTTGCACGGTTATCGTACGACGGTACGCACATCAACCGGGGCAACCCCGTTCTCGTTGGTATATGGAATGGAAGCACTGTTACCACTGGAAGTTGAGATTCCTTCTCTGAGAGTACTACGAGATGTCCAGCGAGACGAGGCAGAATGGGTAAAAGACAGGTTGAACCAACTGAGTTTAATGGATGAGAAGAGGCTAGCTTCTCTAGCATACGGTCGTTTGTACCAGAGCCGAATGAAGAAAGCATATGATAAGAAGATACATCCTCGGAGCTTTCAGACGGGCGACCTTGTGCTGAAAAGGATTCTCCCGCCGCAAGCAGATCACAGGGGCAAGTGGACCCCCAACTACGAAGGGCCATACGTTGTCAGAAAAGTCTTTTCAGGAGGAGCTTTATTGTTGTCCACCATGGACGGTGAAGACTTTACGTCGCCTGTGAATTCGGACGCAGTTAAAAAATACTTTGCTTAAAATTGACCCGCTGGACAAAAAAAAAGAGAGTCCAGGCAAAAATGGGGCATCCTGGCGAACCAAAAACAGAATGAAAGGTTCGGGCAAAAGTTAGGGATAAAATTGGAAAAATGTACACCCGCGAAGTTGAAAACCTACACTGGGCGACTTCGGCAAAAAAGGGTATCCCGGTGAACTAAAAACCCGTAAAGGGCGGTTCACGCAAAAGTTAGGGATGTGAAAAGCAAATGACTGCGGTCCGAATTTGATACTGCAGTGAGCATTGGTGCGGGAGAATATACCTGAGGGGGCGATTATCAGATACAATCTCTTCGAAAGTGTGGATACCGGGAAAGCATCAGAGTCGGGCGAGTCATAGGAGGATCAGCTCGTGGTGTTAGTCTGCATCCCGTTGCCGACATGTGTACAAATTTGATTTGTCATTATATTTATGCTTCTTGTGCATACTTGTATATTTGTTGTGCGTAGCTTCCTCTTTTCAGGAGTTACATCCCGTGTACAAAACTCCGCCCATTTAGGGGCCCCATCAATAAAATATGTTATTCAGTACCTGATGCTGTCTCTTTACTGTTTTGTGCATGATAAACGCCTAGGTTTAATGAAACTAGCAAGTACATGACGTCGCTGGCCCTTGCCGATAATTGCTAAAACTTTGAATTAACTGAAAATGATGTCACTAACGCTAACCTGAATAGATTTGGTTGCATAGACTTGTCTTGTCTTGTTTGTGGTGTTTCAGGGTTTGTGGCCGTATGAAGTGAACGATCAAAAAGTTACAGTATTGACCAGAGGCTCATAACGGAAGACTCGATCCCCACGCAGGTCGCGCTTCTTAGATAACAATGTCCCTTACTGAAGAAAGATCAAATTCCCTAGCTAGTCGCAGCTTATTCGAAGGACATTCTCCAGCAGGGTCGTTTACCCTCAACAGAATTGACGATTCCAAGATCGAAGACTGTATTCAGACAGTATGGTGTCCCCCAAAAGGATCCCCCATCCCGAGCAGAGTGGTTTAGCCTCAGAAGATTAATATTTCCAACTTATGAGCTGTACCCAAGCAGTCTACTCTTCCCAGTAGAGATTCCCTTCCCAGTAGGGTCATTTACTCTCCCCCAGCGGAGCCAGTTTGATTTTCCCCAAGAGAGTCGTTTCGTCCCCAGCAGAGTTCTCTCTTTTCAGCAAGTGTTTTCTTTCCTCCCAGTGGAACTCGAAGGTTAAAACTCTCCCCGGTAGAGTTGGTTGCGTGTCCTGGCATTTATTTTGTCGGAATACCGTGTGATACCCGTTCACTCCCCAGCAGAAGTCCAATCATGATTGGCGCATTCAGTTATTCCTCAGCGAAGTTGGCTTCACTCTTCCAGCATTTATTTTGCTGGAATAATTCTGTGACGCCTGGTTATCCCCAGCGGAGTTGGCGTTGTCTTCAGCATTTATTTTGCTGAAGCGGTTTCTGTATCCCAGCAGTTCAAGTCCGCATTTGCATCGGCATATAGTGTCATACTTGCATCCACCAAATAAATAAAAAATGCGTAGCATTTCCATGTCGTACGGAGCATTACGCCATTTTCAAACATACGCATTTTTGAAACATAAATCGGGTTGGTTAACCTTTTGCTTTCAGGTGTGTTCTCTTAGCAGGAGTATGGAGTTCTAGCTTAGATCTATGACCAGACATTCGAGGTCTCACCGTGAGACGTGTGATGATACGGTTCATCTTACTATTTTCCCCACAGAATTATTAGGTTAAGTTTCTCTTTGCCCCCGAGCAGAGTTATTTGTTTAAATTTCTCTTGTTTTCCCCGCCAGAGTTGCTTGTTGAAGTTTCTCTAGTCCGGCCAGCAGATTATTTTCTTCAAATTTGTTGTTACGTCAGCATCAAAGGGTTTCATGAATCAGAATTTCAGAGGCTGCCGCCGGTTATCAGAACAGGCGTCCGGTAGTTTGGTTTCCAAATATCCCTAGTAGAGTCCGCCTCAAAGTCGCTGTCACGTCAGTGCTAAAAGGTTTGTGGGTTGGGACCAATGGAGTTAGTTACTGTGGAGATAAGCAGAGAAATTGTGTTCAGAGTATCTTCCCGTAGGAACAGACGGATGTATTTTCTTACTGGTTGGCAGGAGCATTCCCCCGGAGTTGTCAAAATTTTATTGCCTATATTGATAGGAGTTCCTCGCGTTGACGAAATATGAGTCCTGACGTGGACAATTTATTCCTATATTGACGGGATTTCTTCGTGCTAGAGAAATGGGTGTCCTAACGTGGACAGATTTATTTCCCCGGATTGATAAGAGGTGTTAGTCCTAACGTGGACAGATTCGATTTCTCGGTAGTAGTGGAATGTGAAGTCATGACGTTGACAAAATTGATTACTCTTTATGTTGGCGTCCTGACGTGGACCATTTATTCCCAACAGATATCTTCCTTCGTAATGGTGAAATGTGTGTCCTGACGTGGACAAGCTTATAGTTCTTCGGGTTATCAAGATGCGCTAGTCCTGACGTGGACAAGTTTATCTCTCTTCGTGTTGGTGAAACGGGAGTCCTGACGTGGACAAGTTTTATTTCCTCAGCGGGTCGAAGATGTGAGTCCTTACGTGGACAAATCAAGATGAGGTGAGTCCTTACGTGGACGAATGTAATTCCTTACGTGGAAAGATGGGTTTCCTTACGTGGAAAGATGTGATTCCTTACGTGGAAAGACGTATTCCTTACGTGGAAAGATGGATTCCTTACGTGGAAAGAAGTTTTAGTTCCTTACGGGGAAAGAAGTTCATTCCTTACGTGGAAAGAAGTTTATTCCTTACGCGGAAAGAAGTTTTAGTTCCTTACGTGGAAAGATGTATTCCTTACGTGGAAAGGTGGGTCCTAACGTGGACAATGTATTCCTGACGTGGACGAAGGGGTATTCCTGACGTGGAAAGATGTTATTCCTAAGATGGACAGATGGATTCCTTACGTGGAAAGAAGATGTATTCCTTACGTGGAAAGAGGTATTCCTGACGTGGAAAGATTTATTCCTAACGTGGAGAGTTTATTCCTAACGTGGAAAAATGTATTCCTAATGTGGAAAGGTTAGTCCTGACGTGGACAGATCCAGACGAGGTCTTATTCCTAACGTGGACGGTGGTATTCCTAATGTGGAAAGGTTATTCCTAACATGGAAAGGGTTGCTCCTAACGTGGACGATTTATTCCTGATGAAATGCAGACGAGTCATCCCCAGCGAAGTCGCCGAGATTTTTCGTGTTGACGGCAGGTGGAGTCCTAACGTGGACAAGTTTTAGTTGAGGTTTCTTCGTATTGACGAAATAGGCGTCCTGACGCGGGCGAAGTTCTATCCCTGCAATGATAGAATCTTTTTCAGGCTGATGAAAATAATCCCCAGCACGTCGCTAATGGGTCAGTGGGTTGCCGTAACAGTTAGATTCAGTTGATGGATGTCGTTCCCCAAGCAGTGGTGCAGTTTATTTCTGCGGTTGGCAAATTTCCGGGTTCTTAGTATTCAACCGTCTCGTACCTCGAATGTTTGAAGGCCGTTCACTCTTCACCCAATCGGGTCCAAGTCTCTTGAATAGGGGCAGCTGTTGCACCCTAAAATTTGCTCAACCTTCTTCACTTGGTTTATGTTTCAATTGCATTAGCATTTGCATATAGAGTCATGTACATAGTCTAATCATCTGCATAGCATAGCATAGCAAGTCATCCAACAAGGGACCCAGTACTATTCTCATCTCTATGAGCCTATCAAGAGGTTATTATGCAAATTCAAGCATATCCAAGTCATCAGAAAGAATTGGAAAGCTAAAGAAGTCAGTGGATCAAGCAGTGCATCTATCTCCTATCTGAGGGTATTTGAAGATCATCAAAGAAATTGTGAGCTGTGAGCTGAGAATGGAGGGTATATAGACATCATGGAAGACATGGAGAGCCATTTTGAAAGTGAGACAAGTCATTGATGTGATCACAAGAGTTGCAGTTGAAGACAGTCAACTAAGGGTTTCATCTGGGTCAACCCTAGGTCAAATGATTGACTGAAAGGCATCAAGGTCTATTTGAGAGATGTGGGGTTCATCATTTGACATGTAGATAAGGATATGGTGTTGTGCCAAGAAGAAATAAAGAGAAATCAAGAAGAAGAGGAGTTTCTAAATTAGGGTTTCTGTGTAAAATCCCTTGATTTAGGTCAAACTTCCAAGCAAGATAAGCCAAAATGCAAGCTTCAAATGGATCCTTGGCCAACATGAAACTTGTATAGGATCTCAAGACCTTTAATTTGAGTGGTGGAATACATCAAGTAGATTTATAGAACTCAAGTTATGGTCCTTGCAAGTTACAGGTCATCTGGGGCCTCTGAAATTTTGTCTGTGAAAGTTACTTGTCTTCCAAGCAACTTTTACCCCTCAATAAGATTTCAAATGAATTTCTGGTCAACATAAGAGTTGTTCCTCATTGTCTTAGATTTCTATAATGGTATGGTATGCATTCATATGATTTGTGGAACTCTACTTATGGTCTTGGCAAGCAAAGGGTATTTTGGTCATCTGAGAATTACAGGTCATTTCAAGCCTATGCCCAAAACTCATACAAGGAAGCTTCAAATGAAAAACTTCACAACATCAAACTTGCTCCAAATGACATTTTGAGTCAATAAAAGTGATCATGAAAGTTTGGAAATGCTCATAGCTCAAGGTTTCAAATTTGGTGAATTTAATGAATAAAAAGTGACCTAAAATTGAGATTTTTCATAACTTGGCCAAATGGGATGAAATTATAGGTAATTTTGATTGGAAAAAATGTTTTAAGAACATTGGCAAAAGTGGATTTTTGAGTTTGGTTCAAAATTTGAAAGTTATGCTTGGTTACTTATGTATGAAGTAACATAATCCAAAATTCAAGGAAAGTGTGCATGGGAAGTTTCTACAAAGTTCTAGAGCTTTCTAATGTCATCTATATATTGCATTGAGAGGTTTCATTCAAGGGTTGGTGAATCATTGTGATCAAAATACCAAGTTATACTTCATTCTTCCATTTTTGCAAAACCATCTCAAACTTCATCGAATCTTCATCATTTTCCAAACTTCTTGATCCTATCATCATCTAAATCCATCATAGATGACATTTCCATCAAAGATTTGTTTGAATTGAAGAGGAATCGTGTGCTACCAACTTCATCATCCAAGGTGCAAGAAGGTTGTGATTGCAAGATTCAAGAGGTTTGAACAAGATCTATTGCATACAGAATCAAGAATTAAGTTTGTTGATCACTTCCCAAGCATTGCAAGCATTGGATCTAAAGAATTCTACCTCTGTTTTCATCATCAAACCAGGTTGGTGTTTCCTTTCGAATTGATTGATTTAGTTAGCATGTTAGAGAATTATTAGGTTAGAATTGTTAGGTTAGGTTAGAGGATCATTTCCATAAAGTTTGAGAAGGTTTCGTGGAGGTTACCATAGATGCATCAAATCTGTTAGGGCTTAGAACTCCTAGGTTAGGGTTTGATAATATTGGTTAGATAGCTTAAATTGATCAGCATGGAGTGTAGATGATGTTAGGGTAAGAGTTGGCAAGAATTGGAATGTTTGATCTCAGTGCAAAATGATGGAGTCAGGATGTTCTACCTATCGGGTTTGATTTTTGGTTGAGTTTTAGAGGAATCTATTGCCATGGCTGTGTAGAGGGGAAGAAGTAGAGCAACTTTGCTCTTTGCAAATTGGAATTTCATGGGGAATTAAGGTTGTATGAATGAGTTGAAGAGCTGGTTCATGAGCTCGTGCATGGTGCTTCAATGGAGGAAACCCTAATCATTTGGAGAAGATGCATGAGGTCCGTTGGATGAGGTCTCTCTTGTTGACTGAAGATCTGATCGTATGGCCATGGTTTAAAGATGGAATTGGGAGGGAACTCTGGGTGCCAAACGCACCGTTTCATTAAACCCTTCAGACTGGGCTTTACAATCCGTTGCTAATCCCACCCCCCAAACGCAGGCCCAAAACCATTATAACTGAAATTCTTGCTATTGGCACCATTTACTCTCTTTTTTTTATTTTTTGTTGTGTTTTCTGTGCACTGGGCCCAGACGCGCTTTGCTATGCGCGCCCCCCAGTCTGGGCCCATCATTATGTTTTAACTGAAATAAAATACTGACTGCACCCCCTGACCTCATTTAGTTTATATTAATTTCTTTCATTTTTTTTTAATTCTTTGAAAAATCATAAATAATTGAAAAATGCTTATTTTTTAGTGGTTGTTTTTGCATTAGGTTTATATTTCTGTTAAGAAAATTAAGAAATAATAAAATTCCAATTTTATTTTGTTTTAGCATTTTTAGAATATTTTTCTTTTAAATAACTTTTTAAGTGGTTTAAGTTGATTCATGATATTGTTGATTTTAGTTTGGTTAGATGCTTTAACATTTTTGATCCATTCTTTTTAGGGTGATTAGCTTAGAGCTTTAGCTTGTATATAAAATTTAAATCATGATTTTAGAACTTAATTTTAGATGATTTGGTTTAGGTGTGATTAGGAGAATTAAAACTAGGGTTTAGGAGATAACATAGGAGTAGTAAATCATTTCTTTTAGGAATTGTAGTTTGAGTCTTTGGGGTATGGGACTATAGGGGTTATGGGTAGATAATGGATCCCTTAGAAATTGCTAGGTTTCCCCTATTCTACTATTACTATTAGTATACTGCTTGTACTTACTTGACTGTGTGGTGTGCCCTCTCTAGGGTTATTTCATTTGACTGTGTGGGGTATTGGGCATGTTTGGGGCTTGGGGTTTGAGCTGAAGACTGTGCTAATGAGGACCATTAGAGATCAAAGAGATTGAAGACCAACTTCCAGGGTTGATGAGGAGTATCTCTTGCTGGCAGCTGTTGAAGGCTATAGGAGTTAGGAACTAGGCAGAGCTCTAGAGTAGAAAACTTGATTCCCAAACATGGAAGGTCTTGTTTGCCTCCATCCTTTCTCTATGATTCAAAGTCTCTTTTATATATCCACCTCCTTCCTTTGGAAGGATTAGTGAATGTATTTAAAAGATAGAACTTTTGAGAGAAAATTGTCTGTATCATGTTAACAGTCAGTGAGCCACCCTTGGTAGGCAATTGACTGTTTAACATCCATTTCATCTGGTTGACTGATATTCATCTTGGAGATTGAGACTTGAAGAAAAGCCATTGCAGATTGAAGACTGATAATAAAGACCTTGCTTGAAGGCTGTGGAGATAAAGACTGATGCTTGCTTGAAGGCTGTGGAGATAAAGACTGATGCTTGCTTGAAGCTTGTAGTTGTTTGGAGATGACTTAAAGACAGATGTTGATGAAGGCTGCTTTTGCTGTTTATTTAGCTGTTTAATTCTTGATGTATTGATTGGTTTTCCCTGACTGTATTGCTTGCTGTTTAACCTGTTAGGTTGAAAGTGAATTCTGTTCACTTTTGCCTGTTGTTTTCTAGGTTCGAGGTTGAGTGGGACTCCCTTGCCTCGCTTGTATTGCTGCATCCATGCATTTTACTGCTTTATTGTATATATGCTATTGTTTCTGTTTCCGTCTATTCCCTTAGGATCTCTGTTTCTCTCTGTCCAAGAGAGGAGCATGATAGACATTAGGTCTTAACCCATGCATGATAACATTAGGTTAGTTTGATTCCCTTCGCAACTGTAGGTTAGAGTTCTGTCTCTTCTTTCTCAAAACAAACAGAAAAACACAATAAATATTTCAAACACAATAAAAGACACTTCTTCCGTAAAAGAATGTGAACTCATCAAAACGTCATTTTTGTCCGCTTGGACTGTTAATCAGAAAAACCCTTTTTCAGAAGGAATTAAAACAATCGAAACAGACTTGTGTCGTACGTGGACCGAACTACGTTTGCTCTGATCTTTCATGCTGTATGAAAGTACGTAGGCATAGAATGCGATATCCTAGCGAGCAACCTTCCTCTCCTTTCCCGTAGGTAGGCGAACTACGTTGACTCTGATTTCTCGTTTCAGACGGGAATACGTAGGCATAAAGTGCGATACTTTGCCGAGTCATTTTCTTTTCCTTTAACCCCAGACCTGTAGAGTAGATAGAATAACAATCCATACCCGAAAACAAGCGTGGATCCCGTCGAGTACGACGGACGTGAGGGGTGCTAATACCTTCCCCTTGCGTAACCGACTCCCGAATCCAGGATTTGGTTGCGATGACCATTCCTTTCCCCGTTTTGAGGTAGGTTTACCTCGAGCGTTTCCTTTCCCCCCTTTGGGATAAATAACGCACGGTGGCGACTCTTCTGTTCAGCCGGCGCCAATTTTCGCAGTAGCGACACTCTTACCCTAACACAAACTACACGTCATACTGATCATTCTGAGCTATATATCTAAGATTATCGCGCCATATCCTAGGTGTTCTAAGCCCTAACAGTTTTGGTACTCCAATGGTAACTTCCATGAAATGCCTTCAAACTCAACAGAAATGATCCTCTAACTATTCCTAACCATTCTAACTTAATGATTCTACCTTATTCTAACTAAATCTATCCAATTCGAAAGGAAAACTAACCTGGTTTAAAGTTGAAAACAGGTGGAGTAGATCTTGAATGCACAACTTGCAATGCTTGGGAATTGATCAATAAGCTTGATTCTTGGTTCTGTATGCAATATTTCTTGCTCAAACCTCTTGGATCTTGCAATCACAATCTTCTTGCACTTTGGATGATGAAGTTGGTAGCACACGATTTCTTCCTCAATTCAAACAGATTTTGATGGAAATTTGATCCTTGAATGATGTAGATGATGATAGGATCAAGAAGTGTAGAAAATGATGAAGATTTGATGGAGTTTGAAGTGGATTTGCAAAATGGAAGAATGAGATGAAACTTGGTATTTTGATCAAAATGAATCACCAACCCTTGAATGAAGCCACTCTACCCAATATATAGATGATCATAGAACACTCTAGAACTTGGTAGAAACTTCTTGTGCACCATTTCCTTGAGTTTTGGCATATGTTAACTTCATACATAAGTAACCAATGGTATCTCTCAAACTTTGCCCTAAACTCAAAAATCTACTTTTGCCAATCTTCTTAAAACATTTTTTCCAATAAAAATGACCTATAACTTCATCTCATTTGGCCATGGTATGAAAAATCTCAATTTTAGGTCACTTTTATTCATTAAATTCACTTTTAAATGACCAAATTTGGAACCTTGAGCTATGAGCATTTCCAATCTTTCATGATCACTTTTCTAGACTCAAAATGTCATTTGGAGCAAGTTTGATGTTGTGAAGTTTTTCATTTGAAGCTTCCTTGTATGAGTTTTGGGCATAGGCTAAGAATGACCTGTAATTCTCAAATGACCAAAATACCCTTTGCTTGCCAAGGACATAAGTAGAGTTCCACAAATCATATGAAGGCATACCATACCTTCCTAGAAAACTAAGACAATGAGGAACAACTCTCATGTTGGCCAGAAATCCATTTGAAATCTCCTTGAAGGCCAAAAGTTGCTTGGAAGACAGACAACTTTCACAGACAAATTTCAGTGCCCTCAAATGACCTGTAACTTGCAAGAGCTATAACTTGAGTT
Source organism: Lathyrus sativus (assembly GCA_963859935.3). Classification (NCBI taxonomy): domain Eukaryota; kingdom Viridiplantae; phylum Streptophyta; class Magnoliopsida; order Fabales; family Fabaceae; genus Lathyrus; species Lathyrus sativus. The sequence goes on along the minus strand of OZ012740.1, from coordinate 185,872,193 downwards.
ATATAAATCATCTTGATGACTTCCACCACTAAAATTAAAGCTATGAAGATACTCTACAAGTTTCATGTGGACCAGAAATTCATATGAATCCTGCATCTTGAGTTACACTGCTTTGAAGTTTGACCTAAATCAGGGGATTTTACACTGAAACCCTAATTTGGTAACTCCACTTCTCCTTGACTCCTTCTGATTTTCCTTTGGCACAACACCATGTCCATATCCATATAGCAAATAATGAATCCCAAATTCTTCAAATGATCCTTGATGCCTTTCAAAACAAGTCTTTGACCTAGGGTTGACCTAATGTTGACCCAGATAAAACCCTAGTTGACTGACTTCAACTGAGGCTCTTGCAATCATTTCAATGACTTGGTTACTCCTCAAAATGATCATCTAGGCTCTTCATAACATCCATACACACCTCATGCTCTTGGCTCATGGCTCACACTTCCTCTGATAATCCCCAAATAACCTCAAGATAGGGGAGAACTCACTGATCAACCTGTCAACTCTTCAAAGCTCAAATTCTTCCCTGATGACCTGAGTAGTCTTGAATATGAATGAAACCCTTGAATATGCCTCTTGAGATAAGAATAGCACTTGATCCCCTGATTAAGATAGCTTGCTTATGCTATGCAATGCATATGAATACACTATGTACATGATGCCAATGCAAATGATTATGCAATTGAAACATAAACCTAGGTTAGAAAAGGTTGGGCAAATTTTGGGGTGCAACACGTTGTAATAGAACGGAAGTGGATTAGGTGGAGCACCTAATTTTCTTGTTTTGACTAACCCTCTTTCTATTAGCATGGGAAACAGGTCGGTGTAACTCATTGGAATAGGTTGTATCTTTGGCCTATTTGCTTGATAATTTGCCCTCGGAGCCCTGTTCTGCGGCTGTTGACCCTGCGGCTGCTGGTATTGTTGCTGATTATTGGAGTGATAATGTTGCTGATTTCCAGGCTGGTACTGGTGTTGATTGCTGGATGCCCCAGGTTGGGGACCATGCTGTGATGAAGGTTGAAAAATCAGGGTCACCGCTGCCACATATGATGGTTGGTACTGTTGGCGATGGCTTCGTGAGTTTTGTGCTTTCTTCCCATATGTGATTGCACTCACTTCTCCCTCTTTCTTTTTGTGGAAATTGCTGACTGGCTTCTTTGTTGTGCTGGCGCTTGAGGTAATATTTGGAGTAGTCACTTTTCCACTCTTTAAACCTGCTTCCACCTTGACTCCCACTGCCACAATATCAGAGAAATTTGTTGTAACACTGCTGATCAAACGTTCATAGAATTCTGGTCGAACTGTATCCACAAACCAGTCTGCCAACTCCTTTTCAGTAAGGGGAGGCTCTACTTATGATGCAGTTCCGCGCCATCTTTGCGCATACTCCTTAAAGGTTTCAGTATTTTTCTGCGTCATGCTGAGAAGCTGACGGCGGTCGGGAGCTAAGTCCATGTTGTACTTGTACTGTTGAATAAAAGCATCTGAAAGGTCTTGGAAACTATGGATTTTCGCTTGATCTAAACCGAGATACCACTTAGCCGAAGCCCCTTTAAGACTATCTTGGAAACAGTGTACTAACAGTTTGTCATTTTCAATATGCGGAGCCATCCGCCTACAGTACATGATGAGGTGGACTTTAGGACAAGTGGTCCCCTCATATTTATCGAAGATTGGCATTTTAAATTTCTGAGGAAATACCAATCCAAATACCAGACATAGATCCTTGGCATCAGATCCAAAGACATGATTTCCTTCAATGGCCCTCATCCTTTTGGCCATGATGTCCATCTCCACTCTTAATTTTTCGTGTTTTTCGTCCTCAGCCTCAGAACCATCGGGTATATCAAAGATTGGTTGTTGATTGGCGAAAACTGGTCGTACTGTGGTAGGCCCACCCGCTTGAGTGAAAATAGGGTTTCTGGTTGTTGAGTCGAACAGGGGATTGAGACTCGAAGATTGCATATTGTTGAATGGCGGCACAAAATCCCGGGATATGTCGTAGGGAAATTCTGCTGAAGTAACAGGAGCTGCTGTGGCAACTTCGGAGATCACTGTAGGTTGCGTGTCCATCTTTGCTTTGATTATATTGAGGACTTCCATGATCTGGATGACGTCCCCTTTGATCCCTTCAATGTCATTATCCATTTGATCGAACCTCTAGTCGTTATCTGCCATCTTCTTTTGAGCCTGGGACCGTGTGTTGTATATGTGAGTACTCAGCGTGACTCCTTCTCTCTTTTCTCTCTAAACAAGAACAAAGGATGAGCTGCGGAACCCAAATGCAGGACCGATGCAGGATGACATGTGAATGCAAATGCAAATGCGGATGCATAAACCATTCAACGAAACCCAATTTTTTTGTTTACAAACAAAAAGGTTAGAACAACATGTAACGACATGCTTAAAAAGCGTTTTTCATTTGATAGCAGAAAATCTATTACAATAGGGTGAACCTTGCTAAAAAGCAAGACCTTTCTTACAAGAAAACGAAAGCAAATGCAACAATAGGATTTCAATCCTTTTAGGGAAAGCAGGGAAATGGTGAAACAAAGATCAATCTAACAAGATGATCCTTCTCGTTCTTGGACTCTGACATGAACTTGGTCCTGGAGGATAATCTCCCACGGGTCTTCGTTCTGTCTTTGCACTTTGATCAAAGCGTATTTTAGCTCCTCCCAAGTTGTGGGGACCTCAGGCTCCATGGTTATCTCATAGTCATGAGTGTAGAACATGTTTAAGGCAATTTCTTTTGACCATAGCAGGTACCCCCTGGTGGTTAAACAGCTTGCATTCTCCATTGGAGTTAGGCCCAAGAGGTGTGGATCTATTTGAGCGTATTGAGCATTAGCTTCTAGTTCTTGGTTGCGACCTGTCTCGCAGAAGCAAGGCCTCAACAGTTCTGGTTCAGGCTCTGGTCCGGTAGGATATCCATGTTGACGCCGGGCGAGGACAGGATTATAAGTGATAACTCCTTCTGGCCCAATGAGAGGCACATTGGGGAAATCTCCGTAACTAGGAATCATGACTTGGTCACCGAGGCTGGTGTCATACCATGTGATGTCATGGTGTCTGAGGGTGATGAGTTTAGAAACCCATGCACTTTTGGTAGGAAGCCTCCAAAGGATATGAGTCCTCGGCAGATGAGAAGTAAACCATCGGTCGAGTAGTGCAAGACAACATGAAAATTGCCCACATTCATACAAGATGAAACGGTGGATGACCACATAAGTGTCAGCCAGTATCGCGTTGACCAGATTTTTGATGATGAAGAGGCGGATCGCCTCTTCGCTGATGAAGTCGTAACTGCTTGGAAAAAGATACAGCCCATATATCAGTAATGCCAGAATCGCCTCAAAAATGCCCAAGTTTCTGCTTTCATAATGATATTCAGCCATCTCCATTAGAGGTCTGGCATCCATTCCGTACCACCCTCCTTTCGCTCTCATCGGTGGTAAGTCTTCCATCTTGATATGTAGGGCTTTAGCCAAGTCCCTCTTCTTTGGTTTTCCATAAGGGAGCGTAAAAGTCCATGCAATCTTTAGGTAAGCAGTATACTCCTTGATGGTTGGGAGTAACTGAAAGTCTGGAAATACGAAGCAGTGGTAGGTTGTATAATAGAATTCAACCAGAGCTTGCAACATGGGCTCGTTGATCGGAGCACTTATCAACGGCAGTAGGTCCCCATATTTAACTATGAAAGCAGCGGGATTTCGAACAAGTCTTGTTAACATCCTAAGACGGCCCAATCTCAGATCCGGAACCCGAAGCATGTCTCTTCTTACCATGTTGTTGTCTGCAAAAAGAAAAAATGAATTTCCTTGAATGGTTATAAGAAGTGCAAATGCAAATGCAAATGGTGTCATAGAACTAAGATATTTACGAGCATCAGAAGTCGCCATTTCATTGATTAACAAAACGGATTACAAGATATTGTTTCCCCTTACAAGAGCTTTAAACAACAATTAAATGAATCCTATCAAGGTTCCCCTAGCAGCCTTAAATTGAGCTTCTCGATCTTTCTTTCCATATGAGTCTTCTCAAAGATGAGTCTGTCCACAATTATCTTCCACGGATTAGACTGAGGCTCATAAGTTTCTTCTTGTGCTTTCCTCTTCTTACAAGAGAGGATTTCTTCGTCTTTCAACTGGAGTTGTCTCTGGAGCTCCGCATTTTCTTCGACGACTATTTGATACTTGTGATTCCAAGCTTCTTCAGTTTGTTGTGCTTTGACCAAAGCAATCTTCAACTTTTCTTCTTCAGACATGAAGACTAAAGGGCGTTCTTCCTTCAAATCCATAGGCTCTTGCTTAGGATAAGGCATCCTTAGTGTGATGGCCCTCCTTCGAACCCATTGGAGGTAAGGTTCCCAAGAGACACAGTTGAGCCTTCCAAGATCCTTCTTTCCTTTCCTGTGTAGATGCTTCCAAGCCTCTAGAATCTTCCCTTTTAGTCCTTGACTATCTTCTCCCTCTTTGAAGAAAATATTTTCCACTTGAACACTATTGGGTTTGTCTTTTAACGGATACCCCAACTGTCGGCGGGCGAGTATTGGGTTATAACTGATTCCTACATTAACACTGAGAAGAGGTACATTGCCAAAATCCCCACAATTGTCAATAATCATTGTCCCATCATAGTCACGACTATACCAATCAATATTGGAGTGGGTAAGAGCCATGATCTTTTGTGACCACCATCCTTTCTTTGGATCCCAAAAAGCGTTGGCTTTGGGCAAGTGTGAAGTGAACCATTTGTATAACAAGGGAGCGCAACAAGTGATCATTCCTTCATTATGAAAGTTCCTCAGATGAACAAAATGGTATGTGTCTGCTAACAAGGTAGGCACAAGATTCTTCTTCAAGAAAATTTTAATGGCATTGAGGTCCACAAAATTCTCAAAACTCGGGAACAAGAAGATACCATATATGAGTAAGGCAAGGATAGCCTCGAATGCATCCATGCTTAAATGATCTGCATAATACTGAGCTTTCTCAACCAAGAATTCTGCTTTTAACCCAAAGACTCCTCCTTTTATAATCAGATTCTTTTTAATATCAACCACTCCCAAACGTGTAGCTTTGGCGATATCTTACTCTTTAGGGTCCTTCTCCACAATTGGAAAAGGAGAATCTTCAAGAATGGGCAATCCAATCAACTGAGAATACTCTTCTAGTGTGGACACTAGCTGATAATCAGGGAATATGAAACAGTGGTAGAGCGGATCATAAAACTGGAGAAGAGTAGAAAGAAGTCCACTATCCATCTTTATCTTTAAGAGTAGCAACAACTTCCCATACCGGCTTTGAAATCCCTCTGGATCTGTCACTAAGGTGCTCAACCTTTTCAAGTCATCTAGGTTAAAAACCCTTGTAAGTGTACTTCAAAGTTTTCTTTCTCTCACTATTCATGACGACCTCTGATGTTTACAAACAACAAAGTCTGAGTTCCATGAAACCATATGATGATATGATTATATGATGATATGAATGCAACATGCACAAACACAAGAAAATTCATATGCACACAACACAAGCTTAGGTTTAAGGACAAGCATGAGTCCAAGGGTCTACCCATCCCCAAAGATTTGTACTATGGATTGATTATACCTTCCGAACGGGTTCTATAAAGTTCCCAGAGTCATCAACCCATCTTTCGGATATTATCAACTTCCCAACTTACTTGGTAATCGATAATATTCTCAAGAGAGTCTCGCCCGAGTGTAGTATCACGTATCAACTATTTCGGAAATACTTACTTATAGTCATCGCACTACATCCTAATAAGGCCAAAGTGGGGTAAAGTGTATTCTAAAAGTCCTTAGTGTCATGGGCTCCTTCGTTGAAAGTAGCATTGTTTTCACGAATACTCGATCAACAATACTAAAACTTTCAAGAGGGCCTACACTGAGCGGTGGTTTCTCAAGTTAGCTTGGTCGGGAATCAACTCCCTATAAGCCTTCTTGAATATACCACCATCCTATCATAATTTCACTCAAGTCCGGGTATAGGACCGACTCACCACTCAAAGCACCTATTATCCAACAATTAAACAAATATATTGACAAATATACATGTTAAGAAAATATTCACAAATATAGCATGCAATTAAACAAAATAGGCTAACCCCTCAAGTTAAGTAAATTTCCCCAGTGAAGTCGCCATTTCTGTTGCGGTGAGAATCGTGATACCAAGCTATTGATTAACTTGAATCTTAATTCTTAAATTTACAACCGGACTTTAATTTATCCAAAGGAAAGGTCTAAAGAAAGAAAAACCCTTTTCGCAATGTAACAACAATACTAAGAGATTCGGGGATCGGGGTTGGTTATGCCTAGGGTAGGTATTTCACATCCTAAACATCTGTAGTACTCTATAGGAACCTTTTGTTTATTTGCATGCTAAGTTGGTAAATGTTTGCTAAGGATTGGGATTGGGTAAAAGGGTGTAGATTGATAGGTTAAAACCTAAAGATAGTTTCTAAGCTTGCTCGCAAAGACGTCGCATCCTCTGCCTACGTATCCTAACTAGGATAGAATTAGAGCAATCGTAGTTCACCTCACTAGGGTTTAAGAACACTTGATTATGATTAAGGTTTAAAGGGGAACAAACATTACAATGCTTGTGTAGAGTTTAACAAAACTCTCTAGATCTATGTTGTAACACTCAAGAGGGGAGTAAGTAATCATTGCTATGATTCTTACATAGAGTTTACAAACTCTATCCTAGGGTTCTAGTTGAAGAACAATCCTAGTGTAGGTAGGTCTTTTAGACTTAAGGCAAAGTCTAAGGCTTATACTAAAGTTCAAGATGACTTCACAAAGTCAAGGGAGGGTAATGAGCTATCCAATGACACAAGGGTCAAGGGAGAGACTTTTCCTTTGGAAGGAGAGAGAGATAAAGGCAACTTGGATGAGAAATAAAAAGTTCCATCACTTGGGGAAAGAAGCACTTAACAAAGCAATAAACAAATGAGCAAGATGAAATGAGATTAAGACAAGTAAGCATGCATATTACAATAAGCATATACTTCAAATGATATCAAGGGTTACAACCAATAGTCAAACATCCTAACAAAAATTTGGAACATATCTTAACAAAGATTGAAGCATGATAAAGGTAACAACCATATGAACAAATCATAATTTGAAGATAAGCATGTCATAAGTTCAAAACATAGCAAATGTAACAACAAAATGCCTAGATGATAATCAAACACAGTTAAATCAGTTAAACCTCATAATTTAGGAGGGATGAATGAGACAAGATTATGGTAACAACCAAAGAGGGTACCCTAACATTTTAACTAACAAAAGGAATAAAGACCTCACAAGAAATTCAAACATGCTCAGAGGAAATCAACTGCAAGTAGGATCACTAATCACAATAAATGAAAAAAATTTCCATATGGGCAAAGTATATCACAATTTATGGCAACAGGTAATATTTTCACATCATATAAAAGTAGATATTATAACAAGCACAATGCAAAAAGAATGATCAAAAAAGGATGAAGAATGAGAGAGTTGTGATTTTTTGAAGAATGGATAAAAAATGGTGAAAAATAAAAAAAGGGTTGCCCTCCTCAGGGGTCGAACCCAGGTTCACATGGTCAAAGGCGCTTAGGTGACAAGGTGATTACCACTGGGGTGGCTGTACATCCATTGATGAATCCACCCCCATAAATATACAAGGCATACATTCATGGCAGGCTGGGCACAAAGACAAGCAAAAATCAGGATTTGCATTTTGATTGTAACTTCTTCAATTCTTAATGGATTTTCACAAAATTTTAGCCTAAATTGAGTAGAATTCTACAAGGAACAAGATGGTGGCATTGTTTTTTCAAGATCAAGTCTCAATTTTAAAACCCGATAGTGTGTGCAAAGTGAACATGTGAGATGCATTTTGAGATGAAGTTCATAATCCAGTCAGTTTTACATCAATGTAATCATGCATACATACTACAAACATGTTATTGAATAAGTGTGAGCACAAAATAGAATTGAAAACAAGCTGTGATGGAGAATGGTATGCAAGCTACAATATGACATGAATGAAATGCAAGTTTATGTCCAATTCAGTTTCTATGCCCAAATTAACCAAGTTAATCATTTACACACATTGCATACATGTTGGTGGATGAGATTGAACACAAGGTGTGGCTTAAAACAGACTGATGTGAAAAATTATGTTCAAAGTGCAAGCTTATATATGTGATGCGCATGAAGATAGGCAGTTCATGTTTTATGTACATACAAGTCAGATTAGGCACATACAAACCATACATACATGTAGTCAAGTAAATCCATACAGGAAAAATGGCTCAAGACAGCTTGGCATGAAGGATGATATACAAATTGCAAAATGTCATTTTGATGCAACATGAAGAAGTGCAGTTCAGTTTCAGAGCATGACTTTGGCAAATCAATCACATACACACATCAAATACATGTTATTAAGGATGTTCAAACACAATTTGAAGTTAAAAACAAACTGTTATGAAGAATGGTGCTCAAGTTGCAAATTGGACATGAATGTGATGCATGATGATGCTCAAATCAATTCTATGCACATATAGGTTAAATACATCATACACACAAGTCACATATATATCAACAAGTGATTTTTGAACACATAAATTGGTTTGGAACAACTGGTGTGGAAAATGACAAGTAAGCTGAAATTTTGATTGCAATCCTAGCACCTATCTTTGGAGATTTCTTCTTTGTGAAGCAAGATTGCAATCCTTAAGACAGTTGGAGAAATAAGCTACACCAATGATCCTAAATGCTTTGGATAGTTGAGATATGATATATATGAGGTGTTTGAGTGATTAGAACATCAAGCAAATGCCTAGAACAAGTTTTGGCAGATTTTGAGGGTGGTGGTCAAACTTTCTTAGTGTGAAAATTGACTTTTGGCAAAGTGGTGTTTTTGAGAGGTTTGAAGGTAGAGACACCTTCTATATTATATTTAGGGATTGTGTGGATGCTTCTTAGAGGTTTGGAAGTGATGGAACTAGTCTTGAGCAGAGTCTTGCTCAAGACAGTTTTTTAGTGAAAATGGAGGGTTTTGGAGTTTTTGAAGTTCTTGAGGAATGAGAGGAGAGTGAGAGCTATGTTTTCTCTGGTTTTCAGAGATTGCTCTGGTGTGTTTGGACTCATAGAAGAGGCCTCTATTTATAGCCAAGCAAGAGTGAGGGCAGCCTTGGTCATTTACCACTTTTGGAGGGACATTTGTGAAGTTTTTTGAAATATCTTGCCAAGATCTCTATACATTAGTTCCATGGACCAAAGAAGATCAGAAAATCAAGTGGAGAGGTGGACATGAAGTGACTGAGATGAGCTTTAGGGTGTAGGGGACTGCAACTGCTCAAATCAACCAAAAGTTTCTTTTTCTTCCTCACATTTGAATATAATAATGCCAAGTTGCAACCTACCATCTCTCTCTCCAAATCTTACATTTTCTGCATTTCCTTTCTTCTACACATCTGAATATTGTATTGAATCATGATCCAAGGGATGAGGAGATCTCAAGTTGTGAAAAACTGATTTTTGGGAAGTGTTGGAGTGTGGTTTCAAGTGTTGACAGGCCCAACTTCTATGGTGCATAACTTCCTGCTCAAACATGCTATTGAGGAGTTCTACCACAATTTGGAAAGCACTTAAGTAGCTCTACAACTTTCATGTTTTTGGAATTTCCAAGTTCTTGATGGAACTAGGTTGAAAAACCCTTCAAAGTTCCTGAAAAAACCACTTACAAGTGCTAAATAACTTAGAATTTTTGTAAGTTATTTCCCCTTCAAAAATGAATTTTGCTATAACTCCAATTCTATGCATTTTTTGATCATGGACCAATTTGAGGATTTTGTAGGATTTTCCAAGAGCTTTCCAATGAGCTTTGAACCACTTCAATTGGATGTGTGGTTGAGGAGTTATGGTCTTGCCCCTTTCGAAACCCTAATTCCCGATTTTTGCAATTACTTCTTAACCCTTGATCCCGTGGTCATGAAATTTTATGGGGAGGTGTAATATGACATAAGGAACATTTTTGATTCACATCTTGAAGTCAAATTCCTTATTGTTGAAAAGTTGAATTTTCGGTCAACCGTTCGAACTATCGGTGTCTACCGAGTTGCCCGTTGATGATCCGGACATCTTGAGGACTTGAAACTCTCTGGATAGACTTCACTAAGCCATAGTAACTTAATGGACCAAAATACCACCATTGAAATACTCTTTAAAACAAAAGTCAAACTACGGTTGACTTTTCCTGATCAGAAACCCTAATCGGGTATCTCAAATTGCACTGTTCTCAATCCCTGGATGACAACCTCAAATTAAATTCATACTTGATACAATGTATTATCCTTTATCTTGTTTTGAAGTTGGATCAATCCAAAACATTGATTGATCAAACCACTGAAGCCTCGATTTTGACGGTACAGAACCCTAATTCATCTGCATCTTAACAAAGATAAACTGAAAATGGGTTAAGGTTAGTTAATCAAGCAAATATGATCCTACAATGATGATCAGGATCTAAGGGGTCAAAATTTGGGGTGTAACAAACAACATCTATGGATATAGTTTTCATCATCCTCCCCAATCTTTCCTTTAAACAACAGTTTAGTAAAGAAAAGAAATTTTTGCATTTTTCGTCATCTTATAACAATGAGAGGAAAGAGTGAAACGAATGGACTTAATCAAAAGATGCACAAACATTTCATTAATCTTTCCAATTCAAATGCAAAGAAAATACAACACAATGCTGAAACAGTCTACAACTGCCAGCCTTAGGGAATTAAAATTGATAAAAAAAAATTCAAATTGCAGGCCCTATGCGAGGAAACACCTTCAACAACCACATGCTCCTTGTGATATAGAATTATGAGGGGTCTCGCGGGTCCTTTTCCTTTGGATTTAAGAATTGCGGCACTGTCATTTGATTTATCCTCCTGAGGTTTCAACAACTCCATCAATCTCAGTTTAAAACCTTTACACTCTTCAACTAGGTGCCCTGTTGTCCCAGTATGATATCTGCATTCTACTTCTAGGTAGTCTTCTTCGAAGATCAAGTGTTTGTCAATGATCAGCTCTTGTACAAGATAACCTAATGTTATACATGCATCTAAGTTATGTCCTTCGGCTCCTTTGTGAAATCCACAGGTCAGGCTCGCATTATGCCATGGTCCTGGCATAGGATTGGATAATCGTGGAGTCACTAGCGAATTTTGAATCAATAGCGGGTAAAGTTTACTTAGCGGTACTGGAATTCGTTTACCGCAAGCCTTATTTTTCCTGACATGATCCTTCTTATTCAATCTCCGGCTTTGAGAACCTTGAGGAGGAACAAACACCGACTGGTGAGAGACTTCAGTTGAACGCCCCAATGCCCCAGTATGATAGTCCCATTTAGCGTTGGTATCAAAGTTCAGAGGGTAATGAGGAATTATTGGTTTCAACTCCTTCGGTATTATCAATCCGCCTAGGATCAAGTCTGGCAATATCTGATTGTATGACATTGAAAACGGACTCTCTGGTTTCCTTGGTCTTTGTTGGGCGTGCTGACGCAATTGACGGTTATCTCGTGGTTGATACCGAGAATTTCCTTGAGTTAGAGGAATCATCGGAGATAAAGCATCCCTAGTTTCTCTGGACGTCACATGGTCAAGGTGACCTTCCTTTTCAATCATGTTCCACAATATCTCTAAAACCTAATTCATCTGACACTTGAGAATTCTGATGTCCTCTTTCAGCATTTCCTGAGCTTTCAAAAGTTCATCCATTGTTGCCATTTGTCTCGGATATGTGCTAGGTATCCGCTCTCTATCTGAACAAGAGGGAGACAAAGAGACACAAGGCTGAGAAATGCAAATGCAATGCAAGAGCAAACTGGTTTTACAAAACTCAGAAGATTGACTAGGTCAAAACCCTCATTTCATCAATCGTTGGAGAAGTTACAACTTTTAAAAATACCAGAGATCGACTGAGTTTTACAAAACTAGTTGCGACATGATATGCTCGTGGTGATATGATGGGATGATGTACACATAACACAAAGGCAAGTATTCACAAATACATGCACACACAAAGACCTCCTAGGCTCAAGATCAAAGCAAGGAGTCAAAGGTTTACCCATCCCCAAGGATTTGTACTATGAGCTGTTTGTACCTGCCAAACGGGTTCTAACAAAGTTCCCAAAGTCATAGTAAATCCTTCGGATATTGCCAACTAATGAGACTACTCACGTGAGTCAACAATATTCTCAAGATAAACTTGTTTGAGTGTAGCACCGCATGACAACTATTGAGGGACTACTCCCTAACAGTTTCCGCACTACGTCCTAAAAAGGCCAAGTGGGGTAAAATGTGATCTAAAGGTCCTCAGCTTTGCAGACTCGTATTGAAACAATTAGTGAATACACGACTACTCATGCATTACTAACCATCTCAAAGAGTCTCCATTGAGCATGATTACATCATATGTCAGACATATTGGGACTACTCCCAATAGCCCAACTATTGATCATATCACAATCCTATCTCATGTGTCACTCAAATCCGGGTTAGGATTTATCTCACCACTCAAAGCACCCAATGTCCATAACAGACAAACAGATATATTGACAAATATACATGTAAGCAAATATTCAAAAATACAATGCACTTCACACACAAAGGCTCCCTAGGCTTGAAGCCCAAGCAATGGAGTCAAAAATTTGCCCATCCCCAAGGATTTGAACTATGGGTTAATTTGTACCTACCGAACGGGTTCTTAATAAAGTTCCCAGGGTCAACAACCCATCTTTCGGATATTATCAATTTCCCAAATCACTCGGTAATTAATAATATTCTTAAGAGAGTCTCGTCCGAGTGTAGTATCGCGTATCAACTACTTTGGGACTACTCCCTCATAGTCATCGCACTATGTCCTAATAAGGCCGAAGTGGGGTAAAATGTAATCTAAAATTCCACAGTGTCACGGGCTCCTAGGTCGAAAGTAGTAATGTTTTCACGAATACTCGTTCAACAAAACTACTCCCAAGAGGGCCTCTACTGAGCAGTGGTTTCTCAAGTTAGCTTGGTCGGGAATCAACTCCCTACAAGCCTTCTTGAATATACCACCATCCTATCATAAGTGCACTCGAGTCCGGGTATAGGACTTCCTCACCAGTCAAAGCACCCAGTATCCAACATACAAACAAATATATTGACAAATATACATGTTTAAACAAATATTCACAAATATAGCATGCAATCAAACAAAATAGGCTAAACCCTCAAGTTTAAGTATCTCCCCAGTGAAGTCGCCATTTCTGTTGTGGTGAGAATCATGATACCAAGCTATTGATTAACTTGAATATTAATTCTTAAATTCACAACCGGAATTTAATTTATCCAAAGGAAAGGTCTAAAGAAAGAAAAACCTTTTTCGCGATGTTACAACAACACTAAGAGATTCGGGGATCGGGGGTTGGTTATGCCTTGGGTAGGTATTTCACATCCTAAACACCTATAGTACTCTACAAGAACCTTTTTTTTGTTTGCATGCTAATACTTGTTAAATGTTTACTATGAGCTGGGATTGGGTAAAAGGTGTAGGTAAAGACCTAAGGATTGTTTCTAAATTTGCTCGCAAGGATATCGCATCCTCTGCCTACGTATCCTTACTAGGATAGAATCAGAGCAATCGTAGTTCACCTTACTAGGGATAAAGAACACTTGATTATGATCAAGGTTCCAAACATATCCATGCTTGTGTAGAGTTTAGAAAAACTCTCTAGATCTAAGTTGAACACTCAAGAAAGGGGAGTAAGTAATCATCTCCATGATTCTTACATAGAGTTAACCAAACTCTACCTAATTCTACGTTGTAAGACTAATTGGTTCTATCCAGACCAAAAGAAGGGAGAAGGCTCTATCCAGGCCTAAAGGGTAAGTCGAATTGGTTCTATCCAGACCAAAAGGAAGAAGGTTGATTGGTTCTATCTAGACTAAAGGGAAGGTTGATTGGTTCTATCCAGACCAAAGGGAAGGTTGATTGGTTCTATCCAGACCAAAGGGAAGGTGGATTAGTTCTATCCAGACCAAAGCAAAGGTTGATTGGTTCTATCCAGACCAAATGGAAGGTTGCTCGTCAAGATATCGCATCTTGTGCCTACGTATTCTCATTATCCAATGAGAAATCAGAGCGGCCATAGTTCGGGCATCGAACTACATAATAAGGATCAATTGGTTCTTTCCAAACCAAAAGAGGGAGAAGGTTCTATCCAAACCTATGAGTTTAAGTCCAATTGGTTCTATCCAGACCAAAAGGGGGAGAAGGTTCTATCCAGACCTATGAGTTTAAATCCTATTGGTTCTACCCAGACCAAAAGGGGGAGAAGGTTCTATCCAGAACTATGAGTTTAAATCCTATTGGTTCTATCTATACCAAAAGGGGGAGAAGGTTCTATCGAGACCTATGAGTTTAAATCCTATTGGTTCTATCCAGACCAAAAGGGGGAGAAGGTTTTATCCAGACCTATGAGTTCAAGTCCAATTAGTTCTATCCAGACCAAAGGGGGAGAAGGTTCTATCCAGACCTATGAGTTTAAATCCTATTGGTTCTATCCAGACCAAAAGGGGGGAGAAGGTTCTATCCAGAACTATGAGTTTAAAACCTATTGGTTTTATCCAGACCAAAAGGGGAAGAAGGTTCTATTCAGACCTATGAGGTTAATGAGCTATCTATGACCCAAAGGTCAATAGAGAGACTTTCCTTTGGAAGGAAAAACATTAGGCAACTTGGATGAGAACTAAACAGTTCCATCACTTGGGGAGATAACTTAACAAAGCAATAATCATTCAAATATGATGAAGATAAAAGGCATTGTTACAACCAAGAATGATCAAGCATATTATAATAAGCAAGGATCTAAATCAGGATGAATGGTTACAACCAAAGCAAGCATTTAAGATATTACAATATCAATGATTTCAATCAAGATAGATGGTCACAACCAAAGCAAGTATCAAGATATTACAATATCAATGATTTCAACCAAGGTAAATGGTTACGACTAAAGCAAGTATCAAGATATTACAATATTAATGATTTCAATCAAGGTAAATGGTTACGACCACAGCATGTATCAAGATATTATAATATCTAGAAGGGGAAAGTTCTTTCAAGACTTAATGAAAGGTAAAAACCAAAGCATATCCTAACAAAGACGGGGGTACATCTTAACAAAGATGGAAAGGGATCTTAACAAAGATAAAGAAGTATCTTAACAAAGTTGAGGTTTCATAGGGCTCACAAGATGACATGTATACTTACAGGCATCATGCCTAAACAAACAATGTCACAACAAATGTAAGTGAGAAGTTCAAAAACTTCATGGGGAAAACTTTCAAGTTTTAAGAGAAGATCAAACACAAATGCTTACAAGCAAGTATTTGAATGCAAGAGGTTTTGGTTCAAAAACACAAAAAGAGTTAACAAACATGTACATATCAAGTGCAAATCAATCTCATGAAATTGAATCTGAAGAGATTTGAAAGCAAAGAGGGTAAAAACCCTAAAACAATGCAAGACTTTCAAATGACATAAAGTGTTTCTAAGATGAAAATCCTTGAATTATTTAATTACCATATGAAAAAGGCAAGATTAGGAGCAAAATGAAAAAAGAACCACTCAAAAATGAGAAAAAAATGAAAAAGTTATACTAATTTGAAGTTTTGAAGAAAACCAAGAAAAACTAGTATTTAAAAAGAAAGGGATGCACCCATCTAGTGTTGAACTCGCACTTTATGGATCACTGGTTAAAACCCTCACCACACCAACCAACACGCACAAGTGAACTCTTATGGAAGAGAGAATTGAAATACAAAACAATGATGAAAATCAAAATGAAATACAAAACAATGATGAAAATCAAAATGAAATACAAAAGAGTCATCCCGCAGGGATCGAACTCAGGATGGCAAGGACATGAATACGCAGACATAACCACTGGGGTGACGATACATCCAGTGTATCAAGCCACCCCATTAATACTTAAACTAACAAGTCATGTATTCTGGGCCATACTTAAGGCAAATTCAAGGCAAGCCACATAAAACGATTTCAACTCAAACTTAAACAAAACATCATAAAATTTAATGAAATTTGATTCTAACTTGATTGTTTTTTGATAAGGAACATGATGGTAACATCTATTTTTCAAAATAATGTACACATAGTTAAACACGATAGGAAATGAAAATGAGGGTTTGAAAATGCATTTTTGAAGTCATGGCTCAAAACAGACATAAACAAAGTTAAACAAAGGCCTGCACATGCTCTAAATAAGTTGCCAATTGATTTCAGATGGCAAGCAGATCCAAACTCAACTTAAACTAGCATATGACATATGAATTGCAAACAAAATTCATGACAGCAGGCCTAAACAAACGTTTGCATAAGAACAAATTCAAGCAGGCACAAATGCAACTTTTGGAAACAATATCATAACATGGATCAAACATGACTGTTTTGTTTTAAGAAACTACAAGTCTTGACATTACAAAGTGCAAGAAAACAAATAACAGTCCAAAGTTTTGCACTAATGACAACCATTAACTAAATGCAGACAAAGGAAATTGATGGATCAGAAGTTAACAAACTTCAAGGCATAGACTAACAGCCAGATTTTGGTATTTCAATCAATACTTATTGATGAATTCCAACCATAGTGCCTTCACAAAGACAAAACACATATTTACATTCCAAATTAAACTTCATGCATAACATCTGAACAGAAGCAACAACAATCTTTAGACATAACCATGTCACCAATCAAACAGCAGCTCTACTACAATGCTTTAAAATGACAGTCACTACTTCACCCTAGCAAAAATTACAAACCCTAGTATACAAACCTAATGCTGACAGCAACTGATGCAAAATAAACATGACAATGTCAATTATCTAATAAAACATGATTCAATTGATACTACATTCTCATGTCAGCAAGCATAAACCAAACACAAAACAGTAGTTCAAATCATCACAGAGGTACACTTGGCATGACAATGTCAAGCATCAAACTCAATGTATATTTCTCATGATGGTTATAACCATTTGACAACAAAATAGTGTTGATCATCATAGATCAAGATGTGTTTCAACAGCATCTAGGTGAATCACTTCAACATTGGCCATAACCATGCTAAACAACAAGCAGTCCTTCAAAAACAGTTGAGATGCATTTTGGAAATCAGAGAATGAAATAGTTGCAATCCAGTTCAAAAACAGATATGCACATGTCTTAAATATGATATGGATCAAGTTTTAACCAAAAGATGATTCAAGATGTCATTAGGACAAAAGAAAGCACATGAGTTGCAATGATGAATATGAGTTGGTTATAACCAAAACAAAATGATCAAAACATTAAGCAAATCAAATTTAACATGTCAAGAGTTAAACCAAAACTGGATCCAATTCCTAAGAACTCCTAGACCAACTGTCAGTAGAAGATTTGAAATCTAGAGGGTTGTCACGTTATGGAAATTGAGCTTCAACAGAACCAAAAGATAATGTTAGCATGAACAAATAAATCTTTGGTCTATGATGCTAACAAGCAAAATTAAGGTAGATGAGGTACTTTGATTAAAACAGAAACCATCAGTAAAACTTGATGCTAACATACAACAACCAAAAACTGTTAAAATGCCTTTCCCTATTGACATCAACTACCGCAAATTACAATGTCTGAACCATTTAAACTATTTGAAACCTACATGAAGAGGTAATTGTCCTTCCACTAACAAGTTGGCACAAGAAAAAGCTTGACAGCAAGCAAATGAGTTAATCCCAAAAACAAGTCTTGACCATATAACTATGAATCTCAACATGACAATGTCTAGATAAAATAATCATTAGTGCAAGACTCTATTCTCAAAGAAAAACCTGCAAATCTTATAACAGTAGGTAATTTGAAGCATAAATACATCCTACTTGGTATAACAATACTAGTTAATCCAAAATAGCAGCCCTCTAAAGCAAAGGATCCTGAATGACAGCCCTAAATCTAACAAGCCCAAACTGAAATGATCTAGAAATGAACAAGGTCAAACCCCCAATAGAGAGGCACTAAACATAACAATGCATCTCTAAAAACTAGTTGACCAATCTAACATCAACAGCTCCAACAGAACTAAATGGTAACAGCCTTACAACAAAAGCACACCAACAGGGAGAGCTCAAAAAGTCTTACCACCCTAAACTCAACCCTGCTGCTTAGAACACCAATCAAGCTCCTAATGACCAACAACAACAATGAGTTCCACATAAATCATGCTAACAACCAACCAAAACCAAAGAAAGATTGCCTTCACATCAGTCTTAAACCTTAAGATAGCTCTCACTTGGTTATCCAACCTTGCTACACAACAAAACCAAACTCCTCACTAAAACTGACAGCAACTGAGTTGACAAACTTAGTTCCTAAGCACAAATAATGACAGCAAAACCAAACAATCCTGAACATGCTAAAAAAACCAACCTAAACAACTAAAACCAAAAGCCACAACCATAGCTTAAGGGTGCAGTACTGGTACTAAACAAGACCTTATCATTACCATGCCAAGCCTAGACTAACACCAAGAGTTACCAACTATGAGTATTCAATATGAGCTACCAAATCCAAGTATGCACCAAAACAACAAGCATGATATTACTATGATCAGATCCCTAAACCTAGGCCGGAAGCCAATCTAAGAAAAGCAACCTAACACTAAGTAAAAACAAAAACCTGATATTACAATGTCAAGGTCAAGAGAAAGCAGGCCATCAAAAAAAAGGTCAACCCCTACAAGGCATAGCAACTTCAACAGAGGTGATAAATCCTACCTCTAACATCAGTGAAATCCCAAATATGGTGACATTCCTCTTTGTCCAACACCTTGCTCCATTCATACATGATGGGGCAGTGGCCTTTCAACATGTTTTAGTAAGAGAAATGAACTAGACAACATTGAATACAAATTTGACATAACAATGTCACAAT
The DNA here is from genome assembly GCA_963859935.3 of Lathyrus sativus. Classification (NCBI taxonomy): domain Eukaryota; kingdom Viridiplantae; phylum Streptophyta; class Magnoliopsida; order Fabales; family Fabaceae; genus Lathyrus; species Lathyrus sativus. Next base: position 185,853,144 of record OZ012740.1, on the reverse strand, counting down.
ATACAACCTATTACAACAACACACCTCCATACTTTTACCAAAGTCAGCACATACATGATTTGCCTTAAATTGTAGTCTAACCATACTTGTACATCCTAACAAGAATTTACAGTTCTACAACCAAAACCTCTAACACAACCACTAACAGAAACAACTTGCACAACATGACAATGTTATGCATTTAACAATAGCAGGTTTGACATAACAATACCAAATCAATACTTCAAATGAAAGTTAACAAGATTTATGATAGCAAACACCAACATACTCAAACATGATCTGATGATATTTATGCATATAAAAGAGAGAATTTGGAGAAACCTACCTCTTGTAGACCTCCCAAAGCAAGCTAGCAGCAAGATACCCCTCCTTTGAAGCAAGCCTTGAAGTTTCTTCCCTTTGAAGCAGCAAATGATCTTTGAGGACAGTCTTAGCAAAAGAGTTTCCAGTTGCTTTTTAAGGTTTCAATCAACTAGTATGACAAAAATAGAAGGTGCTCCAAGTGTCAAACTGATGGAAATTGATCTTGGTAGTGACTTGTTCCATATTATGCATAAAAGTCAAACTTAAGTGGTGAGAAGTTGACTTTTGGATTTATGGTGTTTTTGATGGAAACAAAAGTTAGGACACCTTCTAATAATGATTTTGAGTTTGTGTGGATGGTTTTTATGGTGGTTTAATGGTTAGAAATGGTACTGGTGTGAAACTTGCAACAAGGCAATTTTGGTGATTTTGTGACTTTCTTCACTTACAAGTAAGGAAAGATAGAATGAGAGCTGATTTTATCTTGGGTTTTAGAGGGATTTGGTGTGTGAAATAACATAGAGGAAGCCTCTATTTATAGGCAAAGTGAGAGGTTAGGACAAATTTGTTCAAGTGGTTTTCAAGGTGGTTTTTGGATGGAAGACCTTAGCAAATCCAAGTGTAATTGCTTTCTGCAGATGGTGCATGTTTTCAAGGGTCATTAGCCTCCAAAATCAGATAATCTTGAGCTGTAAGAAGTGACTATAGAGATAGCAAGGACAGACCTCCCATGCTGGAGCCACAAACCATCTCTCTCCTATTGTACTTTTGTACTTTTTTTATTAAACAATGATCCTTCTTGACAAAACCTTAGCCATGCTTTTAAGTTCTTATGACTTTGTTCATTATGCACTCTTAAACATCATATCAGATGTCAATCCATGGTTAGAAAGGAAGCACATAGTTGGAAACTAAGTCCATGTTGAATTTTGACAAGTTGACAAACTAGTGCACATGCCCAACTTGCTCCATTCGAAACTATCAGCTCACAAGGGCTATGGAAGAGTTCTATAACTTTTTGGAAAGCCCTCATGGAGCTCTACAACTTTCATTTTCTTGAAATTTTCAAATTCCAAGTGGAACTAGGTCAAAAATCCCCTCAGAGATGGCTGAAAACATGCCTAAAAAGGCCAGCAACTTCGAATTTCTCCAAGTGTTTTTTCCCTCTTGTGATGATTTTGGCCACAAATCCAAATCTATGCATTTTCTGCCCATGGACCACTTTGAGACTTTTGTAGTACTTGTCAATACCTTTTCGACAAGCTTTTAACCAACTCAATTTGATGTGTGGTCAGGGAGTTATGGTCTTGCTCCTTTCAAAACCCTAATTTCCCGATTTCTCGATTACTCCTCAATCCTTGATCCAATGATCATGAAACTTCATAAATAGGTGTAATATGTTACTAGGAACATTTTTTCTTCACACTTTGAGGTCAAATTCCTTATGATTGAAGAGTTTACTTTTTGGTCAATTGAACGATCGATCGATGACTACCGCGTCGACTGTTGATGTTCTGGGTCTCTTGAGGCCTTGAGAATTCTTGAGTGGAATTCACCAAGCCATATTAGCTTCATTGACCATGATTCCATCATTGGAACACCTTTTAACTCAAAAGTCAAACTACAGTTGACTTTTCCTGATCAGAAACCCTAATCGGGTATCCTAGATTGCAATGTTCTTGATCTTCGGGTGACAATCTCAAATTGGACTCATGATTGACCCAATGGAGTATATTTGATGATGTGGAGACTTATTTCATGGAGAATCAATCCAATACATTGACTGATTAAACCATCGAAACCTCGATTCCCGGCTATACGGAACCCTAATTCACCTGTATCTTGACAAAGACCAACTTGAAATAGGTTACGGTTAGATAATCAAATTAATATGATCCTAAAATGATGATGAAGATCTAAGGGGTCAAAATTTAGGGTGCAACACTTTCCACACTAATCCTGTGTGTATACTCAAGCCTGGGTATTGGGCTTATCTTTTAATGGAACAACCCACCCCACAGCACAGTAGCAGCATAATATGATAAAAAAATGCAAATGCAATAATATACAACAGATAATGTACATAAAGCAAAATAACTGCACAAAAGTAAACACCCAAAGACGCACAACAGACAAGTGCTAGGATTGACTCACATAGGGAACGGGATGTCCCCAGTAGAGTCGCCAGCTGTCGCAACAGCGAAAAACACCCAGCAAAAAAACAGAAGAGTCGCCACCGTTCGTTATTTATCCCAAAGAGAGGGAAAGGAAACGATCAGAGAAAACCTATAAAAAAGGGAAAAGACAGGTCATCGCAACCAAATCTTGGGTTCGGGAGTCGGTTACGAAAGGGGAAGGTATTAGCACCCCTCACGTCCGTTGTACTCAATGGGATCCACGCTTGTTTTCTAATCAAAGGGTTTATTTATCTATCTAAGCTACAGGCTCAAAAGGAAAAATAAAAGAAAAGGGACTCGATAGAGCATCGCCGCTCTATGCCTACGTATTCCCTCGTGCAATGGGAAAGTCAGAGTCAACGTAGTTCGGAAAACTATGGGTGAAGGTGGGGAAAGTTGCTCGCCAAGACATCATCGTCTTGTGCCTACGTATCCTCATCTGGTATGAGGAATCAGAGCAAACGTAGTTCGGGCTGACACGACCACAGATTGGTTCAAGTGTTTTAATTGAGTAGGGTTAAACCTTCGTTCCAGCAGTTAGGGGCGATGCCTGTTTGCGGTAGAACCAAAGCTTAACACACTCTTTCTGAAAATGGTTTTCAATTAACCCCGAAGGATAAAAAGGTTTGAGTTTTTTTTATGAGTTTTAGGGAAGTGAGTTAGTTTGATTTGTGATTCACGTTGCACTAAAGACTATGACATAGGCACGAATGCATCGCATATCTCCCCCAGACGGGACGTACACTAAACACTCTAGACAAGCGAGAGGAGACCCCTCACTCATCATTTCCCATGTACTTAAGGCTCGTATCGTACAACATTCATCGTATTTATTAGATGAGTTAGAATGTGTCTTGAGATGAGAAGAGAGACGCATGTAAGGTCTAAGGGAAACTTGGCCCTAACGTTGTCATGCAAAATGGACCTTGTAACACCCCTTTCTATACCCCCAAAATAATGCAAATAAACACTTATTCACATATATAAAAATTCATCAGAGTATAATTATAACATGGTATAAAAGAGGCGCATCACATTATCCACGAAACGAAAACATAAACAACACCTGCTCATAGAGATATGTAACAAAAGGGGTAAATCTCAACTAAAAACAAAGCATATCGCTTAAAACCCACATATCAATATTTTAATTAAAGCGGAAGACTAGAACATTGAATTACTTAAGACATGATATCATATAAATACACCTCATCAAGTTTGGTTCACAATATCATTCATGTTTTACAAAACATCGTCAGCTGATACATATATAATGTATCACATAAGAATACTCTAGAAGCCTAGCTACCCGATGTTACATTATCAGAGCAACCGACTCAAAAGAATGAAACTATACTTCGCCAAAAGAAACCTCCAACAACCTAATCTGCAATGCCTCATTGAGCATTATAAAACAGCAGAAGGGTGAGAAATATTATCATAATAATCAATGCATATAATTATATATACATACATAACATAAAACATACATACATTACATTTCTCACAGCAATCCATTTTAACTCATATACATAGTCCACACGCAATCATATGTCATATAATAATGACATTCATGCTATGTGACTCAATACGACTCAATGCAAACTTATGCCATGTGGTACCAACACTTGTTATCTTTTTTCGATTTACATTAAACCGGGTCCATTCTTCTAGACCGATAACCACCAAAAGCCCGTCCTCTAAGCTTTCAAACCCACTCTTCTAGGCTTGGGACAAGTCACTAGTCTCCACGAAACTAGAAAGTATTGCCTCTTGACTAAATGATGCATATGCAATCAACAATTCAATGCACTTAAGACCGACATCTTAATCTCATGCATTCAAATAATTCATCTCTTCAAGAATTATCACAACGATTGCACACACAACATATTCATACATATCACCAATATATTAACAAACAATGCACACATATACACAATATGTTCTCATGCATTCTTCATACATTTTTAAATCAATTATAACAATGTATTACCTTTCTCCGCGAATCACAATTTCGATCAATTCACAATCTAGGATTCACGCCGTAAGGCTTCCCACAATATAATATATCTCGGCGTAATCGACGCCTCGAGCATGGAAATAATCAAAGTTAAGTCGGAAATCCGACCTCGGATGGAAACATTAAAGAAAAACACATCCTTCATGTTCGCTACTCTGCTCGCTTAGCGAGCTCCTAGCGAGTATTCGCTACTTGTTCGCCCAGCGAACAAGCTCGCGAAGGCAAACAAAAGCTACTGACTTCGTTCGCTACCTCGCTCGCTCATCGAAGGCCTAGCGAAACTTCGCTACCTCCTTCGCTACCAGCGAACACCACAACATGCATTTTGTCCAAGTCTGGGACTGTTCGCTACTAGCTCGCTTAGCGAACGTTAGGTACCAGCTCGCTCAGCGAACACGCTAGCGAATGTGTGCGAACTCCAAATTTCTTACTTTCCAACTTCCACCAAACTCTCTAAATCCAACCGATTCTCACCGAACAAGTTCCGTAACCTTAGTATAACATTTCCCTCGACTAAATACTACCACTTATTCTCATTTTCCACCGTGAAAACTCAGATTCTACCGATTAATCCATTTATGCCCTAAAATGGAAGTTGTAGAAAAACATCCAATACTCTAACCCAAGCATACATATTCATATACATTGTTAAGATAATGATATTTCACACCCTTACCTTGATTAATCCAAAGCTTGAGAGTTGTTCTTGGTGATTCCAAGTTCTTCCCTTTTCTTCTTCTCTTTTCTCCTCTTTCTCCTTCTTTATCTATTCTTTCCTTTATGTTTCTATCTTTCCCTTTTCTTTCCACTCTCCTTTTAATATGTCTTTCTCTTCTAATTCTCTCCAACATCTATTAATTCATTTAATTAACTATCCATCAATCAAATAATTCTCATTAACCCATTAATTAATGCAAATAATTAATTAATGAAAAATCGGGTTGTTACAACTCTCCCCCACTTTAGGAATTTTCGTCCTCGAAAATGTTACCTGATTCGAACAACTCTGGATAAGATTTCCTCATCTGGCTTTTCAGCTCCCACGTTACACTTCCACTTCCGATCCTCTATCCGCATAGGTGATGTCTCCACAGTCAGGTTATCTCTCACATGTACATCATCTACTTGGACTACATGAGACGGGTCCGAAATGTATTTCCTCAATTGAGATACATGGAACACATCATGAAGATTAGCAAGAGATGGTGGCAAAGCAACACGATAGGCTACCTCTCCTACCCTCTGCAAAATCTGAAAATGACCAATGAAATGTGGCGTCAACTTACGCGACTTTAATGCCCTACCAACACCGGTCATAGGAGTGACTCGAAGAAACACATGATCTCCCTCTTGAAATTCGATTGCTTTCCTCCTCTTGTCATGATAACTCTTCTGATGACTCTGGGAAATCCTCATCTTCTCTTGGATCATCTTAATCTTGTCGGTAGTATCTTGAACTAACTCGGGTCCAACTACAGAACTCTCTCCCGACTCATACCAACATAATGGCGTCCTGCAACGTCTACCATACAAGGCCTCAAAAGGTGCCATACCGATGCTCGAATGAAAACTATTATTGTAAGTAAACTCAATCAAAGGCAAGTAGCTATCCCAAGCTCCTCCCTTCTCCAATACACAAGCTCTCAACAGATCTTCAAGTGATTGAATCGTTCTTTCAGTCTGACCATGTGTCTGAGGATGATAAGCTGAACTCAAACGCAACTTCGTACCCAAAGCACTATGCAGACTCTCACAAAATCTCGAAGTAAACCTTGGATCTCGATCTGACACAATGCTAGACAAAATACCATGCAAACTGACAATCCTCTCAATGTACAACTTCACCAATTTCTCCAATGGATAGTCCATGTGCATAGGGATAAAATGAGCAGATTTGGTCAATCTATCCACAATAACCCATATGGCTTCAAAATTACTCTGCGTCCTCGGTAAACCGGACACAAAATCCATAGAAATGCTATCCCATTTCCATTCAGGAATAAACAACGGTTGCATCAAACCTGACGGTTTCTGATGTTCAATCTTCGACTTCTGACAAGTCAAACAAGAATACACAAACTCTGCAATATCCTTCTTCATACGAGGCCACCAAAATATTTTCCTCAAATCTTGATACATCTTAGTAGCACCCAGATGAATACTCAATCCACTATGATGCCCTTCCTCAAGAATACTCTTCTTCAGTTCAACAATGTCAGGAATACAAACCCTATCACGATACCACATAATGCCATTCTCATCAATCCGAAAATCACCACCTTGGCCTTGATTGATCAAAGTCAATCGATCAACTAAGCTCAAATCCGATTTATGTCCTTCTCGGATCTCGTCCAGAATACCACTAGTAAGTTTCAACATACTAAGCTTCACTCCATAAGAAGTCCTTTCACACACGAAACTCAAATCACGAAACTGCTCAATTAATTCCAACTCCTTCACCATCATCATCGACATATGCAATGATTTCCTACTCAATGCATCTGCTACCACATTCGCTTTACCGGGATGGTAATTCAAACCAAAGTCATAATCCTTTAGAAATTCTAACCATCTTCTCTGTCTTGCATTCAATTCCTTCTGATCAAAGAGGTACTTCAAACTCTTATGATCACTAAACACCTCAAATCTCGAACCAAATAAATAATGCCTCCAAAGTTTCAACACAAATACAACGGCGACCAACTCTAAGTCATGTGTCAGATAATTCTTCTCATGCACTTTGAGTTGCCTCGAAGCATAAGCTACAACTTGATTATTCTGCATCAACACACCTCCCAAACCCATCAAAGAAGCATCACAATACACAACAAACGGTTCTTCCGGATTTGGCAAAATCAAAACAGGGGCCGTCGTCAATCTCCTTTTAAGCTCTTGGAAACTTCCTTCACACGAAAGCTTGACCTTTCCGAGTCAACTGCGTCAACGTCGATGATAGCTTAGCAAATCCTTCAATGAACTTCCGATAATAACCGGCCAACCCAAGAAAGCTTCTAATCTCAAAAATATATTTCGGGGTCTCCCATTGCGATACCGCTTCAACTTTCGACGGATCAACCGCAATACCTCTACTTGAAATTACATTCCCAAGGAAACTCACTTCCTTCAACCAAAATCACACTTAGAAAGTTTCGCATACAACTGCTTTTCTTTCAACACAAATAACACGACCTTCAGATGCTCAGCATGCTCTTCTTCATTCTTCGAATAGACTAGAATGTTGTCAATGAACACAACCACAAACTTGTCCAAATAGGGATGAAAAATTCTATTCATGTACTCCATAAACACACCTGGTGCGTTAGTCACACCAAATGGCATCACAGAATACTCATAGTGTCCATACCTCATTCTAAAAGCAGTTTTCGGAATATCCTCAGCCTTCACGCAAATCTGATGATATCCGGATCTCAAATCTATCTTACTGAACACACTTGCACCAACCAACTGATCCATCAAGTCATCAATCCTTGGAAGTGGATACTTATTCTTGATAGTCACCTTATCCAACTATCTATAGTCCACACAGAGTCTCATAAAACCTTCTTTCTTCTTAACCAACAACACTGGTGCACCCCATGGCGACACACTTAGACGAATAAACCTCTTATCAAGCAGATCTTCAATTTGACTCTTCAACTCTTTCAATTCCGATGCGGACATACGATATGGAGTCATCGATATCGGACTAGTTCCAGGAACCAAATCAATCGTAAACTCCATTTCCCGTTCCGGCGGTAAATCTCTTATCTCCTCAGGGAAAACTTCCAGAAAATCACGAACAATTGGTAAAACAGCAATTTCTTCACTCTCACCAATACTCAAAGTTGCCAACAGCATAAATACCTTTGCACCATCTTGCGCTGACTCCTTCACTTGCTTAGCCGTCATAAACAAATCCCCTTCTTTGTCAGATTCAGGGAAATTAACCGTTTTGTTAAAACAGTTAATATAAACACGATTGAACCTCAACCAATTCATTCCAAGAATGACATCAATTCGGTCTAAGTGAAGACACACTAAGTCAACTCCAAAATATTTACCAAAAATACTCAACGGACAATTCAAGCACATATACTGGGTAGTTACCGAACCCATAGCAGGAGTGTCAATAACCATACCGCCACCCATAATAGAACTCTTAAGACTTAATCTCTTAACACAATCCAAAGAAATAAAAGAATGCGTAGCTCCAGTATCAATTATAGCGATCAGAGGTATATCATTAATGAAGCACGTACCTCGGATCAATCGATCATCACTAGCAGTTTCTGATCCAGATAGAGCAAACACTTTTCCGCTCCCTTGCGTCTTCTTCGGCTTATCACACTTGGTACTAATGTGCCCTTGCTCACCATAATTGTAGCAAGTTACATTTGTACCGCTTCTGCACTCTATAGCTTTGTGGCCTGGCTTGCCACACTTAAAACACTTCAACCCAACACCTTTGCATTCAGGAGCACGATGTCCCGCTTCACCATAATTATAACATCTTACCGGAGTAGAGGCTCCTCCCCCACTTGGCTTCTTACCATAATCAGCTCTTTGTTTCCCTTTATCTGCAGGAGTCACATAAGGTTTCCCTTGAAATTGACCCTTTCCCTTCTTATCACCCAAATTCTTGTAGTGGCTAGACCGAGCCCTACTATCCTCATCATAAATCCTACACTTGTTTACCAACTCAGAAAATCGCCTGATCTCCTGATATCCGACAGCTTGTTTGATCTCCGGCCTCAAACCATTTACAAATTTGAGACACTTAGATCTCTCAGCATTAACGGTGTTGTAGTGGGGACAGAACTTAATCAACTCTTCAAATCTTGCCGCATACTCGGCCACAGTAGAGTTACCCTGCTTCAGCTCAAGGAACTCGATTTCTTTCTTCCCACGCACATCTTCTGGAAAATACTTCTCCAGAAATGTCTCTTTAAAAGGATCCCAAGTAATCACCATATCATTCTCCTCAAACCTTTGGCGAGTATTACCCCACCAATCCTCCGCTTCCTCCTCAAGCATATGGGTGCCAAACTGCACCTTCTGAGCATCCGAACAATTCATAACTCGGAAGATCTTTTTTATAGCCTTCAACCAAACCTGTGCTTTGTCAGGCTCATGGGTTCCTTTGAACACTGGCGGATTATTCCTTTGAAACCTTCCTAAAGCACGGAATTCATCATCTGCATGATTCCTAACATTCAAATTGGCTTGAGGTTTTTGCTCGATCGCTCCAGCCAACCTAGTCAAAGCCTCCGCAATCGCATCGTCGTTCCTACCAGCCACCATCGTTCTGTATCTCAACAACAGAACTCACAAGTTCAAACAATACCGATAGTGTCACACATAATCAGATATACAAAGGGAATAAACAAGTTACCAACTTGGCCAACTGGCCGACCTGCTCTGATACCACTTAATGTAACACCCCCTTCTATACCCCCAAAATAATGCAAATAAACAATTATTCACATATATATAAATTCATCAGAGTATAATTATAACATGGTATAAAAGAGGCGCATCACATTATCCACGAAACGAAAACATAAACAACACCTGCTCATAGAGATATGTAACAAAAGGGGTAAATCTCAACTAAAAACAAAGCATATCGCTTAAAACCCACATATCAATATTTTAATTAAAGCGAAAGACTAGAACATTGAATTACTTAAGACATGATATCATATAAATACACCTCATCAAGTTTGGTTCACAATAGCATTCATGTTTTACAAAACATCATCAGCTGAGACATATACAATGTATCACAAAAGAATACTCTACAAGCCTAGCTACCCGATGTTACATTATCAGAGCAACCGACTCAAAAGAATGAAACTATACTTCGCCAAAAGAAACCTCCAGCAACCTAATCTGCAATGCCTCATAGAGCATTATAAAACAGCAGAAGGGTGAGAAATATTATCATAATAATCAATGCATATAATTATATATACATACATAACATAAAACATACATACATTACATTTCTCACCACAATCCATTTTAACTCATATACATAGTCCACACGCAATCATATTTCATATAATAATGACATTCATGCTATGTGACTCAATACGACTCAATGCAAACTTATGCCATGTGGTACCAACACTTGTTATCTTTTTTCGGTTTACATTAAACCGGGTCCACTCTTCTAGACCGATAACCACCAAAAGCCCGTCCTCTAAGCTTTCAAACCCACTCTTCTAGACTTGGGACAAGTCACTAGTCTCCACGAAACTAGCAAGCATTGCCTCTTGACTAAATGATGCATATGCAATCAACAATTCAATGCACTTAAGACCGACATCTTAATCTCATGCATTCAAATAATTCATCTCTTCAAGAATTATCACAATGATTGCACAAACAACATATTCATACATATCATCAATATATTAACAAACAATGCACACATATACACAATATGTTCTCATGCATTCTTCATACATTTTTAAATCAATTATAACAATGTATTACATTTCTCCGCGAATCACAATTTCGATCAATTCACAATCTAGGATTCACATTGTAAGGCTACCCACAGTATAATATATCCCGGTGTAATCGATGCCTCGAGCATGGAAATAATCAAAGTTAAGTCAGAAATCCGACCTCGGGTGGAAACATTAAAGAAAAACACATCCTGTCACATTCGCTACTCTGCTCGCTTAGCGAGCTCCTAGCGAGTATTCGCTACTTGTTCGCCCAGCGAACAAGCTCGTGAAGGCAAACAGAAGCTACTGACTTTGTTCGCTACCTCGCTCACTCAGCGAAGGCCTAGCGAACCTTCGCTACTTCCTTCGCTACCAGCGAACACGACAACATGCATTTTGTCCAAGTCTGGGACTGTTTGCTACTGGCTCGCTACTAGCTCACTTAGCGAATGTTCGCTACCAGCTCGCTCAGCGAACACGCTAGCGAATGTCTGCGAACTCCAAATTTCTTACTGTCCAACTTCCACCAAACTCTCCAAAACCAACCGATTCTCACCGAACAAGTTCTGTAACCTTAGTCTAACATTTCCCCCGACTAAGTACTACCACTTATTCTTATTTTCCACCGTGAAAACTCAGATTCTACCGATTAATCCATTTATGCCCTAAAATGGAAGTTGTAGAAAAACATCCAATACTCTAACCCAAGCATACATATTCATATACATTATTAAGATAATGATATTTCACACCATTACCTTGATTAATCCAAAGCTTGAGAGTTATTCTTGATGATTCCAAGTTCTTCCCTTTTCTTCTTCTCTTTTCTCCTCTTTCTCCTTCTTTCTCTATTCTTTCCTTTATGTTTCTATCTTTCCCTTTTCTTTCCACTCTCCTTTTAATATGTCTTTCTCTTCTAATTCTCTCCAACATCTACTAATTCATTTAATTAATTATCCATCAATTAAATAATTCTCATTAACCCATTAATTAATGCAAATAATTAATTAATGAAAAATCGGGCTGTTACAGACCTAAAGTTGGGATTGAAAGGGAAATTTACCCTAATGTTAGCATGCTTTGATTGAACACCTAATGTCTCTCCTACTCCCATTCTAAATGGAGGGACTAGGAATCCTAAGGGATCATGGCAAAGGACCAAGAAAACACAAAGCAGTTCAATCACAAGTAGAAAGAAATGGAAGATGAAATGCAAACATGAAATGCAAGCACAAAAGATACAAGAATGAGATGAAATGGGAGAAGCGACCTCCTACGACCATTACCATCAATCATCAAAGAAGAGTGGGTGGAAAAAAGTGTGGGGAAGCAGCCACCACAAGCGCATCTCAACCAAGCAATTCTTCAAACTCAAGCAAAGCAAATGATCATCACATGAACAATATCTACAAAGTATGCATTCAAATGGAAACTGAACCACGCGTGTCGAATAATCAAGATTAAACAATTAACAACAACAACACATATCCAAAACAACTCATTCAAATGCATCATATTGATCCATGAAGATTCGAAGTGAGAAGCAACAAAACATCCTTGAAAACAACCAAAAGTGGCATTCTGGTTTAGTGTTAATCGGTTAACGCTATTGGTTAACCGATTAACCATTAAAGATTTTTGAAAATTTGCACTGGTTAATCGGTTAACTAGTTTATACTGCAACTGGTTAATCGATTAACATTGTACCAGAAGCATAAAAACAACAACTCAAAAGCACTTTCAGCAATTAATCACTCATGCAATCATCCAAATGATCATGTAATCAATTATGCACAAAATTAACACCAGAACAGTGATCCAACAACATGTAAACACATTCAAACAGCAAGGTCACAAATCACATGAATCAAAATCCACCAAAAATTAAGGATCCACATCAATTATGCAAAATAAGCTTAAAATAGCATCAGATCTAGAATTTCCAACCTACAAAGCGGAGATTTGCTTTGGTGAATGTTGATTCAACTTCAAATGAGTAAATCCGAGCAAGAAACCTAGAGATTCTTCAAGATCCAAGTGATTTCTTGTTGTAGAAGTGAAGATCCACTAAAATTAAGCAAAACCGATCCAAATAAGCTCTTCCAAATCAACTTCCAAGTTCAGATCCATACTAGCACGAAAATTAGATGAAGAAATGGAGATGATAAGGATGAAGGATGAAGGTTTAGCTCTAAAATTCAATGGTTCCAATGGAGAATCAAAGAATTCAAGGTGAGAGCTCTAATGGAGGTTTTGGAGTGAAAAAGTTGAGAGCAAAATTCAAGAGTGAGAGTGAATTCTGAAAATGAAATGGAATTATGAGGATTTCCCCTTGAGGTTTGGAGCAAATTCACTTAAATATGCTCTAGGTTAGGAGTAGAATTATGGTTTGGAGTGTGGTTATGAAAATTGGAATGGGATTAGGAATGGAAAATTGGAGGGAACTTGAATTAATTTTGAAAACTAATCAAAATTTAAAGTGGTTCTAGATCCTTCTTCTTATGTAAAATCAAATTCACAAGTGATCAAAATGGACCCTCAAAGTGACCTCTATTGAAAAATCACGTGCAGAGGCAAAATTTGCCTTGGTTAATCGGTTAACCATTTTGGTTAATCGATTAACACCCTTGAAAATTCAAATTTGGTCTGATTTTGGTTTGGTTAATCGATTAACCATATTGGTTAATCGGTTAACACCTTGAAAATTTGAATTTTGGCGCCTTTTGGAGGGAAAAATGCCCATTGGTCTGTTTTCTTCCGTTTTGAGCCCCCATAAAACATTTGAAATTTGTGCTTGACTATCAAAACTGTGAGTATGCTTGAGATAGCTTGAGTGTTTCCTCTTGAGCAAAAATATCCTGCAAAATGAAAATAAAATCGGCCGCTCGATCGCCGGGCAAAATAAATGTTGGAGCCCTAATGCTCACTGTTCAAACTTTTGCACTAAAAATGACGCTTGAACCACAAAAATGCCTTGATCCCATGCCTCAAGACAAATGATATGATATGCAGAAATTCATAAATGCAGAGAAACAAAAGCCAGTTAAGGTTAAAACGGAAGGGAAAATTTTGGGGTGCTACAATGAGGACATTTTTGTAAGAAGAAATACTAAGATGAAGAAAAGTGATTTCACATAACTATCTTATGTAGAAGATAACCTATGAGATCATAAAGAAAAAAAATAGCTTAGCAACTTAACACATATAAGGCTAGAATATAAGCAAGTATGCATTAAAATGTTTGGAAAGTTATGAGTCTGGAAAAAAAAACAAGTTATAATCTTTGTCAGAACACTCCTTTTTAATGAACCAAACTTTTTATAGAAGATTCTGAAAATAGAAGTGATAGTCATGTATGTTTAAGTATTTATAAAAACTTTCATAGACAGATGACTATCAGATCATAATTTCAATAAAAAAAATTCTTAGGATCAGAGTGTTAAGATAATGATTCTTATTTTATCAAAACTCAAGGAATAGTCCAATTGTTAACTCAAAGCACATAAAAAATAATTCACTTATTACTGTATGCTTTAAATAAAGCAATCAAGTAAGAGAGAGATCCTATAACCCCTATTCAGACTTCAAGACCATACTTAAGGAGCTATCAGAAATAATTCAACTGACTACTAACAGATTCCAACGAATATTCAAATACACCATTCGGAGAACAAGCATTTATTCTGCTACATAAATCATGTTTAAATATTTCTTGATGAAATCAAATTGAGTAATGGCTAGGGGCTTTGTAAATATTTAAGCCCATTGATGTTCAGAATCAATGAACTGAATATCTATTACACCCTTCTGAACATAATCCCTTATAAAGTGATATTTGATTTCAATATGTTTGGTCTTAGAGTGTTGAATTGGATTCTTCGTTAGACAGATAACAACAGTATTATCACAGAGCATAAGAATTTTTTTCCCAAGGATCTAATAGTCTTCAAGTTGATATTTCATCTAGAGTAGTTGAGTGCATCTATTAGCAGCTGAAATGTATTCTGCTTCTGCTGTGGACAAAGCAACAATTGCTTATCTTTTACTACCACAAGAGATAAGATTTTCACCTATAAATTGGCAGGAACCACTAGTGGACTTCCTTTCAATTCTCTCCCCAGTATAGTCAGCATCACAGAATCCAACCAATTTATAAACTGAAGGCTTCTTATAAAGAAGTCCAAGATTTAATGTTCCTTTCAGATGCCTAAAGATTCTCTTAACGGTATTTAAGTGAGTCTCTCTAGGATTCTCTTGGAACCTTGCACATAAACATATGTTGAATAAGATATCAGGTCTAAAAGTAGTGAGATAGAGTAAGGAACCTATCATACCTCGATATTTTTTTGGATCCACTTTAGAACTGCATTTTTCAATACAAAGATTGCATGTAGGATGAATAGCAGTGGACATGACTTTGCAATCATCAAGATTGAACTTTTTCACGATGTCTTTTGTATAATTAGACTGGTGAATGTAAATACCTTCATACTTATGACTGATATGAATTCCACGAAAGTATTTTAGTTCACCCATCATGCTCATCTCAAATTCAGCCTGCATAATCTTGGAAAATTCTTGACAAAGAGATGCATTAGTGGAACCAAAAATTATGTTATCAACATGAATTTGAACAATCAAGATTTCTTCTTTCAAAGTTTTCCTGAATAGTATAGTGTTAACCTTTCCTTTAACAAAACCATTTTCAAGCACAAAATTACTCAATATTTCAAACCAAGCTCTTGTAGCTTGTTTAAGACCATAAAGTGATTTTTTAAGCTTGTAGACATGGTTTGGATCATTTGAATCTATAAATCCTGGAGGTTGTTTGGCATACACTTCTTCAGTAATAACTTTGTTCCGAAAAGCACTTTTCACGTCCACTTGATATAGAATTATGTCATGGTTATTGGCATAAAAGAGAAGTAGTCTTATGGCTTTTAACCTTGTAACAGGAGCAAATGTTTCAAATAAGTCTATTCTCTCTTGCTAAATATAGCCTTGAGCTACAAGTCTAGCTTTATTCATAACAACTTTACCAAGTTTATTAAGTTTATTTCTAAAGACCCACTTGGACCGAATGATGTTTTTCCTTTGTGGTCTTGGAACAAGATCCCACACATCATTTATTTGAAACTAATTTAGTTCATCTTGCATAGCCATGATTCAACCATTATCCGTTAAGGCATCATCAATAGATGAAGGCTCAATCAGTGAAATAAGTCTGATCATTGAGTAATCATTTCTAAAAGCAAGTCTGGTCCTAAATGGCTCGTCTTTATTACCAATGATATCCTCTTTTTGATGAGATGCTTTATACTTAAACGATCTCTTAGGTTGAACAAAGGCTTTTGTGCCATTGTGAGCAATCACTGAATTAGTAGTAGTGGAACCAGTTGGAGTAACTTTAGTTTCTGTAGCTTCTGGTATATCTTCATATATAGTGACAGATTCTGGAGCGTCATCCTCTATATTTCTTTTCTTTAGGGACACAGACCATAAATTTTTCTTTATGATTCTTAAAACCTGCAGAGAAATCATTCTGCAAAGATTCTGACTTGTTATGGTCAGGTAAATTATCATCAAATTTAACGTGCATAACTCTTCAACCATTCTAGTTTATGAGTTATACATCTGTATGATTTTGAGCATTCAGAGTATCCTAAAAAGATACCCTTGTAAGCTTTAACATCAAATTTATTTAGGTAGACCTTGTTATTCAGGATGTAATAGGTGCATCTGAATTGATGAAAATAAGAGATAGTGGGTCTTCTACCATTGAATAACTCATACGATGTTTTATCTAGAATTGGTCTGATATACATTCTATTCTGAATATAACAAGCAGTATTACCAGATTCTACCCACAAGTACATAGGGATTTTATTTTCATGAATCATTGTCCTTTCCATTTCTTGCAGAGATCTGTTCTTTCTCTCAACAACTCCATTTTGCTGTGGAGTTCTGGGAGAAGAGAACTCATGGATAATTTCATATTTTTCACAAAAGGATTCAAATGATTCATTTTTAAATTCACCCTCATGGTCACTTCTGACCTTTATAATTTTCAATTCATTCTCAGATTGTACTTGAATGCAGAAGGTGCTAAATACTTCGTATGTTTCATCTTTAAATTTGAGAAACGTCACCCAAGTCCATCTGCTAAAATCCTTAACTATGACCAAACCATATTTCTTTCCACTGATTGAGGCAGTCCCAATAGGGCAAAATAAATCAATGTGAAGCAATTCCAAGGGTCTAGAAGAAGAGACAATGTTTTTGTTTTTAAAAGAAGTTTTTATAATCTTTCCAACTTAACATGCTCCACAAAGAGCATCTGAGTGATAATCAATATCTGACAGCCCTTTAACAAGTTTTAGCTTGGAAAGTTTAGAGATTAATCTCTAGTTAGCATGACCTGACCTTTTGTGCCAGACCCATTTTCACCACTCATTGTCATTAGGCAAACAACCTTCTGAACAGCCAATTCAGAAAGATTGATTTTATAAACATTCCTTTTTCTTTTCCCTTTGAATGCTACAATTTTATCAGAATTGATAATAGAATAGAAGTCATTTCAGACAATACATTGCAACTATTATCACACAATTGGCTTATACTAAGTAGATTATTTTTCAGGCCATCTACAAACCATACCTTATTAATAAGAGTCTGAAAATTACCTATGGAACCTGTACCGATGATCCTTCCCTTATGGCCACCTCTAAAACTCACATTTCCTCCCTCTTTCAGATTCAGGGTTTGGAACATACGCCTTTCTCCGGTCATATGTCGTGAGCAGCCACTATCCAGGTATCAGGATTGGCATTCCATCTGTTCATTTGGGCATATCTGCAGCAAAGATACTTTGAGATTTAGGTACCCATATACATGAGTCCTTTCAGGTTAGTTTTAACAAATTTTCTCCTAGTTTATCCTTTTGCTTGGAAGAAGGTTTAGCTTTACTCTAATAATTTTGATTCAAAATGTTTTGACTGGAGTTATTCTTAACCTTAGCAGTAGAATTGATCTTATCCTGTGATTCAAAAGTGTTGAACATTGATGTCATCAGAACATTTGATTTATCAAGTTCTGTTATAACAATTCCTTTTAACTTCTAATCAATAGGTTCAATTAAATTCATTACTTTAGCAGTAGGAACAAAATGGTTACTTACACAGTTTGAGTAATGCTAGATGAGCAGGAATTTTGAAGCACTTTTAAAGAGTCATTACTAATAGAGCAACCTTCATCATACCCTAATCCTTATTTATTATATTTTTTGACTCCATAAATTATAGATGCAAGTTTTGTACGATCAATGCCAGATGTAATAAATTTATGAAAAGCTTAATCATGTTTACCTAGAGATGAACACTCATTTTGAGATATACTGACTTCTTTTAATTCTTCTTTTAAAATAGAGCTATCACTTTTCAGGACCTTAATCTGACTAGTTTGATTCTTACAATGATCTAGAAGATTGTTAGCACATGAAATAAAGTTAGAGTAAGAGAATACCTTGAAGGTGAGAAAACACTTAGAAGGGGGGGGGGTTGAATAAGGGTTTTGAAAATATTATGGCAATAAAAACACAACGATTTTTATCCTGGTTCGTTGAACTCAACTAATCCAGTCCACCCTATCAAGAGTGATTTGCCTTTCTCCACAAGGACTTAATCCACTATAATCAAACACATTACAATGTCAACCACTAAGAACAACTGTCTTAGTCTTCTCAAGAACTACTGACCACAACTTGGTCTTCTTAAGGAACTTTTACAATCAAATGTAAACTAAACAAGTGTTTAAAATGCTTCTAAGAAAGCTATATCACAACTGTGATTTATACACTTAAGATTAAGAACGAATGAAACTATTCAACAAAGAAATATAATTTGTATGAGAGCTTTGAGAGAGTTTTCAATAGTTTAGTCAATATTCGTTAAAATACGTCAACTATATAAAGTTATTGAAGACTTGCTTTTATAGATAAAGAAGTCCAAGACGTTGTAAGCTTGAAGACCGTATACTGCAAAGTAGCTGTAGCCTTTTGTCTTCACATGACTTGACCTTTCCTAGAAGTAGAATGTTCAGAGAAATCCTTTTTGCCTGAGTTCTTGTGTCTAGCATAAAAGAGGAAAGAGATGTTTGGAATATGCCAACGAATATGTCTTTGAATAATCTTCTTCAACAAGCTTCTATTTCACAACAATCAACATCAGAGCCTTTAGTGATCAGAGTCTTGATGTCATCAGAGTTTGTTGTATCAGAGTGTTGCAGCAAGAGTGCTTCAGCGTGAATAACAATTAGAGCAGAGTTTGGAGATCAGATCCTCAGTACTTGCAGCGAACAATACTATCAGAGTCTTCTGAAAAACAGTGCTTGAAACTCTCCATACAAAGTCTTCAATCTATGCTTCAGATGCTTCTGTAGCTTCTGCTTCAGAGTCTTCTGTAGGCAGCGCTCAGAGTCTTCTAATGAGATGCTTCTGATGCTCAGAGCCTTGCGTAGTTCATGGTTCAGATTCATTTTTGCTTTCAGAAGAATATTAAATTTAATATCTGCAATAAAAATACTTGAACAAATTTAGAGTATATAATTTCTTAATACAAAATTTCATTAGTGTTATCATCAAAACATAGAGATATAACTAAGAACCAATCTGTGTTCTAACAATCTCCCCCTTTTTGATGATGACAAAAACATAGGAAATTTTGTTCAATAAAGAGATAAATATAACTCCCCCTGAATTGAATACTAAGAAAGAATAGAAACTTCCCTTTTTGCATGAGTATTCTTTTTAGAATCAGAGCTTGATTTGGATGAACGTTTCAGAATCAGAGCCTGATTGGTTAAAACTTGATTTGGGGATCTCAGAGTTACTTTAATGAATTTTATCAGATTTATCATTATTGTTCTGAAAGACTAAAAATTCATGTTAGTTATGATTTGATATGTCTGAATTCCATTCAGGTAAAGTTTATTTGAACAATCAGAATTTCATTTTCTTCCCCTTTTTGTCATAGTCAAAAAAAAACTTTTTAAACATAAATAAAAGGAAACAGAGAGAAAAGATATAATCATATAGAGAAAACATTCATATATTCATTCATTAAAATATTCAGATAGAAAAGACATCAGATGAGAAATGCAAACAAGCGCTCAAACATCAGATAAAAAAACATAAAACTAAGATAATTTAGAGAGAAGCATCTTCAGAAGGCTGGTAATTTCAGATGAAGATTGTTCTTGCTTGGACATCCATTTCTCAATGTTGTCAGTCTTCTGATCTTGCCTTGCCATCCAGGATTTTACCTCAGATTGACCAGCTTCCAGCACAGCAATCTTGTCTTCTAAGTCTGGATTCTCTTTCTTAACTTCAGAAGAAGTAGAGGGAGCAGATTCAGAAGCAGGAGTAGGAGCAGAGTCAATATCCATTGCAGTTGCAGATTCTGGAGCCACAGATTTAGATGGTTGGTCCACAAGCGTCAGAGCTAAAGGATTTTCTTCCAGAATGACTTCAGAAGCAGATCCTTCAATAGTCTCAGAAGTAGCAGACACTCCAGAAGTTGAGGGTGCATCTTCGAGAAGCAATGTTGGATATCTTTTCACATTCCATAGCATGGTTCTGGCAATCTCAGCGAATCTGATTTTCGCATCATCAGAGCAGACACTCTTCAGATTTGAAGCAACAGTGTTGAATTTGGAGATGAAGCTATTCCAAATAGCATCAGAGTCATCTGAATTCATGCTTGAGAGACATCTCTTCTTCACAGAGTCTAAACTCATCCTTATTTCTTTCTTGAAAGTAGCTAATAAAAGATCAACATTTAGCCTAGATTTAGGTTTAAGAAAGGCTTCCAGAGTTGATGGTTTGGATTGAACTGGTGGGGTTGGTATGGTAAAGGTTGGAATAATGAAAAGAGGACGAAGATATGGTGGTTTTGATTGAGCAGGCATGAGGTGAAAGAATGGTTTTATTCTGCGTATGGATGGGATAATAGTTATGGGATTAAAAGAGTATGGAATGAAGGCAGATTGCCTTGGTTTTATCACAAAGTGTTTGAGTTTTAATCCAGAGGGAAGGGGATCAGATGGTAAAGGTTTCAAGGAGGCAAAAGAAACAAAATCAGATGATCTTGGTTCATAGCCACGAAGAGATGGGGGTGAGTTTACTTCTGGGTGTACATCAGATTCAAAAGAATCAGATGATTCAGATGAATGACATGATGTGGAAGAAATGTCAAAGAGAGTTTTGAGGGGTTGGATATCCAGAATATCTGAATCAGGTATGAAAGGTTTAGAGGGTTGGATAGGTTCTGGTTTTCAGGAATATCTGGTTGAGGAAGTTCTGGTTGAGGTTGTTGTGGTTGTTCTGGTTCTTGCGGTGTTGGTTATGGTGTTTGATCTTGAGGTTTAGATTGTTCTGGTTTAGATGTTTTTGGTTGTTCAGATTGTTCAGAAGTTATGTGTTCACTATTTGTTGGAGGTTCAGATGATTGTAACGGTGTGGTATCAAATGCAGTTTGTTTAGAAGATGGAGGTTCAGGAACAAAGCTAATTGTTGATGATTCTATTGCAATTTCAGAAATAATAGGTAAGGATGATTTAGTACCTATTTTCTTGATGCGTTTGATAGGAGCAGAAGGAGCTTCTCCAGAAGCTTTTCTTTTCTTCTTCTGAGGTTCTTCAGAAGTTTTCTGCTTTTTCTGCTGTGTGCCTATAACTTCTTCTTCTTCTAAAGCCTGTTTTCTTTGCCTCTTATGTTCTTCATAGAGATCTGGCATAGGTTCACGGTTTAGAAATCCTTATGGAACTGGAATTCCTTGTTCCATACATGAGCCAACATACTTGATAAGAACTTCCTTTGGTTCTTCTGCATAAAACGTTGGAAAATTATCTACAAGAATTCTTCGTTTGCTTACTTCTTCTGTATTGAGTTTGTCAGGAATAGAAGTAAGTTCATCTATCACTTTCAGCCTCTATAAACTTTTAGCATTCAGAACTTTTCCAAGAATGGATGTAAGTTCTTCTTTCAGTCCAGCCACATGCAGATGCGCCACCAGACCATTCTCTGTCAGAATGTCTGAAATCAATCTTCCACAAGGGATCCAATTTCTACCCTTTGCCTGTTTTGCCTTCATGTCTTCTCTGGATGCCTTAACATGATTCCATAGATGAGAGAAGAGCAGATGAGGCAGATCTACCTTTGTGCTCTGACTAAGACAAAACATGAAGTAGAGCTGATCATTATTCACATAATCAGGAGAGTTTGTAGACTTCCTGTGATGAATGCAACCCATGAAGATTTTAGCCCAGATCTTGTAATTAGGCTTCAAATCTTTGAACTTGTTAGAGGGTTCTCCAGAAGCAATCACCTCTTCATAAATAGCTTTCATATTGACACGCCCAGTTAGATGAGAAACTCCATCAGTTTCTTCATATCCAATGAGTTTCCTTATAAGATCTTCAGTAATCACAATTTCTTTTCTCAAAACAGATGACATAATGAACTTGGGATATGCATGAGCATGAATCCAAAATTCTTTTACCAAAACTGGATAAACTGGCCCAAACAGTCTATCAAAATACTTTGTCCATCCTTGAGCATCAATGATAGAACGCGGATTAAATCCATTTGCATCCAATGAAGCAAAATCCACCAAGGATTCACATAAAACTTCCAGTTTCTCAACAGGTGTGAGATTTGTTCTAACAGGTTCCTTGAAAGGAACAACACCCAGATTAGAAGATGATACAGCTGTCATGGTAGATTGCAATTGAGCAGAGGTTGATGAAGAAGTAGCCATTGTTGAAGAAGTTGAAGGATTATGGTTACAAACGGTTTTGGGTTTGGGAGAGAGATGAAAACAATAGAATAAGCAGAAATGCATACAAGTGTTCGTGAGAGTGAAAAATGTGAAATGTTGTGAGTTGTGGAATTTATAGAGACAAATTAGGTTACACAAAAGTCACACTTTTAGCACATTAACATTTAGCATTTAATAGCATTTAATAAAAAGAAAATTATCATTACAAGCATTAATGATTCTGACGATTTGGGGGGAGAACGAGAAACCAAATATTCAAATAGTACCTCAAACGTCTTTTCAGTATTGTGCACTTCATCTTTTCAGATTCTGAGTTACACGTGTTTGCTTGCATGTGCTTCTGAAAACTCTTTGAGAAATGAAATGTTAGCCAACGTTCAGATCCTCTGAGACTTGTCAGTTCAGATACACACAGAAATAATAATTTAAGAGTTTAAATAAATGACAGATGTAATACTTCAGAGTTTTAAACATTTTGCATCTGAGAAATCTGCTTCTGATAAATATTATTCTGGACAAAATTCCATACCAATATTTTTCAGAATAAACTTAAACCTATCTTCAGCAAGGGGTTTTGTGAAAATATCAGCCCATTGATGGTCTGTATCAACAAAGTTTAAGCTTAAAATACCCTTCTAAATATAGTCTCTAATGATGTGATGTTTAATTTCTATATGCTTAGCTTTAAAGTGTAAAATTGGATTTTTAGACAAGCATATAGCAGAAGTATTATCACAGAATATAGAAATATTACTCTCAAAGATCTAATAATCTTCTAGTTGACTCTTCATCCAGAGCATCTGTGTGCTACATCCAGCAGCAGCAATATATTCTGCTCCTGTAGTTAATAGAGCAGTTGTAGGTTGTTTCTGTTAGACTATGGCACGGATCTAGAAGAGGGGTTTGAATAGATCCCCAATTAAAATTTGAGTCGGCGCTACCAATTTAAAATTGGTTTTAAAAATGTTTTAAGTGCGGAAGTGGCCGAGGAAAATATAGTCTAAAACGAACGGTTATTGGAAAACCGAATATACGTAAGCCTTTGGATTAATGACAATTCAGAAAAATAGAATCACAACACTAATTCCACTTATCAATTATTCACTTAAGTTGTAAGGATTCCTAGTTCCAATGATTCAAAATCAACCCAAAACTAGATACACAAGTAAGATAATTTTGGTTCAAGCAATATGTCAAACACTTGGTGTGCAACAACACTCCAAGTGATATTTATGTTGAGTAAGTGATTCCAACCAGCCTAGTACAATGTCTTGTTGTACTTTGGAGTCAAAACAGAGTTTTAACCTCTTACTCAATTGATATCACAATTTTGACAATAGAGCTTACACAAAAATTACTTATTTTGAGCTATAACGTAAATGCTGAAAATAAAGAAGACAAGTATTTGGTGAGGCAGTTCCCCCGTCGTCCTCGCTTCGGGGTACGTCTGCCCTCAATTCTAAAACTAGAATTGAGATATATTTTATAGATATCACCTGTTTGAATGAACAGTTTATACAAGGATTGAGCAGCAAATATACAACAGAAATCTCAATGTGTTGAAAGTTGCCTTCACTCCTTGCCCCTTGATTCAAGATGAATCAAGTTCTCCGATTTATGTTGATGGACCTCCGACTCCAGCCACCTTATTGAATAACACGTTGTTGTTCAAACCTTTGGCTCCGGCTGATCTCAACAGCACCAAATCGGCCCCCGAGATCTTCCCTTCAAAATCACCGAATCCGCTACTAGACTTGTGAAGAACACCTCTTCATAATCACCTTCGCTCGATTGACCGTTGATGAAGAATCTCGTCCAAAAACCCCCAAAATTCAAACCAATCTTGGAGGGTAAAACCCCAATGGTTTTATTCAAGAAAGAATTTGTCACAATCTTCAACCCGCGCTTTATTCTCCAATCTAAGCCTCGAACCTTATCACCTTGAATCTCTCACAAATGCATTTCAAAAATGATTGTGTGTAATTGAAATGTTGTGAGATGTTGAAGATGAAGATGATGAATCTTGGACACCTATTTCACTCTTTCTTGTTTTTGAACACATGAATCAAAAGAATATCAAAATGTTAGAAGACACAAGTGTTTAAACAAGTATATATAGTGCCAACATGATTCTGGACATAACAGTATTTCAAATATAAGAGGGAAGTATTTTAAAACAAATTTTTCGCGCGAACGGTCGACCATAACAGGTCTGTGCGTCGACGCATGGCCTGTGTTGTTTTGGAAATCTGGAAATTTCATCAGTGTGCGTCGACCATACAGTCGGCGTGCGCTGACCCGTTGAAATCTATTTCCATTATACGCCGACCCTATGGTCGACTCATGCCTTTACGCACTGACCCGTTGGAAAGTTATTCCTTCATGCGCCGACCCTATGGTCGACGCATTGCCTTGTGCGCTGACTAGTGCTGAATTTTTCTGATGCATACGCCGACCCTATGGTCGACCCATGTCCTGCAAACCTGCAAAAATTCATCAGTTTGAAGTCTTTCATGCCTTTGGTCATGTTTGCATTTTATATACACATAGTATATTCATTTCAGAAGTTTTAAGACAAGTGTAAAAGGATATGGTGGGTGATACGTTGCATCTGGTTTAGTAGATCTCGAATTCATAATTTCCAATCTATCTAGGGAATTTGTCATCATCGAAACCTGCATTAACCAATGTCTTGCAGACTTGTGTGATATGTGGCGATTTGCCTCCACAATCTCCCCCTTTTTGATGATGACAACCTGTATACAACTAAAACACCAAATATGCAATGTATACACACAAGTATACACAAGCTCCCCCTTTCTTTTGTACTATAAGGCTGTAGAACAAACAACCATCAATTGTTGTTAATATCCTGACTTGGCTTTGGTGTTGGCTTACTACATTGTCTTCTCCCCCTTTGACACCATCAAAAAGAGAAGGAGAACGCATCAATTAACAGAGAACATACAATAGGTGATAGTTAATTACCAAACTTCACATATAAGCATGATAATGAACAAAAGTAACTTGAATTAATAGATAATGACGAAAACATGTAAAGAAGGTGAAAGTTCAGGCACACATAATACAGAAAAATGAAAAGTACACAGACGAAACATATAAGCAATTATGAAATATGCAACTATGAATCTAATATCCCCGGCCCCGTCCTCGGCCTCTCCCTCGGTATGCAGCATCTGAATTGTGGTAAGGATCCGAGAAGTCCAGAAAGGCTTCTATGGACATGTTGAGGTGACTAAGAGAGTTGGTGATTTCCCAATCTTGTCGCTCATGTGATTCAACCAGAGATTCAATACGGGCGTCCATCCGAGTAGAAAATGAATTAAACCTTTCATTTTGGGCATGAAGCTCAACTCTAATCTGCTCCATTTGAGTGTCTTGACTCCTCATGAAGTTTTGTTGATCTAACTGCATTGACTGCAGCATATTAATGACTTCAGAGTTGTCCGAAGGCGGAGGAGGTGATGAGTGCTGGGAAGGTTGATAGTCTTGAGGGTAGCCGTGATATGGGTCATAGAATCTACCCAGGGTAGTCCAGCCTGTATATTGCCAATCGCCCCATCCTTGATTTGTAGAATCGCCTTCTTGTTCTTCTGATGGATATGAATACTGGACCCAATCGGTATTTGCAGCCGTATCTTGGACTGGAGATTGATGATAATCTTGAGTCTCACAGATAGGTTCTTGTATCTCTGCATCTGTATCGTCTTCTTCATCGTCTTCTTCACCTTGCTCTTCACTTTCTTCTTCACCTTGTTCTTCACTTTCTTCTTCACCTTGCTCTTCACTTTCTTCTTCATCGGAACCGTTATGAGGCACCGGAGGAATATTGGCCCGTCGGAAAAATCTGTATGATTGTCGTTCAGCACACCAAAAATACCCCATCATTGCAAGGGTTTTGGTGCTAAATTCTTTCTCTGAGGGGACTGAGACACAAGGAAATGTTGGGTATACAACATTTGCAGTAGCAAGAATTTCCGAAATGAACGACCCATTGGCTAAAGCAGTGCCTCTACTTGAGTCTCTTAGAGCAAACATCCTGCTAGCAATATAGTGTGGCCAGTTTATTTTGATCCTGTTTTTCAGTATATAAATGAGATGTAACTCAGCTTGTTCGACACGAGACAGTCCACCCTTTTTCGGTCGTAGTATACGAGCGACGATCCACTGAAGGATGCGCTCCCCTGTATTGATTTTCCCGGCTGTGACCGATCGAGGAAAAGCATCGTTGTTGACAATTGCATCTGGATAGGGTCTTTTGAGCATGCCATTCAGAGCGCTCTTAAACTCATAACCCGGCACCGTACGAGTGTCCGTTACCTCATGAAGAGGTGGTGCGTCAGCATCAACAGTCATATCAAAATATTTGTTCCATACTTCAGAATTTATATTTACCAGTCTATTTCCTACAGAAGTGTGGAAGTGCTGATCTTGAAAGTTACCTCGCAGATTTGTGTAGAACACCCTGACCAAATCCTCACTGTACTTTGTATTGCACTCCAGGAAATTGAATAACCCTTGGAAGTCCAACAGGGACAGAATTCGGGTGAGATGCAAGCGCTCACCTGTTGCGTGGTAGAACGCATGCTGTGGAACTATGGCCCTTTTGCTGAGACTCTTGTTGAAGTTTTCAACAGCAGGAGGATGAACTAGTGAGACAGCGGTGACGGGTATTGAAGCAGATGATGATGAGGCTCTTGATCTCTTACCTGTAGTTTTGCAGAGAGAGGAAGCCATTGATGATGATTTTTGGAGAAGTTTGTAAAGATAAACTTTGAAGAGAGTGATTGGGGATAATGTTGGAGAAGATGAAGACTAAGGTCTTTAATAGAGAGAGGTTTTAGGGTTTTTGGGAAGAGGGAGGAGACAAGAGGACACACTAGATGTCTAGATGCAATTTACAAGACAAATGCCATATCAAATCATCACAAAAGTTGATTGCACATTAAATGTAGAGGAATGGGAACTTGGAACGGTTTTCAAAAGAGAAAAATTTTGGGTTTTTACGCGAGCCGTCGACCATAGCCCCTGCATGCGTCGACGCATACTGTACATTTTTTAATAATTTTGAAAGTTTACAGCATGCGTCGACCATTGTCCTATTTAGGTCGACTCAAACCTTTAAAAAACCAAAATTTTCAGTTTCATGTTATGCAGAATGTCACACTTGCCTATTTATCATGCCTATTCACCTTTTCACAATATGACTTGCATTCAACACACATAGTATCAGCCAGCAACAGTCATATACATATACAAGTACCATGATTGTCGAACGATATAGTTATTTTCAAGTCATGAATGTTGAGAGAGAGAGAGAGAGAGATAAAAAAGAAGGAGAAAGGAGCAATATCACCTCTATACCAACCACTCTTGTTAATCACAGATTTGTGCTTGCAACAAGCTCAAAAAAATTGTTAGTGGTACAAAATCATAGTTGTAAATATATTAAATTTGAACATAGTAATTGTTAAACCCGATCAGAAATATCGAGAATACCAAGTTCTCGACGGATATGAAAGAAGGGCTCATTGGCTAGCGGCTTTGTGAAAAAGTCCGCTAGTTGGTTTTTAGTATCAACGTGTTCAAAGACAACGTCACCCTTCTCTACATGGTCCCTAAGAAAATGGTGTCGAATTTCTATGTGTTTGGTACGCGAGTGTAACACCGGATTCTTGGTAAGATTTATAACACTGGTGTTGTCACAAAATATTGGAACACGTTCTAGCTTCAAATTGAAGTCCAATAGTTGTTGTTTAAGCCATAGGACTTACGCACAACAACTATCGGCGGCTACGTATTCCGCTTTGGCGGTTGACAGAGCAACAGACACTTGTTTCTTGCTGTGCCAACTAACCAAGGAATTTAAAAATAAGTGACACGTACCACTGGTGCTTTTCCTATCCGATTTGCAACCGGTAAAATCGGAATCGGAGAAGCCTACCAATGAACAATCATTACCCTTAGAATACCACAATCCATAATTCGGAGTACCAGATAGGTATCGAAGTATGCGTTTGACAGATTTTAGGTGGGATTCCTTAGGACATGATTGGTATCTGGCGCACATACACACGCTAAACATAATGTCGGGACGCGAAGCAGTAAGATAGAGAAGCGAGTCAATCATACCTCTGTACCTTTTTATCTCAACATCTTTGCCACTTTCATCTTTACTCATATTTGCACACGTTGGCATAGGGGTGTCTATGGCTTTTGCATTTGCCATGTCAAATCTCTTGAGAAGATCCAAACAATACTTTGTTTGGCTCACGAATGTTCCTTCCTTCAGTTGCTTGATTTGTAAACCGAGAAAATATGTGAGTTCACCCATCATACTCATCTCGAATTCACCCTGCATAAGCTAAGCAAACTCTCTTACGAGATTCATGTTAGTGGATCCAAATATGATATCGTCAACATAAATTTGTACAAGAATTAAGTGTTTTCCTTGACGTTTAATGAAGAGAGTAGTATCAACCTTTCCTCTTGAGTAGCCTTGATCAAGTAAGAATTTGCTTAGTCTCTTATACCAAGCTCTAGGAGCTTGTTTGAGACCGTACAAAGCTCTTTTCAGTTTATAGACATGATCAGGATACTCATGAGACTCAAAACCAGGTGGTTGAGCAACATAGACTTCTTCATTTATGAACCCGTTAAGGAACGCACTTTTGACGTCCATTTGAAATAACTTAAAATCTTTCGCACAAGCGAAAGCAAGTAGAAGGCGTATAGCCTCGAGTCGGGCAATCGGCGCATAAGTTTCCTCATAGTCGATGCCTTCCTCTTGGTTATACCTTTGTACGACTAAACGCGCCTTGTTGCGAGTTATTACTCCGTTCTCGTCCAGTTTATTTCTAAACACTCATCGGGTGCCGATTACTCGATGACCTCGTGGAGGAGGGACAAGGTCCCAAACCTCATTTCTAGTGAACTGATTCAGTTCCTCCTGCATTGACAAATACCAATGTTCATCGAGTAGGGCTTCCTTAGGGTTTTTAGGTTCCATCTGTGACACGAAAGCGAAGTGATAACATAAATTACTTAGCTTAGATCGAGTTGTTACACCCTTTGTGATGTCTCCAAGAATGTTTTCAATTGGATGGTCTTTAGATGACTTCCACTCTTGAGGAAGATCGTCGTTTGAAGGCGGATGAACTTCCTCTGTTGCATCACGGTGTGCATCCTTATCCTCCTCAATTTTGGCTTTGTCAGGTTGATCAATCCCCGTCTCGCCACTTTTGAGTATGTCTTCAGTGGATGTACCTGCACCATGAAAAACACTATCCTTTCCGACATTTCTCGGGTAGGACTCATCAAAGGTAACATGCACAGACTCTTCTATAGCAAGTAATCGTTTATTATATATTCTATATGCTTTACTCGATTGAGAGTATCCGAGAAAGATACCTTCACCGGCTTTGGAATCAAATTTGCCCAAGTTTTCCTTTCCATTGTTTAATAAAAAACATTTGCATCCAAACACGTGCAAGTGAGATACATTCGGCTTTCGCCCTTTTAAAAGTTCGTACGGTGTTTTGTTTAGAATGGGGCGAATAAACACCCTATTCAAAACATAGCACGCCGTACTAATGGCGTCAGCCCAAAAATATTTAGGTAAACCACTTTCATTAATCATTGTTCTTCCCAATTCTTCTAAAATACGATTTTTGCGCTCCACAACCCCGTTTTATTGAGGAGTGCATGGAGCGGAGAAGTTATGATCTATACCATGGTTACCGCAATATTCTTCAAATAAGTGATTTTCAAACTCACCTCCATGGTCACTCCTAATGGACATTATGTTTGTATTTAACTTATTTTGGGAAATCTTAGCAAACTTTTCAAAAGCGGCGAATGTATCACTTTTACTTACTAAGAAGATGGTCCAACAAAACCTAGAAAAGTCGTCCACTATTACGAACCCGTAATAGTTTCCTCCTAGACTTTTGATCCTAGACGGCCCAAACAAGTCCATGTGTAGAAGTTCAAGAGGTCTCGTTGTTGAAATTATCTTTTTGGACTTAAATGAGATCCTCGTTTGCTTCCCTTTTTGACAAGCATCACAAAGGTGATCCTTGGTGAACTTTATTTTGGGAAGTCCTAAGACTAGGTCTTTTGAGACTACCTTATTGAGTAAGTCAAACTTAACATGCACTAAACGCCTATGCCATAGCCATGAGTCTTCACTCATAGTTATGAGGCATTTGTCGCTTGTTAATGATACTTCATTTAAGTCAAGCATATATACATTGTTTACTCTAAAACCATTAAACATATTCTTCTTATCATTTTCATGCACAATTTTGCAACAATCTTTTGAAAAGGATACATTGTATCCTTTGTTGCACAATTGGCTAATGTTAAGCAGGTTATGTTTAAGGTTTTCGACAAGCAACACGTCGGAAATCATAGTAGAGGCGGGATTACCTACACTACCTTTACCTAGTATTGCTCTGCGGTTGTTATCACCATAAGTTACGTACCCTTTCTTCTTATCCACAAAGTCTATGAATAAGGAAATGTCTCCAGACATGTGTCTTGAGCACCCACTATCGAGAACCCATCTTCTCTCGGTGGTCTCGACACATTTCACTTGTCAAAACATAATTAGCACAAGGAGGTACCCAATGGCATATTGGATCCTAATAGGTTAGCGACAAAATGGTTGTGTTTGGGCAGCCATTGGTAGATGCCTTTAGGAACAAGAAATCTCCTAAACCGGCATTTACCAATGGAGTGGCCTTTCTTGCAACAATATAAGCAAGCAAAATCAACTTTAGAGACACTTTCACTTGCTTGATCCCTAATTACATATGCATATTTTTGGTATGGGTTAATCATACTTTTTCTAAAATCCTTTTTATCAATAGCAAATGTAACTTTAGGCTCAAGTGCCTTGTTTAATTTGGCCTTGAGGTTTCTAACCTCACCTTGCCAAATATGACAAGTATCACACTCGGAGTTGAAAGGATTTCTATTGTCCTTACAACCCGATTCATTGCCTTTCACAATGGAAGCCTTAAGGTCCTCTAATTTCTTTTCGGACTCTTTAACTTTGTGCTCTAAATACGTAAAAAATTTCTTATTAGAGGCAAGTTTCTTGAAGGCTTCAACTGCTTCATTATGTAAGGCATTAAATGAGGTTTGTAATTTTGAATGCGACATATTTGAGGACTTATCATATTTAGAGTGACGTACCTGTTTTTTCTTATTTTTCTGATTGGCGGAGAGGCATAGATTCACGGACTCTTCTTCATCACTAGAGCTTTCATCAGAGGAGGAAGAGTCGCTGTCACTTTCCCACGCTATGTACGCTCTCCTAGGCTTTGATGATTTCTTGTGTGACTTTGATGATTCCTTGTCCTTTCCCGTTTTATTCATCGGACAGTCCGGTTTGTAGTGACCGGGCTTTCCACACTTGTAGCACGTCCCTCTAGTTTTTTTACCTTTCGAGTCATCATCCTTGGAGTACCACGATTGTTTCCGGAAGTTTACCAAGTTCTTCTCGGAATGTTGGATGTCGTTCTTTCTCACGTAACGGTTATACCGTTTAACAAACAACCCCATATCTTCGCTTTTATCCTCTTCTTCTTCGTCGCTTGAGGAATAATCACTTTTCTCTTTTGCTTGAGACTTCGAGGAGGAAGTCTTGAGAGCTATTGATTTCTTTTCACTCACCTTCGTTTTGTCTTTCTTTTCCATCTTTTCGCGTTGGTCTAGGCTCAAGAGTACCTGTTCATGCTCTTGTAGTTTGCCAAACAATGTTGTTAAATATAATAAGGTAAGATCATGTGCTTCTTTGATGGAGGTCACTTTAGGCTGCCATTCCCTGTTAAGACATCTTAAGATCTTATTAGTAGCAATATCATTGGAAACAGGCCTACCTAATGAATGTAAACGATTGATGAGATGAGTAAATCTCTTTTGCATGTCAGCAATGGTTTCCCCTTGCTCCATGAAAAAGAGATCAAACTCTTGTGTTAATGTATTGATTCTAGCCAACTTAACATCGTTTGTCCCCTCATGGGCTATTTGTAGTGAATCCCACATGGCCTTAGCGGTAGGACAATGGGATACACGATAGTATTCATCTACACCTAATGAGGAGATTAAGATGTTTTTAGCTTTCCAATCATAATTGTATTTTTTCTCATCGTCATCGGTCCATTGTGCTTCAGGCTTTGGCACAACTACGTTATCCGCATTGGTCATAGTGATTTCTATTGGACCATTAAGGACAACGTTCCATATTTTTCTGTCTATGGAGTTTATATGCACACGCATACAGTCTTTCCAATAACTATAATTTTCACCGTTGAAAACGGGAGCCCTATTGTGCGCCCCTTTTGGTTCGTTAGCCATTTTCTATCTACGTTGTATTTGAAGCACCGAATAACCGGAGCTCTAGATACCACTTGTTAGACTATGGCACGGATCTAGAAGGGGGGTTGAATAGATCCCCAATTAAAATTTGAGTCGGCGCTACCAATTTAAAATTGGTTTTAAAAATGTTTTAAGTGCGGAAGCGGCCGAGGAAAATATAGTCTAAAACGAACGGTTATTAGAAAACTGGATATACATAAGCCTTTGGATTAATGACAATTCGGAAAAATAGAATCACAACACTAATTCCACTTATCAATTATTTACTTCAGTTGTAAGGATTCCTAGTTTCAATGATTCAAAATCAACCCAAAACTAGATACACAAGTAAGATAATTTTGGTTCAAGCAATATGTCAAACACTTTGTGTGCAACAACACTCCAAGTGATATTTATGTTGAGTAAGTGATTCCAACCAGCCTAGTACAATGTCTTGTTGTACTTTGGAGTCAAAAACAGAGTTTTAACCTCTTACTCAATTGATATCACAATTTTGACAATAGAGCTTACACAAAAATTACTTATTTTGAGCTATAACGTAAATGCTGAAAATAAAGAAGACAAGTATTTGGTGAGGCAGTTCCCCCGTCCTCCTCGCTTCGGGGTACGTCTGCCCTCAATTCAAAAACTAGAATTGAGATATATTTTATAGATATCACCTGTTTGAATGAATAGTTTATACAAGGATTGAGCAGCAAATATACAACAGAAATCTCAATGTGTTGAAAGTTGCCTTCACTCCTTGCCCCTTGATTCAAGATGAATCAAGTTCTTCGATTTATGTTGATGGACCTCCGACTCCAGCCACCTTATTGAATAACACGTTGTTGTTCAAACCTTTGGCTCCGGCTGATCTCAACAACACCAAATCATCCCCCGAGATCTTCCCTTCAAAATCACTGAATTCGCTACTAGACTTGTGAAGAACACCTCTTCACAATCACCTTCGCTCGATTGACCGTTGATGAAGAATCTCGTCCAAAAACCCCCAAAATTCAAACCAATCTTGGAGGGTAAAGCCCCAATGGTTTTATTCATGAAAGAACCTGTCACAATCTTCAACCCGAGCTTGATTCTCCAATCTAAGCCTCGAACCTTATCACCTTGAATCTCTCACAAATGCATTTCAAAAATGATTGTGTGTCATTGAAATGTTGTGAGATGTTGAAGATGAAGATGATGAATCTTGGACACCTATTTCACTCTTTCTTGTTTTTGAACACATGAATCAAAAGAATATCAAAATGTTAGAAGACACAAGTGTTTAAACAAGTATATATAGTGCCAACATGATTCTGGACATAACAGTATTCCAAATATAAGAGGGAAGTATTTTAAAACAGATTTTCCGCGGAAACGGTCAACCATAACAGGTCTGTGCATCGACACATGGCCTGTGTTGTTTTGGAAATCTGGAAATTTCATCAGTGTGCGTCGACCATACAGTCGGCGTGCGCTGACCCGTTGAAATCTATTTCCATTATGCGCCGACCCTATGGTCGACTCATGCCTTTACGCGCTGACCCGTTGGAAAGTTATTCCTTCATGCGCCGACCCTATGGTCGACGCATTGCCTTGTGCGTTGACTAGTGCAGAATTTTTCTGATGCATACGCCGACCCTATGGTCGACCCATGTCCTGCAAACCTGCAAAAATTCATCAGTTTGAAGTCTTTCATGCCTTTGGTCATGATTGCATTTTATCTACACATAGTATATTCATTTCAGAAGTTTTAAGACAAGCGTAAAAGAATATGGTGGGTGATACGTTGCATCTGGTTTAGTAGATCTGGAATTCATAATTTCCAATCTATCCAGGGAATTTGTCATCATCGAAACCTTCATTAACCAATGTCTTGCAGACTTGTGTGATATGTGGCGATTTGCCTCCACAGTTTCTTGTTGTACCAGGAGATTAAATTACTTCCCAGAAATTGGCAACTTCTAGAAGTACTTTTTCTTTCAACTCTGTCTCCAGCGTAATCAGCATCACAAAATCCAACTAGTTTAAATTCATCAGATTTTCTGTAACACAAACCCACATTGGTAGTACCTTTTAGATACCTTAGAATCCTCTTAACAGCTGTTAAGTGTGATTCTCTAGGATCTTATTGGAATCTAGCACACAAGCATACACTGAATAAAATGTCAGGTCTAGAAGCAGTTAAGTATAGAAGAGACCCAATCATACCTCTGTAGAGTTTCTGATCTACTTTCTTACTTACCTCTTCCTTACCAAGAGTGCTTGTTGGATGCATTGGAGTCTTTTCTAACTTACTATCAGTCATGTTGAACTTCTTCAGAAGCTCTTTTACATATTTTGTCTGATGAATGTAAGTGCAATCTGGAGTTTGGTTGACTTGAATTCCCAGAAAGAATCTTAATTCTCCCATCATGCTCATCTCAAACTCAGCCTGCATACATTGAGCAAACTCCTTTCTAAGCGTAATATTGGTAAATCCAAATATAATATCATCTACATATATTTGACAAATTAATAGATCTTTCTTAAATGTTTTACAGAAGAGAGTTGTGTCCACTTTGCCTCTGATAAAAATTTTCTCCATAAGAAAATTACTTAATCTCTCATACCAAGCTCTGGGACCTTGTTTTAAACCATAAAGAGATTTCTTAAGTTTAAAAACATGTTCTGGAAATTTATCACTTTCAAAACCAGGAGGTTGATGAACATACATTTCCTCTTCTATAATCCCATTTAAGAAGGCACTCTTAACATCCATCTGATATAGAGTGATGTTATTTTGTACAGCAAAAGAAATGAGTAGGCGTATAGATTCTAACCTGGCCATAGGAGCATAAGTCTCTGTGTAGTTAAGTCCTTCTTGCTGACTATACCCTTGAGCAACTAGTCTTGCCTTGTTTCTTACAACTTCTCCTTTCTCATTAAGTTTGTTTCTGAAGACCGATTTAGTTCCAATTATATTGAATCCTTTTGGTCTTGGAACCAGATCCCAAACTTCATTCCTTGTGAATTGATTTAGCTCCTCTTGCATTGCAAGAATCCAACCATTGTCTTCCAGAGCTTCTTCTACAGAAGTTGGTTCAATCGCTGATACTATACCAAATAAGGATGTTCCAGATGATCTGATAAAATATTTTGTTCTGATGGGGTCATCCTTCTTTCCAATGATCATTTCTTCTGGATGAGAAGATTTGATTCTGGATGATCCTTTAACATTTGGGTCTTCAGAAATAATCAAATTATTCATCTGAGCAGCCAAGGGAGTTGCTTCTGATTCCTTCACTTGAGCCTTATCTGCCTCTGAGTCTTCAGAGTCTGTGAGAATTACTTCTATATCTGCAGAAATATCAAGCTCCTTTGACTTTTGATTGCCAAGCTTATCATCAAATCTAACATGTATAGATTCCTCCACAATCTGTATCTCAATGTTGTATACTCTGTAGCCTTTAGAGCGTTCAAAATACCCAAGCATGAAACACTTCTGTGCTTTAGAATCAAACTTGCTCAGATTCTCTTTAGTGTTCAACATATAACATATACATCCAAAAGGATGAAAATAAGAAATGTTGGGCTTTATATTCCTCCAAAATTCATAGGGAGTCTTCTCCAGAAGAGGTCTTACAGACACTCTGTTCTGAATATAACAAGTTGTGTTTATTGCTTCTGCCCAAAAATGCTTTGCCAGATTAGTCTCGTTGATCATGGTTCTGGCCATTTCTTGCAATGTTCTATTTTTCCTCTCTACAACTCCATTCTGTTGTGGAGTTCTAGGGCAAGAGAAATCATGAGCAATGCCATTTTCATTAAAATATTTTTTAAAATATTTGTTTTCAAATTTGCCTCCATGATCACTTCTGACTTTAACAATTTTAAAATCTTTTTCATTCTGGACTTGTTTGCAGAAGTCAAAGAACACGGAATGTGACTCATCCTTGTGTTTTAGGAATTTCACCCACGTCCATCTGCTGTAGTCATCAACAATGACTAATCCATACTTCTTGCCTCTGATGGATGCAGTTTTCACTTGTCCAAACAGATCAATGTGAAGTAACTCTAATGGTCTTGAGGTTGAAACAACATTTTTAGTTTTAAAAGAAGATTTAGAAAATTTTCCTTTTTGGCATGCTTCACAAAAAGCATCTGAGTTGAACTTCAACTTAGGAAGTCCTCTAACCAGATTGAGTTTATTAATATGAGATATACGTCTCATATTAATATGCCCCAATCTTCTGTGCCAGACCCATTGCTCATCATTAACAGACATAAGGCTTTTTACATTTTGAACCTTAAGTTCTAAAAGATTGATTTTATAAATTTTGTTTTTCCTCTTTCCATTAAATAGGATAGAGCCATCCTTTTGACTAACAGCCTTGTAACATTTTTGATTGAAGATCATGTCATAACCATTGTCACTTAATTGACTTATGGACAATAAGTTATGTTTTAATCCTTCAACAAGTAAAACATTAGATATGGAAGGAAGGTTACCATTACCAATAGTACCAGAGCCAATTATCTTGCCCTTCTGGTTCCCTTCAAATTTGACGTCTCCTCCAGATTTAAGCTCCAGGCTTTGGAACATAAACCTTTCTCCCGTCATGTGACGTGAGCAGCCAGAGTCCAGGTACCATGATTGGCGTCTTGACTTTGCTGCTAAATACATCTGCAACAGATATCATCTTATCCTTAGGTACCCAGATCTTTTTGGGTCCTTTTGGGTTAGTTGCCTTAAAAGTTTGTTTGAACTTCTGTCTTTTTACAACAGGTTTGTTCTGACTAACTTTCGGTTTAAACACAGGAACATTCTGATCATAACATGTGTGTTTAATATCATTCAGATGACCAAACTTAAAGTAAAAATATAAGGGAGTATTCTTAATGATAAGTTTATCAACAGGTATTGGATTTAAATCCTTTCCAGAGGAAGATTCATATCCAATTCC
This sequence comes from Lathyrus sativus, assembly GCA_963859935.3. Taxonomy (NCBI): domain Eukaryota; kingdom Viridiplantae; phylum Streptophyta; class Magnoliopsida; order Fabales; family Fabaceae; genus Lathyrus; species Lathyrus sativus. The sequence goes on along the minus strand of OZ012740.1, from coordinate 185,815,017 downwards.
CTTCCTGTTGTTTCTGCTAACTCCATAGGTCATTGAAGCCATCTTGCTTATATCTATGCTTCTAGCCAGAAACTTCTGAAAACTATAGTCATATTCTTCTAAAATATTTTTACATTTTGACTTAGTTTCAAATTCAGAATCTTGTTGAGCTTTTTCAAAATAGTTTTTCATTTTCAAATTGTTTTCTTTGAGCTCAGCAACTTCTGACTTTAACAGACTATTCTCATATTCAAGATTGCATTTAAGCTTCTTGCACTTGAGCTTAATCTGGTTATAGTTTTTCAGAACTCCTGATAAAACTTCAATAAGTTCTTCCCTAGAGAGATCAGAAAGTACCTCTTCTGAGTCAAATTCAGAATTAGATTCAGATCCAAATGTTCCTTCATCTTGATCTTCCACGCCTGCCATCAGTGCCATGTTGGCACATTCTTCATCTGATTCTGATGAAGATTCAGATGCATCTGAATCATCCCAGGTTGCCATCAAAACTTTTTTTTATGCTCAGGCTTCCTTCTTGGCTTCTCCTTCTGAAGCTTTGGGCATTCATTCTTGTAGTGCCCGAGTTCCTTGCATTCATAGCAGACAACCTCTTTCTTTCCAGATCTTCTGGGTCCAGAAGACTCTTTGTGTTGATTTGGTTTCTTGAAGTTCTTGAACTTCCTCTGTTTATGCTTCCAGAGTCTATTGATCCTTCTGGACAGCAGGGACAGTTCATCTTCTTCAGAAGAAGAAGATTCTTCAGAACTTTCTTCTAGAACCTGCAAAGCTTTGGCATATTCGTTAGACTTTAAAGCATTAGACTTACCTTTTGTCTGGGGTTCGTCTTCTTCTAATTCAATTTCATGACTCCTCAGAGAGCTGATTAATTCCTCCAACGTGATCTTGTTCAGATCCTTTGCTAACTTCAGAGCAGTGACCATTGGTCTCCATCTGATTGGCAAACTTCTGATAATCTTCTTAACATGATCTGCAGTGGAGTAACCCTTGTCCAGAACTTTTAAGCCAGCTGTGAGAATCTGGAATCTAGAGAGCATAACTTCTATAGATTCTGATTCCTCCATTTTGAAGGCTTCATATTTCTGGATCAGCGTCAGAGCCTTAGTCTCCTTGACTTGAGAATTCCCTTCATGAATCATCTTCAAAGATTCAAACATACCAAATGTTGTTCTCTGTTAGTAGTCTTCTCATACTCAGTATGAGATATAGCATTTAGAAGTATGGTTCTAGCTTTATGATGATTCCTGAATTCTTTCTTCTGAGCTCCAGTCATATATTTTTTGTCTATCTTTTTGCCATCCCCATCAGTGGGGTGAACATAGCCATCAATAAATAAATCCCAAAGGTCAACATCATATCCTAGAAAGAAACTTTTAATCCTGTCTTTCCAGTAGTCAAACTTTTCCCCATCAAACATAGGGGGTTTAGTGCTGATTCTATCTCTGTCTTCATATCTGTTGTTGTTGGATGTTGAAGCTTCAGCCATAATGTATCAACCAAAATATATCAAGAGTTTTCTTAACTGGATCTTTTTTGTTCACGGTGAAGTGATAACACAAACAGAACCGGAGCTCTGATGCCAACTGAAGGTGAGAAAACACTTAGAAGAGGGGGTTGAATAAGGGTTTTGAAAATATTATGGCAATAAAAACACAATGATTTTTATCC